>CM030900.1:12000308-12695308 GCA_018136845.1 Heterotis niloticus | reverse complement strand
CAGGTTCGTGGCCCATCTGCCAGACCCCCAGGGACCCCTAACTGCTGAGCTCTCCTGTTACCATTGGCGTCATTGCTCTGGAAACCATTGGGGGTCGTAGGATCAAATGGCCAGGGTGTGGAGAGGGAATTTAGTAGCGTTTGGTGGGGGCACACAGGGGATTTGTGGACAAGGAGAGGGTATCTCTCTGGAATACCTTCTTAATACAGGACACAAGTGGAGGTCCATGTTATTGTCAACTTCTAGACAGGAGGGGTGGACAGGCTGGAGAATATAAGGTTTCTGTACAGATCTGCTGACCTTCTTCCCACAGTTTCATAAACTGTTATATAATTGTTAAGAAATCTCTGAAAATGTTTTCACTGGACTTGCATTTGAGACCCCTTGTTTTTCCTCGGGGACACACTGTGGACCTAGTTCACATGGGAGCGTGTGCGCTGTTGTTTACGTCCTGCATTCACACCTGGGGCCAGTATGATGGATGTTTTCCTGTGTGTCATATAACCTCCTCACTTCCTTCCTCACAGTCACGTAGTGGAGAATAAGGGAGATGAAGACAGACGGGAAAATGTTCAATTAACCAAAAAAGTTGAAGGAGGTGTTTTTTTTGTACTTTTTTTTAATCACTCAAATATATCCAGATTTAGTTGCACGGGTTAGAAGTTACAGATAAATGAGTTTGTGCTGTTATTTTGTTATTTACCTACTAGTGGTACAGAAATACTGGCAGAGGGGCGATTATGAGTGCCTTGGAGGTCCTGTGTGTCTGTGTGTGCTGCTCATGGCCATGTGCCGTAACCCTGGAACATGTGCTTGTCACTGTCTCACACCCCATACCCCCTCCAGTCAGCCCCACCCCCCCACCCTACTCAACTCATCTGCATTCAAAAGCTCCTCACTGTTCAATTGGGGGGGGGGGGGGTTCCTTTCATTCGCATCAGTCTTCTATCCATTTTTCACCCCCTCCGCCTGTCTGATTGACCCATGAATGCACTTCCCCCACCATCTGCCCCCCCCTCCCAAAAGGATGCTTCTGTGGGATGGAGACACACACAGCAGTTGAGCAGGGTGCGGAGTGTGTGGAGCAGCAGGGTCTCTGTGACTCCCCCCTCCCTTTCTCTCCATCACTCCTCCTCCTGCATCGCGTATCAGGGTCAGTGCAGAGAAGCTGTGGCCAGTGGCGGAAGCAGCAGATGAGAGCCAGACTCCCCAACACTGCTTACTGCAACAATAGTTCCGATTGTGTGTGTTCATGCAGCAAGGAGAGAAGCGCGCACACACACACACACACACACACAGGTTCACAAGGAGAGAGAAAGGCACCAGTGAGCAGCTCTCAGAGCCCTGTTCTCCTTCTCCGCTGGAATGTGATCGTCCGTCTGGACTGCCGGCTGGAGGGCGACTGAGGGAGCGAGAGAGGAAGAGCGAGGGAGATCGAGGAAGAACGAGGGAGCGAGACCGGCAGGGCAGCGACTCAGAGACCCCGAAACGTGACACGCGGTGAGGGAGCTGTTCCCTGCTCATTCTGGTCTATATTGCTGGATGAGGACACAGTCATACGGACAAATGGGCTCCGGATAGGAGGCAGGTTCCTATCAGGTCAGTGTGTGAGTTTTTCGGTAAGCAGACATCTCGTTGTTGGTGCAAAGAGCTCACAGACCCTCGTGAGCTGGCTTTTAAAACCACTGCACTGCTTCCTAAAGAGGAATAGGAGGAGCTTTGCAGGGAGAGTGTATATGATATGTGTGTGTGTGGGGGGGGGTGTATGGGGGTGGTGCTGTTCCTCTACTGGGGTATGGTTCCGCATGTAAACCACCAATTCACAAAAGAAAGGGCACTTAAGGAACCCAGACAGTTGGGGCACTGGGTGGTGGGGGGCTTCTCTGACACATAGTGTAAGGGGCAACACGTGTGGTCATGTGCATGTTCTAATGGAGTGACCTGTGTGTGTGTGTGTGTGTGTGTGTGTGTGTGTGTGTGTGTGTGTGTGTGCGCCCTCCACACCTGGTTTTTCTGCATCGCTTGGCTGATGAGCAGTGCTCTTGTGAGGGGTGGGTGGGGGGCAGGAGCAGCTGTGTATTCTAGGGGGCCCAAACAGACACACATGTCCCAACACAGGGTCCCCACAAGCCAAACGGAGGCCAGAGCACTGGGTGTGTGTGTGTGTGTGTGTGTGTGTGTGTGTGTGTGTGTGTGTGTGTGTGTGTGAGAGAGTGTTTTGGGGGGGTGCTGTAGGATGAGTCTATGTGAGGACCTGGGTGAGAGGAAGTGGGGGTACAGAGAGTGTGAAAGAGCTATAGTTGAGGCACAGGATTAGTCAGGGGGTTACAGACAAAGCGGTTTTTAATCACAAGGTCGACCATTTGGCCCAGACTCGACCTCCTGTGGTGCGTCCATGTCTGCAGACCCGAAAGGTTGGTGTGGCCCAACCCTGCCTTTCTGAGAGCTTTGATGACCCTCATTTTGTTCTAGGCTGTTGGTCTGAGCTGTCTGTGGTCATGATTTGTGCATGTGTGCGTGTGTGCGTCTATGAGCACTGACAACACACCCACAATGTGCTCTCATGCACACATTTTTTAGGGAGTTTTAAATTTGATCCACCTTCTCATTTTCACAGCCCCCCTCAGAGTGTGTTCAGTGCTTCCTTAGCTCCAGCTCAACTGGCTCATGCACTCCTCTTTACCCTCAGCTGTGTGCTGCTTTGGAGGAAACCATCTGCCAGATGCAAAATGAAAATGTAAAAATATAAGAGCGTTAGGGCTTTGTCTCTGCAGCCCAGCGGGAGAGCTCTCTCTACTGTGGTTCCTCAGAACCCCTATGTGGTGACGTTTGGCGTCACACTTGATCCGATGAGATAACATTCACCATTTGTGTGTTCTGGCCCGGTACTCACTGCACGTACACTAACCCAAAGCCAAACGTTCAGTTGTGTAGCAGGATGAGAGGGAACAGGCAGAAAAACAGAAGTGAAAGGGAAAAGTTGCATAAAAGCAACCAAAACATGTTTTAATACAAAACTTCTTTTCAGAGGTAGGTTAATGAATGCAACTTTTGCAGTTTGACCCATTTGCACATCTAAGGTATATGAAGGTATTCAAACGGTATAACTTACCCAAAGGCACAGCAGAAAGACATCACTGGGTATCAGAAGTTGTCAGAGTCAAATCCCAGAGGTCCAGAACTTGTCCCAGAAACACAGGGCACAAGGCTAAGCAGGGTACACCTGGATGGGACACCTGTCCATCACAGGGTATTTTTTTTTTAATATCCAGCTGACATGAATCGCAGCTTAGAGCCAAAGTCCTCCTGTGAGCGTTTTGTCTGTTGGCCTAAAAGGTAAAACAGGAGAATGTAAGTGTGCTGTGAGGTCAGGTGGAGACACTCGTGCCAGGGTAGGGAAGCAATGAGGCTTCACGGCGCCACCTCTTAGTCAGTGTCGACTTCTTGTTACCTCCTCTCCAGTTTGCCCTGAGGAGGTGGGACATAAACCATTATTATCAGCTATTATTCATCTGACAACTTGTGCCTGTGTCCCTGACAGATTACAGTGTTAGGTTTTGCACAGCTGGGTCATTTCTACTCGGCCAGTTTTTCTGACCAACTTGAATTGCAAGGTGACAGCTTTAACTGCTATGCCACTTGCTGCCTCCATGTGTAATTCTGCTTAAATTTACCAGGTTTTTTCAAAGTTAGACCTGAGTCAAGTGTCTAAATGCATAAACTGCGCTATAGTGAAGGTCTCCATATAGCGTTTGTGTGTTTAGCAGTGGCAAAGATTACATCTGATAATTTCCTCAGTTTTGTCTGACACTGTTGCTCCAGCAGAAAGCAAATCTGTTGACAGACGGCTAGGTGGAGGCTGGAGGTGGGGGGAGCTTCCTGCTGTTGGGTGGAGGACATCAGGGGGCTGCAGGCTGCTCTACCTATGCGGCCAAACTGGGTGGCTGGCTGGTTGGTTTTTCCTCCCCCCGTGGGGCCACGACCGACTGGGCTGGCAACTCTCAGCGTTTCTACCCGAGAACCAACCTGCTCTGCTGCAGGAATCAGGCTTAACTATAAATCTCTTGTTGCTCTTATGTCTCTCTCCTTTCTGTCAGCTTGTAGAATGTGTTGCATGCCCTTGCATGCCTCGCGTGTCAGCATCTTCACACTCAGGATCCTGCTGAATTTGCTGACATGGTTGCGGTGCGAAGATCCAGTTTGCTTGTGGCTGAGCGCCACAGGTCTTCATGAAGCTTCTTGAAAATCAGGTTCCTCCTGCACCCGCCTCCTTCCCAAAGAAGAAACAAACTTCCTCTTCAACTCGAACCTGCTGGGAGGCCTGCCATCGATAACCGAGTTTATCTCAGCGATATTCCCTGCGTCTGGCTCAACTTCTCCCTATTCACAATTTACTGCGGTGTCACAGCCTGTCCTGCATGGTCAATCACATTTTCAGTCTCCCACACTGGTGACGTTTAAAATAGATCTAACATTTGAAGGCTTTGACTTATATTTATATTTAGACTTACTTATTTTAACTCACTGCTTTCACTACAGACTCTTCTGTCTCCCATTTTGTCTTGTTGTTTGTTTGAATAGGGTTACTGTAGCTGTTTGTTGTCTTGAGAAGGACTTCATTGGCTATTTTTATAGCTGTGGCTTATAATCTGTTTACTATTTACAGAGAATAAAGCAGCGGCAATAATGTGACCTTTGCTGTTCATTTTTTTTTGGACAGTCAAGAATTCCAGTGAGACGTGTTTTTGTCTGGCACTGTGCTCATGTCCCTCCTTAAATGTACCCAGCATGCCCTATGCGGTTCTGCTGCTGCCCCAGGGGCCCACCTGCAGCCATAGTGGGGTCTCCAGGCCCTGCGAACACCCACACTCCAGCTCTAACTCCCAGATGGCAACGGGCTGCTTGTGCTCACAAGGGCCCTTTCACAGTGCGTTCAATGGGTTCCTTTCTCACGCCGCCTCTCGCACTCGATTATCTGTTCATTTATGGACTTCTCAAGTCTTTTCTCCTGTCAGCACTCTGGTCCCCAGACCTCGGCACAGTACTCTGGTCTTGTTGGTGGTCACTAGACTCAGCACTCTGGTCGACCTACGGCAGCTCAGGGGGGTCCTCAGCTAGCAAGTGTGTCTTCTGATTTTCAGTGCTACCCCAAGCAGGTAGACAGGAAGTCCCACCCTGTCCTTCTGTGACATGTAGTTTTTGCATTAGTTAACATCCTTGACATCTCTTTTAAAATTTGAAGTTTGATTATTATTGACACTCGAGGCTGTCACTAAAATGGTGATGACTGTAGGGGACCTCAGCTGAATAGGGGCCCACAAAAGGTGTTACTTATTTTATTTAAAATATGGGGGAGACCAGAGTAATATTCCTTCGGGCATCCTGAAACTTGCACCAGAAGAATGATTTCAGCCTTGTTAAGATTCATCATTTGTTTTTGAGTCCATTTTGCTGCACACTTGCAATAAAATACATGCAAACTAAATGCTATTGTTTGATCAAGATCTTGGCCTACTTCTCAGTAATTTATTCAGCTTCCTTGGGATTAGAACATTCTAGTATGTTTTAATTTCCTGTATGTTTGCACCACTGGATTAGGTAGATATCAGTAAAGGGTTCCCCATTACAAGACATAAGGATCTGAATGTCCCTTCCTCCATTTCTGAAAATATCCCGTTTTCTTAGATGGATGAAGCTCAGTAGGGATGGTAGCATGAGTGTCTGGCACAATACCACTTCAGCACACATGAGCTGGTCACCTGCTGCACCCATGGAAATTCTACGTACAGGAATGTGGTCCTCCGCTCGCCGTGTCGTGTAGTGAGTTATTAACCTCTGTTTATATAAGAATAGCAACCGCAGTCCCGCTAGGGCTGTGGAGCTGTGCGGCCTCTACTGTATGCACCTGCTGGGTGGAATTAGTCTCAGCCCTGGGAACCGGTGTGTCACAGCGGGCGGAGTGTAAACACAGGCACAACCATGTCACGTGGGGAGGAGGAACCACGCTGAAAGCTCAAAGCTCGCCAGTGTTTCTCCATTTTTTTTTACTACTGTTAAACCCATTTCTCTGCCACACTGGGTCACTTATGGACCGTTGTAGGAGGATTAAACCGGTATGGAAAGTTGTTGCTTCAGGTGGGTTGTTTTTTTGATTGGGGATCCAAGTGACGTTCTGCCGTGTTCTTGCTTGCATGGAGAGCACCAGATATTCCTTAGCGGCAGAGCCAAGGGAATTTGTTCTTTTGTTTCCTGCTTTTGCACACAATGCAGGTTTTAGTTGCTGGTGTATACAAGTGTGTTTGTGCATGTGTGTAATGTAATCTTTTAAATTGTCGGTTCTGTAATATACAGTTTGAACACGTTTGTACTCAGGGAGGCCTCACAGATGTGCACTACAGGTTCTACGTTTGTCTGTGGTGTTTTTGTATTGGAAAATATACTTCTGTTTTTTGGTAGGGAACACTGGTACAATGAATGAAGTAGTTCTAAGGATTCACTTACAGTGGAGGCATCTGTGATGTTCGAGCAAAGGCAGTGATTGTTACCAGAAAACTAGAGGTTGACCGTCTCTATTGGGCCATCTTCTGTCATAGTAGGAGTAACAGTGCTGTGTTAGTGTTTACAGTTTCCTGTGGTCCTCAGCATGGTGCAACTGCTGACAGAACTTGAGAAGGTGGCAGGGGAAGGAAACACCTTGTGAGAGACCAGCAAGGGCCTCATGAATGTCTCTGCAGCACAGTGTATAAGAGAGCAGTGTGGTTAGGAACATCTACTGAAGAGTTGCAGGTGTGAGCTAAGGCTGACCAGCTCTCAGGAGACTACATACTGTTTTCTGTCTCATCTTGCAGAGGCTCTGACGTGACATACACTTTCATGGTACAGGAAGAAATGAATCGCCCATGTGTGAACTTGATACTTTGATTTCAGTGTGATGCCAATTCTTTGTTCCTAGTTTTACAATCTACAATCATGACAAACCATGAAGCTATAAAGAACACAAACTGTTGTGAAGTTTGCTGATGCACTAGAATCTCTGTTGGGCTCCCTAAACTTTACGCTCGTTGTCGTTCCTCCTCTGTGGGATTTTTCCAGAAGTTGGGCTGAAAGGCAAGGATCTCTTGACAAGAAATGCGTTCATAGGGTGCCTCACACATTTGGGATTTGTAGAACTGGACGTCTCGGCAGTAAGGAGAGTCCTTCCTCGTTTCACTAAGAGATGTTGACCACATGCGATGAGCAGTTCCTTCTGCGGCCTTACATGTTCCTCCTATACTGTACATCACTAAGTATATGCTGTACGAAACAATTACATAAATATCAAGATGCCTGGATAAAAGTATGAGCTAAACAATAAATTTAGTGGGTGTTTCTGCCCATCCTATAGTACAAATCAAAAGTTTGAGTACAACCATAGATAGATAGATGTTTCTGAGCCTAGTGGTGTTGGCCTGTGAGTTATGATATTAGCTTCCAGATGGCAGCAGTGAAAACAGAGGGTGGAGAGGGTGACAGGGACTCATGGTGATGCTTTTCATTATCAGCTTTCCTGACACACCACTTCTAGGTGACCTGGATGGTGGACAGTGAAGTCCTAGTGATGGACTGGGCACTCTTTACTACTCAGTACAGAGCTTCTTTGTCAAAGGCAGTGCAGTTCCAATACCAGACTGCAATCCAGGAGGTCTGGGTGCTGCAGAAGAGCTGGGAAGACCTGTCAGCTACTTTGCCCTGATCGACCAAATATATGAACAATAACTAACTGAACTCTGATCTGCCCACAAGCAGAAATACCACATGGCTCCCATCACCTGCTTGCAGAAATTTCCCTAAATTTGCTTCTTTGAGCCTGGCTGGTATAAACCAGGCTCCATCACCAAAGTCTGTGACCACATCAGGTATCATGCAGAGTGGAACCCCTGTCTGGAGACTATTCACATCAGTGGTGCTACGCAGTGTATAATCCTTGCAGTTGTTTTAGTACATTGTAAATATGTGTAAACTTCAGTCTATCACACCTTTGACCCGTACAAAATTCCTTGTTCATTACAGCAGAATTGTGGTATTTACATTAAGGGCATCATCCAACATGACCCAATGTGCTCAAAAGTTGTTAGAAACAAGGACAATATCAGAAGGCTGTTGTTCTCCATCTCCAACGTTCAGATGTGGTTCAAAGGTGTCCCTCATTTCCATTAACCTGTGATGCACACGCCAAAATATTCTGGAAACATTTTGTCCTTTTCCTGTAAAAGCAAGTGTGCTTAACTGAAACTGCTAAGTCCATCTGACTTTAACAGTGTTGTTTTGTGCAGATAAGCAGAGTGAGGATTTTGTTGGATTTACATAAAGGGCAACAAATGCTGTTGCTTCACAGTGTAAATACCTCGGGAAACACACAGTGTTATGGTTGCAGCCTTTCCCTTCAGAAAACCAGGGCTTGAATCCCCACTCCTGCTCTTTTCCAAGGCACTTATGAGCAGAGATACAAAATATCCCTTCAGTTTAATGGGTAAATCATTGTATGCAGCTTAGTGAACAAGCTTGAGGCTGTTCAGTCAAAAACATGAGCTAATGATAAAAGCAGGTTTTGAAAATGCTGTTTTAGCAGTTTGGGGTAATTTATGCTATTCTGCATGCTGAGAAGTTATTACAAAACATTTTCAGTTCTTTCATATCCCACAATGCAGAATTTTTAGTTTTGTCTTTTGCAGAAAAGCTTCCCTGTTTAGTAAATTGTGTGGCCCATAAAATATCTCAGATCTGTCCATGACTTATAGAATTTGCACTGTATCCCCCAAAGTGCTGACATGTCTCACTCCTTATAGAGCAAAACTGCCTCTCAGCAAAGAAGGTGGATGAAGAAGTGTGTGTGGGGGTGAAGATCGCTCACACCAAAGGTAAGGTGACCCTCCTCTTACACAAAGCCAATTTTTTACTTGCTTTTAATTTTAAAATGGCCATCAAGCTGAGAAGGTTGGCATTTAGGAAAGATGGATGCTACATCTCACTGAAGTTCCAACCCCTCAGAGGAACGGTTCCTGTGTTGTATTAAGCTGACAGCCACTAACCAAAGATGCTGGCTGGTTTTAAGATGGCTTTTTGGTAACATTAGAGTGTCTTTTGCATGTGTGGGTGTGCATGAGCGCTCTAACACACACACACACACACACACACACACACACACACACACACACACACTGGATTTTCATTGGTTGCCAGAGGTCACATGATATATACTGTACAAAAACACAACACCAGTTGTTCTAAAATATTTCTAAAATATTCAGTTTCCTACTTTTTGTCTCTCGTGTTGTGTTTCACATGAGCATATACAGTATCTCCATCCATTTTTTTTAACCTGATGTGGACAGCTTTAAAAGTGTTCATGTCACTGCACAAACACACAAATACAGATGATGGTGTGGTGGTGATGTGCAGAAGGAGCAAAGAGAGCAGAGGGGTCACAGCAAAAGTGTAGAGCTGCTGTTGCAGTGCTTACCCTGGGGGAGCCTGTCCACGTGCTGCAATTGATGTCTTCATGGACCAGGTCATGCAGTGGTCAGGATGCTTCGATGTCAACATGTGGGCTCAGTAAAAGGACTAAAGCCCAGAGCTGTAATGTAACCCTGCAACTGTCATGTCAACATGCAGACATGTTAACTTGTGACATGCAGCCTTACGTTTTATGAAGGCAAGACTGACATTTGCACAGCAAGGAAATACCTCAGATGTTTTTTCACTTCCTAAATAGTTTTTCACTGTGGTTTCAGCCCAGAGGTATCAATGTGGGTGTATATGTGTGTGTCAAGGGTGGGGGCTGTTGCTGACAGCTTGGCTCTGTATGAGCAGCTCTTCACTTCAGAAGCTGCAAACGCTAGCAGCAGTCTCAGGGCTTGGCAGCTGGAGCTTGCTGTGACCATTTGGTGGTCACTCATGAGAACCGGGGTTCTGGCCTTTGGTTCGAGGGTCCTCCATGGATCAGCCATGCAGCAGCACAGGTATGGGCAGCTTGGTGTGGAGTGCCATGGCGAGGAGCGAGATGTGGAGAAAGACTGCTTTCGACCTAGCCAAGACGAAAGGTGACGTTCCTCGCATTCTGTTAATAAGGCATTCTGTATGTGTTCCCAGGTTTTTATCCAAGCTATGATGCAAGCAGAACACACAGGTGTTGTGCCGCACAACCATTTTTTTAACATTGGACTGTAGTTTATGCGTTTTGAAAATGTCAAGTATCAGGAGACCCGTGTGGAACTATGGCTTGTCAGAGCATGTTTTATTGTTGGTTGTAAGGGGCAGCGCGCACCTTTTTACGTTACGCAGCAGACTGATAGCCGAGCTGCCCTGAACAGAAAAACGGTATCCTGCCTCAACTCTTCCCTCAGATGCAGTTACGTGAGATGAGATTAATCCAAAACTTGAGGAACTCAGTGTACGCTTAAAGAAAAAATTTTTCTGCATGGGTGTTTGTCTGTCTCTGTGCCCAACATTATTTTCTGCATTTTTATAACCAGAGGGTTGATTTTTTTTTTTGGACACCTACTTAATTTCCCCATTGAACTTGAGCATTATTGAAAGGTCCCGAAGTGAATTGTAACTCACAGGTTCGATGATGTCTGCCGGTTTGCTGTGATCCTCAACTACTGTACGCGTTTTATTTTTAGCTACGCAACCCAATGCGAGTGATTTGCTTGGTTTTTTTGTCATTTTGTGCTTGTTTTGCTGTCACCTGTAACACAACCACAGAGAAAATAAATGGAGCACCAACCCACAAAGTCCCTTTAACAGTGGCTCTCACCTCCACCTTTTGAGACAGATACACACACCCACAGAAATGCACACACTTACACGAATTCCATGCTGCATTTTGTGAATACCTGTCATTCTTGTGGGGGAAAACACCTGCAGATGTGTGGACAGTTTCCAACAAAACCATGGTTGCAGTTGGGTTCCTTTTCTCCAGCTTGCGTTCATGTCCAGTTCAAGGCTGTTTGTTTCACGGTTGAAAGCTGTACCCTTCCTATTAGTTACAAACCTGCCCATCTTCTCTATTTTCCTGTAAAGCCAAGGGGGGGTGGAACCATATCCTCCACTGAGTATTTTTTGCGCAAATGCTATTGAAAGGTTGACTGGAGGAGTGTATTTCCTTTTTGGATATTTTTAGTCTTACCAAAGCACAGTGAACATTTGTTGTTGACCTGAGATAAACTTGTTTTCCATGAGTGAAGGTGCTTTTTTTGTCACCCATTGTGGTCGTTTCAGTGATCATTTTATTTTCTGTTAGATTTATATGTGCAAAGTGGGAGTTCCAAACTTCAGCTGGACTCGCTGTGTCACAGTTTGTCATGGAGAAACGGGAGGAGGCTTGTTGACTGCGGTCACAGCTTTGCCTGTGTGGACTTCTGGAAAAGTTGCAGAATTAAAGTAAATGTGGTCTGGATGAGCTGTGTTTGCATGAGGAACATTTTCCACATCTCCAGATCCCCAGAACAAAACAAATTCCGTAAATGGTTGGCATGACAGAGTCGTGAAGTCATTACATGCTGTACATCTGGCCAATTTTTACTCTATTTTTTAATCCTAACCAAAGCAAAAAATGTTTGTAATTCTAAATGAAATGCGCCTCTAGCTGTATTCCCTCTTGGAAACTAAAACGCCAAGCACTTTGGGCTTAGGAAGATAAAGGACTGTTACCATGGCAACAGGTGTATTAGAGTATGTATGAATTGAAGTCCAGGTGGGGTTTTCCTGTGAATCGAAGGGACGTGGAGTTCCAGTGCTGCCTGGGTTCTATCAGAATGAGACACGAGTCAGCCTCAGTCCACGTTCAGATCTGCCCCTGTGCTCCGGTTGCCTCTTCATGCATGCATGCATGCGTGCGTGCGTGTGTGTGTGTTTGTCTCGGCCTCTTACAAGGCCTAGCCCAGTGTTCTGCATTCAGATAGTGCCAGGGAGCACACAGGTTGAAATACAGTTAGCTATAATTTCTTGCATTATGCACCTCTGTACATGGGAGTGGCTCCTGGGATCTTAGCACAAAATCTTACCAGAGTGTCCAAACAACACATACATAATAACATCCAAGCAGTACTCATGTACCCTCCCAATATTTTAGCTTAATTCTACTCAATGTTAATGTTGTAATATTAGTGAAAATGTTGTTTTTGGTTCCCCTGGTACCTGACAAGGTGTTATGCAGGTATGTGTCTGTAGCCTCTTAGTTATTCGGGCTGTGAATAGAGGAGCCTGAGAATTTGTTTCAGTTCCAGTTTATGCACTGACTAGTCAGGTTGAAATGATGGAGGAACTCAGCTTGAGAAGTGTTTTGTCTCCTTTCCAATTTGTTTAATTGTTCTCTTAAATTTCTTGAGATGAACTCAAGACAGAGGAAAGATCTCACATGGTCACTGAGGTGGCAGCCACAAAAACAAAGTATGAGAGTGTGTGAGATGATGGTGCAACCAGGAAGCACTCACCTTCCCTCCTTTTTTCAGCATCCAGCACCTGTGCCAGCCCCCCCCCTGCTGAGCAGGCCCCCCGCACTACTGGGACCAGTGAGAGGTGCAGTGGTGTAAATGGGAAAGGCTCAACCTATAGGCCTGTTCTGCCTCACAAACCCCAAGGTACATCCTTCTTTCTCCATGGCCTCCCCAGGGGTGTAGAAACTGATGAAGGAGCAACTGTGCTGCCACCTAGTGGCCACTGTAGACACCAGCTGTTTAGTCTTCAGTGATTTACTGTGATCCTGCAGTTTTTCCTTTAATCGAGGTCCCTATTTGGAAACTTTTTGTCTTAAGCCATATAATTTAGCTATGTCCGTCAAAGACAACAGAGCTTCTCATGACAGTTAAACTAAAGGTCTTGTGGTTATACACGCAATCCTTCAACCATCATAACACTTTTTGGTGTTGGTGAATAAAAGTGCTGTGTTGGTTGAGTTATTTTTAACTCAGCCACACCGGTGCAACTAAGACCAGAAATGCCTCATCCTCCCTCTCTCTCTCTCCCTTTCTCTCTCTCCTCCTGCTCTGCAGTGCCTCCAAAGCCTCCACACCTCCAGAGCACCGTGAAGGAGCTTAGTTCCCCTCTGGGCCTGGTGGAAGCACCTAGGACCAGAATGGAGGAGGCCTCGGGCCGGGTGGCAGCAGCGGCAGCCAGGGCACGGGAGAAGCAGTCAAAGGTGTCAAATCTCATCAGCCAGTTTGAAGAGAGCAGGTATCCAACCCAGAACACACCCATTCCAAGTAAAAACCTGTCTGTGTGGCCAGCAACCAGACAGCCTTCTACTTTTAAAACAAGTCTTTCTTTATGGCTAAAATCTGGTCTGATATAATTTTGTTTGATGTACAAAAAGACACCTGGTGTTTCTTTTCACGGCTACATTAATTATTAACTATTTCAGTTTAACCAGCAAGCGAATACTATCATAGCCAAATACTGCTTAATAGGTTTCTGTCTGTGAGCAAGGGTGGGGGTTGTTTAACATAAAGCATTTGCAGTAATTTTTCATCAAACTGTACAGCGGAGCACAAACTCTTCAGTAAGTAACGCAACGCAAAGAAGCTAGAGGAACTTTTTCTGAAGGTTTGGTATAAATCCTGATGTTGCAGTTTAGTGGATTGCAATTTGGAACAGGCAAAATCAGGTTGGTTTTGTTTCATGAATGCAATGTTGGGGAAAGAAATTTGAATGAAAAATGCAGCATTCTGTGTGTGGATGTGAAGGATGTTGGGTGAGTGGTGCTGTAAAGGGAAGCAGTTCAGATTCCTCATTACAGATGTGATTAACAACCTGCAGGGTACAACTTCCTCACCATTAACCCCAAAACCTTGTTTGATCTCTCAGTATATCGGCAACATTTTTCTGGATAGCTTCTGGCTCTGTCTCAATTTTGTCAATTATTCATAAATGTGGAAAACGTCCCTTGGGAACGAATGGCAGAACTGCTGCAGTATCATTAGTTCTTGTTGAATGAGCAAGTGTTTGCTAAGTTCCACATCGCCCAGTAGCTCTGACATCCTCTTATTCCTAAACACTTCAGATCTGATCTCAGTTCTGCTTATTAAGAGACAATGGTGACAGAAACAATGCTTTTGATTTTTACGGAGGTGGAATTCACCGAAAGCCGGCGGTCCAGGTGAGGCCGTAATGAACAGCTCTCTTTCCAGCTGAAATAGCTTGTGAGGGAAGCCCCTGTTGTCCCTTGGCTAAAAGGCAGCAATAAAAGTACCATCCTCGATCAGCAATAGCACCTCAGCTGCCCCAAGGGGCCCCCAGGTACAGACAGCCTTTTAACTGAATTCTCATTAGCATGAGGCTGTAACATACTGTAGATTGAGTCTACAGGTCAACAAGTGACAGCAGGGTTGTCACCTCATTGGGAACCATTCTGTGCTACAGTGGACTTGCGTGCCTCTGACATTATGTCATGCCTTTGGGGTCTGTCCAACCATCTACCTCCATGGTGCCACACCAGGACTTGTTAGCTTATGCCTCAAGTTGTTAAACTTCTTGTCTCTTCTGTTTTCTATCTATCTATCTATCTATCTATCTATCTATCTATCTATCTATCTATCTATCTATCTATCTATCTATCTATCTATCTAATTGTCACCTAATGTTATGACTTCTGTTATGTCTCCTGTGTTTAAACTGCTGTACAGGTGGATATCCCTACAGAGATTAATAAAATTCCATCCTGTCCTGTCCTAATTATGAATATTGCAGTACTCTAGAATGTGAAAAATAGTCAGCGTGAGAATGCAAAAGCATACAATTTCAGTGTTTTTATGTTCCAACTTAATTCTTTAGTTATGCTTTTCCTGCTTGCGCTGAATTAGTGTCTCAAAGTTCTGGACCGGCAGCAAACCGCAGTGACTTTGGCCCCACATCAGGCTATGTCAGTGGGAAGGAGGCTGTTCAGGCTGTGTGCCCATCATGTGTTTGTCCTCTTTTATAAGTAGGCCAGTGAGGGGCTTCCACAGACTCTGCAGCATTGCTCTGCCTCCATGCCCCTTCACTCTGTATCACAGCTCATTCCCCTGGCTTCCTGTCCCTCCCCTTTCCCCATTTTTTCTCTCCCTTGTGCAAAAACACACACACACACACACACACACACACACACACACACACACACACACACACACACAAACTTCCTGAGCAGAAATACATTGTTTATCAGAATAGAGGAAGTTGTCGTCCCTATCAGTGGCGGCTAAAATTGGTTTAGAGTCCTCAGCACTCTTTTGTCAGGAGAACAACCTCTGCTGGGCTGTAATTTTGCTTCTCTGCTATTTCTTCCTGAAGTCAAATCGAGCTGAAGAAGGACGGCTCCCCACTCAAGTCCAAGCCGCACAGTGTCAGCCCAGCTCACAGAAACCTTCAGAAGCAGAAGGGTTTGGGCTCCAGTCCAGGCACCCACCAGGATGCTGACAGGCAGACGTCCAATGGGGCATTAATCCAGATGGATGGTCACAAGAGGAAGTCCCCACCTGGAGACACGGAGGGTCCATACATCAACACAAATAGACTTGTCAACGGGGATATAAACAAAGGGCTCAGTTCCAGAGTCAGAACTGAGAAGAAACTATCCAAAGAGGAGGATGTAGAGGTACACCAGCATCAGGAAGAACCTCAGAATGAGTGTGAGAAAGAGGAGGAGAGGAAAATCAAGTTAAAGGTAAGGGAACATGGAACTGTGTAAAGCACCTGGATATTTAGATATATTAAAGGTCCGATCAACAAGGGATGCATATTTGTAGCCTCAAAATGTCTGCTTTGTATACCATGTTGTATCCTTACCTACTTGGGATTGCTGCTTAAAACCCTGAACTGAAAATGTCCTGCTGTATAAACCTGAAGTCACGTTGGTTGTTGTTAGTGTGACAGTGTATGTTTTGGTATTATTACTCTGTTGGAAGTCCAGAGGATGTCTGCACTGGGCTTTATTATTGGTTGAAGTTCATCTGACGCCATAACACATTTGACCAAAGAGGAATTGCGAGATTTCAGTGTTGGGACATAGCAGCCGTTTTCACAAGAGCTGTGTTTCAGTCACCAGTCTTGTCTAGCTCTTGTGTGAACAATCGATTAGCCTGTGAGGTGTGATGTCTGGCTGGTGCTGCTGCCTTTATCAGTTGGGAGATACACGGCTCACTGGCTTAGCGTCTGGGAGTCAGATGCCTGTCGGAGTGAACTCACCACAGCTCAGCGCGACGGTGACGTGAGTCATTTGTCATTGAGAAACAAAGAAATGTGTGCGAAAGGAAACAGTTGTGTGGTTTCCACTTCATCAGACAGCACCCTTTGCACTAGTGTCACTCAAGGCTGAGTGTGTAGACCCTGCCAAAGGCCTGTCAATAGAGAACTAGTAAGGATCTTAATGTGAAGAATAAGGAAGTAACTGTGAGCCCACTGTCATAAAGGAACCCCAAACTGCCTCTCATGTATTGCTCCCTTATTTGGGAAACTTCTGAGCAAACAAAAAGGTCATTCATTTGAGAAATCGAGTGTGCACTTGTGTGTGTCTTTGTGTGGACGTGCGTGTGTGCGCTTCCCTACCATTCTACTAACAGGAAGTAAAAGGTTTATCTATAGGTTGTTCTCTGCAACTGCTACACTCTGAGAAATCTCTGCAACTGCAACTGCTACACTGTGAGAAATGGTAGTGAATTAGAGGTGCCCACATCATGCACACTTCACAGACATATAAATATCATCTCAGTTCAGGTCAATCCAGTTTATTTTTACAGGGTGCTCTTCTCACCACGATGGCTCACAACTCTACACTGAATCTACTGTGCTCAGACCTGTAGTTCATCCATCTATCCATTTTTGCTAACCAATTACAGTAAGCGGGGTAGAGGTAGTGAGTGCTAGGCTACAAACTTGCCCACACTTATTCACACTCACATGCACATACCACATGCAATTTAGAGTGACCAAAGACATAGGGAGAACATGCAAACTCCATGCAGACAGAGCCAGATTCAAACTCACACCTGACCAGAAGGGCACTGTGAGACAGCAGTATAATACTGTGCCTAAAAATGTTTAAATTAGCATTGATGTCTGGTGCAGTAGCCCAAGTCCAGATTCACTACAGGTGGGTCAGTTGCTAAAAACCCTGTATTTTCCCTTTTCAAGGAGACCAATGAGCAGAAGCTGTACAACATCGCCAATGAGCTGCTGCAGACGGAGAAGGCGTATGTCACACGGCTCAACCTGCTGGATCAGGTCAGTTTATTGCAATAAATGGTTGGGTGGTCCATTGACCGAAACCTCAGTCTCCATAGTTTACACCTGAACCTCACATTCTGCGAAATTCACCGTCAGGTTCCACATCAGAAATGTTTGTGTCAATGCTTCCTGTGTTATAGTCCATCCAAAATTCTGTGTCTGGTGTTTGTGTTCATATAAAGTTAGCCTACACAGGTGCTTGTTTCTCCGTGCCAGGTGTTCTTCTCCACGCTAATGGAAGAAGCTGGAAAAGGCACTTTCCCAGTGGAGGTGGTGAAGAATATCTTCTCCAACATCTCCTCCATCCACACCTTTCACAGCCAGTTCCTGCTGCCAGACCTGGAGAAGCGCATGAGCCAGTGGTGAGCTGTGCACCACCTTTGGGCATCATTGGTGCTGGTGGCATTGGATACATTTTCATTTTGCCATAGCAACAGTAATACCTGTTACCATTGGTTTGTATTTGCTATAGTATCCAGGTTCTGATGTGAGAGTTCTCACAGAAGCCAGTGGTTAATGCAGCACTGCTGCCTTTTTAGCAGATCTGGAAATGTTGCTAATTTCGCCACAGTTATTTTGTATAATTATAATTTAAGTATTCTAGTTTATTTTAGTATTATTTTAATCGTTGTCCATTTAATAGGGCAAGAGTTTCTTAATGTCTGTATAAGCACATATTTCAATATCCTGGCAGGATACTGTACTCCAGTAGAAATTATGTTCACTCTCTGCTGGAGGCATGTTGAACAGAAGTCATGCAATAAAAAAAAGTTGTATTTGCAAAATTAAATAATATGTGTTAAATGAACCAGTTTAAACTGCTCCTTATTAATAGTATTAATGAACCAATACTGCTGTTCATATAAAACTTTGAATCAAGTGGTTCACAGCTCTACCAGATATTCTAAGTTTAACTGATATTTTTCTTTGGATCACTTTTGGATCATTCTGGTGCCAGTTCTATGAAAAGGAATAAAATATACTAATGCTAATATTCCTTCTACATGTATCACAAAAGAATAGTTTTCTTTGTAAGTTTTCATGTATGCAAGCAAAATTATTAAATACAATTTACTGAGTTTAAACCAAGTCTGATTTAGTGTTCATAAATCATGAGCCAAGTTGGGGGAGGGGTCATCAAAGTTGGTGCTGTAATATAATTACCTGTCTGATTTACCAGATTTCACCCTAGGAGTCAATTTCCAGGAGCACATTACACTCCCATGCAGGGGGTTTACCTGTATTTTCTAATATTTTGTACAGAACTCCATGGTTGTTATTTTTTTGAGCACAGAATTATACACTTGTGCTTATACATTTCTGAAAAGGTCTTATCACGAAGAACTGTGAATTTGATGTTGTGCTTGACACCACTCCTAACAGGGACACGACTCCGCGTATTGGTGACATCCTGCAAAAGCTGACCCCCTTTCTGAAGATGTACGCTGAGTATGTGAAGAACTTTGACAAGGCCATGGAGCTGCTAAAACTGTGGACAGAGAAGTCACCGCAGTTCAAGGCCATCATCCAGGAGATTCAGGTGCCACCGTTCAGAATGATTTTCTACGATATTGGGGGGGGGGCAGTGACATGCCTGGGCCACTGGTCTGTGAGTGCTCTGCTCTCAGGAATAAGTGTTATTATAAATTATTAAGCCATTTTTTTACTGTGGGAAAAATGTATTTTTATCAGCCCTTTTAGAGAGACATGCCTTTGCATCTTTTAGGATGAGAGTAGAAATGTGGAGGGGATGTGCAGCACCCTTTAAGGAAAGGGAAAGCAGCTGTGTACTAAATCTCTGACCCTTTATGTGATGCTTTATAGAAGCAGGAGGTGTGTGGCTGCCTCACCCTGCAGCACCACATGCTGGAACCTGTGCAGAGGGTACCCCGCTATGAGATGCTGCTCAAGGACTACCTGAAGAAGCTTCCCCAGGACTCCTCAGACCGCTCCGATGCTGAGAGTGAGTGAGAGAGAGACCAAACACATTCTCACACCACACACAACAGCAATCCTGCTTGGAGCCAATTATTCTGTCCTCACACCAGCAGTTGTTGAAAAAAAAAGGCCAGACCATTTCCCTTTTTACGCAACTGGGGTTTACTTCCTTGATGCTTTCGCTGCCTATTTGGCTGGTTTTATTTGGGTTTTAGCCCTTGCTTCCCAAACATGATGTTCTCAGCAGCTTCTTTCATTGTTCCTCAGAGTCTCTGGAGATCATTGCCATGGCCGCTACACACTCCAACACGGCCATTCTGAAATCGGTGAGTTCACCAGGGGCTACAATGCCAATTTTAAGATAATGGTGATCAATGAGGCAGAGGTGTCAAACAATTCTCAAGCAGCCAAGAAATAAGAAATTACAAAATGTTGTGTTCAAAGATGTCAAGCCCAAAAAGATAATCTTAAAAACAGAAATACAGTAAATACAGTATGAATGAAGGTGATTTTTCTGTTTAAAGATATAAAGTTCCAAAAACCTTTTTCCAAAAATAATTGTTGTAAAAGAGGGGGTCATCTTACAATCGGGCCAATACGGTATTTACAGTTGTACATGTGAATCTGGGAAGCTGAAATCGAATGCTTCCCTCAACATCACAGTTCAAAGCAGAAAATAATCAAAATCAATCACAGACCACTTATAGGCCTGACAGCATGTGGTTTTGGACTTGCCTTCACAGTACCCAGAATTAAATACTGCTTATTATTTATTCATTCAAATCTGAGGGGAGATTTCAGCCATGCAATGTGTCCTAGAATAACTAAGAATATGGTTATACTAGATAGTTTGCGTGCGTGCGTGTGTGCTTCCGTGTGTGTGTATAAATCCTTCACTGGTTGTTGAGAGGTTAGACCAGTATGTCCAGCACTGTATGTTGCCTTGGACAAAGGTTTCAGCTAAATACCAGTTAATCAGTGTACACCTCCTTGGCGTGCAGTGTCTGCTGAATGAATGGATGCAATGAAAATGTAGAAGGTGGACTTCATGTCTGTAGTCTTCCTGTGACAGGAAAACCTCAAGAAGCTGCTAGAGATCTACGTGATGCTGGGGGAGGAGGAGGACATTGTCAATGCCTCCAATGAGTTCATCAAGGAGGGCCACATTCTGAAACTGGCTGCCCGCAACGCCTCTGCCATGGAAAGGTACCTTTTCCTGGTGAGGACCACAGGGGGACGGTGTCAGCCATGAGTGGGGGGGAGTGTGGATTGTAGTTTTGCTATGATAATGTAAGGCTGTGTGTGTGCGTGTGAGTGCGTGTATGCCCACATGTATGCTGCATCTCAGACTCTGTATGTTTGTATTCTGGCCTTTTCTAGTTCAACAACATGCTGCTGTACTGTGTACCAAAGTTCAGCCTGATGGGCCAGAGGTTCACTGTTCGTACGCGGATTGGCATCGACGGCATGAATGTTCTGGAGACTTCCAACAAGGACTACCCACACACCTTCCAGGTGTCAGGCAAGGAGCGAACCTTGGAGCTCCAAGCAAGGTGAAGAATGTTTAATTCACCCATAACTACCATCTATGTAATTATTCTCATCAGGAAACTATTTAGTGTTATTTAGAATTTAGCCCATCTTTTTTCTTTATCGTTTTAGCTCTGAGCAGGACAAGGAGGACTGGCTAAAGGTATGCAAATTCTTTCATCCCCTTTTATTTGGGACTTAGTTGTTTAGCAATGCTTCAACCTAAAACCCTCCAAAATGTTGTGTTGATGTTACCTCTTTCATGTAATGTAGGCATTTCGAGAGACAATCGAGATCTTTCACCAGAAGAATGAAACATTCAAGATGGCCTCCAAAGAAGTTGAAGAAGTGTCGGTTGGTGTCAAATACTTGTCGTACTGTCTGTAGACACCTTGAAAAGAACTAAAATACTGCTGGTCTGCGATAATGGCCACTCTTTTTGATATTCTCCCATAATGGCAAAGGTGGGTTGACTGTTGCATATTCTGTGCCTGAATACCGGTGTCTTTAGAAAGCAGAGCTGGGTAAACGTGCCCCCCGCTGGATCCGGGACAACGAGGTGACAATGTGCATGCAGTGCAAAGAGGTGTTTAACGCGCTGACGCGGCGACGCCACCACTGCCGGGCCTGCGGCCATGTGAGTTACCTGCATGACACGCCCTCTGCTCCACCCACTGGCCCACATGGCCTCTGTCCCTAACAGGTAGATACAGCAGATTCCATACCTTGGACTGGGTCACTGACATGAGCCAGCAATAAAAATCAGGGATTTTGGAAGCAGGTCATTGTTAATGTTACTTTTATGATATTTTTGGTTCATTCATTTATTGAGACTTTTTTAAATAAATAAAAATTCTTTATTGGGTTCTTTAGACCCAGGACAGTGCTTCAGTAAAACAATTCTTGGGATTTTACCTTATTCAGGGAATTTAAATTTTTTAGTTTCATTTATCACACCTTTGTACTGAAATCCTGTGGCCTTTCTGGACTTCATTAAAGCAGCAGCTGCAGCAGCAGCAGCAACAACAACAATTACCATCATAATAATAACAATAGCAAAATGTTATGGGGCCTTTCTGCAGGTGGTGTGCTGGAAGTGCTCTGACTACAAGACCCCATTAGAGTATGACAGCAACAAGATGAACAAGGTGTGCAAGGACTGCTTCTCCATCTTGTCAGGTGCCCAAGACTGTGAGGACCGTGCCAAGAGGAAAGGCATCCTGGAGGTAAGGGAGGCTGGATCAGCAAGACTCTGGGAAGGGGAGTTAGATCCTGACCTGCCTGAGGGAATTGTGCGACACTCTTGGTGATGTTCTCCCCTCACCATGCAGATAGAGGCTGCACAGTTCTCAGGGAACAGCATCATGTGTGGCTTCCTGCAGTACAGTGAGAAGGGAAAGCCTTGGCAGAAGGTGTGGTGTGTCATCCCCCAGACGGAAGCACTGGTCCTCTACCTGTATGGGGCTCCACAGGTAAGCACACACCCATACAAACATGAATATGCTTCATATGTACATAAATATGTATGCATAATTTGACTGATATGCTTTATCTTTGCATATCATGTATTAATTTATACACTCTGTGGCCTCAGCTTACAAATACAATTGGGACTGGAAGTCTGTTCGTAAGTCAGTATGTTTGTAAACCTGTTCACTACATCACAGTCAGTAAATACTAAATAATGAGGGCTACCTTTCTGATTTATGCACAAAAAACTACAGTGATTTTTTTTAAAAATTGCTGTTAGACCTTTATTTGTTCATGTTGGTATGTTCTAGAGATGTACAAACATAAGGCATGAGGAAGGTAACACAGGATGTGATATTCTGATGCAGAACTTTACTAACTTGAATTGACATGTGCAACATTTGTCAGCATTTGGCTTCTTTACTACATATAAAATCAATAAAAGCATATTAGATTTGTTCACTGGGTAGATGCTTTCAAAGTCTTGGAAATACCTACGAAATCTGTTTTTTGACTATCAACATTTTTATTAACTTTGAGATGCATAGAATGTATAAACTGGTCAAAAATTACCCCGGATATGTGGCTGTATTATGTGTGTGTATAATTTAAAAATATGCTCTATTTATTTACCTAAATGAGGGAAGTAGGTTATTATTAATATGCCTTCATTCAATTTTTTTATTTATAGTTTAGCTTGCTTAAAAATACCCAAAGAATGCATAAAGTGCATTAAATGATTCTTGAGTGAAGCAAAATGCAACTTACAGTTATTCTGCAAAATACTGATGATAGAGAGGTTTTACTGGTTGTTCCTCTAATGACTGCCTGTGTCAAAAATGGCCCAATTCATGCACTAGCACACACATATTAGTTTATGCACTTTAAAACTAAATTGACTATAAAAAAATGTGTTGTTTCCATAAATTCCGATTTAAAACCAGTTGTTGGCCAAAGATGTGCAATAACTGTTGTCTTGTTACTGATCACAATGCTCAGAAATGCCAGACAGTTTTAAACACTTTGGATGGGAGTTAAATTAATTCCGTACAACATTCCTAGTCGTTTCAGTGCAATTTACCGCCACCTAATGGCAGGAGGCAAGAAAATGCACTTAAAGGCAAAAAGTTATGTACCTTAGAAAATTAAACTTAAAATGACCTCCCAGTGTACAGTCTTTGCTTTTAATTTATCTTCCAGGATGTGAAGGCCCAGTCTAGCATCCCCTTGCTGGGCTATACTGTGGAAGAGACACCCCGATCTAATGACTCCTCAATCGGCTTCCGCCTGACCCAGTCCAAGTCCATCCACAGCTTTGCAGCCGACAGCGAGGAGCTGAAACAGCGCTGGCTCAGGGTTATTCGTGTAGCTGTCACAGGGGAAGTGCTTCAACAGGCATCGACCAAGAGCAGCGAGGACAGCGACCAAGGCATCGACGAAGCATCTTCAGAGGGCGTCTGAGAGCCGCCAACTCCCTCTCAACAGGGCTTCCTCGGGGCAGCCTGTTCATCCCGCCTCAGTTAAGCCCATTATAGCCCACAGGACTGCCTCTGCATTCAGCACAGACCTGCATCTGCACAAGTTGGTGTCCACCGTTGGCATCCTCTGTGACCTTCTCTCTCAGTTGCCATGGAAACAGACTGACACTGGAGATGACAACAGAGACGATTGGAAGGACAAGTGTCGCCCTTCTGCGCAAAAGAGGAGGTTGTCTAAGCGCTCTTATCCATGACGAACAGCTGTTTGACCACTGTAGTGCCTGCCTCCATGAAAGACCAGCCTCCAGCCCTACAGCTTTTGGTGCTACACCTGGGAGCTTGGATAACATGCTACCATATTTTACAGAACATTACATACATGTAAATAGTCCTGCTGGTTCTTTTTTCTGAAAGGAACAAGTGAATTTGTGTATGTGTATATATTTGTGTGTATGTATAAAATGCTAATGTCAACTAGGTTTTAAAAGCACAGATCTTAAGCTTCTGCCTAAGAATATGACAGTATCATAAATAAATGAAGACGTATGTTGGCCCCTGGAGTCAGCGATGGCTGTTCCCTTCCCCCATTTTCCCACCACTTTAAGCAGGAGCCTCTTCTACAAACACCAGGCACTGAGATTTTTTGCAGGACAGAACTTTAAAGTGGCGCCAAAATATTTTGTGCTTTTTTGTATTTTCTTATAAGCTAAATTGTACTGTTGTACTTAGCGAACAGTGGTTAAAACAAATCAGTAGCTGGCCAAAGAAGAAGCCAAGAGTATAGGGAGGTTTCCTGTAGGCCTAATATTACCCGATGGTGCCAGTAAATTGTAATCCTCAGTAAAAAAAAATGTCACACCTGGGAAACTCCATACAATTCCCAAACATGCAGATGTTTACTGTCACGGTGTCGTAACCTCTAATGTGGTGGTGTCAGATTTTTATACCTGTTTTTATCAACCCTCTTGGTCATCCAGAAATATTCTGTGCTTTGGTTGCATATGAAGGCAGTAGCAGAAGTGTCAGTCATAGCAGAACTGAAGAATAGTTGTCTAACGCAATGTTAACATCCCCATTTATGCATAACATAGAGGTTGACATATGAGACTACAACCATTTACATATGGGGTTTCTACTTATTGACTTGGTTGAGATGTACAGTATATTAGTTTTAAAAAAAGACCCCAGATGAATAGATTTGTGTCACAAAATGGGTCGTCCAACAAAATGCCGAAGCTGAGAAGATGTATTTAAATGTTTTAGTGTTCTTATTTAATATTATTTATAGAATATGTGCATGGATGAAAGGACTGATGCAAAGTCTTATTTTCTGCCACTGCTTTCCTTCGGAATGTATATCTCCAGGCTCATGCAGCTGCCACTCATTGTGAACTAACAAATGTTTCACGCTTTTTGTCAATTTCTCTACATGCATGAAATCATTATCCTTACACCATCTTATACTGCATTTACACTGCACAATGGCCAGCTACATAAAGATGGCTTTTATGGTCTGGGAATAATGTTCTTGTTTCATGAAATGTGTTTTAACCTGTTTGTACTGTTACCTGAGCTTTCAGGCACAATCCTACATGGTGGTATGTGTGTGTGTGTGTGTGTGTGTGGGTGTTTGGTTGTGTGTGTGTGTGTGTGTCCGCGCATGCGTGCGTGCGTGCACGCATCCTCACTACATCAGCTTTGCTGCAAGAGACCGATTGAGAGACGCATTCAAGAGCACATCAGTTCTTTCAGTGAGATATGAATGTAAAGCTACATTTGTACGCACACTGTATGTCTTTTTTAAGATATGAAAATCTACGCACTTTAACGTCTATCATGAAATGTATATTGTAAAAAAAAAACAAAAATAAAGCAAGATTAATTTCAATGGGTTCTGAAATAATTTTTTGAAGTTATAGTGGTAACATTTTGTTCAAAGTGTGTTGACCTGTTTGTGTCATTATAATAAATTTAGGCTTTCAAATGGCATGTTTTAAGTTCCATTTTGCCATGCTCACTCAGTAATACCATGGTACACATCAGAAACAGTAGGGAAACTGAGCCTGTAAGTTTCTGTCATCCTTTCAGGTTCTTTTCGGCTGGTGTGATGTAAACTAAGCAGATACCAGCTGGTTCACAGGTCTTCATGCACGGAGCTGTGGCGCTGGCAGTGGAGGACAAAACATGAGAAAAGTTACTCAAGAGGTTGAGGCAACCAATCGTTGCATAAATAGCAGCTTCTCAAATTCAAACAAGTCCCTTATCTGAAACCTCCTGGGGCCACATTTTTTGGGATTCAGAATTTCTCTGATTTTAGCACATAATCAAAGACATTTTTCTGCAGAGAAACAAAAGTACATTCACACCAAGTGGGATAAACAGTATTACGGTTTATTTATATAGTAATAAGCTGACACATGAAATAGTGAGATAACTATAGATGGAAAATACTAATTTTGTCTCTAAAAATTTTGTGAGATCTCTCACAGATACACCATCCTCAGGCTTCTCCAGAAGCTCTACAGTCTGTACTACTGATAATGCAAGAAGCTTCCTTTTCTTCCTCTGTTATCTTTAACTCTTTCTGACATTTTCATAGTCAAGTGTAGACTGCGTCAGGTCAGGATACTGCACCAAGTTTGCATGAAAACCCTTGGTTTATAGAGCTTTTTAGATTTTGGATTGTACACCTCATTTTCTTCCTTGCACTACTTGCCTTATACACTATGGAAAATTGTGTGTTTATTGAGCAGATTCCTGGATGGCTTTGGCTTGTAAGCATCAGCAACATTTTCATCCATCTATCCATTTTTATTAACTGCTAATCCTGAGCAGGACTGAGGAACCACTACAGGCCTCTGTATCTGTGAAGTCCTCACAGATCTTCAAAGCAGGCTGAGTGGGCCTAGGTGAGAGGATCTTAGTCAAATTAAGAGAACTGAGGCAGATGAGGAGTGTGAACATTGAATTATCAAACCTGCAGTAAAGTACATTTAGATCTTCAGCCAGTTAATGATTCTCCATAGTGTGGGAAGATGGTTTCCTGTAGTTGGTGATGCATTGCAGGCCTTTCCACACCGGAAAGGGTCATTGGCTGAGAAGGTGTTTTTCAGCTTTTCAGAGTATCTTCTCTTAGCCATTCTGATTTCTTTTGTCAGTGTGGTCCTGGCCTGCCTGTACAGGATTTTGTCCCCACTTCTGTAGGCTGTTTTATTGGCCAGCCAATGCTGCCTGAGTTTGGCTGTGAACCATGGTTTGTCATTTCTGAACTTCAGCCAGGTCTTTGTGGGAATGCAGATTTCCTCACAGAAGTTGATGCAGGAGATCAGAGTACCAGTAACCTCCTCCAAGTCAGCAGCTGCAGTCTTAAAAACCCTCCATTCAGCACAATCAAAGCAGGCCTGTAGCTCCAGCCTAGCCTTGTTGGTCCATCTCCTCACAACAGTGACCACAGGCTTGGCAGATTTTAATTTCTGTCGAGAGAACATGAATCAAACAGTGATCAGAAGGTCCCAAAAGCTGCACAGGGGATAGCATGATAAGTATTTTTCAACACTGTTTAACAGGGGTACAGTGTGTTTCTGTCTCTGGTGGGACACAGTGTGCTGTCTAAATCTGGGCAGCAGGTCCCGGGCAGAAGTCCAGTGACTACACTTCAAGGGAGCCCTCTGCCAGGCTCCTTAAATATGCAGAAAACACAACTCTAGAAGGACTCATCAGAAATGGTGACAAGTCTGAATATATATGAGATGTTGAACAGCTGGCCCTCTGGTGTGGTCAGAACAATCTGGAGCCAAATACACTGAAAACTGTGGAGATGATAGTGGATTTCAAGAGGAACCCCCCCCCCCAATACTCCCCCCTCTTCATTCTCAACAACGCTGTATCTGTGGTGGACACCTTTAAGTTCTTGGGATCTACAATTTCTCAGGATCTAAACAAGGTGTCCATCATAAAAAAGGCCCAACAGAAGATGTACTGTACTTTCTGTACCAGCTGAGGAAGTTCAACCTGCCTCAGGAGCTGCTGATCCAGTTCTACACAGCAGTCATTGACTCTGTTTTCAGTTCCTCCATCAGAGTCAAACAAAGGGACAGGCTGCACCATATAGTCAGGTCTGCTGAAAAGATCACTGGTGCTAGCCTGCCCTGCCTCAAGGATCTGTACTGCTCCCGAATTAGGAGATGCCCAGGTAAAATCTTGACAGACCCCTCTCACCTGGGCTACAGCTTTTTAAGGTTTCTCCCATTGGGCTACAGATCACTGTGTGCCAAAATGAGCATATACAGGAATCCCCATGCTGTTACATTCATGAACAGCTGATTTGTTTTGATCTGTGCAATGTTCCCCTTACAATATTTTTTCCTCCTTATAATATTTATTACTCCCTCACAAAACTTATTCTTAGTCTCCAGCACTTTCATGCATCTTTACAAATCTTATATGTATCTAGGAGTTTTGTGTTCATATGTACACTGAGAGCCACTGGTTTGGACATGTGCAGAGAAGAGATGCAGGATATATTGGGAGAAGGATGCTAAGGTTGGAGCTGCCAGACAAGAGGAAAAGAGGAAGCCCTAAGAGGAGATTTATGGATGTGGTGAAAGAGGACATGCAGGTGGTTGGTGTGACAGAGAAAGATGCAGAGGACAGGAAGAAATGGAAACAGTTGATCCGCTGTGGTGACCCCTAACGGGAGCAGTTGAAAGATAAAGAAGAAGAAGATGTACACTGAGAGCCATTGGGAACCAAAGCCAAATTTCCTGTATGTGTGAGCATACTTGGCCAAATAAAACTGATTCTGATTCTCTGGCAGTTCTGAGTCTATCCTGGAATCACTGGATGTAAGGTGATCGCATTTATCTATTCACTTGCACACACCATGGCCAATTCATAGTAACTAATTAACCTGAAACACATGTGTTTAAACTGTGTGAGGACACTGCGAGTACCCAGAGTAAACCCACACAAACACAAGGAGAACAGGCAAACTCCACACGGGCTGAGTTAGTATGCTGCCCAAGTGTCACTTTCTGAGTCATGTCACCCTTCATCATTTTGTGTTGTTATGCATTTAACCTGTCAGTCATCTCAAGAGCATCCAGGCTTCCTAGAATCAGCCCAGTTGAACCCAGTCTGATGCCAACTTTTTTCCTGCTGGATTCACTGCAGCTGTACTGGAATACCCTTGGTGAAGGAACCACTGTGTGTGTGTGTAAATGGGGGATGATCTTGTCATATCTTGTTACATAACACAGCCCTGAAAGACCAAGACGATTGTGAGGCAAACTGCATCAGCTAGGCCTCACAACACACACAGCTTTGCACAGGAATTCAGATGAGCTTGAAATTCTGGCAGCTAATTTTTAGAATACACAAATGTGTGCAAAAAAAATTTCAGTAGTGTAGTTTGGTATGTGTGACATATCAAGTTTCCTGCATTTATAAAAATTCTGTTGATAGCAATGTACTGTTGGCAAGCACATACCAACCGGCACTAATTTTCAAATCACTGCTTCGTTTTTATCAGCATTTCACATATTACCCCACCTTTCTTGGAACTGAGGTTTGCATTTATTCCATAAATGATATAAGCATAAAAATAGCAGAGACCCAAGACTGTGACAGATTGGCTCTGTATGTGCATGTGTGTGTAAACACCTTTTACCAGCACCGCAAGTAAAACAAACACAATAACTGTCCGTAAGATAAAAAATAAACATACAAACAACATGCATTATGGTTCATAATTCATAATCAAAATATTTTCTTTTGTATTTATTAGACTGATGCATTTTATTAAACATCTGTTGTGTTAGGCATAGACAGCCCACCACCGCCCACCTCAATCATAACTGGAAACCACAACTGGACGTTGCTCTGCATAGATCTAAATGTACTACTACATAAATTAAAGCCTCCTATTTGCTTATATCTTCCCAAACCTCTCACAGTTCAACTGACAGATATTGAAATGTAATTCAAAAAACATCATTTTATAACAAATGTTTCTAGAATAAAATATCTTCTGTGCATTGAACACTTAGAACCACTGGGAGATTTCAAATATAAGCCATATTAAATACTTATATTTAGAACCCTGGCAGAAATGACCCACAAAAATAATTTGTATACACATCTTTTCCTTCAAAAAAAAAAAAAAAAAAAAAAAAAAATTCATTTTAGCCCCCCCCCCCACACACTCCAGTTCCTCTTATACAAAGTGATTTGCATCTGATAAATGTGAAACATAACCCCATTCCTGGACAAACACAGTATCTCGAAGAAGATAACAAGCACAGTGTACCAAACTAATGTGTAGAAAAGAATCTTTTCTACAAAAAGGAATTCTTGGAAAAAAAATTAAATTTGTACAGAAATACAAACAACAGATCTCCTGAAACCACAGAGATGCATGTTTCAGGTTAAGAGTACAATCACTCTGAAGAATAAAATCTATAAACGTGAGAATCCAGTGCATTAGTTTTACTCACACTTCGCAAAGAAAAGTCTCTAACAAACAGAATGTTACAGGCCTCATTACTGTACGGTGTGATGGCACTGACAGACAGTGGTGCAGATGTTCTGAAGGGCACACAGGTTATTTTATAGGCTTGTTACAAACATGGTGCCTGGGCTGTTTGTTTTTAGAGCACATGAGGAGGGGATTCACCCAGAACAACACATGCAGCAACCTTAAGGGCAACATGGGTTGTCAATGACCAGTGTGGCATCAATACCATAGACCTCCAGAAGGTCCACCAGGAAGTTCTGGTCCCCCTGTGGGTCCAGTCCCATGGCCTTCATATGATCTGCTGTAAGAGTAGGGTCCGCACTTCCTGCCACCTCAGACAACGTCTGGAAGATCCGGTTGTTCTGCTCCATGAAGAACCTACCAGGAAGAGAGGATGAGTTAGCAAATATCCTAGTGCACCTCTCATGGTTTCTGAGGAAAGCTCTTAGAAGTCAACATCCAGTGATTCAAACAGACCCCACGTGACCTTTACTTACAGAATAAAGAGGTCGTTCTCACTGGAACTGCAGTCAGCATTCACATCCTTTGAGCACAACAGCATCTGTCTGAAAAAGCCATGTCATTGCAGCACCAACAGCAACTCATCATCATCATCATCATCATCATCAATCTAGTACTACCTCTGTTCATTAAGTTTCTTGTACTTTTCCTTGTCAGCCCTGTTGACTTGAAGTAGTGGCCGCAGATTCTCTCTGTGGGTCTTCACATTTTGGGTGTCCACATACACATCGTACAGATCCTTCTTCTCCTCAAAGATCTTCTCTGTGGTACCTTAAAATACAGCACAACACATGAATGCTGATGGCACAGATGCCCAACAGATCTATGTACAAGATGATCTCAAAACCAAAGCCAGATTTAACGCTTACAGGCCACATATGACAGTTCAGTCTCCAGAGCAGGGATATCAGCCACGTTGATATAGAAAAAGGGGTGTAGGTCAGGGACTGACGCTCCTACGCCAGGGACAGAAACATTGGCCAAACAACAGCAGCAGTACACTGTGAAGGATGGGAGAACAATGGAAAAGTGGGTCCTTTCATAGACTAGCCAAGCACAGCTCTGCCAGTAAGGACAGCCATTACCCCTGACTCACCTCTGTAGCAGACAACTCCAACTGGTGGTGGTGAGAAGATGAGTATGCGCTTCCTGAGAAGGGCAAATTTCCACAGCACCATAATCTGCTCCCCAAAGAAGCAGATGAACTGGGACATGCAACCAGCTGGGTGAGTGATCTGTAGAGAGGGGCAGGGGTTGGGGTACATTGTCATACCCATGTGCTGACTTTATGTACATGAGAATAACTAGTGGAGCTTGGAGCAGTAAGGGCTCACCTTCATTTCAGGATACACACAGCAGCGGTTGATCGTCGGTGCTAGGGCTCTGGCGGGGCAGGTTGTAATGGGGTTGTCCCCCCCAGAGGGCAACACTGCTTTCTTGTCTTCAAAAAAGGCTTCCAGTGGGGAGTATTGCCCAGGATACAATAGCTGTTGCCTGCAGCAAAACGCATCACTTAGGCCACAGGGCATGATTATAGAACCAAACACTTATCAACACAGACCAAGGTTAAATCTGCACCATGAACAGTCAATCCAGGTTAGCACAGAATAACCCTGTGGGAGCAGCACTGTTGATTGAGACCACTCACTCAAGGGCTGCCACAAGCGAACCCAAGGTAAGTTCAGCCTCAGAACACCTAATCCTTAGAGTGGGGGTTGGGAGTTCTTTTATTTAATATTTGATTTTCTCCACCAGTACCAGTTCAGAGGCCTTTTTCCATTTAATGCATTTTCATTTCTTACTATCATATTATGAGGGGATAAAGTTTTCAAAAACACAACAGCCATTGTGACCTCCATCACAAAGTGCTGACTGTAGTTGAATGCAGGACCAGTGACTTGTGCAGCTCTCAGCAAATACCAACATCTCAAATCACAGTCAGCTGACCACTTTCTCAACTACCTCCTGGCATTGTTGCTGCTTTATCAGCTGCAGTACATTTCTCTGTCACAACTGATAGATTGGGTCACAAAAACTAAATGTAAATGTTAGCTCGCCAAAAAAAAAAAAAGATCATGTGCAATAAATAAGTAAACTGTACTGGGGGAACAGAGATGCAGAGACTAAAGCACAAAGAGAAAAGTCTGGGATGAGGCCAGGAAGCAGGACATACCTGACCTGGCTTTCCAGGAACTGCATGTAGCGGTACAGCAGAGTGTATGAGAGGGTCAGGATGCCCACTGACTTCATGCGAGCACCTCGCTCCAGCTCACTCTCCACCGGCATATTGGCAAAGCATGCCAGGCCATAGAAGCAGTCTTTTCGGAAATATCTGAAATGCAAAACAATGTTGCATGCTGGGGTTTGTTTATGTGCACGTACATTGCAGAAAGCCTTTCCTTTCCCCACTTTCACACATTTGTACAGCAGATCATTTTTGTTTTCATCCACTTCTCACGATTATTATAAGTATTAAAGCAAGGGATGGGGGGGTTATGTACTCTCACATGAAGTCATTAGTGATTCGGTGGGAGCCGCTTGCCATGGACTTGAACTCCACCCCTTCCAGGTTCACATCCTCAGGAAGACACCACTCTACTATGTTTCCTGGCAACACAAACGAAAAGCATTCATATGAAAATTAGACTGCATTTGCTGCAGTAGTGCATGAAGGGAAGAAACTTCATTGAAAGTCATCCATTTTAGGACGTTTCAAACGAATCAACTTTGAAAAGCTCCCGATTTTTTTCTCATACCATCATTCCTGCTCTCAGGTCACTTGTTGTTCTTACAGTTTCCAAAATAAAAGCTTGACAAAAGAGAAATTCTCACCCAGGAGAAGATAAATTGGTCAGCAGGCAGAGCTGCCTGAAACTTTTTCCACAAGAAGCTGTCACTGCAAAACTGCTCGCTACAAAAACAGCAAAAGGACTGCAGTCTCACTTATGCCGTCATCCCTTTATGTGTCATTACTTACTTCTTCTTATTCGTCTGAAGTGAAAAGGCTGTCAAAATTTCTATTTTTATAAAATCACACTTAAAAGGCATTAATATTATCACCTATTGAACACCAGCCAGAACTCTGGCTAAACAACTGTGCAATTTCTTGCTGTGCTGATAAATGTAGATCTCTGTTCTGTTCAGCCCTCAAGCAAAACAGCTTTTGTTTGCCTGATATTTCACTACACAATAAGAAACAAGATAGACTTTAGAACAGCACTTAACAGTACAGACAACTGACTAAATACGGCTGAACAAGACTTGAGCAGCAGCATACCGAGGTGGGCTAACCTGGAAGACATTAGCTTACATCAGAACATTAGTGTGGCATCAGAGGGCATGGTTAGCTGAGAGCGATGCCATAACAGGGTAGAACTGTACAAACTGTGACACATTCCATACATGGCAAGGACAAGAAACCAAGCAACGGGGCTGAAAATAACAGGGTAAGACTTTAATACATATAACTAACGCAATCCTTAGCACTACAGCCCTTAAAGAACCCTGGTCTCCTTCAGGTCTGACTTCCAGGTACAACTAGCTGGTTTGTCTTTCTTTCAAGTTGACACATTTGTATTTTTGCAGGGTGAGCAATTCGGAGTAACCAGTTAACCTAAAATGCATGTCTTTGGACTATGGAAGGCAACTCACACAGACACAAAAAGCACATGCAAACTCATTGCATGACATGTTTGGTATATTTATTAAATTATAACAAATATTGTATAATATAAAATGTATATATATATTGCTTAGAAAGGTGCAGCTGTCATATAAATAGAAATGTATTCTTCACATTGTTGTACTGTACAGTAAATGAAGTTTACAGTTCTACCAGCTAAACAATAAAGATAACTTGTAAAAAGCAGCTGTATGAAACATCTGCCTGCTAATCTACGGTTACCCTGGCAGAAAGTAGATTTGGTGATGTGAGGGGATCAAGAACCACAAGAAACCTACAGGCACAGAATCACACCTGCCCTCAAATTGTCATATTCTCACGATGTAATAGCAGATCCTGAGGCCTGTGAACACACTAGTGTGCAACAGGTGCTCAACACGGGCTGGGAACTTCTTTCCATAAGGAAACTTGGCAGCTGGTAGGTGCAGCAGCGCTATTGCTCCTACTTGAACTTTGGAAGCTCAGTTCATTCAACCTAGCAGATCAGTTGATCAACAGGATGGGAGTATGAGTGGTTAACACAACAAATAAAACTAAGCGGCGATCAGGATGGTCACCTCACAACTTCAGGTTCAGCTTCATTACCTGCCTGTCCTCTAAGAAGTGACACTTTGGCTTCAGTCTGTTCCTGTAAGACGGCACTACCTGACTTTTGAAGCCTAGGAAAGATGAGATGATGTCCTGCTCACCTGATCGCGTGTCAAAGGTCACCACAAACACGGCCACAACCTGGTCCTTCTCCTCCCAGCCACTGAGCCCGCGGTCCCCTTCGCCCCGGGTCTCCCCTCGTGAAGCCGCTGTCAGGCTTGCGGGGCCGCTGCTCCATCCCGTGCCGGGGCCGGTGTGTCCAAGTGCCCGGCTGCTTGGGAGGACCGGAACCTCCTCCCAGTCGAGCAACGGAGCCCGATCACACTGCTCCACCATCCCACCCGGTGCAAGAAACGTCGCAGGGAGCTGATCGCAGCTGTCCGTGACCGCGCTCCTGCTGCCCTCCTACTGGTCTGCTCATGGAGGTCCAGCGATCCGCAACGGCCTCAGACCCGAACACGACCGTCCGGTTAAGTACAGAAAAAAGGGCGTGTTTAAGTGCACAAAAATTCAGGCTGCGCGGAACTGTATTTTATTGACTGACAATCCGTCCAATGACTGTGGGGCATGAAGCAATTGGGCGGGACTAACGAGTTGACTTTTTTTTTAAGGATCCTGTTTATTTACGCATTTAGCGCGAACTTTGTGTAGTCTTTTACGCTGTACTAAGAAACGTAATTTGATAGTTAGTTATGTGTAGGCTGTAAAGAAAAAATGCTCTTCTGGAAATAACTTTGTAACTGCTCCGCATTTATAGGACTCAGACCAGCCGTGCGAGTGACATCGCATTCCCACCAGTCGTATACGAGGAGCGAGCTACGTCATCAAACACCTCAACACTGAGTCTTCTGCAGCCAATCAGAGTTCATTGCGCCTCACCTGCGGGAAAATAGTTACACGTTTAAACTGCGACAGAAACATCACAACTATAAAAAATTTTGAAAGGCACATGAAAGCAAAGAAGTAAACATCATTACAGCAAAAATATATAACATACAAAAGCTGCATGTAATTCTAATTACTTTATAGAAAATGAAAAATAAAATAAAAAAAAAAATTAAGAAACAACTAAACGAAAAAAAAAACCCTCCGGATTTACAGTTACATTTAATTATACATTTCAAACATTTCGACAATGCACCTTGCTTTCTTATATTTTACATGTTGTAAAGACTTCATATAGTGTTCCAGTTCAATTCTGAATAGTGTAATCCTGGGTTGACCATTTTACCATTTTTTTTTATATGAATGTACCAGTGAATATGGTATTTGCCAAAGATTTTAGTAAATTTAGTAAGAAGCACCTCTTGACTAACGTCTTTACGTTTAGAGAAAAATATCTTTATCTGTGAAATTTATTTTAACTTTAATATGTACATATAGTAGATTTTCCAGATCACATTGGAATATTTTTCTTTAAATACAATCATCAATGTACATTTTCTTGCTGCAGTTCACAAAACATGCATAAATAATTTATGCATTTGGCTGACATTTGTTTTGTGGGATATGAGTTACAGTATATGATACAATTACTTTCAGTAAGCAAACCATTTGTTGGCTCATTTCTCCTGCTTTTCATACATTTTAGCGGGTACCTCTACAATTTGTATTCTTCCTTACTTCTACCTGATCACCAAACATTATTACTGGAGTCTGAAACATTTTAACCGGTGATGGCAAATCTGTCCTCCTTTAGTTTCTGGACTATCAATAAACTTCAGTAGCTTGGGAAGTAATAGAGCATTCAAATAATGAATTACACAAATACTACACTAAGCACAAATACAAAAATTTATTAATCAGCATACTTATGTTACAAAAAATGAAACAAGTGGAGAGGAATGGATGGTACAAACAGATCTAAACACTGATTGACATGGTCTTTTTGAAACGAGAAAGACAAAGTTAGCTTGGGTTCCTGAGACTCTGCAACAGCAGACTGTGGCTTTTGAATGCTTTCAAGACCTTACGCAGGGAGCCTCTGAAGCCCAGGCTCCTCCGGCACTCTGTACCCTGTCCTTCTGTCTCACTGAAGGCCATCAGTGGATGTACCCTAATATCACACTACAGACAGACAGGGTGGACCAATTAACAGCATATCCTTAGGAGTAATAGGTGTATCATTTCCGGAATATGGTGGTAGATGTTCTCATTGCCCTTCTAATGATCAGTATATGATGGATGGGATATATTCACCCACATCCAGAACAAAAAAATTCATCTCCCATTCCAAAATGCCCTTTCTCCTTCAACATGGGCACCCACCACATCTAATATGGGAATAACCTCACTAACAGCCCTTACAACAGTTTAAGCTTACCTCAATGTGTTGTAACAGATGACTCTGAATTTCTGCATCCCTCTCAATGGTGTAGGCATCCAGGTACTCCAGGAGCCGTTTAGCAATCATGGTGGAAAGTTTCTCACACAGATGCATGTTACTGAGGAGGCTCTTCATGTTTGGGTGTCTGTGCGATTGGGCTAATATTTCGCATTCGCTGCAGAGCAAGTGTCCAATCTTCTTGGTAATCTCCTCTGTCACCTTTAGGCCTTCCTGGAGATCCCACAGGTTTCCCAACTTTTTCAAAAGTTCTTCGCTTTTGGGAGCACTGGTGATAGTTTCCTGCACTAGGATCCCAAGTGTCCAAACAACTTTGCTGCGATTTGAAGTATTTGACGCGGAGACAAGGAATGCTTTATGTACATAATGATCAAGTATTCGTAAGAGTAGGAAGTGTGGAATTCCTTCTGCTGTTGGGAACCCTGAAGTATCTCTAGTCAACACATAAGAATTTAATGTAGAATAATGATTCCGATTAACTGTAAAAACACATTTCAATTTATGCAACTATAAGGTAGCAACTGTTTTAAGACATATAAAGCCATGGAGTCATTAAAGACAAAAATAGATATTTTTAATGAAACTGACACAATGTAAGCTTATTTGTACTTAACTACCATAACTTTGGTAAATCACTTTTTATATTTAAGTTAGCCTCTTTGAAATATATCTAGAAGCTGTAGTTGTGTTTGTGAGCTTATAATTGTTCTGTGTCTCTCACCTGCCACTTAAAATTTTCTTCCTTTGGGGGGCATCTTCCTCCCTCATGTCAGCAAAATAGATTCGGTCTAGTAGTTTGCCCTCATTCTCTGGAGTCAGGGACTAAAATGAAACAAAAAGGCTGTGATCATTATTACAACTACAAGTTTAACTACTTTCATGACAAACCACCAATAGTTCTTCAATTTGAAAAGCATTTTATGAAAGATTCATACTCTATGTTCTAAAGGGTTAGCAAATTATTGCAAATCATTAAGCTTTTCTTTTATGTATGTTTTTTTTCCCTCAGCCTATGCAAATCTGTAGAAAAAAATTAAACAATTTATAACATCCATCCATCATTATCATAATAATGACATAATAATGTCAAACAATGCTTGCCCAGCTGGTCTGGAGCTTGTCCTGGAAGTACAGGTCATACGTAAGGGACACTGGTTGAGACCCCAATCCATCCAGAATCACCAATTTATTATATTCTGTGTGTATATATATATATATATATATATATATATATATAGATCCTGTGTGACCCCATTGCCACTGTGTCACTGGATCTGATTTAATTATTTTTATTGAGTCTAAAGAGGGGGAAACGTACCTTTTGTACTTCTCGTGTTAGACTCTCCATTATTTTGGAAAATCGATGAAACAACAACTGAATAATTGCTGTCCGTTCTTATTATCTCTTGAAACCTATAGCAAGATTTCGAATAAAAACATAATTTTAATTTTTCATACAAAACAATACAGATATGTCTTCCGTTGCCTTTAACCACGTGACCAAAATATCACATAACACAATGAAACTTAAACGCGAGATGTCGAATTTTCACGCGTTACCATTGGCAACTTACCACGTGCTGTTATCTCATCGTCATAGAAACGCTCTTTGCATTTGATTTGAAAATTTCGTGAATAAGTTGTGATAACTAAAAATACACACATAAACGTTAATATGGCATATGAATGTTTAATTGTATGTTTTTTTGCTTTGTTAGTAGCTAAAACTTTGCATTTTTAAAACCTGTGCGAAGCAGGATTTACAGCATTTTAAAATGCCTGCGTCACTCTTACGTCACCGACGTGGCAACGCCCCCTATAATTGAGTTTATTTTGAACTAATGAAAACAGAACTTAATGTGTTAAACCATATTATATGTAGTAAAAGCGAAGTAAAAAGATCGTTGCATTAAGAACTTTTACTTTATATTCCAATTAATTGGTTTAATTAATTTCCTCTGAATATTATATGTTATAATTTTAAAATTTTAATTGCTGAAATGTTTTGCGATATATTTATTCACTTAAATATATTTTGCCTTAGACACTCAATCTGTTTTCCTCCCAAAATATAAAGGCATGTACTATGGTGACTCTGAACGGTCTGACCGCACTGTGTGTATGTTTGAGTGAATGAGTGCGTGTGTGCTTTTACCTTGGGTTTACTCTGATTACTCTTGTGTCCTGTCCTATGAGGACAGTCTCTGGACCATCTCAGCCCTCCACAGAACAAGCAGTTACTGTGAGTGAATAAACATCAAACCTTTGGGACACCTCACCCTGTGTTGTTCTGTGAATGTTGTTTATAGCTGATTGAGCAAATATTTATTTTTTACCACAACCAAAACGTTTGTTTAATTTCTCAGAGTAGAACTTGTGTTCTGCAGCTTATACATAGTTTTCTGTTAAGTACAACAATAAAAAGCCAGAGCCCAGTTTTTGTAGGACTGTGGCCACTCCACTTGTCCCATCATCTCCCCTTTCTTTGATTTCTTTTTCCAAAATCCAGTAGCTTTTTAAATTCTGTTTTTTCCAAATAGAACCATTTCGTGTTGATTCTGCTTTTATAATTATTTCCATTATGTGATATTAGATCTCCTTTAATGACCTTTTAATATATGCTATCGATCTAAATTGAGTATCTGCTGTAAATGGTTATTTTCACATTTAAACGAGTTTGCATGATTTGTTATCTTTCTGTGCTGACGTTAAAATAATTTCAAAAATAAAGTGCCAAATAGCCTTGGTTCTTGCCCGAGCTCTTCTCCAATTCAGGCTTCCGGGGTGTTTTTAGCTGTGTCGTGCCGCTCTCTGAGAAACATGCTGCCGTATTTTTGGCTGCTCTGCCATGCACCAACTGTTTGTTTTGCCACTTCTAGGCAAAATGGAGGCAGCATGAGTTTACAGCACTGGCAGGTATGCAGACTGGGGAGCCTCACTGAGGTCTCACTGCTACACACAGTCATGGATTAATATGTGAGGACAACCAGGGAGGTTTTCTAATTAGGTATTCACTTAGGTGTATCAAATTATCTTCTAAAACCAAATAACAAATTATAATCTTGGAAAAATTACTTACAATAATTAAATAATGACCATTTATCTCACACATCATCATTTGGTGTTTAGCATCTTTCAGCATCAGCCACCCTCACCCAGATGAGCAGACCAGGGTTGGTCCAGGTAATGCTACCATGAATCAATGTATCATCACAGCTCACTTGATGTCTGTTGCCTGCTGAGGAGTTCTAGATCCTTGGGGGTGAGTAGGTATGGCAAATGTGTGGGGATTTACTCCTTTTATTCTATTTCCTATATTCCAATTTTAAGCATAATAAACACAAGTTCAGTATCAACAAAAGGAGCTGGCAACAACATGAAGAGAGCAAAAACATACAATCCATAACTCTAAACCAAGATTATCAAGTCAGAACCTCCCGTTCCACCTTTCTACTGTTGTGTTGCTCTGCACATTTATGCTCTTCTTTATTAAACCTTGCCACCTTCCATTCATGTGCTTCTTCCATTCATCCATCCCATGGCACTGTAAGTTCCAACGAGATGTCTTGCCTTGAAGCCTCTGGGAGGAGCATAATCATCTTGCCTTAATGACGTCTGTGATACGATGTGAGCTGTGGTAACTGGTCCATCGAAACCACTTAGCTGGAAAGCTGCTTTAAGACACTGGGGTTATACTTTTTAGAGCTGTGCTCATGAGGCTTTACCTTCAAGTGTTTGTTCCCACCTTGTCCAATTTCCTGCTGCATCCCTACCATCCTACCCATCTACAGTAGTCTTCTTACACTACATACTATCCACTCTCCTTCCCCAGGATCTTGTCACATTCCCATTCTGGCTCACTGCTCAAACCTGTTTATCCAGAAGGATCCCTACCCACCACTGTGGGATCCTAAAGCCAGGAGGTCTATGGATGCCTCACTGCAGAAAATTCATTTACTTTCTTTTTTCCTAAATACCTGCTCCAGCAGCTCTATGATCAAGACAAATTCCTATACTGCAGCAAATCCCTTTCCTGTGTATCCTGTGTAGATAAGTCCTGACTTATTCACTGCTGCTAGCCAACCTTCCAGCTCTTTGCCAGTTGCCTGCATTGCCACCATTTCCCTTAAACTGCTATCAAACCACTTTCCTAAGCTCTTAATTCATTTCCTCAAAGTGGATGGGATCATTGTATTCTGTGCTAAAGTGAAACTTATCAGTAGGCTTTTCCTTTCCTCAGCACTAGAGGACTTGACCTTGCTGGCTTAAAATTCATTCTATCCCATGTGATAAGCTTCTGTAGCCCCTGCAAAATACACTTACATCCTAGGACTAATGATGTAGTCATTGTCAAGTTATTCATGAAGGTCTGATGGGTCATTGCTTGACAGCAAACTTGGTGCACGGACCTCTACAATCAATCTCTTCCAACTTCACAAGGATGTTTGTATGCAGCCCAAAGAGGATTGTGGGGATAGTAGCCTGCTATTATCCAGTTCTCCAGCCTCTATCATTCAGGTATGGCTCCTCCTGATGTGACCCTCATACTGAAATCACTGTAATAATCCAGTGTGTTCCCTGGGATGTGGTACTGCTCTACAGGTGTCTCCACCAGTTTGTGTGGAATTGATCCATAGGCACTTGTGAGATCTTGCTACAACACTGCCGAGTCTCATGTGCCTCTCACCACACTAGTATACTGTACGCACCCTGGCACCTCAGGAATTCCATCTTTCTGCACTGAAGTGTTCAAATATGCATTCAGTAAAAGTAATGGTGTTATTTGCTAACCGAAAATGTTTAAGAATAAATTGCCATCTACATTGAGCAGAGAGCCCACTCTAAATTGATAGATCCTTCCTAAATTTTTCTATTTACTGATTCAGATCCTTTCAACATATCTCCCCTGCTTTAGCCCTTGACCACATGCCTTTCAGAATCCTTCAGATTCTCTGCAACAGTGTTTGACAGTGATTTCAGGGCCAGAGGCTCTTGTAGCTTCTTTCCAAGTACATTCCCGCTCATCCAAGTTTTGTTAAAATTTTTTAACCAGAACATGGAACTCCAGACCTTCCTGGTGATACTGTCCCCCTCACTGTGCCAAAGCCATTACTCTGCCTGCCCCACAGATTCACTTTAAAGACCTTAGCACACTGATGACATCTTTAAAACTTCCCAGGTAAGATGGCTGAACTTCTGTATCACTGGCTTCTTCCATCCAGTACACACATCCAGAGAAAGTGAACAGCTTCATCCTGACACAGATGGCACCATCAGTAAATGAAATAAAATATACTCTGTAACACCTGCCAAGTCTACAGGTTTCATGTACCTAAACCTAGTTAGCACTCTGTAGCTTCCTTGTGAATTATTCATATAAATTTGCACTTTTACAGCATGCACAGCTTGTACACACACTGTGTTCATATTACCATTTGCTTAACTCAATAATAAAGTGCTGCAGCAAGGCTGAAGCTAATGATCTTTCCTTTTCCTACGCATGTACTGCAGCAAGAGCACATGACTAAATGACCTTGTAGAATGGAAAACAATTGTCTCAAAAAGGACTGAAGCACAACGTTTGTGAGTGACCATAGTCACTGTTATAAAATGACGAAAGGAAAAAAGAATGCACTTGAATATATTAAAAATGCAGTTACCTGGTATTTCGAACATTTGTGTATTTTGTGCACGGTATATTTATCTGAAATCATACAATTTATCAGACACTCTAAATACAAAAAAGAGTGTTCTTGGTAAGAAGGTATCAGAATCAGAAAACTTTATTATCCCGAAGGAAATTACTTATGTTACAACTGTACAATCGACGAGGACACAAATAGCAGGAAGACACACATAACAGGAAGAGAAATAAGCAACTGTAGTGATAAACGTTAGATAAACAGAATATACAATAAATAAATATAAATATCCAATATGCTACAATAAGTTCTTAAAAAATAAACAATATATATATTTTTTTTTTTTTCTAGGAATATTCCAGTTTATTTATGTTTTTTGTTTGCAAAATAAAATGTTTCTCCACAAATGTAGCGTATTGAAAACTGCGCAGGCTGTAATGTTTCACGAGGTCTGTAGAGGGCGACTCTACACCTGTCACAAATACGAAGCAATCGGGGAGGCGGGGGTCGACAAAAATTAACATCTTTTTGTAGTTGCCTTTCGGTGCCGTTTACATTCACATGTATATTCGACAAGAATCGTTTTCTTTATTATGTGACCATTCTGTCTGGACTATCTACTGAGTGGTGCCCACCTGACATAAACGTAGTGCATTTTGAAATCAACGCTTTTCTTATGTCTTGCATCAGGAATGAAAAACGGATCTTCGTACGTACACGCCGGGTCTGAATCGTGTTGTTCTTTCTTCCTCTAAATGTTCATATTGTGGTGCCACTCCAGTGTTTTGGGTCCGCGCCCGCTTTCTGTCTCAGCCACTGCACTGTCGCTTCTTCTCCTGTCTGCACGTGTTTATCTGTGTGCTGCTGTAGCCCTAAGCCTCGAGCGATTTCTTTCGGACTTCTTAAGTTTTCTTTCATTCATTCATTACTTCCTTCCTTTCTCGAGGGACAGCCATAGTCTGTCTGTATCATTTACTGTTTACCGAACCTGGCCACTAAAGCGCTGAACTTGGAGGTAAAATCGGAATAAACAAAAAAGCCCAAATGGACTTGTTTTTGTTTTTTGACACCTTATGGGGACCGAACACGTGCGTGGCTTCGCTTGGAACCAGCCTGCAGGTTGCCGCGTCTGTGTGGACTGCGGGGTCCTTCGTTGTGTCGGCGGGGAGGTGGGCGTGTTGGGCTGTTTTACGTAGAACTGTTCGGTGACGAACTAAACGGACTCCTCCTCGGTCTGTATTTATTGCCCCTCCTGGATGAGCGCTCATCTTCGTCCGCGCCCACCGCCCCGACCGAGACCACAGGGATGATCGTCCGCCCGCCAGCCCGCCTTTTTAACCGTAACTTTTGTAGCTGAGTGCACATCGGCGACTGAAGACATTTGTGCAGCAGGTGCAAGAGAGCAAGAGGCCGTCTTGGTTTATCTGGAAACGCCTTTAAAAGATACTTCTGTTCCACATATTTTCATACTGCTTCAATTCCGGTGAACGTTGATCGGGTGTCATTTGTGTCACCTATGTCCCGAAAATCCCCCGACAATGACTACAGCCTGCGCAGTATGAGCCATCTGATGGGAGACAGGAGGAAGGGCGCCGGCGATGGGGAAAGGAGCCTCATCAAGGCTCATTCCAGCGGGAGTCTGAGCAGCCAGGCCACCGGTGTCGCGTCCTCGGGCAACCTGGAGCGAGCTGCCCGCAAGCAGTTCCAGGGAGAAGTGTCGCCCACGTTTGTGTACATCCTGGCGGTGCTCTCCGCCTTGGGGGGCCTCCTGCTCGGCTACGACACCGCAGTGGTCTCGGGTGCGATGCTCCTGCTAAAGAAGGACATGCATTTGAGCGCTGTGTGGCAGGAGGCGCTGCTTTCGGGTGGCGCGGCCGCGGCGGCGCTCTCCGCCCTGGCCGGCGGCTTTCTGAACGGGCTCTTCGGGCGAAGGGTATGCATCTTGCTGGCGAGCTCCGTCTTCTCCACCGGAGCCGTAGTGTTAAGCGCTGCCCCCAATAAGGAGGCTGTGTTGCTCGGAAGAGTTGTTGTTGGAGTGGCATTAGGTAAGGTGATTATTTTACGGCGAGATACGCTTTTTTCCCCCCTCAAACTTGTGTCACTTGTTGCAAAATCTGAGCGACGGACAGCGCGAGCCCACTTTCCGCAAACGTCTCGCACCGGAGACCCGCGCACAGCCGCGCGCGCGCCACGCACCGCGTTTCCCACAAAACTGACGTAACACGCGCCGAGCCCTCGGCAGCCAATAAGAACCGAGCTCGCTTCGCGTGCGGCAAGAAGTGCAGAGCGCAGTTTAAACTGTCAAGAAACGTCCAAATGTCGGCCAACAGGCGTTGCCAGAAATCTGCGTGGAGTTCTGATATGATGGTTTTTACTCCGTAATTTGCGTTTTGTGAAAAGTTCGGCAAGGTAAAAAATTCTTTGCATGTTTTGTAGTGTTCCCGTATTTAACCATATTAGCGGTAAGTTTTACACACAACAAGATGCAATAAGGCTTCATGACGCAAGAAATACATGAATTTAATATTATAAACTAAATGCTTGACTTAGTTGGCTTCAGGACTCCCGAATCTGAACTGTTAAACGACCTGCCTTCGATAGCTCAGTTGGTAGAGCGGAGGACTGTAGAGGCGTTTCAACACTGCCATCCTTAGGTCGCTGGTTCGAATCCGGCTCGAAGGACAGCTGTATCTTTTGACTAAATGCTTGCCTTCAATAATGTACTTAAAAACCGAGGTATTCGTGAAAATGAATGCGCTCCACACGAGGTAAACCTCTCAACTTTACTGTATAAACTCAAGACTGGAAGCAGTTTTGGAGAAAAGCGTCGTATAAATGATTATCAACAACAGGCACAAGTTCACAACAGCAAAGGTGTTCTCGTTCCTTCTGGAAAATTGCCTTGACGTAATTGCTACCTAAACACATTGACTGAAATATAAAAATACCAAGCATCAGAAGGCTTTATTTTCAGTCTTCTTCTTTCGGCTGCTTCCGTTAGGGGTCGCCACAGCGGATCAGCTGTTTCCATTTCTTCCTGTCCTCTGCATCTTTCTCTGTCACACCAACCACCTGCATGTCCTCTTTCACCACATCCATAAATCTCCTCTTAGGGCTTCCTCTTTTCCTCTTGCCTGGCAGCTCCATCTTCAGCATCCTTCCCCCAATATATCCAGCATCTCTTCTCTGCACATGTCCAAACCAGCGCAATCTCGCCTCTCTGACTTTGTCTCCAAACCGTAGAAGGCTTTATTTTTCGTAATAGATGAAAAAAAGTCATCATTTTGGCAGCAGTATTGTTTATAATTAGGCAACTTGTGATAATAATAAATAATCTGTGTATTAACAGCTGTATATATTCATGAATGTATGAAATTTTGTTGCGTTTGGAAGGCGTGTATTTGCCTGGACCTATTTATTATGTTCACACATTGCTAGATTTTTGCTGCACCTTGTGGAAACACTGGTTGTTATGGTACAGGGGATTAATGTGTAATGTTTAAAAGTATTAGAAGCTAATGCTTATTCTCACCGGCATGGTAATACCCTCCTAGTCTTTCCACCCAGAGAAAGAGAAAAGTTTTCACTAAGTAATTTTACTTTGCTTCAGCCTCTCCTACAAAAACAGTAAATCAATCAGTCAGCAGTTTTTGACCCATCATCTCTTTTCTTGATTTATGTCCCATTAACAATAAATGCAATTCAGAGTGATAAAAAACCAAAGCAAAAGCAGAAGAAGTAACCTTTAGTAAATGTATGTTTCTTATTATCCTTCCATTTTGAACAAGTTGAATTCAAGCTTTGCTTTGTCTGGTGGCTGCTGAAGTTGCCCGCTTTGATGCTGAATCTGAATGATTGGAGCTCATGAATGCATTGACAAACTAAGGTGCTCAGTCACGAAGAATGCTGCTTCTATACGCTGACAAGGTCGTATCCTTGGGCTATGACAGAATTTTGAAGTGTTTTATTGTATAACACATGTATTGCTACACAGTGCTGTTTGTATTCATGGTTCAGGGTTTCTCACTCACTGCAGACTTTCATATTGAAGGGAAACTTCTAACTTGAGCAACGCTGTAGGGGTTTCCAAGCAATGAGCTCATGTAGAGAGTGGCACTCCTGGTGCTGAGGCACTAACAGCGTGACTTTGATATGATATCAAGCTGTGGTTGCTTTCATTTGGAAGTCAACATACTAGCATATTTTTAGCAACTGTAGTTTAGTTTATCTCCTGATTTTGACTAAAGTCCTGATTGTGAATGACAAAACAGAGTCTGTATGTTATAGGGAACAGTCATCAGCCAAGCAATTAATGTTCTGCATGGAATATCATGAAATTCACAGTATTTGCTGGGGGTCTCACTTCAGTTGGAAGTTGAAATGCACTGTGCACTAACCAAAGGAATAGTGCTGTACAGTTGTGAAGCAGGGCTATGGCATTTGGAATGCTCTTTTTGCTCTGATGGATGGGACATGTGTTGGACGTGTGTGTACAGTCCACAGAAACAAAGTCCTGCTTTTCAGATGCAGCTTCTGGACAGCTGTGCAACTGAATGAGACCAGTTTACAGACTGAATCTGGTCACCCCCTCATACAGCACATTTGAAAGTCTACCACGAACCCCATGGACCATAGCAGCACTGACACATCATTTCAGCTTACATCAAGCTCAAATAAACCTGCATTTGTAGGTGGTATGATGGGAAAGACTGCCAGGTGATTTGAAAAGACATCAGTGTAGTCCATGCACAAGAACATGAGATTCATCTGTGTGATTCAACTTTTTAAGGTTGGTTTCAGAAAGAAGCACCTTATTATGGGATTAATTGCATGCCCTTTTGAACGAAAATGTTTTGCTCTATCCCTGGTACAGACTTTGTGCTTTGTTTGTTGATCTTCTCATTCCTGTTGGGATTTCACTATTTAATTAGTTTCAGTAAGCAAAGTACATTTTCTCTGTTTATTCTAAGTGCAAATATCACATGGACAATGACATTTAGTTCATTATGAATTAATCATTTTTGAGTCCATAAATGTAAATATGAAAATGAGGAAGGGGAGAAAGGAGAAATTTTAAAAAACTCTTTGATTAACATAATCTTTTTTTCTAAGTGATAGTCATTTTGAGTTTTCAACATACTGCATGAGATTATAGTTCTTCAGTGACTTTCATATTTTGCAAAAAATACCTTGGAAGCCCAGCCTTCTCCAATTGTTGGCTCTCTCCATCTGCATTCCTGTAGGTCATTGTTTAATATTGTCTATAAAGTCTTCCTGTAAAGAGATTGTTATTTTTATTTCCATACATATAAAAACTGGTGCTTCATGTTACAAGTTGGCATCATGATGATAATGTTTTTCCATTTCTGAAGTACACGCTTAGGCCACCCTTTCCTCTCATTAGTTTGGCTTTTTACTCCAAGCATTAGCTACTTCCTCCACTAGTGTTACTTGTCTCTCTAGCTGTTCGGTTCCAGTGTAAACAAAAAACCGCTCCATGTATATGTTGTGTTTGACACATAGAAACTAGCATATTGCAGCTACCAGCACCAGTCTTTTCAGCTGGGCATCTGTTGCTGGTATTTTGGCCAACAGAAGCCTAAACTTGCTGCATTTAGTACATGAGGTCCATCTCTATATCTGTGTAGCTGAGAAGGTAGAATTAAAGATGTGGATGCCACAGAGTGTCACAGAGAGTGACACACCTGCTGGGTGTAGTGATGTTTGAAGAGTAATAATGAATTACAATCAGGTCCATAAGTATTTGGACGATGACACAGTTCTCAATATTCTGCCACTGTGCACAACCACAATGAATTTGAAACAAAGCAATCAAGATATGATTGAAGTATAGGCTTTCAGATTTAATTTAAGGGATTTAACAAAAGTATCGCATTAACCATGTAGGAATTACAGCCATTTGTATACATTGTCCCCCATATTCAGACGCTCAAAAGTAATTGAACAATTGACTGACAAGCAGTTTTATGGCCAGAAGTGGCCTCTTCCGTCACTGTTTCATGACAAATGAAGCAGATAAAAGGTCTGGAGTTGATTCCAGGTGTTGAATTTGAATTTGGTAGCTGTCCATGGGAACTATGTGGTCCACTGGAATAGGCAGCCCAAAGAAGTATTGATGCAAGTGAAGGAAGCCACCATTAGGCTTGAAAAACAAAACAAACCTATCAGAGAAATAGCAAAAACTTTAGGAGTGGTCAAATCCACAATTTGGTACATTCTTAAAAAGAAGGAATACACCGGCAAGCTCAGCAACACCAAAAGGCCTGGAAGATCACAGAAGACAACTAAAGTGAATGATCAGAGAATTCTTTCCTTGGTGAAGAAAAACCCTTTCACAACATCTAGCCAAGTCAAGAACAATTTTGAGGAGGTTGGCGTATCATTGTCAAAGTCTACAATCAAGAGGTACCTTCATGAATGTAAATACAGAGGGTTTAATGCAAGGTGCAAACCACTGGTAACACTCAAGAACAGAAAGGCTGGATTAGACTTTGCTAGAAAACATCTAAAAAAAAGCCTTCCCAGTTCTAGAACTAGATTCTTTGGACAGATGAAACCAAGATTAATTTGTACCAGAATGATGGAAAGAGGAGAGCATGGAGAAGGAACGAAAGGGCTCCCAAAGCATACCACCTCACCTGTCAAACATGGTGGAGACAGTGTTATGGCATAGGCATGTATGTATGGCTACTAATGGAACTGGGTCACTGGTGTTTCTTGATGATGTGACTGCTGATGGAAGTAGCAGGATGAGTTCTGAAGTGTCTAGAGCTATGCTATCTACTCAGATTCAGCCGAATGCTGCAAAACCGATAGGAAGGCGCCTCACACTGTACAGATGGATAATGACCCAAAACATACAGTGAAAGGAACCCAAGAGCTTCTCAAGGCTAAGAAATGCCATATTCTTCAATTACCAAGTCAGTCACCTGATCTCAACTAAACTGAAGATGCTTTTCACTTACTGAAGACAAAACTGAAGGCAGAAAGACCTACAAACAAGCAGCAACTGAAGACCGCTGCAGCGAAGGCCTGGCAAAGCATTTGAAGGGAGGAAACTCAGCATTTGGTGATATCTGTGGGTTCCAGACTTCAAGCAGTCATTGACTACAAAGGATATGCCTCCAAGTATTAAAAATAATTCTTATATTTATTATTATTATTTTAGTTTGTCTCATTACCTTTGACTCTGAAAACGGGGGACAATGTATACAAATGGCTGTAATTCCTAAATGGTTTATGTGATACTTTTGTTAAACCCCTTAAATTAAAGCTGGAAATCTACACTTCAATCACATCTTGATTGCTTTGTTTCAGATCCACTGTGGTGGTGTACAGAGGAAAAATGCTGAAAATTGTGTCATTGTCCAAATACTTATGGACCTGACTGTGGAACCTTCAAACTTTTTGCATTTAGCAGCCAAACTATGGTGTCAGTGTGACCTACACTGTGGGTGTGACATACCAACAGTCTGGGTGTGATACAACTATGTGGCTGTTGCAAAGGACCAAAGCAGTCTTTTTCAAGATACCAAGTGGGTTTCTTGGCATTTAATGAACTTGTCTACACAGAAACCTCACTTAGGATGAGAAGTACCACTGTGACAGTTTTCAAGTGTGTACCTTGAAAAACAATGCTCCTCTTAAAGAACAAAAAAACAAATAGATATTGAGCTTTATATATTGATAAGGTAGTTGTGAATCAATAAAGATTTTTTACTTCAAGTATTGACATCAGTGACCAGTTATCTAGTTATCTGGTATTTGAGATTGCAGTTTTCTTTGTTCCTCTTACCTCCCTTTGACTCTTTTCCTCTTCTAGAAAGCATCTTTCTCCTTTGAGTCTGCAAATAGTCTTCCTGTAGGAGTCTATTCTCATGCTCTGAAATCAGGAACTAAAAAAATTTAAAGACCTTGAGCATTACCACAAGTTTGACTGCTGTCACCACAAACCACCAGAGAAAGTACTTCCTTATTTTAAAGAGCATCATGTGTGAAAGGATCTTATGAAATTGTCATTGAATAAAAACACTATGCTGGTTTCTTTTTCATATACGCATATGCCACTAGCTCATGTACATTTTTGCAACCAATTCAAAGATTTAAATATAATTTTAAATATAGTTTTTTGTCCTTGTATAAATGTGTTTGGATTGATAGCTCTTACTGATGCATGTAGAGTAGCTTTTTCTAAGATTTACAACATTTTTAATATAGTGTTTGAAGAAATATTGGGAGTTTTCATTTAAAACTCAGAGATATTCCTTCTGTTGTCTTTAACTGCTGACCAAAATGTCAGATTGCACAAATTAATCCTAAGTGGGACTGTTTGATTTTTCACACGTGGCAATTTGTAGCACAACCCGTTGACTATTACGTGACTCTCATAGCAACACCCTGTGCATTTATTATAGCATTGTAATTTTAGATGGTCGAGATGCAATAATTAATTCTGAACCAGCATCAGTCATTTGTACTAAGTGTATTTAATGTTAAACATGTTTTATCAACTGAAGCAGGTATTTTAAGAAAACGGTTTTGGATTAAGATGTGTTTAAATTTGTATAATTGAACAGTTCATTTTATTTTTGTCAACAAGGTAGCTTAGAGTGTGGAGCACAACTGATAATTGACAACTGATCATTCTCAGTCGAAATATTATTATAGGGTGCCATAGTGATGGTGGTGGTGATGGTACCGTTGGGCTTTACAGCTTCTGGACTCAAGGTTTGGACATATGTTTGACTGCAGCTCAGTCTCTGAGAGAGTGTTCTTTCCATTTGCTCAGGCTGGGACAAAATGCTTCAAAATTGGTGAAAACTGGGAAGAGGGCTAAATCCTTTTTCCCCATCACTGTATTGTCTTATTGTCACAGTACTAAAGAACAGATCCGAGTGAAAGATTATGGTAAATAATTTCTAATTCTGTCTAATCTCTGAATTAATAGCTTGTCACAATAAGATTATATTTAGCTTATCTTGTTCAATTCAGTAAAACTTTTTCTTAAATTTAGATGGTTTTTACTCTTTTTACAAATGGAAAACAGCAGCGGTAGACACTGTCATTCAGTTGTATTAACAAATAGTTTGTCATCAGCATGGGGTGAATGCTAATTTTATGCACTCATATGAACTCATATGAGCCTCTAAAGTTGTAATATTTAAAGAAAGAATAAGAGGCTTCAAACAAGATGATAAGAGGCTTCAGGCTATAGCAACCTTAACATTACCAAAGCAGAGCCTCAGTGTATTCAAATTTTAACTCGGACAGCCTATGACTTGCTGCCAAACTCTTCTAACCTTTTCATCTGGGGAAAAGTTCATTTTCTATCCTGCTTATTATGTCAAAAGAGCACATCTTCAGCAGCTGTGCATGAGTGTATAGTGAGAGCTGATATTGTTGCTGAGATGGCCAGATGTTCAACTCTATGAGTCTGTCAGTATGGAGGTAGCCAGTTAGTAAGGCAGGTGAAAGGGTACAGTCAACAGTCAGCACCAATTCTGTAGTCCTGGTGACAACATAGGACTAGACAACATAAGCAGTTCATATTTGATTTTGGAAGGGAATTCAGATTTACATTTATGTCTAATGTTCTATTAGAAGAAGAAAGCAATGAGAGGTGAAGATGAAGCATGAAAAAGTGTTGCTCAAAATGCTGAAGGGTAGGTTTTGAGCCCATCAAAATAGGTTACAGGGATTTCCACCAAAGTCGAAGTATAAGACTTCCAATGGGCTGGATATTGTAGGCAGCCTGGAGAAAGGTCATCAGAGTTGTTACTGAGGCTCCAGGAAAGGCATGCAGATGGCTGTGGATCTGGAGAAATGAGCAATGGTTTAATGGAGTCTGACCTAGATCTAGGGATGCTGTCTCATTAACTCTGGTAGGGTCACCTGGGTAAAGGGAACTGATGCTGAAAGACCCATTGACCTCTGGCTGCATGACTGATGTCCACGCTGATTCCTATCTCATGCCGTTGCTTCACTGGACCAACAACCCTGCACTGTTGTTGTTTTTTTAAAGTAACTTACTGCACTCCACAGAAGCATAGTTCATAGCAGGCAGTTATTATATATGCATTTACTCAGGGATACATTTGTGACACGACTGTTGATGCTACCATTAGATTCAATGATTTTATTTCAGATATACAGGCACAGTCCTCACTGAAGGGAAGTGCAGGCTGCTGTGCCTCATTACCTTTATACCAACATGCTGCAGTCATAATCATTGTGAAATCCATTCAGGTCTGGTGCAGAGGAGAGCAATAGTCGGCTCTGGCTCTCTAAGGAGAAGGTAAAGCACTTTTCAAAAGAAAATAATATAATTTAAAATTTTGTTAACAAAGCACCTAAGGATATTTTAATGTTAGTAATTCCTCATTGTAAAACATGATAATAAAAAAGAGTTTACTGATAAGAATACTGACTTTTGAATAAAAGCAACATGTGTACCTTTTGTTTTTTTAATCCATCCTTCCAGCCTACAAAGGATGTAGTGAGCAGCCAATAAGAACTGTTTGAAATATTGAATAATGTGGTTTTTGGGTCTTTGATGGTGCTGCCCTAGCGCATTTCAGTGGAGCGGTGGTGTTTACAATGCCGTTATTCCCATTTCCTCCCATTTTGTGAACCCCAGGCCCATTGCTTTCAAAGACTAATGAAACACCAACAAAGCTGCTCGGCCCCTTGGCTCCAATTATTGATCAACCCATGCGTCAACCACGCAGTGAGGTGTTCCCATGGCAACAGGTACGACGTTCACTGGGAAACAGCGTAAGGAGACTATTAATAGGCTGTCATCAGGAAGCTGTGATGTTCCTAGAGTGGAGCAACTTTCGATACACGTGTCGTCTCTCAAACATAACCTAGACGTATACAATTGCTGCGCCGGCACATGTCAGGTTGTGCCACTTGACCTGCTTACCATAGTAAATTTGCACAGTGTTGTACAGGATAATACAATCAGTTAAGCAACCCCAAGTTTCACATCGATAATGTAACAGTGCCTTACTGTTGTCTCCAATATGATCACATGATCAGTTTTTATCAAAATAGTTGCACTGCTTGCTTGGTTGCTTACAGCACAGGGCATCTGACCCAAATGAAAAGAAAATAAAGAAAATATTGGGTGCTGGGTTAAGTAAATATTGAAACTTTTTGCTCCTCAAACTGCTCCCTTTGTATAAAATACATGCAGTGTAATAATTGTGTTTTCTCACATATTAGCAAATAAAGCAAGGAAAAGAGGTATACATTTCCTTCAGTGTTATTGTTTTCCTGATAGCGATGAGAACTGCTAGCCCTATAAACAACTTCTTGTTGGTTTGTGTTTTATTTTTGCTCTCTATGACATCAGGTTGGAAAACTGGCATCACAAAAGGTTGTGTCCAAGCTGATTACAGCCAGGTCAATTACTTTAAGTTCTGAAAGTGAGTCCTGCAACTACATATTTACAGTGATAAGATCATAACAACAGTGGTTAAGCACATGTGTTGTGGTTCAGTACTACTTTGTAATTATTAATAAAGGGGTGTTGTGTCATACTGTACCTTTACCGCAGTGAAGGTAAAAGAGGAACTGCTTTAGTAAAATTGCAGATATGTGACCTTAGTAATTATAAAAATGTCTGTGCCTTACACTCTCTCTTACCCTCTCCACTACAACTCTTCAGGTATCTCCTCCATGACAGTGCCAGTGTACATTGCTGAGGTTTCACCCCCTCACATGCGAGGCCAGCTGGTGACCATCAACACATTTTTCCTCACTGGTGGCCAGTTCATTGCCAGTATCGTTGTTGGGGGCTTCAGCTACATGCACCATGGCGGCTGGAGGTACGAACGAGATCTTAGCTGGCACCAGGTATTGGGAAACATCTGTTGGAGTTGCCTATTCTACTGTGCTCCTATGACCTGTGATCCCAAATGAATCTGAATGTAAAACGTTTTTGAAAATTTCCCATATTCCGAAATTAAAATCTCCATGTATCTTTTATAAAACCATTACAATTACAGATGTACACTATATGGCCAAATGTATGTGGACTATCCTTCTAACAATTAAGCGGAACAGTTTCCGCAGCACCCATGCAGCATACAAATTCTAGACCATTGTATGCCTCCAACTTTGTGGTCACAGTTTGGGGAAGCTCCTTTCCTGTTCTGTGCACAAAGTGAGTCCTATAAACACATGGTTTGCCCAGGTTGGTATGGAAGAACTTGAGTGGCTGCACAGAACCCTCACCAAACACTTTTGGGATGGGATGAACTAGCACGCCAACCATAAACCAGGGCTGCACATCCCACATCGGTGCCTGATCTCACTGATGTTTTTGTGGCCAAATGGGCACAAACTCCCACAGCCACGCTCCAAAATCTGGTAGAAAGCCTTCCCAGATGAGTGGAGGCTTTTTAAAGCAGCAAAGAGGGGAACAACTCCATATTAATGCCCCTGGGTTTGGAATGGAATGTTCAACAAGCACTTATAGGGGTGACCCTTGGGTGTCCACACCACATACTTTTGCTCATATAGTGTATATTTATGCTGATATTGCCTCATAGTTTCACAGCCCACAAAACTGGTAAGAATAGTTGTGTTGTAACAGCATAGAAATGAATGGCTGTTGCTCTAAAGGAGTGCCAACATAATCCAATCATTTTGGAATTTTGTCTAATATTCTGCATGTATTCTACATGTACAGTACAGTACATGTATAGTACCAACTGGTTACTTTATTTAATACATACAAAGAATGCTAGTTTTATACATTTTAAGCTTTGAATTCAAACTTCTACACTGTATAGTACAGCAGTTTAGGGAAACTGACTTCTTGAAAGTTACATTTTTTTACGTAGGTAAAAGCAACCTATGGTGCACAAAATATGGGGAAGTTTGAAGGAAAGGTACAAGGGTACAGCTGAAATTGAATAGATAGAGGGTAAAGAAAAAAGCTGTTAGAGAAATGTCCTGTTTTGGGTATTGAATATGATGCTGTAACAGATGTACTAATATTCTCTGAACACATTCTGTATGAAGCCTCCAAAGCAGATTTTACTGTCACAGCAAACAGAGTTGTCTGAGGTACAGGCTTATGATTTTGTGTGCTTTGTGGTGCTAACAGGCAGAAGCTGAACTTTAGGAATGTCAGTGTTTTAAGGCAGTCAGGATGTATAAAGGCATCTGATGGATTGGAGTCATTTTTGCAGATGTGAAGCAGTAAAAAATCACTCAGTCTGAAGAGAAAAACTATCATTTACACTTGATGTCATTTCATAGTATTTTGTGCTGCACAATTAACCCTTTAGAAAGGTAGGTTAGAATTAAGAGGATTTAGTAACTATTAGCTTTATTCACTGCTAGCTTAAAGTTATAGATAACACAGTAGATGGGTATGTTTTTTAAGGAATGATTCACCATGTTATTATACCAGCTGTGTGTAAGAATTGTGTTCAGATCCTTAATAAAGGATGAAAAAATGTGTTGAAGTATGCTGTTGTGTCTTCATGGCTGTTAAGAATTAAGAAGGCAGGGGTCACAAAAATATGCAGATCTATACACAGAAAGGGTCTGTCCAGAGGTGATATAAATTCTAGTTATGAGCAAGATACAGCTGAATGCAGAGGGCAAAGTTCAGCTTTAATCCTCTCTAAATAGAACTGTAGTGTTTCACCTGCCATGTTACAGCAAACAGACTATTAATATTGCACAGGACATTTTACTAATTTTATTCAGTTGAATTTCACCTTGCTGTAATCTTTTTTCCATAGCCCCCAATAAAAACTGAAACATATCATAATTAGATTTTTCAATCAATTCAAGCCAATTATAGCCCTTTTAGGCTATTGCATAGAACGCATTTTAAATATAATCTCATTTATAATGGGCTGTGATCCCCTAATGCATCATTTTGGGATTTTATTATGAAGCCTGAGGCTCTGGCATGGCTAACGAATCTGACACATAACATGTTGCTTGGTTTTGCCCCTCATCTTCCCCAGAGAATGGGGATATTTGGGTCTTTAAGATGTTGGTTCATAATAACCATATTAATGATAGTGGGTGAGTAAAGTGAAGTCTGGTTGGTTATTATTGTAATTGTCTCTTCTCCTTCTCTTCTATGTCCATGACTTCCTCAACCTGATAGTTAAACATCACACTAACAGCAAGAGGGTTTCTTGGTGCAGGGGATCTGTTGATAGGGAAATGAAATGAAGTGTACCTGTACTAGTCTGTCCTGTTATTCCTATTGTGTTCAGTTTACAGTGGAGCACATGAACTTTTCCTGTTCATTGTTGGACTGTGCTTGTGGTCAGTTGGTTTTGTCTAAACTTCTATAGGTATATAGTAGGCCTGTCTGTGGTGCCAGCAGCACTGCAGTTCTTGGGGTTCCTGTTCCTGCCAGAGAGCCCACGTTGGCTCCTCCAGAAGGGCCTGACCCAGCCAGCTCGCCGTGTGCTCAGCCAGATCCGTGGAAACCAGAGCATCGATGAGGAGTATGACAGCATCAAGAGCAGCATTGAGGAGGAAGAGAAGGATTCTGCAGGAGGTGAGGGAATGTTTCACTTTTACCGGTTAATATTTGACAGTCATTTCAGTGTCCTCTTAAAAAAACACACATTCTTCGGAGAAGTCTCAGGTACAAACCAAGAGACTCCAGATATAGACAGTTGTTCATAACAACTGTAAAGGTGTTCTGCAGGAAAACTACAGATTTGTGCAAATCACACATTCACATTTTTCACCTTCGCATCCCTTTTAAGTGAAGTATGTAACTGGATGAGTTTCGTTGTTTTGAAAGTTTCCAGAACTCTGTGACCTTATTTCACTTGTTTTAGTAACACCTCGAAGCACAAAAGTACTGAAAGTAAACTGAAGTACTCAGTTTGTGTCAAATAAGGAGAAGCGAGGAGTGAGGAAAGTTGGTTTCATTATCCTGAATACGCTCCAGCCTGTCAGCTAAAGGTCATTTTGGTGGCATGCTGTTTAGCTTCTGCATACATTTGTTCACCTTACAAACAGTTTGAAGGGAGAGTCTGTTGATAGCTGGATCTGTTTGTAAATCCAAAGTCACTTCAGCTACTAAGTCAAAATCAATGAAAGCTTAATCATGGAGATGTCCTTCATTTTATTCACAGATTTCATTCTGTAAAGTAGATAAAGCTTAATAAATAAGAAATAGTCTTTAAGTCTTATTTTATCACTTTTCCTTAGCTTGAAATTACATTAAGATTGAAACTTGTAAAATAATATATCATACAGTATCTTCAACCTCCTCTTCAATACTGATTGCTGATCAATTCATCCCATAAGCATGTGCAGCATTTGTCATCTTCTGGCCATTTTCATCTTAGTTTATCATCTGCTCAAACATTAAAAATCCAGCTGTAATAGTACAGATATCCCTTGATTTCTTTTCTTGTAAAAACCTGGAATATAATTAGAATGTATAAAAAAACTTTATAAGGTGTTTTACTTTAACATTATTATCTTCAAAATACAATAAAATTAATTTTAATTGCTTGAACATAAAAATAACTATGGGCTATCACCCAGTGATTCCAAACCTTGACTCCATACCATAGCAGCCCTGCTCAGGATTAAGCATTTAATGAAAATGGATGGATGGATGGATAAAAATACCTTGTCTCCTCAAAATTCTAGTCATGATTTGTTAATGATTCCTGATTCATTCTGTTAACATGTGCAACTTTTATCATCTTCTACTGGACATCAATGTTCATAAATTCCAAACAGGGCCTTGAAACTGGGCTAGATTACTGACCGGGCACACCAGGCATGTGTTCCCGGGCTCCTTGTCTTTGGGGGTCCTCAGGGCCCAGCCACCTAGTGCCCCATGAAGGGCCTTTGTACTGTATAGATGGGCTGGTAGATTTCACCAGGGGGGCCCCCGCCACCAGAACAAAACATGGCTGGACCATATTCCTGGTTTGTCTATAGCCCCAGAGCCATTCGGTCAATTACAGTATATTGAAAAAGCCTATGTTATATACTCCATGTGGACCTAGGTAGGCAGCCGCCTAGTGCCCCTAATAGCCTTGGGCTGGCAATTTATACTGGGACCCCCTAACTCCTTAAAAAGAAAAAGGAAAAAAAAAAACATTTTTAATGCTTCCGTGCAGTTGGAATCAATGCAAAAACGCATAGATTGGGCAGACTTGGCATTTGTTTGCGGAGGACCTCCGATGAATTAATCCAGCCATGCCTTTAAACACTGAGTTGAATTAAGATAGTCCCACACTTTTATTCTGTTTAAGTGTATTTTAGTGACTTCTAATGACTGGTTAGTTAGTACATGGTGCTTTTGCTCTGAATTATTTAAACTTCGCTACAGTCCATCAGATAGACTTGACCAATTTTTTTAAGACATGTTCATATTATTGATTAACTTATTAACTATGATTATTCTGAGGAATTTATTGGAGTTTAGGCACCTGAGTTTGAGTATGCATCTCACAGATGGGAAGTAACTGTCTCTGTGATTCTCAAACCTTACAGTGAGGGCTTTACTATAAGAGGTATCAGACCTAAAATGCAGCCATTTAGTGTCTGGTAAACAGATGTTAATTCAAACACACTCCATTAACCTCTGTCACCATAACCCCCTCTCCACTTCTGCCTGGAGAGGTTCTTTCTCTGGACGTTGCTTTTGTCACATAAGCATGTGTTCCAATTGCAATACCTTGCTGCTTCTTGCTTTGGGTGTAAAAAGCTGCAAGGACTTCACCCCTTTTGATCCAAAAGGAGTAAATGGGGAAGAATGAGGATTCATGCTACCCTGACATGTCAGAAACTATGAACTTACTTATTGTCTTCATGTTCTACTTTAAGTTTGGCCTATGGGTTTATCTCATTGCTTAGATTAGCAAGGTACTGTTTTAAATCTTTCCCATCATAAAATGGGAGCACACATAACCCTCCAACCTCCTTCCCTCCTTCCCTCAGTCCGTCATGTCAATTCTGCAGTACAGTACCTTGCAGTACATTTAAGTATTATTAGCAGACTGAAAAAGGAATTTTCCAGTAGAACTAATGCAGTATTTCAGGTAGTTGATCCTCGGATTAGCGCACCTCCATTTTACTGACCATTGCAAAAATATTCCAGAGAGCAGCAGAAAAATAATGAGGTTTGAAAAAGCCTTTTTTAACCATAAGGGAAGTATAAATATTTAACTAATATCTAACTTTTTGGAGAAAATAACTTCATTAAAGCTTTAAATAATGCTTTAAACAGTGCTGATGCTGTACTATGTCTGATTACAGAACCATCCCATCAGCTCCATTGTTGATGTGATGATGGTGGTGCAGCCCACCCAGACCCACTGTAGTAGCATTCTGATCCAGTTGTATCAGCACCTTAGTCACTGCTCTCTGCATCTAATTCACTGTACTGCATGTACAGTATGTGTGTTTTAGTCACTACTGACTTTATTTCATTTTATTAGGCACATGTTCATTACTCATTCCATTAGGTTATTAAAGTATTACTGTAGTACATAGCACAGTATTATTCAGCGCTATAGTAAAAAACATTATGCTTAAATTATAATTTAGGTTTTCTAGGCTTTCCCACATTCCTTCCCATGTAGTGTAGAAAATCGAGAATGAACTGTATTAGTTTTCCAGTATTACCTATGTTCTGGTCTCCTGTGCCAGTCCTGATGTTCAGTTACAGACTGAGGCCCTTGATCAGCAGCCTGGGTGTGTAGTTCTCTGTTGCTGCCTGCTAGTTTCCATTCCTATCTTATCTAAATTTGTTGGAGAGGTGGACCCTAAACCTGGAGGATTTGATCTTAAAATGTTCAGTACAGGATTCTAACACATACATTGCTTTATGATGCCAAGGTGAAGCTCCTGAGTATATTTTGGAGACTGTTCTACATTTGAAGGCTAATGAGATGGTCAGAAATTATGGAAATGTCTTCATAAACTGCAGAGACTGCCTGTGTGAGCTCCAGTGATCCATGATGAATATCACATATAATTACTCAGCAGTTAAAATTTTATTTTATATTTAGTATAACCAGAACTAACACATGTAAGCTCAAGACATTTGATTATAGACATAAATTCCCAAAGAGAGCACATAGCATATGTGTTTTTATCTGCAAATCAAGAAAATGCACAGAGCTTTTTTTCTGTGAAACTGGATCAACAGTATGAATGTTTAGGAAAGAGAGGATGTTTGGTCTCATTTTTAAAAATTATCTTTATGCCTGTTATATTTTTTCCAAGTAACTGAAGCAACTCTGGCTCTGCCGCATGCTTCTCCAAACAAAAAATTATTTCCTGCGTGGTTGCAACTTTGCTGAATAATCTCAGCCTTTCATTCTAAGATTTTCCCACTGCCTTCAATTGCTGCTTTTGGATTATTGATTGGTCTGTATGAGAAAATTTAATCTAATGTTAGTTTCCTGCAGGCAAAGCAACATGAGAAAGTTCTGTTCTATTCATGGTACTGTTTGCGATTAAATTTTAATTTAAACAATTTATTATGGTTGAAGGAGATATATAACTGGTTTTGGGCATTTGTTGTCAATGTATGAAAAATGTAAACTTTCAAAATTACACTGCCCACCCGGTTGTACTAAAATTTTAGTGATAAATTATTTAAGATTTCATAAGAGCTGCAGGCCTTGTAGGAGAAGGCCAAAGAAACATATCAATATGTTGGATTGTGTGTCTTGTAAAACTGACTGGCTGCTTTTTCAGTGTTCCTTTGTTGTTGGTGTGAAGAAAGAAAGCTGTTAATCTGTGTTATTTGTGAAGCATTAGTGACAGCCTTTTTGCTATTATTCGATCACCCCTTTTCATTACTGAGGATCATTTATACAGGAAGATTTGCTATTCTTATTAAAACAAGGCCAGAAGTTACTAAAGGTTTATATCCTATGAGTGCTGCTCTCTGTTTCTGCTTCTTCTCTTAATTTGTTTGCATACAGGGGCAATGGAAGGATCCAAGTATAAAGTTCCTACTGCTGTAACACCCTTGAGCAAGGCACTTACCCTGCATTGCTCCAGTAAAAATTATATAGTTCTGTAAATAAGTAATTGAATCTAAACATTTTTTTTTCTGCAGAAACACAAGATGACAATATACTGAGCTGTAGGATTTATCCATTTAGGGTAAAAAATGGTAGGTTGGTACTACATCATGTTTCTCTTGTATCAGTTTTATAGCCTGAATTTTCAAGAGAAAATTTTGGTAGTTTGAGCCAAATTCCACCCAAAAAGTGACTAACTACATAGTTGTCAATAAATCACAAGTTATGCAAATGTTTTATTGAGCAGGTGAAAGTTTTTCCCCTACTGTTCCAGTACATCCCTAATCTGTGTTCTTGAGACAACATGGAACAATATTTTCTTTTTTAATGTGTATGGAAGTACAGAAGTAAGAGGCTCCATTTTGTAACCTGATATGAACTCATCAGTATACTGTGAAATATGAACTTTTAATAATTTTGAACGACAGGAAAAAAACTGATTAAATGATGTGTAGAATAAGTTTATCATGAGTTACTCTATATTAAAATTTCTCAAGTGATCAGATATGATCCATCAAGTCCTTATTATAGAATTATGTATCTACAGTTCTGACCACTAAAATTGATGGAATGAATATTTATGTGACCATGCAAAAGGTAGTAGCATGAAAAGTAGTACTTTAGGTTTCATTTAAAATACATAAAGTTCATGTCCTATCTTTGTGCCTTTTTTGTGGCATTTAGTCATTAATTTCCTATCCGCCCGTACAGCACAGGGTTGAAAGGCTGTGTAATTTGGAAAGAGGAAAAGTGACGAGATTGCTATTTTTTTCTGTTTAGATCTGAGAAATAAGTAGGTGTACACTTGGAGACTCTTGAGTTTCATTCTTTCAATAGATTTATTAGGGGTAGTCAAAAAAGTTCCTATTTTGAGGAGGGATGTAACCTGTCGGCTGGATGTGAGGTTTCTGCATTATGACGTCTTGCGTGCAAGGGTGCGAGGCTGCTCCCGTGTGCCAGCTATCATCCCCCTTTCATACTGAAGATTAACTACAGATGATGCTTCATGCTATATATAACTCCTCCGCTGCAGGAGAGAACAGCTCACTGAGGGCTTTGGATCTACAGAGTGCTGCACTTCAGCTTCATATCATATGAACAAAGTGCCCTCTCCCTCAGCATCTGTTTCCCTCTCACACAGCTTCTCCTTTCAGTTTTTAGTCTCAGTTAAACAGTCTTTCATTCCTTCTCATTTCCTTAAGCCCATGTCCTAAACTCAAAATGGTGGGCCATTTCAGTGCTTCTCTTTAGTCTGTCTCAGGACCTCACCTGTGGAGTTCAGCCTGTAGAGGCTTCAGAATCTGTTGCATCACTGATTTGATACAGCAGTGATGTCTGTAGCTTGGGCTCCTGAAGCAGTGAAGCTCCTGAAGCTCCCTAGATACTGCAGCGTCGAGCTGCAAGGACAGTTTTAAGCGTGAATTAATAGGGATGTGTCAGTGGGAGGCTGATTGTCTAATCTTAAGACAGATGCTATTCCTGTCCATCCAAAATCCTTCTGTTAATACCAAAAGTAACTGCTGGTGCTGCCCCCCATAAACAGTAGAAAATGTGCTCTCTTCTACCCTTCCAGCTTGTTGGTAGCCCACTAGCATATGAGCTAGTGGCCCCATGAACCCCATGCCACGCTTGTTGGGGGGCCATCTGTGGCTGCTTTGTACTTCCTGACTGCATATGCGTCTTGGGAGTATCTCAGTACAGATATTTATTGGCAATATTCTGAAACTTAGGAGGATTTTGTCCGTGTTCTCCCATGTGCACATCAATCCCCCATGCGGTCTGTAGGGATGCTGTACTTCATGCCAAAATACAAATCCAATTTCACTACTGCTGTCAGGGCCAGCAATCTTCCTACAATGCAATTTTGTTTTATAATTGCTTCATTGCTCTGGATGGAAGTGGTGGAGTGATGAATGGGAGGAATGCAGAGGGCAGCATAGGGAGGGAACCACTTCTCCATCCTGCAGTCAATCCCTGACAAACTGCTTCCCTGACCTTTGATCCCTATGTCCTGCCTTTGCGTGGGTTCCCAGTCTTTATTAACATGTTTAGTTGCATATGTGAGTACAGAGTCCATTTTATAACTGAATCTTCTTTGCATAACTGTCATTTTTTTTGTGTGCTGTTCTCTCACTTATGTGATTTCCAAGTTGATTCTGTAACAAGAACTGTATGTACCTGGTCCTAATAGGATGGTACAGTTACTGAAGAACCCTGTAGCACTTAACAATATCTTCATGAAGGAATCCAACTTTCCTTCTTGATTTATAAGGAATTAATAACACTTTTCTGGCTAGTAGTAAGAGATGTTTTTTTTGTTTGTCCAAATACTTGAAAAGGTTGCCCACCCATAGTAGATTTTAGCTCAATTTCTGAGTTATTTTTTTTCCCTTCGTCTTCTTGATGACATACCCTCACCCCCATCTGTTAATAAATCGGTGGATCAAAGCACCTCATTTCCTACCCAAGAGTTGGTTCAGTCGAGGTATGGATTTCTTCTTTTTACAGTGTTGCTTTTGTGTAAAAGCCCCACATACAGGCAAGCCACACTCCCTTCAGCAACCATTTCTACTACTGTCTCAATGCTGCCGAAACCTGAAGACAAGCTGTGGTGTGACTGCAGCTGGGGATGACACTCAAAAAGGGAGAAAGGAGAATTCTTTGATTTAGCTTTCTCACCAGCTTGATAAACCAGGAGAAGGAGAAGCATGATAGAAGGGAGGATGTGTTTTCTGAGCAGGATTCTGATCCGTATTAATCTTGAATGGAGCTCATGAATAGTGCAGTGACCACTTCATCATGTCATTTTCCTGGTGGCTCCAAGGAAACCAATGTATGCGATGTGAGTGGGGCAGAGAACAGGGCTGGTCAGTCACTGAGTATGTGTCTAGGGAGAGCCTCTACCACAGAGCCTTCTTTAATGGGCTTGGGTAAAAAAACATCTCCCAGAAGTCAGCGTGAGATAGCAGCCATTGATTTCTCACCACTTTATAAAAAGTGCAGCAGGTTTTAGGCTGTCAGAGAAAACAATCTTCTCTGGCTTAATTGGCTTGATGTGGGTTAAGTACTGCAGTGGTGCTGTTATTGCAGCCAGTCACCACTGTGGCAGATGTGCTGCCCTTCTGTCAATTCAAATACAAGAAGGCTGGTTTTTTGAAAAAAACTCATTTTTCTTTACTTGTGGTACTGTGGCACCTGTAGCCAGTGCCCCCTCTGCTGCGACTGTGATGTCTTTGTTTCCTTTCATTTAAGGCATTTCATTGCTAAAAGAAGCTGCCCTCTCAGACCCATACAGACCTTGGTTGACTGCACTTTCTGGACAGCACACCGTCACCTTACTGCTTTCAAAATGTCACGACTTAATGCTGAAAGAAGTAGGTTGCTCAGTGCCCTGCGCAACAGAGGATGCACTGAACATAAAGCGTAGTGGGTTGGATAATTGTGCTTAAGTCCTTTCAAAACTGTATCTGTTCCTTAAATAAATCTTAGCATGAGCAGTTCACACTTATCTTTCAGTGATTCTGGGTAATTTCTGTTATCTACAAGCAGCTTTTTGAACAATTTCCAGACCTGTCAGCTCCCATTCTGAGGCACATATTTAAGATGACTTTCATAGGAAACTGAAATAAGATTGAACTGAAATGCAGTGTTTCTCTGACGTCATGGCATATGCTGCACTTTTATAACTTCATCTTTTTCCATGTACCTGTGCAGTTCATAGAATGTATAAATCTTATTATCTATTTATTATCAATAGCTGCTTGAGTAATGCAGGGCTGCAGTGGTCCAGGGCCTATCCCAGAAGCTCTGGGCATAAAAGAAACACTAGTGTTTCTACTAGAACCTTGCTCATTAAAAATATAGGATAGTATAGGATGGAATGGGATGGGTTGAGATGGAATGTGATGGGATAGGGTGGGATGGGTTAGGGCAGGGTAGGGTAGGATGGGGTGGGGATACTGCTGGACACATAGGACACCCGACACAAGGCAGTCATTAAACACATAACAATAAATAAAGCAATAAATAAATAGTAAAAGTTGACTAGATTCCATTCTTTCATGTTTTTTCCATGATTTAAAAATAAGTAATGATTTTCTCTACCGAGCACAGTGACTGCTTCCTCACCTCCTCCTTCACATAAAAGAAGAAATATTTCAATCCATTTGTGGTGGAAAACATGTCCTCTACTCTCTGCTTAATCTGTATTTTCCTCTGGGTTTTCCAGCAACAGTCCTCAGGTCCATGGAAGATATTTGCCATCCAAGCTGCACCTGGTCACATACAAAGATTTATTAATAAGGATGTTTGTGTCATACACACCAGTTTTAGGGTTTTCATCACAATCTATGCTATTGGGTTAAATTCTAGGTATTATATTAATTTATGAGCCTTTCATAACCAAATGTGACTGATTTTAGAGGTAATTTCCATTATGCCCAATAGAACAGATAGTTATTTAACTGTTATAATGTCTATGTACATTTCTATTGCTTTTGCTATGCAGGAAAGGCAGAGCCATCAAGTATGCATTGCAGTCAAAACTATCAAGTCTTCATAGACCTTAGTGCCAGCTTCTCTTCCCGAAACACTATTTTTGGTGTTAAAACATCTAGGCACAGTTGAAAGCTTTGTCAGCACATAGATGGCGTGGGCACACACAGCCACTGGCACTTGTCCTTCAGTGGAGGGAATTCATATTTGCATTTTAAGACATGTAATAAAAAACAAGGTTTTGTTTCCCTGTCAAGGTTGAACTCCAGCTGTATTGTAAAGGGTTCTTAGCAGTTTCCAAGGACAGACATGCAATTCTATTGAACCATTGGTCCCTGATGTTAGTAGCATTAGAATGAAACCTTTGAAAGCTACAATGATACTGTCTAATAATAGTGATTTTGAGACAGTAACAGGAGAAGGGACCTCAACTGGAAGTAAAAACATGAAGGAATGTACTGCTTTTCATGTCTTTTACAAAAACCATGTGGAATGCCTAATTTATGCATAAAAATCACAGCTTTTTTCGCTCAGATGTGCATTTGACCACTGAAGAAATCCTCGTTGCCCTCTGCCTCCCCAATTACATTTGTCTTCCTCATCATGATCATATTTGTTCCCCATGCTGCTGTTTGCAGGGCCTTGCTGACATAGCTGTGTATCTGTGGAAATGAGATTTCCTGCTCATGTGGTGATTGATTTTCTGGGACGGTGGCCCCCATGTAGCACAGTTCGCAACCATTCATGAATCTGAATTTGGCTCATAATTGGATGAGTCAGCACTCTGCAGGAAGTGATGTCTAATTGTTTCTCATTATATTTGCTCTTGTTTGCAGTCTGTGTGTGTGTGTGTGTGTGTGTGTGTGTGTGTGTGTGTGTGTGATTGTTTTTTTTGTATGGATTTTTTTCCAGACTGTACAGTATCTTCACATGGATGGTATACCCCAAAAATCCATTTAGTGATGATGTTGCCATGAGTTAAAAGAAGTGGCTAAATATATTCTTCATTTTCAACTTTCATAGACACATTTTAGTGTGTTTCCAAGTGTATCTGGTGTGGCAGTTTCAGTTGGCTGTCTCAAGACTCAAGACTGTACAGACTCAAGACTCAAGCTGTATAAGCAGCAGGTCTTGGTTTTCAAAGCACTCTGCAGTAGCTGGGGCTGCAGTATTCCCACATTTATGTGCAGCAGTGCTCAACTCTGAAACAGCGCCTTGGGCCATTATGTGAACGGTCATCTTGCTGCCATAGATGCCCTTTGTCACTAAAAGAAATGTGTCCTCAGCTCAAAACATCTTTTTCTGAACTTAATTCAGCTCAGTTGTTGTTCTCTTGAATTTTCATCCTATTATCTCAAGGACCCCCTGAGGTTTGTCAGATGCAATTGGTGTGTGACCTTCTTGTCAGAAGGAAAGGTACTTTCTCATTTGATCTTCAAGTGTGTAGAGTGCTTTGCTTTAATTTGCTGAGGCTTCTGAAGAACCTCATGAAACATTAACAGAGAAGTGCACAAGTGTAGAAAGGAAAGGAGACAGTCTTTGGTGTACTGAGTTAGATATGGTGCTTGGTTCTATGTTTTTGGTATTTTGTTAACTGTATAAAGGAATGTTAGAGGAGCAGTTCCCTCTGAAGAGTTAATGCTGCAATACTTTCATCTAGCACACAGGCAGTTCTAAATGTCTACTTTGTGTGTAATATATAAACACTTTGGCCACTTAGTAGATAACTAGACACCTAGTCATGACAGAACGGATCTAATACCTCTCATTTTTAACAAATAACTTATGAGTTTCCACTTGTATTTCTTGAAACCATCAACTCTTTCAGACAGAGTTCCTTGGAGTTATAACAGCATGTGAACTACCTGTAGTGTTGCAGGAGTGTGGGATGAGGAACAGTACTGATCATCCATGTAGAATCTGGGGGTCAATTCCCACTCCATCTGACTCTTCCAATCAACTACTCCCACATACACAAAAAGTGTCCCACTTTTCTACATATTGTATGTCACCCTGGGTCATAGTGGTTAGCTGAGCAAAACTATAGTGGGCATTTTTTTTCAGCTGACTCAGGTGTAAAATACAAAGCATTCCTATACACCATATTTTGTCTATGATGGGCAGAAATGTTCCAGCAGTGTGAGTTGAATAATTATATCCCCAAGTTCCCCCCCTCTCTGCTCCCTTGCACTGTAAATTAAATAATGAGATCTCTGTGTTTCCACCCCCTAGGTTGAGGGCATTAATTCTTCATGCCTCTGTTCTATCCCAGGAGGTCCAGTGATCTGGCGCATGCTGGCATACCCCCCAGCCCGCAGGGCACTCATCGTGGGCTGTGGGTTGCAGATGTTCCAGCAGCTCTCTGGCATCAGCACTGTCATGTAAGTATTCACCTTTTTCCCTTTCCCCATCAGTCCCCTGAGGTGTTGCAGATACTGCTTGTTTGAAAAACCCTTTAGTTTGAGGGTTTGTGGAGCTCCAGTGTCAAGTGACATCTTTGCTAGAATCACTTTGAATGCAAGCAAAAGTGAACTGTCAGTGACAAGTGATGTGGGAACATATGGATATGGATGGATTGATGGAAAATACAGTTTGAATCTGTACTTTCCACATAAAACAATTTTACAAGAAGGTCAGATTGTATCAAGCTAAAAAGTATGAACATAAGATCAAGCAGATGAAAATGCCTGTATTTCAATATTGCTTTACAGACTCTTTACCTCAAACAACCCACATCTCTAAGCTTTTCTGTGACTAGATTCCTGCTAAAAGTTCAGGTTAACAACAGATACACAGCAGTTCATTTCCTATTTGGATGTCTATTTAAGCACTACAGCACCAGGCATCCAAAAATCAGGCTCCAAAAGTTTAAATTGATCTAAAACAGAATCAGCAAAATTGTTGCTGCAGTCAACTTTTTTATTTTCATGTCAATCACTAATTTCATCCAGAACAACCCACTATATTGCATTGTTAGAAATGTGATTATTTCATTGTCCTCATTATGATTCTTTTTCTTTCAGTTTCAGTGTGTGTTGTTTAATTTAAGCCACTTTTAACCAAACCTAATAATAGCTATTTTTTGTAATAATAAATAGCATAAATCCTTTTTCATATGTATGTCATCAGTTAATCTTTAACCTTTCACAATTTATTATTTTATCATTTGTAAACAGAAATATGAATGCATTGTTGCTAAGCAACAACCCACGAAGGGGAAAATAGCTTTTTAAAGCACCAGTTTATGTTTGAGTGTATGTATCTGTGTGTCTTTGTGTGTGTGTGTGTGTGTGTGTGTGTGTGTGTGTGTGTGTGTGTGTGTGTGTGTGTTTTACTTGTTATTACTACCCTCTGGAGAGATTTTCAGGAATATCAAATTACTTTCCCTTTCTAATCAATCTAGGAGACAGAGGGATGGGTCACCTGCTTTAAGCTGCAGTGATGTTGTGATAGACATGTCAAGCCCGTAAGGTGGTGTTTCTCTGGAAACAGAGCTTGTAGCGTGTCAGTCACTCTCTATTGTGTTATTGTGACACTTCAGAGTCAGAGGGTGGACGTGAATGTCCTCAGTTGACTATGGGCTTTGCGAGAGCAGATCCTCCATGCTTCAACAGAAGGTTCTTCTATGTATTAGTAATTGACAGTAGTTACAATATGGCGTCAATATTTTTCACACTCCAGTGTTCGTCCAAGGTAGCTGTTACTGATGACACCTAAAGCTGGCTTGAAACCAGAATGACCTCGTATTTCATGGAGGCAATTTTTGCGCTTCAGTTATTGCAACAGAGAAACTAAACATCAGAGCTCTCAAAAAGTAGCATTTGGAGGGTGGCCTCTGAAGCTGTCAAATCCTTCCACTGACAGACAAATCAGTTCAGGTTTTTATATACAAACCACACTCAAATAATAGTGCTTAATGCCAGATCAGCCAAAAGTTGGTCAAAGTACATGGAGATGCAAAACAAATTTTAGTATGAATAACAACAGCCAGCATTAGTGACAGAAACACAGATGGACAGACAAGCAGTTAACACCAAGTTGTAAAGAAGTGTAGGGGGGAAAGCTAGAAGGGGGAACCAGAAGAGGGAAATCAAGCTCTTATACCTGGTACAGGAAGGAGAAACCTTGGGGGTTTATGGCGTCTGGCTGCTCTGCACCCCATTCAGTTCTTTTTTCGTGCCTGTTGCTGATAAATAATGACAAGATTAGAAATGTGAATAGTGCTCCGTCATGCAGCCCGTCCAGGCTCTGGTCACCTAAGGCCCAGTAATTTAGATAGGCTACTGCTCACTCTAATCAGAAACCAGCAAGCTGCTCTCAGTCAGGAAAGACAGTTCCCTTTTGTCTAATCTCTGGCAAGGCCTTATTTTTACATAATGAATAATTTTTTCCTAATGGAAAACAAGGAGTAATTACTGCACATTTTACATTGGCTTTGTATCAATGCCACAAGCTGTCTTGGACAATAATAACAATTTATTCATGTTATCATTTTTTTAATTGTAATTGCAATATATGCTTACAGAGTTAATTTCAAGAGAGATAATATAAATTTGGTAAGCAGCCATCTCTGCAGACTTCTAAAACAAGTGGGAGCCATGGGGTTTGTGAAGCACCGTTAATGGTTTGGGATGTGGTCCAGTTCTGAGAGCCATGGCACTTTTCTCCACCCTGTTTCTGTGTCATACTGTCACAGCAGATCACATTTGGACCAAAAATGTCTGCCCATCCAAGCTGCAGCTCTGCAAAACACTAGAAAGTCCCTTTGGAGGAGAGCCTGAGTCTGTTGTTTCATTTACGTTGGTATGCTGCACATGTTTACAGTGTCCAGATACTGACTGTTAATACAAAGCATTATGAAATTTTTGGATTATTGCAGCACATGGGTTATCATGACAGTAACAGCTGCATGCTGGACTCTGCAAAGCGAATCAAATGAAGCTGTCTTACAAAATGTCAGGCTTTTTGATGGATCCCTTCCCTCAATAACGCCTGATGCGTCTACTCATAGCTTATGTTGTATAATTAAATATGGATTAATTCTGGACAGTTATATTTCTTCATTTATGAATTTGTCACTGTTTTCAAAAATCTAACAGTTTTATCCAGGAATACTAGAGTGGCTGTTGTTAGAAAGACAAGGTTGTCTTTTTGAAGCAATTTATGTGACTATTCTTAAAACTGAGGACTACACCTGTGGAGAGGTATGTAAATAATGTATAACTCTGTGTGTGTGTGTGTGTGTGTGTGTGTGTGTGTGTGTGTTTGTTTATTCTAATTCTAAAAAAGATGGACCTTGGCTAGTATTTTAGCAATTGCAATTAAAAGGCAAAAAAATGTTCTCACACCTCCTCCTGCCCTTAGCAGGATTCACTCCTCTTTCTCTCAGTCTTTCTTTGTCTGCTACCTTCTTGTGTTTCTCATGCTGAAACTGTGGGGGGTGCAAAATGTTCAAAATGGACAAAAACACATAACAGCTTAAGAACATCCCATATTCTTTCTTTCACCGTCATTTCCCAACGTGTGTCACTGATGACCCTGACATGCCAATAGGGATGAATTTGGCCTCTCTCTCAGTCCATGGGTTCTTTTGCACTTTACTACTCCTTGACACTGATATCGAAATGCTGGTTATGCTAAATCTGTTTACCCAACAACCCTACTGATTTCTAATAAACAAACAGCACCCACATGGACCAGCTCGTAGCTTGTGGCCTGAAGGCTTCCTTGAATAATTGAATTTGAGGTGGAGTTTGATTCTAGCAAGGAAGGTTAAGCAATGATTAGGTGATGAAATTTCTTTCATTTTATTGCTGCTCAGCATTTTGTGATGGACACCCTTACACAAGAGTGTGCTTTGCTTTGTTAAGTCTATGTTCCCAATGACTTCAGACATACCTACAGTACCTTTCTACCTATTGTACCTTCCTCTGTGTTCACCACTCATTGTACTCATACTACAGCATCCATCTTTTCACCTTCTCCTGGTGTACTGTAGTTTGCGTGGTGCAGTCATGATGCCTGGTGAAGTTTCCATGTTCAAGTCTTCAGTACGGTTGTGTTGCTTGTATTCAGCATAACATACTTGCAGAGTTTATTTTATTCGATTTTTTTGAGTGCTCTCTTCAGTATCAAGGCTGGCAGTCATATCCCTCCGCTGCGTACAATTCACAGGGTTTTTGTATTCAGCATTGTCTCCTAGACATGTCGAGATCTTTTCATTAGTGAAATGGGTCAGTACCCAAGAGAACCGTGCTGTCTGTCTCTCCCTCCCTGAGTCTGACTGTACTCGAGAAACTCGGCACTTATTCTCATGTCTGTTTTGAGAAGCAGTGATAGAACCATTAATAAGCTCATGCTGCCAGCAGAGAGCTGGCCGTAATGCCAGGTATAGCCAAGCAAAACTGTGGGACTGTAACAGTTAGTTTTATGCATGATTTATGTGGCCTGGTCCTTTCTTTTTAGGAGACCTGTCATTTCACAGCAAGCAGTGCAATGAAAGTGTGAATTACACATTCACGTGAACCGGTGTGCATGGCTGACACCAGTGTAGTAGCACTTGACAAAGTCTCTTTGGCCTCTTATAATACAGGTGTCCCCCTACTCAGGAGTATAATGTATTCCTGGCATTCGGCTTGTAAGGTGAAACCTCATAAGTTAGAGATGTAAGTACCATTATGATGTCAATTTGTTAGTTCCTTAGCACCTGGCTTTTGTTACTCGTAAATGTTAAATCTGTTTTGTATTTACTCGTAACTTGGTAAAGTGTATTTAATTTCACTTGTATACACAAAAACCTTTAAATTAAAGACTTTTGTTTGGAAGAATAACTGTATTCTTACACACAGCGTGTCTGGTGTTGATAGGCTCTAGACCACAGTGACCCTGACCATGATCATTATGTAATGAAAATGGATGGATGGATGGATGGATGTTTAATGTTGGCAGAAAGGTGTGATTATTTAGTGTCTGTAGACTGGACAGTTTACTACTGTTTATGCCAGACCAATTGTTTGATTCTGCTATGGTATTAAAAATGTATGAAGTCATTAAATTTGCTATCTACTATAGTGAAACGAATGGAGTGCATGTGGAAGTGTTCAATTTTAAAGAAAAATAACCATTGTTGAAATAGGTGTGTCTAAATGATCTCTGTGCTGCATGGAAGAGTTTCAGCCCTCGGTTTCTTTATTTTAGCTCACACTCCAGCTGGCAAAAAATGTCCTAATGGAAGCGGTCGACTCAGTGCTCGACCTGCCATGAGCAGCCTCACGCAAAAAAAAAAAAATCAGTGTTGCCATGGTGAAGAAGGTTCCAGAAAGATCGCTGTACCACAACCAGTGTGAGAGCCTCGCTGTTGCTATCCTTTGATGCTTAACTCCACTATAGCACTGCTGGACACCATTATGTGTCCCACTGTGCATCTTAAGAATCTCCACACCTACACTTCCACTTGCAAACAGTTAACAACTGCCTAAGGAAGCATAAAGCACTCAGATGCCCTTTAATGTTTGCTCCAGTCTTGGTTAAGGTTATTCTTTGGTGCTTTGCATGCTGACAAGGTTGATGGGGAAGTGTCCACTGGTGTTCAGCGCTAGCTGGCAGAGATGATGGGGCACCTGGCTACCAGGACTTGAACCTACCTGGATCTCAGCCAGGTTTTATCCTCAGACATCACATGCTGTCCAGCCTGCAGTGCTTAAACCTTGTAAATGTCTATCAGACTGACCTTTTGGTAGATCTACATCCATGCAGATTCATACCTAAAATTTTTTACTGACAGTGTGCCCAATAAATGGCCATCAGTCTCAGTTTTATCATCTCAGCTATAACACCATGGATGTATTTCAGCGTTCTGAAGTTCCAAATAAAATTAGAAGCAATAAATAATTCTGTTTCCTGAGGTTCTTGGCTGATAAGCTTTCAGTTTTCCGCTGGGAATTTTCAAGCAGTCGCTCGGTTCCAAGGTTTTGTTAGTTTGCAGGCTCCTTCCGGAATAATTTCTACTTCACTCCATTGCTAAGAATGGAACATTTTTTAAGGCATTCAAAGTAAAATATGCAAAAAGGTAGCGTCGCGTAAGGACATCTCTCCCGATAGCAATATCTACAGTATGCAAATCTTCTTCACTCAGTGCAGCAGGAAGAAGCTGACTTAGGCATTTTAATTAATCCTTATTTTTCTCTTTTGTCTTTTCGACTCTCTGTCTTGCCGTTATTCGTGAAAGCACCTCAGAGAGTGATGTGAAGAGTACTGCAGTTGTTTTTGATTTGCAGTTTTGGAGGTGGTTGAAGGCGTGCTCACCAACTTCAAACCGCCTCTCAAAAAGTGGTCTTCTGTGTTGTGGGAATGGCCGTTTTTTTCAGGTACTAAACTCAGGTGTTTAAAGGGTGTGACATTTCTGACAGAAACAAGAATATCTAAACCTTACGAAGACGTCTGAAGCAAGAACACAGCGTTTCTCGCTGACCATTGCTCAGGGTATCTTCTGCTTGCTCTCCTTCTGTCTGTAGGTCCCACAGTGCCACCATCCTGCAGATGTCGGGAGCACGCAATGACAAGTTGGCCATCTGGCTGACCACAGTCACGGCCTTTGTCAGCTTCTTGTTCACCCTGGTGGGGTTCAGCCTGGTGGACAGGGTAGGCCGCAGAAGGCTCACATTGGGCAGTATTCTTGGTAAGCTATATATACCAAAAGACCAGAAAACCAAATCAGATGAAGCCATTAGTTCAAATAGGTTCTCAACGCTTTTAAAAAACTCAATTTACCAGTTTGAAATTTAGTGAAAGTAGTTGAACAGCAGCAGTCTATTATTCTACCTTCTAGTTTTGTATATTTAAGTGTAATGGAGTGTAATGTCAACAAAGCAAGGTTTATTTGTGATGTTAATGCCTCGTTGGTCTGGTCCTGCTGTACCAGGTACAGTTTTGAGTCTGACACTCCTGGCCGTTGGGTTCCTCCTGTCCGCCCAGAACTCCCCCCCCGTCACCATCCACCCATATTCACTCAATTCCTCATGCACGCAATATGGGTGAGAACTGCCGCCTTTCTCCCCTTTCTGTATCCCCAGTGCTGTTGTAGAAGGGTCTTGGGTCATGTATCCATCTAACTGGCCTGCTCCCCCACTTTTTCGTGCCCAGGTCATGTGAGCCGTGCATGCTAGATCCCAGCTGTGGGTTCTGTTTCCATGAGAACAGCACAATGAAGCTGAACTCCTCCTGCGTACCTGTCAGTCAAGCTTCCACAGAGGCAGCAGCATGGGGCAGGTGAGGGGCAGAGGCACAGATTCATCACTTCAGCTTATTAACTATTTATATTCTGAACCAGGCTGTATGGATGATGGCACTGATATTGCATCATAACAAAATACACAACATATTAAAAATGAATAGATTTTTTTAAACGTTTTGACCTGTTTTGCCCATTTGGTAACTTCAGGTATGCTCCAGTTACAGCTGTTGTGTTTTTGACAGTGGGGAATAAATAAAGAGTTTGACATGTTTTGGTGCTGCACAGCTGTTCTCATGGAAGTCAGATGAGGGAAGGGATCTACTGGGCCTTTAATTACTGTCCTACCTCCTATTCCTGGATTGCACTGCTGGGCCTCATCCTGTTCCTGATCTTCTTTGCCCCAGGTAAGAGTCCTGCCGTCTAGTTGTTACAGTTTGTTCTCAGGTCCATGCCCATGTGTAACAGAAGGCTACTTTCATTGCTCACCATTCTGCCACAGGGCTGGGGTCCATGCCATGGACGATCAACTCAGAGATTTACCCACTGTGGGCCAGGAGCACAGGCAATGCCTGTTCCGCCAGCATCAACTGGATCTTCAATGTCCTGCTGTCACTGACCTTTCTCCACAGCGTACAGTACCTAACTTACTATGGTAATGTCACTGAGGATACCCAGTCAGACCACTGATCATCCACACAACTGTAGCCGTGGTGTCGCGTATAAGTACAATGAAGCATTAATGCTTGTTACGCCATCGTCACATGATATGTGTGGGAATGAATGAAACGTCTTTATTCTAAGCAATGAGTCAACTTGCCTGGCCATCAGCATTTAATACTGATTTCTTTCAGACTTTTTGCTAATTTCTGCTACAAAGCTGGCAGTATTAGCACCACTGCTAATGTACAGAGCCCTTTGGTCTTAGCTGAATGCAGTGTTCTGGTTCATTCCACCATGTGGTGCTGTGGTGAGGTCTGGGCTCTGTCTGACACTGCAAACTTAGGGTCACATTTGCTCCTTTGTGTCATAATTTCCATGTTGTCTTTCTGTGGATGGTTTAGGGATTATACCCTTTAAGGCCCGATGCAATACCTGTCACTGTCATCTTTTCACAGGCATGTTCTTCCTGTACACCAGCCTGACCCTGCTGGGCTTCATCTTTGTGTTCGGCTGCCTGCCGGAGACAAAGGGCCGCCGGTTGGAGGAGTGCGAGTCACTGTTCGAGAGTCGGCTGTGCTCGTGCGGCTCCTCCGATGCGGATGAGGACCGACAGATTGAATACATACGAGTGAAGGGAAGCAACTACCACCTATCAGACAATGATGCCTCTGATGTTGAGTAGCAAAGAACAGCCCCACCCCAAGAGCATTCTAGATAAAAAAAGGTACCGATGGGATAAACAAAACCAAGCCCAGTCCGTGTCAGCTATGGCTCTCACCATTTCCTCATACACAAGTGAGTTTATGCGCGCATACAAACAAATACATTTAACAACATGTCTGAGGTGCCTGTGCCGTAGCACTGACATGCTGCACTGCGTAACACTGTTTGGTCGGTCTGCATTTCACAGAAGGCAATTAGACTCCGGGTCCGTTCCATTATATGAGCGCTAAAGCTGCCCGCAAAACAGAGCAGCCTCATTCAATCCGATTTGGACAATTTAATTCTTCACCTCCATTTTAGCTGTCCATTTACATTGAGCATTTAGACAAGTCAGTTGCATCCTGCAGATGATTTTTGTCAGCAGTTTCTGTTCTGCTTAGTTCTCATGTTTGTCCAGTAATGAAACATCTGTAATACAACTTTTCACTCATTCTTTTCTTCCTCAACATGATAGTTTTTTCTTAGTACTACACAGGTTTTGATTAACTATATTATAGTGTTTAGTATTCTGAGGGTAACACCATAATGCCTTTTTATAAGCACCAGAACTTTGTGAATTTCATCTGCCACGGCCACAAAAATGCAGTGTTGTTATCGACATGGTTCTAATGTAAGGTTAATTTGTATGGGTTATGTTGTGCTTTTTATCTTCTATCTACATTGGTTTTCAAAGCTGGTTTTCCGTCGCTCTTACTTAAACTAGGAACACAAAACAGAAATGGAGTGTGTTGAATTTTTGAGGTCCCATGTTGACCTTAACTGGTTTTTGCTTATATAGAGTTTATATACTGAATTAGACATAGGCGAATATCCACCAGTGTGTTCAAACAGGGTTTTTACTAATCGAAATTTAAAGAAACATATTAAAGAGCACAATGGGTCAAAAAAAGTTTCTTAGTGTACCGTGCACTTTTTTAGAAAATCATGTTACAGCAGTTACAAATATACATATAGCTTAAAGGTTATATAATGCATGAGACCACGGTTTTCAAAGTAAAATCAAACTTTGAATGAGGTGCTCCTGATTTCAGCTTATTCTGCAGATGATCACTGTGGTTTGATTCAGTAGCACTCCTCAATTTCCAGCCCATGAGGGTGTAAAAGTTTGGCTATGCCTATAGCGTAGTGAAGTTGATTCCATATCAATACGTCAAGCTGCAAAGTGGAATATTTGTGCTAGATGTGGAAAACAAATGTTTCAAAAAGTATTCTGCCCTACGCATGATAATCAGGTCTAATTCTAGATGTTTAGTACTGTACAGTTCAACCCTTCGGTAGATAGCTTAAACTTCACAACTTAATGCCCACATACTTTTGCAGCTAAATTAGAATCTCTGATTGTATAGAATGATACAGAACAAAATCTATAGTGATATACTGCTTTATATTGTTTAATGTGACTGAAAGAGATTAGATATTTGTGAAAAAGGTCACTAAAGTTTATTCATGGAATGAAGGATTACTAAGGATTTGTTTAAATGGTAATAAGAGGCCTAAGTATATAGGTTTGTTCGAAATGTCCTATAAATTCCCACTGCAAATCGAGAGACCAAGACATAGTTTTTTTTTTTTTAAATTTTCCTAATAGCCTCTGGACTGAATAATGTTTAGCGAGAAAAAGGTAAGATATTTGTATTCATTGTTTTTGTTAAGCTAACTCCTAATTCAAAGCAGAAAGTGGCTTGTTATTCAGTCAACTCAACATAGATGGAACCAGAAATCTGTCATTTGTTTTGTTTGCAACTACAAAGTCACTTACTACAACAAAATCGCAATCATTTAAAAGGTAATAATACAGACGTACCTTGATTTGTTCAATGTTTGTGCAAATATGACAGCTATAATCTTCTTCTTCTTCTTTATCTTTCGGCTGCTCCCGTTAGGGGTCACCACAGCAGATCAACTGTTTAATTTCTTCCTGTCCTCTGCATCTTTCTCTGTCAAAATATGACAGCTATAATGTATATAAAAAATACTTTATTAGATTCATTTTAATATTAACTTGAAGCTACCTTCTAATGAAAACAAATTTAAAATAAATATAAAGGTTGTATGCATAAGCCCTATTGAGAAATGCTGAGCAGCACCGGATAAGGGGCTTAACACTGCAGGTGGGGGTTGATTTAAAGCAGAACCACAGCCTTCTTCTGTTTGGGTACATTTTACTGGCCTGAGGGAGTGAATATAGCTTGCATCTGTCCTGATGCAAGTAGAAATTTTAAATAAACAAGGAAAATAAACATTTTTACTTCATTAAAAAATAATAACCGGATCATTTTTAACACAAGGACTGCTAGACATTATAAGTATTGTATGCTGATTTTAAGTGATACTGCCACCAAATATTAAATCTGAACATTAAACTGAAATGCACATTTTCCATGTAAAATGCTGTTGGCAGGTGCAGAACTCAACTGTCACTGTGCTTTGACCCTGGAAAGCCAGAAAACATGAAATGTGTTTTTTTCTTACAAATAGATATGTGTTTAAAATTGTTTATTTGCAGCAGAGCACAGCTGCATTTGAAGAAAATGTCTACATTTTGTGATAAATACAGAGGAAAAATATGAAACAGTAGTGCTGCATTGATATTGTATTGTCTCCATGTTTTACTGGAATTTCTTTGTGTAAAACTAAATGTATTCATGAACACTTAAGTATGTAAAACTTTTAAATAAACATGATTTGCTGTATTTGTTTGCCCTTTCAGCCACAAACTGTAGACTTGTACTTGTCAAGGGTTCAAACAGCACAAAATAATATGAAAAAACATCAGCTAATTTCAACTTCAGATACATTCCAGATCACACGCAATTATATTGCTGAAACTGTTGTTTTATTTTATGTCCAAACACTTAAATGCAACATCACAAAAACAAAGAAAATATTGCAATCATTAAAATAACAGCTCCTGTGCAGATTTTAAAAAACTGTATAAAATAACACTAAGCATAATGCACTGTCATCATTACTGTTATTAAAAACTCCAAAACAGACCTGAAAATAAGCCAACATTCCAATTATCTACTAAAGGTCAGTCTCTGTTTCTCCTTTATGCACAGCTTTGTTTCTCATGCTACAAACTTAAATTTTGGGCCCCCACTAAGTGAGGCTTCTGCATCCTCCAAAAAGGCTATTTACTATTCTGAAAATTTGGCATCCCGCAAGACCTGGAGAAGCAGGAGTAGTGACAACGCACGCACCAGGTAGGTAAAGAGGCTGAGAGATTTTCGGCCTGACGGAGTAGAGGAGCAGCAGCAGACGCTTTCGGTTCTGTCCCACACATGGCTGTGTTATCTTCTGATTCGCCACCTGTCACACTGATGCTGCTCCCGCATCCTGCCAGAGCACAAGTCAACCAGCCACCTGCAGGGTCACAGGTCAAATGGATTCTTAGCAGTTAGTTGGCAAATTATGTGTCTCATTGCATGCCCTTTAAAGCCCATTCTCCCTAACAGGAGCATGAAGGCAGCTATAAACTATACACCGTACACCTGTATACTGCGCTGTCTCCACATGACCACGTCCAGATGGCACAGCTTTTACTCTGCAGGCGATCACGTGCGGTGCCTTTTCTGTCCACCAGGCGTCACTGTTTCAAACATTTATTCTATTCCCGCCTCAAACGCATCGATTTTAAAAACTAAATGTTATTTCTACGCTAGCTGTTCAGATAACATTTTTAACAACGACTTGGTATTGTTTTTTTATTGCATTTTCATTTTAATTAAATGAAATTGTGTGCTTCTGTTTTCTGTATCAAAGAATCAATCAAATAATTTATTATTTGTCACATACATGGTTGCCAAGTATACCATGTAGTGAAATGTGCCCTGATCCAACAGGAGACTGTGTGTGGTTCCATTCCACGAGCAAAACAAACAACCAAACATCGAGAAAACAACAAACAAACAACAAATAGATAAATAAGTAAGTAAATAAATAAATAAAACGAATAAATAAAACCTTAAAGGGACATTGTGAGGACAATGACAGTGACAATGACAGTGAGGGGAGCGTCCAATGAATATTGTAGACTCTGGTTTGCAAGGATTGTTATGGCATGTCTGGGTTCAGAAGTCTTATGGCCTGTGGATAGAAGCTCCTCCTGAGCCTCTCCGTTCTGGCCATAATACTTCTAATGCATTTGCCTGATTTCAGCAGGTCAAACAAACAATTGCTGGGATGAGACGAGTTTCTGATGATCCTAGTTGCTCTGGTCCTGCATCTCCTGGTGTAAATGTCCTGTAGGGATGGCAGATCAGATCTGGTGCAGCGTTCCGCTGCTCGGATCACTCTTTGCGCTTTTGTTTCTGATTTGTACGTAGCTTTGGAGAAAAGTGTCTGTTTGAACTACAGTTAGTCATTGACAATATTTCATATTTCATCTTTATTGTGCTCAGTTACTAGATTGTTCCATTAAGACCTTGTTCTGATTTTTAAAGAAGTCACGTTGTGATCACCCTTGAACTTCCTATGAAAACGATTAATAAACACTGTTGATATCTATTGTAATAAAGTTGTTTAAAAGCGCCGCAAATAATTATTTATCGGGGCTTTTCATTTGTTCTATGTTGCAGTATTCTGAGTTCTGGTCATTTTCTTCCCTGAATCAGCTAATAGTCATCTTTCTGCTCATATTGTTATTTAAATGACAACTTTTTCAACTTCGAAGGAAAGTGCACAAGGTTACACCAGCACACTGTACATACAGCAATCTACTGGCAAAATATAGCACATTAAAGCACTTTTGCAGAGATCTTGAAATGATTCCTTTGGTAAAATGACCCTGTTAAGTTGTAGGTCTATTAATAATTTGAAAGTCCTCACTTCCTATTCTGTATCAAAATATTGCATCGGTATATAAATGCGTAAATTAGTGCAAAGTACGATTTAGTCTTGCAAACGATTTAAAGTTTAACAACGTAACGGTAACTAATTTAAACACGCGTTGTAATTAGACGGACAGCTCGCTCAGCCAATCGCCGTCTCGTGGGGGTGGGGCTCCCCTCCTAGCGCTACTGTACGGTACTCCGCCGTACAACCCGCGCCTCCTCCGTTTGTTTGCTGATGTTCGTCTCCCCGCCCCGGCATTTGGGTTTTTAACCGATGGGCGCCTCATGAAACAGCACAAGTAAATGGGAAACATGTCCAAGGTGGCGGCGAGGTGGCGGTTCAGCGCGGCCAAGCGGGCAGCCGCGCTGGTGGCCGCCGCGTTCGCCGTGAAGACGCTGCAGAAACTCGTCAAGGGAGCGGCGAACCCCCCGCTACCCCCGCCGCCGCCGCCGCCTGGGGACATGAAGGCGCCGGCCGTGGACGCCGAGTTCCTGAGGCAGATGCTGCGGCTCGCCAGAATCCTCTTCCCGCAGCCGCTGAGCAAGGAGCTCGGGCTGCTGTCGCTGCACTCGGTGGCGCTCGTGTCCCGCACCTTCTTGTCCATCTACGTGGCGGGTCTGGACGGCAAGATCGTCAAGAGCATCGTGCAGAAGCGGCCGAGGAGCTTCGCGGCGGAGCTTGTCAAGTGGCTGCTGGTCGCCGTCCCGGCCACGTTCGTCAACAGCGCCATCCGCTACCTGGAGGGCCGGCTCGCGCTCGCCTTCCGCTCGCGCCTCGCGGAGCGCGCGCACCGCGCCTACTTCGCCGGGCACGCGTACTACCGCGTGAGCCACATGGACGGCCGGCTCCCGAACCCGGACCAGTCGCTCACCGACGACATCGCCGCCTTCTCGCAGTCGGTGGCGCACCTGTACTCGAACCTCACCAAGCCCGTGCTGGACGTGCTGCTCACGGCGTACGCGCTCATCCGGACGGCGCGCTCCAGGAAGGCGGACGCCGGCGGTCCGGTCGCACTCGCGGGGCTCGTCGTGTTCGTCACGGCCATGGTGCTGCGCGCGTGCTCGCCCCGGTTCGGCAAGCTTGTGGCGGAGGAAGCTCGTCGCAGAGGCCACCTGCGCTACGTGCACTCCCGCATCATCGCGAACGCGGAGGAGATCGCCTTCTACGGGGGACACGCGGTAATGCGGCCCTATGCACCGCACCGAGTACAGTGCTGTATGAACGTTTACTGTGTGTGCATTTGCATGTGTATGTCTGTGTGGTCGGGCGCCCCAGGTGGAGCTGCGGCAGCTGCAGAAGTGCTACGGCGCCGTAGCCGCGCAGGCCAAGCTGATCCTGTCCAAGCGCCTGTGGTACGTCATGCTGGAGCAGTTCCTCATGAAGTACTTGTGGAGCGGGAGCGGGCTCGTCATGGTGGCCGTGCCCATCATCACCGCCACAGGCTTCGCCGACAGCGGTACGCCTGTTACCTGTGACTCTGTCACCTGTCGCTGCGTTGACACCTTGAGTCAAAGCGTAACGCTGCGCTCTTTCGCCTGGTGCCTTGCAGAATGGTACCGTGGCGGGCAGAGAGGGACTTGAACCTGCAGCCTCCAGTCTTACAAGTGCATGCGATCAACAACTCTGGTGCTGACATGAACGCTTATTACAGTGCACAGCTTTTTGCTGCCTAAAGTTAGACAAATGAATGAAACTACTAATCCCAGAGGGATCGTACGATGATGTCGCAACCAGAGTGCAGTTTCATAGCCCAGTGATTCAGAGATAGGCTCTAGACTGCCATGACCCTAACCAGGATGAAGTGGTTAAGAGTAATAGTTGAATGGCATTACTAAGCAGAATTCTGTGATAATTTGTGGTGAATGTAAAATGTTTTGGAAAAGGGTAAACACATTACAGCGTAAACCTGTTCAGATCTGGTGCTTGTAGCAGTGCTCAAGTTTTATACAGAATGCCCCATAGTGATTACTCTGATCAAAAGCACTGTGTATGTTTATTTGTAATAATGTCAATGGAAAATGGCAGCAGCTGATCTGAACCATCTATATCAGCAGGGCTTTAAAAATATTGCTTTACTCCAGGTTTCTTACAAAACAAAAATGTGTAAATTTGAAATTGAACTAGGGTTTTTATTTTTGTACCTTACACACCACTTTTTCTACATAGTTAATCCCACACCATAACTTTGATTGGCAGGTGATTTCAAAATAATTTTCTGTAAAGTAATGTAATGTAAGCTGCTTCCTCTGGGGTCCACCAATGATGTGTGTCTCAGAACTTGAACCTGAGCCCTAACTAGTGAACTTTCAGATCACTGCTGACCACCAGGGTCTATGTCTCTTCCTAGCAGCTGGTGGCCAAACTCAGGTGTTGGTGAGTGAAAGGACTGAAGCTTTCACTACGGCACGCAACCTGCTAGCATCTGGGGCTGACGCTGTGGAGAGGATCATGTCCTCCTACAAAGAGGTGAGGTGATGTCACAGCCAAATGGTTTTTCTTCGTCAGTCATACAATGAGTCAACAATCAGAAATCTATGTCTTCAGAGCATTTTCCCACAAACTCTCAATAAACCCTTCTGCATAGCATACCATCTATATCATCTAACCTTCTGTTTCCTTTCATCAAGACGTCTGTGCAGATTACAGTATTGACTAGTCTCTACGGCAGTGGCAAAGTGCCTTCTTAGTTAGCAGTGGCTGTATAGGTGTCCCCCCTGCTTAGGAGCATAATGCATTCCTGGAAATCAGCTTGTAAGGTTAACTCATAAATCAGAGAAGTAGTTACCATTGCAGAACACATCAGCCTCATATTATGTCATAACTCAGTAAAGGGCATGAAATAATTTTACCTGCATACAGAAAAACTCTGTCAAAAACACTGGGGGGGTTGTATCTTGAGGGATGTCTGAATTTTTTTTTTGCTAGGGTGATTGAAGTGTTAGGGAGCAATAGTAGTAGATCTAGACCAGGACCTAGAGTGTAGGTTGTTGGTTCAGGTCCTGCTGTAGGCTGCTACTGTTGTGCCACTAGCCAAAGTAATTATTTTAATTGCTGTTGTAAAAATGTGCACCAATACAAATGGCCCAAATTCTATAGATAGAATTGCAGTAAAATGGCAGCTAATAATAATAATAATATCTGTCTCTTGGTTTGTCCCCTGATCTATTCCTAAAAATCAAATGGGGAAATCATAAACAGACAGCCTATTTCCCAGTATTTTAAACTGAAAAAAATTATAATTTGTTGTGCAGCATCTTGACACTCTTAAGTGTGAGAGGTGGCACATCGGTGATCAGTTTTTACAGCTCACATGGAGTAGTGTAGAAACTGTTCTATAAATTCCAAGACACCAGTCTCATCGAGGCTTCAAAAGCTGGCATCGCCTGGGAGAACCCCAGCGATCCTCCCACTTGAGCACGTCCTCAGCCATCTCTGCACCTCAGACATTCCACACTTGTGAACAGACCACAGTTGTGGTGAACCATAGGACTGGAATGCATATTTGTAATGGTGAGGGTGCACAAGGCCTTCAGTGTTAGAATAGGTTTGATAAAGTATGCTCTGGTGTGGTTTGAACTGCATTTTTAGAATCAGGAAGGTAGGAACACAGTTCCAAGGCTAGTGAATACAGCAGAGATTGCAGGCTGCGGTCGGGACCACTGTCTGTTGCGCCTGTGCCCTCTGCCATGTCCTTCCTGTGGTCTGGACAGAGCAGTATCTGCCACAGTAATTCTGCACTGTTTCTGTGACAGTGTGGATGTATGTGCAGCATGTTTTCATAATATTTGAAAACATCCAGAATTTTGTATTGGCTTTCATACCTTTCAGAATGTAAGTGGTGCCACTACCATTCATTCCCTGATATTTCCTGACTTAGCCCCAGGACCTCCTCCAGGTCGCTGTGTTACAGGTAAATGTCTTGGCTGTATGGTGGAAGTTAAGGACAGAACATCTTAAGAATTTATCTGTTTAATGTCTGATGACATTTACCAGATGCTTTTTTAAAAAAATTATATACAATGGGCATTAATTCGATTTTAGCTGAAGCCTTAATCCAAGGTGACAATACTAGATACACTACAGATCCTGATGTTCATATCAATGGCATATGTTGTTGCAAGTTTTTGTAATACAAAGCAGCTGAGAAGTTAAACTGCCAAAAATGCAATACTGGCGTTGCACCCAACATCTGGTTCAGTTACATCACTGTGGGATTTTTTTGGAGGTTTTCTGTGTCTTCCAATCAAAATAATACTTTTCTCCCTTTGCTGTTGATAATTAGATTAAGCCTTAGAGGAAATTCAGTGAAAGGGAACATTTAAAGCACATTGATGTGTTCAGTAGAGCTTGTGCACATCTGGAGGCTTTGCTTTTTGCTTTGCTGTAACAGTGAACATTTTATGTGATCAGTGGCCTCAAAAGGATGACTGAAGAAGCAGTTGCTCTTGAGCTCTTAGGATTATGCTATGATTAGGTCTTTTTGGAGCCCTGTGCGACCACATTTTTTTTTCATGGTAGGTCATTACAGAAGGGCTGTGAATGTCCATTTTTTGAACCCTCCAATACTGCTAGGCTCTTTGACTCTTTGACTTTGACTCTTTGACTCTTAATGTAGGTGATGAACTACTCCTGGTTTTTTGTCACAGGTTACCGAGTTGGCTGGCTACACAGCACGGGTCCACAATATGTTTCTGGTGTTCAGTGACGTCCAAAGGGGTGTGTACCAGCGCTCCACTGTGTCCCAGGAACCCACGTGGGAGGGGAAGAACCTGGGCAGGTTGGAGATGCATGTGGACCATCCTCTGGAGGTCAAAGGTACAGGTGGAAGGAGGTTAAGGTGTGAAAATTAGTCTGATAACACTGAATGTGCTGCCTAATGGAATGTTACTGTTGGATTTCAGTATGCAAATATGTGGAACAGAGCACAGGAGTCAAAGAGTAACAATTCCTATTGAATAAGGAAAAAACAAATCTCCCCATCATTGTAGCTGACCTGTAGAAAGTAGCTTGCACATTTCTAAAATGCAGGAGTATTTTCAAGGCACCTTTAATATCAAAATGGCTGAGTTTGACCTGTTTTAATGTTAAATATTTAAGTTGTGTTTTTGCAGAACGCATAGGGTGTGTGTGTGTGTGTGTGTGTGTGTGTGTGTGCGCACGCACGCATAGAGGTTTTTTCTTGGTAAAGTGTTCTAAAGCATACAGTGGGTTCTGATTACTTTTCCTAAAATATCATTGCATCCAGGATATTTTGTCAAAGCTGCTTTAAAAGAAAGAGTCTCTACAACTCCCTGTGCGATTCAAGGATATTACTGAAAAAAAATTGTTTAGTTGTAATTGTTCATATGTTCAGAACATGTATGTTCTTGTTCTTTTAATCTGTTTCTTCAGGGAAAGTTGTTGATGTGGACAAAGGGATTGTATGTGACAATGTGCCCATAATTACCCCCAATGGAGATATTGTGGTGTCCAGCTTGAACTTCAGGGTGGGTCCTAAAAATGATCTGAAGCCAATATGTCAGCTTGTCCTTTCAGAGTAAACTGGTTACATCTAGTAACTGGTACCATTTTTCCTGTGTGTGTGCAGGTGGAGGAGGGGATGCACCTCCTGATCACGGGGCCCAATGGCTGTGGGAAGAGTTCTCTGTTCCGCATCCTCAGTGGACTGTGGCCTGTATACAGTGGGGTCCTGCACAAGCCTGCCCCTCAGCACATGTTTTACATCCCACAGAGGTATGAGAGCTCTAATAATTCATGTGTAACATACAGTATATGAATTTCATACATTTTTGGTACACATACACCTATGTTCATGCTGTATGGCCAAAAGTATGTGGACCTCTTTTTATGACAGAGTTGGGCTGTTTCGGCCACACCCATGCATGCAAACACATTCCAGACAACTGTGTGCTTCCAACTTTGTGGCCACAGTTTGTGGAAGCTCCTTTCCTGCTCCAGTTTGACTGAGCCCTTGTGCACAAAATGAGCTCCATAAGCACATGGTTTGCCCAAATTGGTCTGGAAGAACTTGAGTGGCTGCACAGAACTGTGACCTCAACCCAGCTGAACACCTTTGGGATGAAGTGGAATGCTGACTGAGACCCAAGCTTTCTCAACCTCACTGATGCTTTTGTGGCTGAATGGGCAAGAATTCCCATAGCCACTCTCCAAAATGTGGTGGAAAGCCTTTCCAGAAGAGTGGGGGCTGTTATAGCAGTAAAGGGGGTGACAACTCCATATTAATGCCATAGGGTTTGGAATGGGATGTTCAACAAGTACATGTAGGGGTGACCCTCAAGTGTCCACACCACATACTTTAGCTCATATAGTGTATATTTCTGCTAATATTGCCTCATAGTTTCATAGCCCACAAAACTTGCAAGAATATTTCTGTTGTAACAGCATAAAAGTGGATGACTGTTGCTCTATGCTGCTTAGGTGTCCACATACTTTTGGCCATAGAGTGTACCATACACTACTGATTCACATACTGTACATCTTGCCTATACCATTAATCTACATAGACCCTATATACACCCTGCAAACTTAATATACAATACATATACCTTCTATACCACGTATAAATGCAATGTAATTCTTAAAGGTCCACTGACCAAATTTTCTGATAGTCTAAGGTTCACAGAATGGCAGGTCAAATGAATGAGTAAACATAATACAGAACTATGGCATACAAGTTTTGTTCTCGTTTCATATTGAATTGTATTTGGGTTCTGAGTCCAGAGATCTGTTGCCTACCGCTCCCGTATACACTCCATACCCTGTTAATATACATGCTATACAGTACAGTCTATAACCTCTGCAGTGTCCAAACACAGACACCCTCTATCCATCCTAAACACTATTAAAGCACATTTTCTACATACACCCAAATCTACTGTATATACAAACACACCATGGAGTTGACCTGTCGACACTAGTAATACATACACTTTACAGCTCTACTAATATGCAGTATGTACACCTTGCACATCCCTCTTAAACACTGTACTGATAAATACACCCCCTATTCAACCATAGCCTGCATATTATGCATATGCAGTCAACTCTGGATTAATATGAGAGTTTGCATTCCAGAATAGAGCATGTAAAACATATTTTTCCATCAGAAATAATGGCTAATGACATATAGTATATGTGTTCTACAAATGCGTAAGCAGCCCTATACAGTCCTAATTTACCCCATGCTTATCTTGCAGAACCTTAGCTTTCAGTGGAAAACAGAAAGAAAACACTGAATAAACAGTATACAATAATAATAATAATATAAATAAATTATATTCCTTTACAGGACTGCAAGCTATCGATTTACCACGTTTGTACCTTACTTACACATCTAACTTTTGCCCAATAAAACTGACTTTCTGTGATGTACTGAGTCAATTTCACATCTTTGCTTGGGTGACACTTTGGCACTATTTCATGTAAATGGGCAATGCAAGCACAAATAAGTGTGAACTGATTGAAAACAATGACAACGTGGCTCGGCTGTTGCTCACATCACATCCACACCACCCATTTTATGGCAAAACATAAACATTTGGATTTGTGTGATTTTTAGAAATTCTTATATAATGAAAACATTTTTTGTAAACTTAGGGCACATTATCCTGAGACTGTGTAACCAAAAAACTTGTAAATGGTAAGTTGACAGTACAGCATTCTATTATGATGTAGAACACGTTAACATTTTTTTAATTACCTACTTTATTAACAATCCATTAATTGCAATAAAATTCCAACATATTAACATTTAGTACAGACTAGAGGCCCAGAGCTCCTGATGGCTTCTTCAATTCCAGGTTAGCCTGTGAACTTCTGTTGCTCTTACCCAGCCACTCTGGAATTCTGTCCCATGGGGGTAATATGAGACAGTGTCTAGGTATTGGTTAATCCCGTAGGGAGGAGACCATTGCCCTATTTACAGTACAGTTACAGTGTCTCCAGGTTCGCACTCAAGGGCGCAAAGAGAGAGAAGTAAATATTAAAGATATGACAAGCAAGAAAGAAATGTATACAAGGCTCATTCGTTCAATTCTGTCCAATGCTGGGTAGTCAAGAGATCTTCATATCTAAAGTTAACCAATAGTAAGCTTGTGGAGACCTGTGCTGGCTTGATGCTGACTCAGGCCTCTGAGCTGCTGAAGCCGCTTTGCAGCAAAGCCCGTGTCTGCTCCCTGCCCCTCCAACCATATCTCAAAACACCACAGTCCAAGGTCCTACATACGCTGCATGAATTTTACTGAGAGAGATTTAAGCCTTCCAAGTTTCATCTACAGTATATACTATTGTATTACAAGCCATATTAATATGTTTTGTCTGTATCTGTAAAGCTCAATCTCAGTTTCTTTGTTTATTCGTCGTGTACGGTGTTGTTTTTAAAACCACAGCCTTGAAATTAGGTACACAAGTATTTCTCACAGTAAGTTAGGTTTTTATAGAAAGTTGATTAACCTTTTAGGATTTTAGTGTTTTGAAAATTTTAAATTTGAGCTCTCTGACAAGGCTCAGGTTGGAGTAAGGGCATCACATGTAGCGCATAGTAACGTCACATGCCATAGTCATGCTTACTGGTTTACACACACAGGCAAATTTTCCTGCCCCTGCACAACACACACAGGTCAGACTAAATGCCACTTGTGCTGTAATGTATCAGATGCAAACACATTTTCTTACTCCATAAACACACAAATCAGTAGACATCACACCTGCCCTACACACACACTGACTTATAATGAATTTTTTCATGCCCCAGATATACAGGGCACACACCACACATAGTGCTTACTACACATTGATGGATTTTTTTGTTTTATGATCACAAATGAACAATGTAAGTTAATACAAATATACATGCCACATACACAGTGCTGCACATTCTAGTGGTGTAAAGGTAGTAAAGTTTGGTGATATGTATTTTTTTCCTTTCCACCTGACTAGGTCTGTACTAAATACATCTATTTCAATGGTAAAACATTTTGGTGATTATATAACATGTTATTCTTTTTCAACTTTTCACTACTACACATTTTTGATCCAGGCAATGCTGAGTGACTGCTTTATTTATATAATGAATGCTTAACTGGACATACATATTTTGTTACTGAACCTCTAAAACTGTACTGTATATAATAATGTCCACTGTTAATTTTAAGTTAGAATGGCAATGAAAATTTAATTCATGTATGTTTACTTACAGAGTCAAGCCTCTAAGCGACTTTGCATTGTTTATTGCCTTAATAGTTTTCAGTGGCTTAATAGTAGCAGTTTTAAGTGGTTTACAGTGGCACATCTTTTTGTTCACATGATACCAAGGTAATCAGTGATGGAACTGGACAGCAAGTGTTTAGAGCTCTCAGCAAATAGAATTTTGTTGGGTTTCAATCCCCTGCTGTTAAACCCTTGATTTAGTTACATACCCTATTGCCTCAGTCAGAATACCTTGTTGTATAAAAGGGTAAATCAAAAAAGTGGCTTTTCCCCCAGATCTAAATTACCCACAACTGTCAACATTTTGGTGTCTACTAAACATATTAACTAAATAAACAACTAAAGTTCCCTTCAAGATTTGAACCAAGTACCTTATACAGTAGGTCTAGTTCCTTAACTGTCTGCTTTCTGTCCACAGACCCTATATGTCCATTGGTTCGCTACGTGACCAGGTCATCTACCCAGACACAGTGGAGGACATGCACAGGAAAAACTACAGTGATTATGACTTGGAAGTCATCTTGGACATTGTGAATCTTAACCACATTGTCACTCGTGAAGGGGGTGAGTAGCTGTTACGAAACAGCTGTAGTTGTGAATAGTTTTTGTGAATGATTTCTGTTCTAAAGTTATCACACAAAAAGTAAAGTTTCTACTCCTGTTTCCTTGAGGTTGATTAGAGGGTATTAGTTTATGTTCAACACATTTTTTTTTTCTTCTGCAGAAAGCATGTTTTGAGATTTGGTTATTTTAATTAATTTTCATTAATTTGGAACTGTAAGAGAATTAGGAATTAAGAAAGAGCTAATTATAGACAAATGGATTGTTGAACAGAAGAAGGGGTAGGATCAAGAGAGCAGATAGTGTCTTGGTACGCAAGCAGAGTGTCATGTCACTTTCCAAAAGGAGTTGAAATATAGCAAAGTCCCAGTTTAGTTGGGGAAGCAGATGTGGAGAACCGGTTGGTGATGATCTGATGTGTCTAAGCTAGGCATTTCTGTGTGTGTGGCCTGAAGGGTTTGACTCCGAGACAGACTGGAAGGACGTTCTCTCTGGAGGAGAGAAGCAGAGGATGGGAATGGCTCGTATGTTTTACCACAAGTAAGAAAGAATCTGCAGTTGGTATACTCCTCTACCATGAGCTTCCACACTTAAAGTACAAACTTGGTCATTCCAGTCTACTAAATGTCTGTAGACCTGAACTTAATAAAGAGGATTATTATTATCAGTAGAGCCTCGATTTAATGCACTAACTGAGGGAGTGGGTGTCTGATGTTGCCAAATGTTTGTTAAATCCAAATGTTCATAAATATTATATTTGAAATCAAAAGAGACATTAATGACAAATTGCACACATTTTGAAAATACCAGCCTAATAAAAATAATCAACCTAACCTGTCGTATTTCTGTCGTTGTGTTGTACCTTGGTCCTGGAGGAATGCTGTCTCATTTTGCTATGTACTGTGTAGATGGTTGAAATGAAAAACTCCTACTTGACTTGGCTTGACTTAATTATTACAAGTCCCAAAGTACTGACATATCAACCAGAAAATAACAAAGAATTAGTAACATATGAACTGTAGAATTTTGTCTGTTAAATCCAAAAGCCTTTAAGCTAGGGTCTGCTCAATCAAGGATATAGTGTACTTGATGATTTACCCAAAATACTTTATTCTTGCTCATATTTCAGACCAAAGTATGCGTTGCTGGACGAGTGCACAAGTGCTGTCAGTATTGATGTGGAGGGAAAGATCTTCCAAGCAGCAAAGGATGCTGGCATCTCTTTGCTGTCAATTACACACAGGCCATCTCTTTGGTGGGTGTCTGTCGCTACCTCTCAGCATCATATCTTTCCTCTCCATGATTGATTAGAGCGCACTGTAAACCTCCTCATGGATTTTGACACCTTTGATCCCCATTCTGTACAGCAGACTGCTGAGTGATTGAATAAAATCCTCTCTCCTTGCTGTACCCACAGGAAGTATCATACCCACCTGCTGCAGTTTGACGGTGAGGGAGGCTGGCTCTTTGAACAACTGGACACGGCAACTCGGCTCTCACTCACCGAGGAGAAGCAACGCCTGGAGTCCCAGCTTTCTGGAATTCCCAAGATGCAACACAGACTGAATGAGCTGTGCAAGATCTTAGGAGAGGATTCTGTTCTCAAGACAAGTGATGCTTGAAAAAGAAACAGAAACTGCACCTGGAGAAGTACTATTCTTCAAAGAGTATACTGCACCTTAAATTTGGTGTTAGAAAGTTAATCACAATGATTACATGTTTCTAACTTAATATACATCAATCTTTTCCTTAAACAAGATCCTGGCAGTAGCTATATACTCAATTCACTTCAGTTCATTTCAGTTTATTTTTATAAAATACTTGTGTCGGTGGGGTGAAACAGAGCACTTCAACAAAAGTCCAAAAGAAGTACAACAGGAAGGAAATGCCACAACATAGATTATCTGATATTAAGTCAGACAGATGGTTAACTGTCGACATAAGCCAGACAGCAACTGAGAAAAGGAAAACAAAAAAACAGCAAGAAGGGAAAAAGAACTAAGCCTTTTGGATCTGAATACCAGTGGTTGTGCCCTCTCGGCCCCATTTGAATCCGTTAATGCTTTTAGATGATCACCAATATACTGACGTATGTTTGCCTAAGCTGAGTCAGTAGCTCTTAAAAGGTGCTAAAAAGGCCCTAACAACTACAGTTTACCATGGCCTTATGTTAAAGAAACGGTAGAGCATTAAAGTTGTTTGTGAGGAAACAAACTTGTGATTTTATGAATTCAGACGCGCTACCAGTATAGCAACATGCTTACATCAGAGTGCCCAGTCTTTGCTGAAGGGCTTCTTTGCTGTTCATCTGGCCAGCAAAAGGGAAACTGCAGACAGGAACATGAGGAAAAAATAAATATACTTGTCCTCGCTATAAGACAAATATACTGTATGTTAAATTATATTTGCTAGTTACACTTTGAAATGTAACAGATTTGTCGAATTCTAGGAATTGTTAGAAGCATGAGAACAAGTAACATGTTACCAGAGCAGAGGGCCCAGTTGGGGCTTGTAGTTAACATGCTGGTATAGTTTAGTAAAGGGTATGGGGGCTTGATTTTAACTCTCTTAGTGCATTTGTTTCAGGGGCTAGAACACAGCAGCAAAATGCTAGCATCACTCAAGAGTCCAGAGGGCTTGACAGGAGCTGTGTTTGAAATGGCAAGAGCAGCCTGTCCACAGTTGCAGGACTGGGTCAGTACACAGACGTGCTGCTATACCCTTATTTCATGCTGCTTGTGATACCACTAAATTCACATTGATTTTGGACCCAAACTGCTCTTCCTATTCTGTTTTAGAAACCACTTCTTGTTCTTGTTTTGATACACATGCTTGTTAACTTAAACTTAAAAACTTAGATAATACTGCATACCTCTCAAACTGTAATTTAAATTTTTTTAAATTTTTTTTGCATTTCTGACTAAATTAATTAATGCCTAGTAATTAGGTAATTTTACTTTCTAGTTTAATACATCCTTAAAATGTGTGATTCTATTTGAATGCAAGTTTGCTTTCTGTTGTCAATGTGACAAACTTTTTTCCTTCTAAATAAGGTTACAGTTTCATGGCTTCATGTTTGGTACATACTGCCTCAGACAATAACACTGTAAATGTTTTTGAAAATGTCTTCTGTCATTTGGTTGTTTTTGAAAACATTCCTTTTTCTCAAGTCAAGTCAAGGTTTATTTGTCATGGGTGAACAACACAGCATAGCAGTGTTGTCACCATGAAAAGTTGTGTTTCCGGGCATCCTCAGTAATATAAATATGAACATAAATATGTAAAGTATAAATAAATAAGGTACAGGATAGTTAAATAAATACTACAATCAGGAAAAGGAAAACAAATAAATAATAATAAATAAAGAGAGTAAATAAATAAGAATAGGTATGAGGATATACATGGGGGAGTGGGGGGGAGACACCCACAGCCAAACCAACAGCACACAGCAACCAAACCTACAACAACACCAACAACACACCACCGGTTATCTTACACAATGGGGGGGGGGCAGGCATACAGACAGACAGACCCTGATTGACTGTTCCCACTGCCTAGGGAGGGGTCAGTGGTTTAGCAGTCTTACGGTGTGGGGGGAAAAAACTGTCCCGGAATCTTTTCGTCCTTATCCGAACACTTCTAAAGCGTCTTCCGGATGGGAGCAAGGAGAATAGTTTGTGGCTGGGGTGACTGCTGTCCCTCTGGATGTTATATGCCTTCTTCTTGCAGCGCTGGGTGTGGAGGTCCTGCAGGGCTGGCAGATCAGTCCTGGTGATGGTCTGTGCTGTCTTGACCACTCTTTGCGGAGCTTTACAGTCTGACGCGCTGCAGCTGCCATACCAGGCCGTGAAACAGCCAGTCAGGATACTTTCAATAGTAGATCTGTAGAAGTTGACAAGTATCCTGTTGTCCATGCCGAACCTCCTCAGTCGACGGAGGAAGAAGAGGCGTTGTGTTGCCGCCTTGATTTCAGCACTGGTGTGCCGCGACCAGGACAGGTCCTCAGTGATGTTAACGCCGAGGAACCTGAAGCTGTTCACTCTCTCCACTGGGGCGCCGGCTATAGAGATGGGCGCGTGGTCATTCCCCTGCTGTCTCCTGAAGTCCACGATCAGCTCCTTTGTTTTACTGACATTGAGATGAAGGTCATTGTCCTCACACCATGAGGTCAGGGTTTTCTCAAGCAAGGACTGCGCAGTCTTCGCTACCTGCTGCAGAAGTGAGAATGTACTTTCTAGGAAGAAATACCTGGACAATACAAGTAATATTTCAGAGATCAGAAGAAGCTCAAAGTGGATTCTGTAATTAAAATATGATCTGATATTTAGAAATGTGGTAATGTATACACTTAGTAATGTAGATTTGTTTATGAAACATTCTACAGTATAAATTTTATAGAAAGGTTTTTTTGGTTGTTATGTTAAAAACATTACTTGCACTACTTTACAAAATGGTACGTAATATAGATTCACTAGCCACTTTAATAGGTATATCTGGTTGATACTGACTGGGGTGTGGTACTGTAATGGGGTGGAAATTGATTTCCTGGTGTACAGTGTTTTAGTTCTTCCTATGTTTTTTTAATTCCATCACAACATTGTTTGAAAGCCACAGACTGCCAAAGTATCAGTGATTCTGACCAGATCCATCTACCCCTCCATGGTCAGTCTGGCCTTTTTTAAACTGATACTTTCAGCAGGACAATGTGCCACATCACAAAATGTACAGCATTTTGCGATGGTTGCACAAACATATTGGTGCCTTTTACTTTATCCCCGTGGTCTCCATAGTCCCCACCTCTCAAGCCAGCAGGTCATCTTTGGGATAGCACTGGAATGTTAACAGAATAAAGGTGCTACCAAAAAAATGTACAAAAATTGTATAAAACTGTCCGTTTAAAATGGAGCAGGAACCCTGTTGCTGAATTTATGGTCTGCAGGAGGACAAAAAGGGTCCTAATAAAGTGGCCATTGAGCATACACACATATATAATACCTGTATGTCGGTCCTGATTTTAGTCTTCTCACCAGTGCACTACAGTCCAAGCATTTATATTGTAATTTTTGTATGGCCAGAATGGATCCTGCTAAGCAGACAGCAGGTAGTTTGTAAGCAGGGGGTTGAAGGTTAACAGTGAGCCAAAGAACACAAGTTAACAAAACTCCTCCACTTTTCACTTGCTTAATAGTCATACACTGATGAGTAATAAATCCTTGAGAAATCATGCATATCTGATGAGCATCATACATTACACAGGTGCACACAGTTCTCTGTGAAACATGCTTGGGAGACAGCATCATGGTCTCCTGCAGCGCAATGTGGCATTGATGAAGTCCAACTAGGACACCTTTCTCATTATTGATTGTTTTTATAAATTATTTTACAATTTTAAAGGTTCAGTTCCACAGTCACTTTTTAATGGAAGTAAGCATAATGGCATAGGACAGTTTTTGGATTTTTTTTTTATCAAACTGCACATAATTACACTGGACAACAAATATTCTGCTTCCTCATTACTTTTGGGTGTATCTTACATATTTTGTGCTGCTGATAATGAAAATCACTATGAAACTACCCTGTCATGTAGTGCTTTTTTGGAATCAACCAATATTTTTCATTTCAATTCATAATTTGTTTATTAAAATGTTGCCCAAAGTACAAGATCAAATAAAACTTTATTGATCCAATAAATAATTATACCGACTTTCGGCTGCTCCCATCAGGGGTCGCCACAGCGATCGGCCCATCCGCATATTTGGTTTGGCAGATTTTTACACCGGATGCCCTTCCTGACGCAACCCTCCATTTTGCCCGGGCTTGGGACCAGCACAGAGGTGCACCCCCTTGTGGCTGGATTTGCAGCAACACCCAATGTGGAGCTCGAACCCACAACCCTGAGATTACGAGTCACATGCTCTACCGACTGAGATATAAATAATAAATTATATAATTAATATAAATCGAATTAAATAAATAAAATATAAACTGAAAAGTTTTCTTTCCTGTGTCCAGACATGCTTGGGCATGCCATGATGCTGGACTGAATGCAGGTCACACAACATCTAGTAGGGATCCACTTAATACCCCAACCTTCCTTCAGCCATGGGACCAGTGTATAGTAACTAGTTACATTTACACCATTTCATGTAGTTGAGCTTTTCATTTTCACTTTTTTACTAATCATATTTGTCAGAAAAAGAAAATAAAATTTGCTCCTTCTTGCTTCTGATTCTTTTGCTTTTAATTTTTTTTATGGATCTTCATAAATAAAGTTACTTTTACTGCAAAGAGCAACTCCTACCTCCCCCTGGTTCTGACTTTTTCTGAGGACTTGATTGGCTACAGTTTACTGTCAGTCCTTCCCTGAACCAATCAAATCACAATTTCTTGACATCCAATAGCCACATGGCAGAACTGTCAGCTGACCTCTTCTGCAGCTTTTATTGGCCAGGGTTGATTGTCATTTACAGTTTCCCTTTACATTGGTTAAGGTAGCAACAACAACCACAAACTCAGAGTCACAGAGCAGTTTAAACATTTCAGCACCAGGCTACCCTTCAGTCTAGGGCACTGAACCACAGAGGTGTAGCTGAGTGGCTCAGTTCAGCGTGAAACTCCATGGCCTCAAATTCTGTATACCTATGTTTATGAAAAAAGGAAACTTATATGATTAAGCTCTCAGTTTTGTTGAGGCTCTTATCCAAAGCGACTTGCAGCTGTGCACTCACTCCTACAGCTGGGTATTTATAATGGAGCAATTTGGGGTAAGTGTGTTGCTCATGGGCAGTACAGCAATGGCTGGGGCTACCAGTTAGTCACCCTCCCTGACCGCCACATGGCCATGGACTTTTACATATCATGCACCACTCACACCAGTTCCTGACCAGTCAGAGCTTTATTCTCCTGACCAGCATCTCTAGCCCACTTGCATGAACTCACAACATAACTGAGTTAAATAAGAGTAATACTTTTAACAAGGAAGCATGTTTACCCTGTGCTGTGGGCATAGATTTATGAGTTTGTTGGAGGATTTTGTACTTCTAAGATAAATGTAAAGCTAAGTATTTGAAAGTAACTATGAAAACATGTTGGTTAAACACTGCAAAACTTTTGTAGCTGCAGTTGCTTATTAGTGGTCTGTAAGTATTTCATTTTGCTGGTAAGTTCAACTGGTGATTGAGAGTCCAGTATCAAATTAGAGAAATAACTTGTAGAAAGTACAAAAAGGTTTAATAATGTTAATGTCACTTAAGAGAATATGCCTCATGCAAAATTTAATGATCAGCAAAACACAATATTTTCTGGAGATTAATTTCATTTCATTTTGGGAAAACACCTGTTTGCCTTTATGAAAAACATAGTGCACCTACTGTGGTGTTATGGCAAATATTCTGCATCATAATGCTGTAACTGTTTCAGTACTACTTCTAGGATCTTGTTTTATTTATTGTAATTCAAAACTGAATGTAATAGTTCAGTTACTGTGCAGGTTTGCCTAATTTTATAGCAAAGCTGGATAGATTGTTTCCACTTTAATCCTGTCCTTTCATCACTGTCACATTAGCATCTCCCATTGGAACCTGCACTCTGGTCCTGTATTGGATACAGAAGCTGCAGGAAATTATTATGGCTTCACATGAACCATAATTCTAAATATGAAAACCACATCCAGCCTCACTTTAAACTGTACTGGGTGTATATCCCCCCTGTTCTCTGGGAGTTATATTATGTATCTTATTTACAACATTATGTACAGTTTCATTTTCAAATGTAACAGATTAACTACAGTTCTGGCTACACAACCAGTTAAAAAGCTGAATGTGAATACCTCAAGGTTAAATCACTAGTGAAGAATTTGTTTTTAGCTGCTGTGTACCATTAGACATTACGCAATATAGTACCATATTATGTAGATAATATACAATTTGAAAGCACACTAACCCCTCATCTGGCAGTCACACCTGAGACACTAAGTTTGTTCATTACTTGTTCTTCTTGTAAAAAAATCACTTTTACCACTAAGTTACAATAAATAAAATCTCTGTAGTGTCAGTGTATTACTTTTTTTACAGGCTATATTCTGTAAAATTCCCAGATATTGATATAATTTAAAAAATTGTATGGCCTTTTCTTAATGCAAATTACATATTAGAATTTATATGAGTGAAAATCAAAAAATGAGGTCACAGAATGGCATTTGTTGACTGTTTCGTCCTATAAACGTGAAACATTTGTCATAATTGTTAGCGATCATTTTCACATTAAAACGATCAAGCGGCAGTGCTCACAAAGGCGGGAACTGCGGCAGCCTGTTTCGGTGCGCTTTACTGCCATCTACTGGTTCGGAGTATAAACATTTCAAACATTTTACACAGATCCGTACATTCGTTAACAAATTGTCCGGTGTGGGTCGCGATGGCGCGGATCCTATGCTGGAAGCGTCGCAGATGGCGTAGTATACACACATACATGCACACACACACACACACACACACACACTGGTCTTTGGACTGTTGAAGACTCACATCTGAACCCACAGCCCAGGAAGAAAGTATCTTCAAAAACTCATAACTCGACAGCTGAAAAATTGGATACCACTATATGTAGCCATTCCTACTTTATCACCTCCCCATTTTAGTAAGTTCAGAAAATACAATTAATCGCCATAATTTAGCTGTTTATGGGTCCCATTGGGCATGGAATCTGACGCTCGCCTGTTGTCGCCTGTTTTAAAACAGTATCTGCCTTTTGTCCCCAGGCTCATGCACCAGCACGGTGTCCGTCGCTTTCGCAGCATGCAAGTGCAGAAACATTGCCTACGGATGAGGTAAAATGTTGCCGTTCGTGATTTTGGCCACTAAGTTATTCGGTTGACATTTTGGGCACAACAGAGCGGTGCAGCGCACCGATGGCAAAGTACAGTAGCGACCGCATTTCGTCACGGCTGTGCCTCAGGAGGCGCGGGACGGACGAGCTTTTGCGGACGGGGCGTGGCTTGGTGACGCGCGGGGCTCGCGGACTGAGGGCAGCTCGCGCCGCCGCTCGAACCCCTTCAGCGACGTCTGCGCGCGCGTGTGTGTGCGCGCGTTGTGTCTCGTAGTGTCTGAGGGGCGAACACTCCGGCGCAACAGGCTTGTTGCCCACACGATAACAACAGGTCTCCCGCGCCGCTGACCGCAAACCCCGTGCGGGAAATGGCCGAGGAGGGCTGATGCGCTGCCTCCTCTTGGGCATCGGACACGGCCGTCTCATCTGCAGGATCCTCTGCTCTTTTCTCTGCAGGGGCCGGCGGACGATGACGCGATGACAGGCGGACAGGACGAGAGCTCCGTGCGCGTCGCCGTGCGGTAAGTCGCTCGCTCGCTGGCGGTGCCACCTGCTCCCGAGTCGCCCCCCTCCCCCCCAGCCTGCTCCTCCATCGCTGCTCCCCAGCCTGCGAATCTGACTTGAAATAGCAGCGGCTTCCCGAGAGGTTTATTGCATCTTTTCTCCCTTTTTGTACCGTATCAACAGCAGCTTATTGTTTACACCGAGGCGCTGGTTTGCAGTCCGAATCCGAAGCGCTGGTCTTTTAGTGAAGACGAACCACAGATGAATGAATACAATTGTGTTGACGCAGTTCGCAAGGAAAACACGGGAAGAGCCGCAAGCACTGCGCGGAGTGAAGCCATCGTGTTGCAGTCGAACGGTTTCTGGTTCTAAATCCAGTCTGGGACACCCCCAGTAGTCCGGTAGCGTCCTGGATCAGTAAGAATAACCCGCTGTTTACATGGGTCAGGTGATGTAGTTGCTAGTTTAGCACTGTACGTGGCCTGCAGGAGAGGCGGCAGATGAACAGAAGCAGCGATGAGGCGTGAAAGTGGCAGGTAAACACTGCAGCAAGTTGCTGGTTTACATAACATGAAGTCCCAGCTGAGCGTCAGTGCATCTATTCTCCCCTCTTTTTGGGTGGGGTGCTGCCAAGCCCTCGATTTTTATTCCCGTTCATTGTGTCTTACCATTAAGTTCACCAAACAGCTCCTGCTGAAAGTCCACTGTAATTTTTCATGATTTATTTTAAATGTGTCATTTGGTCTCTGCTGAAATATATAAAAAAAATTACAGCAAGGATTGTCTTGTTGTTTGGTTCATGTGAATAAAAGGAGCCCAGTTTCTTAATCTAAGCTGTGGACATTGGTTTTACTGTACAGAATGGAATGAGGCCACCTGACTTAAAGTGCAAGCTGGATCACTTTTGTGGCTTTGCTCATCTCTGCTCTGATAAATACCTGTCAGTCTTCATCAGGCTGAAATAATACAGGAAAATAATCACTTCTTCACATACAGTTACATAGTAACGTACTGACACATCTTTTCTGTGTATTTTCTATGCAGGCTTTTAAACTTTGGAAGTTGGATATTTTGTTTATTCAAAAATGTAGTTTCTTTATTGTGGATACAAATTATAATTAAACATAAAATTAAAACATGAAAGGTAAAGAAGCTCAGTCTGTGTGGGTTTCTTCAGGATCCTCTGGCTCCATCCCACAGTCCAAATACATGTGTTCCAGTTTAATTGGTCAATGTAAATTGTCTTTAGAGTCTGGCATCCCATCTAGGGAGTAGCTCTGCATAGCCTAGCAGCCTAGCTGTCTTGTCTGTAATGATCAGGCCTTTATTCTTTCCCTGCCAGCAAAAGAAGCACATTCATATTTTAATGTGACTTTTTGTCAAATGACCCAGTGCTCTGGCTTCTGGTTGTCTGCAGTGAATAACTGCCTTTGATCTTCTCCATAATATTTACTTCAGAATCAGTTATTTAGTATGTTGAGGAAATGTCACTTTGTAAAAAAAGTGTATGCTGTTGTGTGTTAGACTAGTTTTGAGATTTTTTGAGTCATTGCAGAGAAACCCCGCAGAGTTGAGTTTTTCCCCTTTGTTAACATTTTACTAAGTATTGAGGCTGCTTGACTCCCCTCCCCCCATATGTCCAGGCAGTCGCTGTCTCTTTGTTATGGATGCAGGCGGTCACCCATAGCGTCCCCATGTGACCCCCCCCCCCATCCACCACCCGACACTGCTACTTCTCTGTACCCCCTACCCCTGATAACACTGCCCCATTTGCACATCACAAGACCTAGACCGGATTATGTTAAATAGGGATGTATTCCTTGGGCAGCCATTGAATCCTTTATGCAAATCTGAAAATGCATATTAATGAGGATATTCTGAGAAAACCAGATTGAAATACAGTGGGAAGTTCAGCCTGTGTAAATTTGTACATTTAGCTTCTCTTTAAAATATCACTTAATTAACTTTATAAAAGTTTTTTTTTTCTAAATGAAAGCTTCCATGTTGTACCAAAACATGCAGATATCATTTTCCCCCCAGCAGTTGCACTTGTTTTATTGTCTGCCATGGCCTTTATGTTCTGCAGCTCTGCTTTTGTTTGGCCAGAGGTGAACTAGAGACGTGTCTGTCAGCAAGTCCTCCCTGAGAGGCAGTGATCTGAGAACTTGGTGAAGGATCAGTGGGGAAGGGGTTGTTGGACATAAAATCATCCATCTCTCTCAGCTCAGTGTGAGCCTGGATTCACAGCCATGGTGGGCTGTGGATCTGTGCCAGCAGGGATTGTGAGGGGACCATCAGTTGGATGGCAGTGTCCCACTGGTAGGTGGTTGTCAGTGGAGAAGGGATGTTGACACATGAATGGAAATAGGCACTGACCTCATCACAGTTGGGCTCTGTGATCTGGGACATAAAACCGCTGAAGTACTTTAGGGATTTTCTTGTTTTGTGCACCATTATCCAGTCTTACAGTTACTGTAGCTGTGTATATTTTCCATAAATCTACTGCCTTATGTAGATTTATGGGTTTATGGAGGTGGGAAATGGCCCTTTTCGTCCTTTTTGTTGAGTGCAAATGACTTTATTGCTCCTTTTCCTGTAAACCTGTGGAGGTCTGCACAGTGACCTCTGACTGAGACAACAACAAGCAGGACCTTAAAGAACCCCAGAGAAGAAAGTTCACGTTCCCGTTGTCATTTCCTATAAATGGCAATGGCCTTGGAATGCTGATTCAGCAATGTTGTCTTTCCAGCATTGTTACTGTGTTTATGTATGTGGACACAACTCGAGATGGACAGATACAGTATAATGCATTTGTTGGATTCCTCTTGTAGGTTATACTCTGGGACATTTGTGTTTTGGAGTTAAACAACTTTATAGTATATGTAATTTATGTAACAGTTTTGAATAATTCAAAGAAGGACATGATTGCTGAGATCAAAACAGGTGAAACTGGCAAACAAGGGGTAATGGAGACTGAGAACTTAAGGCAGCACAAGGCAAACCATAACTGAAAAAGACAGCATACTGGCTCTGGTTTCACACTGCTCCTGTTGGGGATGAGCAAAATACAACTTTGTTTTTCATAAGCTCAAATGCACCATAATTAGATATATTAAACTAAACTCTTTGTAAACCTAAATCTTGGTAATAATGTGAATGGGCATATCTTGAGTATAACTGTAGTGCATTTTGGAGCTAAGATGAGTTCAGACTGGTTCTGCTCACTGAGATAAGTTTTTATTTCCTGATTAGTCTTAATTCTTCAGTTAATCCAGTTATGCTCTAGCTGTATTAGTGGGCTGCCTTCAGTCTGTTTCATGTTGTCAGCAGTACAGGCTGTTGAACAGCACAGTGTTTGATGTTTGAGGAAAGATTTAAACACTTTTTCAGGCTGTGAATAGGTTAGTACTGTATGGAGCTCCTGCTGTGGTGGGGGGAAACCCTTACGAAAATGGGAAGAATATGCAGATTACACGCAGACTGACCCAGATTTAAACTATTGTCTAAACCCTCAGCTCAGGCACTATGAGTAACCAGTGCTACCTGCTGCACCATGCTGCCACCCATACTTTCAGTCATAATGCAGCTTATGGCTGAACCTTGGTTGTCTCAGTCAGTCTCAAAATAAGAGCAGTCTGTCATGTTTGCACAGCCAGCCTGGCAATTTTCCTTCAGTTTTGTATTTCTTGGGTAGAAGACAATCTCTGTCCAGACTGGTGCATGATAGATGACATCACATTGAGATGAGCTTTCATTTCTTGATTAGTGAGTCAGCAGGAGAGAAGAGGCTGGAACCAAATCGAACCACAGCCTCTGCCAGATGCTGTATCATAGCTATTCCTGGCACTGAGCAGGCCAACAAAATGCTATGTAAAGCCTGCAAGTCATAGTCCCACACCCAGCACAAATTTAACGTAATTCTACTGTGCTAATTCAACAGTGTATAACTGTGTGTGAACTGTTTAGCTGAATGAGCCCTGGCCACTGCATTGACTGTTCCCAGCTCACTATGGCCACTAACAAGGATGCCCGTCCCAGTGAAGCTGTGGCCCTTTGTCTCTTGACTAATCAGACAGCCTCAAGTAGGACGCAGAAGCAGTGCTCTGCTCTGTGATCATCAACTCATTTCACTTATTGTGCTCTCAGTCACTCCTGGCAGCATCAAGCTTGTGGAAACACAGCATCTTATGACTTATTCAGCACCCCAGTCAAACGATGCTCCAGATCTGGCCCACAGCACCGGGTGGCCACACCAGCAAAAGCAGTGTAACTTTAGGAGAGCATCTTGAAGATGAGGCTGTTTCAGGAAAGAAACTAGAGAGTTATGTATCTGGTTGCACTCAGCACTGCTTCCTTAGCTGGTTTCTCCATTCAGGCAGTGACAGTCTTAGCCTGTCTTTCAGTTATTACTGTCATGTTTGATTGTAGCCAAGATGAACAATCTGTTTGGATAAATATTTTGTTTTACTAACTGGAGAATATTTTAAGCTTTTGTAACTATTATATTTTAAGGAAATTTTACTTTATACTTCATACCAGTATTTCGGTTCAGGTTAAAATTGTGGAGAATTCTTCAACTGAATGCAACATCTCAATCCTGAAAAAATCCTGTAAATGAAGAGCTCTCAGTAACGATCTTTTACTTGTTGAAAAACAAATACCAAAATGACATTTTAAAATTCACATTTACCAAAAAATGTGTAATACAAGCTTTTTTTCAACGCAACATACAGACTCAACCATTTATGTAGTTGGCTGTTTTACTGGAGCACCTCAGGTTATTACTTTACTAAAACATCCTAATGCAGAGCTTTGCCTAGGATTTAAGCCTGCAACCTACAGGTCTGTCTGTATTCTGCTTCAAAGCTGATTATATGGAATAATTACACAATTTTACTAGCCAGTTTAATGTAAGTATTATATGGTTTGGAAGTGCATTGTACGGTAATGCAGTGAGGAAGGTGGTCATTGTGACTGGATTTTTCGAGGATACAGACAGAGACTCAGTACTGACTTGTGACCTCGGGTGGCTGGTGGTTCTTTGCCTCTCAGAACCTCTCCACTCAATAAGACTGAGCTGACACTAATAAAGTGGGATTATAGCCTGCTTGGGCTTTCTTTTTGTCTGTCCTGGATCAGCACCAGATCCCTGGATTTGCCTTTACCTCCCAGCTCCAGCAAACTAAGTTGTAAAATAAATGAAAAACAAAAAAAAAAACTTACCCATGATGAGATTTTATTGCTAAAATTGTCATTTTAAGCAAAAGACTTAATATGAACATTTTCTTAATCCTAAAAATAAACATGGACACTGGATGGGTATGGCTGTTTTGGCAGCAGTTGAGTCTATCCACTTTTGGGTCACCCTCAGCAGTTCCGTTCCAACCCAAGAAATGAACTCCAGTTCCGCTCTGATCGCCACCTGAACTCTTGCTTCTGGTGTCTTGAAAAATTGCCAAGACTCTTCCCCAGTGACCAGTGCTTCATTGACTGCCACTGCAATTGAGATCAAAAGCGCAATCCTATTTACTCTGCTGAATTTGCTACACTAATACTAGGCTTCAGCTTCTGACTGAAATATCATTGGGGTTTTCTGTTGCCATCTTGTCTTCACCCAAGTTTAGCAAAGCAACCACTTCACTGCTCCACGTCATCATTTCCCTTATGTGCCAAACTGACAATGAAATGTAAGAAAGTGAATTTTAAATTAGGCAGATACCAGGTAAAAATGTATTTTATCTATTATTATTGCAAGTGCTATGGGACAGAAGGTGTGTGTTACTGCCCTGTCCAGCGGGTACCCTTCCTACTGCCCTGTGCTTCCAGTATAGACTCTGGACAACCACCACCTTGCATTACATTGGTGGTTATCAGTAATGAACAAGTGACCATTATTTATCATCAATTATCAGTTAGCTTACAGTTTTCTCCAATTCAAATGTCAGCTTACTATTATTTACCCATTTGTACATAGCTATATATTGCATGCTGTATATGTTATATACTTAAATAGTTTTATGCTGCTGTGCTGCATTCACTGTTGTAAAAGGAGTAAATGGTGAAAAGAGAATAAATGAAAATAAAAGTAAATTCTTGAGGGCAATTGGTACTGGAAACACAAATATTTCAGGAGAATAGAGCAGCGCATTAATGGGTTGCTAATATTTGCCAGGCATCATAAAAACTTGGAAGGCTATGTGGTTAAACAGACCCCAGCACTGCACTACACAAGACTACACTACTACTGAGGAGCGCCTGTCACCCAGACCCGCAGTGCATTTACACAGGATAGACGTCAACCGTGGATACAGTAACAGCTGTGTAGTCCGTGGGTGGCATCTCTGTCGACAGTGCAGCCTCTGTACAGGGCACTGGAGGCCAGTCATCATGCGCCATTTCTTACTGAGATGTTTAATTGCTCAAGTAAATATTTGCAGTCTGAAAAAGAATACCATAGTTTGGTCACTGAAACAAGAGGATTCCTATGTGAGCACATTGTTCATGTTTATGATCAGCTATAAAAATAGCTTAATGAAACTAGGACTCACCGTTGCTTGGCCATTTCTCTCCTTCTCTCGAAACAATGAGCCTCTGTTTCTTTGAGCAGTGAAGTATGGAGAGTAACTCACCGTGTGTGTGTGTGTCTGTGTCTTTGTGTGTTTGCATTTATACTGCTTGTGTGCAGTAGTCTTAATCTGCTTTTTCACCATCCCAATGCCTGCTCATGTACACATATGTTCCCTGCCATGCATGCTGTCACCTCACAAGTCCCTGGGAGACATGAGGCCATATTGTCATTTTAAATGAATTGATGGCCCACTTTTTACACAAGTGTGCTGCTTTCTCATATCCAGATCCATCTCAGTCACTTCACTGGACTAAAGGACTCAATACATTTATAAGAATAATCCAGGCAGCAGAACAGTAGGGGGTCTTATAACCAATGTAATGAATGTGTTTAGTCCTAGTGAAAATGTGTTGCAGATCACCTGAGTGAGTCTTTTTCCTTGTCTGTCAGGATCCGGCCACAGCTGGCACGGGAGAAGATCGAGGGCTGCCATATCTGCACCTTTGTAACACCTGGTGAGCCTCAGGTAGTCCTGGGTAAAGACAAAGCTTTCACATACGACTATGTGTTCGACATGGACATGCAGCAGGACAGCCTGTATACCAACTGCACAGAGAAGCTCATTGAAGGCTGTTTTGAGGGCTACAATGCCACAGTCCTCGCCTATGGACAGGTGAGGGCCTCTGCTTCAACTCTGAAAAGATGATGCTAATGGGCTTTTTTCATGGCTCACTCACTCAGGTGTGTGTATAAGCAAACACACCTGTCATCAATGAAACAGCTCCTGTGCTAAAGCTGGAGTTTCAGTTGTGGGGTGTCCAGTCACATCCATTGTATTCTGTTTCCACACTTAACTGCCCCCACGCCCTGGCATCCTTATAATACCTTTACTCCACCTGTCTGCTGGCTCTCAACACACTTCATTTCCTCCTTTGTTCTACTGTCGTCTCTTCTTTCACAAGACTTCACAGTCAGTGATATGAAGCGGACACACGAACAGTCTGTGCTTGTTGCCATGCGAACTGGCTTCCCGACCCCTTGTTTCTGTTAGCCACAGACCAAAGTGTACATTCAAGGAGACTGGTTATTTAGAAGTTTTGTCTATCCATTTCATATGCATATTCCAGCTATTCAACTATAACGTATTTGTGTGTACATGCGTGTGTGTTTGTGTGCGTGTGTGTGGATCCAGTACTATAAAGTTTAGTAAAGCCATCAGTATGTGCTGGAAACCTAACTAGTCTTTTTAAAAACAGTTTCTGATTTATAAATTAGATGCAGTATTCAAAATAATGTTCTTGCAGACTACATTTTATCCCCTTTGAAGAGAAGTGTGTGATGTCACATATGTTGGACGTTGGTGATGAGAGGTGAAGTAAAGATATGGGATTTGATGAAGCTCTGACAATGAGCCACAGAGGTGTTGGACAGAGCAGGGGTTTGTCTTTCCATGTGAAAGTGTATTGTCACTGTATGAAAACCCAGGGCTTCCGCCCTTCTCTCCACCCAGACAGGCTCAGGGAAGACCTACACCATGGGCACAGGGTTTGACATGAGCATTACCAATGAGGAGCTGGGCATCATCCCCCGTGCCATCGCTCACCTCTTCAGGGGCATTGAGGAGCGCCAGCAGGCTGCTATTAAGCATGAGCGCCCAGTCCCTGAGTTTAAGATCAATGCCCAGTTTCTGGAGGTATGCAACAGAGCGGGGTGTGTTTGGCAGAGGAGGTGTGTGATGTGGGCTTAGCTTATATGTGGAGCAAAGTAGAGGAAAATGTTTTACTGAACACGGGGACCTGAACAATTCAAGTGACTGGATCTTGGAATAACAAGGCAATCCAGTACAGCACAGCACAATATTTTTTTAAAAATAATTATATTTTCCAGAAATTAAAATAATCTGAATGAAATTTGCAAATAAAAATGCAAGCTGCTAAAAAGTCATGTTGAGCGTCTAAAGTGATATACTTGAATAAAACTGTAAACAATGGCATAAAAATATTTTAATCTAAGTGCAGATTTGGCATAGCAATGTTGTAAGCACTGCACCATCTTCCAAGCTGGGATCATAGTCATTATTCATTTTCTCTCTGAAAAAAGTTGCTCAAAACTGAAGTGATTTTCAAGCATATGTCTTATAACACGTTAAATAAAAATGTTTACATGTAACCAATGCTAGAAGTGTGGAACAAAATATATGTTAATTCTCCTCTTATGGGCATGTTACCATGTACAATATAATCAAACTTAAGAATTAAATTTTGAATTTCTGTAGTAAATAGAATGTTAGGAGATATTTCTGATCTTCATAAAATATGTTTCCTTAATAAAGGGGACACAAATTTCAAGCGGATAGGAGGAAAGCAGCATGAGCCAAATTATACTGTAACTTGGTGTACCCTGGGTAACGAAATAGAGCTATGAGGGCTGTTATGAATAATGGCCAAGTGCTGCAGTAGTCTTTTACTGCCAGAGACCAGAAAAGAGCACCAGAAGCTTAAGTTGTGCAGATACACAGGAAAAAGTTCTGGATGTCCAGTGAGCAAAATTCACACAAGCTGTTACCAAGTACCTCTGAGTACCAGGCCACTTCAAACACGACATATAAGAAAAATTAAATCCTGTCAAAAATATTTTGAAAAATCACATATGTAATGTATGACCCAGTCTTCTCTTCCCATTAGTCGAACTATGCAAGGATGAACTGTGTTGACTGCTTTTTTATGAACTTCTGCTCCTCTTTGTCGATGTATTATATAACACCTTAATACTGTGTATTTCAGCGTGTCTCAATTTTAGGAAATGGATTATTTGGTAGACGAATGTAATTGAGGATTTTTATGAATAAAACTGTAAATATTTTACTTACTTTTCAATAACATCCAATTTAATAGCTTTACAATGAGGAAGTTCTGGACCTTTTTGACACGACCCATGATGCTGAGGCCAGGAAGCAAAAGTCAAATATTAAGATCCATGAAGATGGTAATGGGGGAATCTACACAGTGGGAGTCACCACCCGGACCGTTAACTCTGAGGCTGAGGTCAGTGAGGTGTAACTTGCTGTGCCCTCCAGAGATGTTGCAGTGTGTGTGTGTGTGTGTGTGTGTGTGTGTGTGTGTGTGTGTGTGTGTATAACTCTTCTTCCTCTCACAGCTGCTGCAGTGTCTGAAGATGGGAGCTCTGTCTCGTACCACAGCCAGCACCCAGATGAATGTGCAGAGCTCTCGATCCCATGCCATCTTCACCATTCACCTCTGCCAAGTGCGCGTCTGCTCCCCCGACCACGTACGTGGCCCCTCAAATATCTTGCCACCCACACAGTAAAATACTGTTACATTTCTTTACTAGAAACATGTATTGTATATCTGAAATAGACCCCTTTTTATGGAGCTTGCTTCTTCCTCAGTCAGTGAACAGGACATAAACATGCACTGTCCTTGAAAATGTCCTTATGCAGGATGACAAGGTAGGCAACAGCATGGTGGGAGATTCTTCGGAGTTTGAGACCCTCACAGCCAAGTTTCATTTTGTGGACCTGGCTGGGTCTGAGAGACTGAAAAGAACTGGGGCAACAGGGGACCGTGCAAAGGAGGGGATCTCTATCAACTGTGGGCTGGTGAGGTCCTCTTCATCTTGAGATTCTATCATGGCCTCTGATTCCTTATAAATCAACAGCCTGGAATATGTCCTGTATACAGGCTTTAACATTTTGTGACATTTGCTTGTGCAACAGTTTGAAATGGCAGCCAGTAATAAGTATATTTTACTGAAATGAAAGCTGTATTTCCATAAATTTGTTAAGGAATCATTGGTATAAATCAGTGCCTTCTATAAAGCAACAAAAGTAAAACAAAAAAATCCAAAACTTCAGAAAAACCTTTTTAAAACGACATTTCAAGTTATTCGTGAATACTTTTTTCATTTATGAATTTCTATTAAACTAAAAGGTAAGATAGGCTGATCACGTTTGCTCTTCTTCTCAAAATGTGTGTCCCTCATGGAAGCTGGCTCTGGGGAATGTCATCAGTGCTCTGGGTGACAGAAATAAGCGGTCATCTCATGTGCCTTACCGTGACTCCAAACTCACTCGCCTCCTGCAGGACTCCCTTGGTGGAAACAGGTGTTACCTTGAGCACATTTTTTTTTGCTTTCCTTAAAGGTTTTGACTACATAGTAAGCACAGAAGAAATAATTTTATTTGTAATTCTTCAGCCAAACAGTGATGATTGCATGCATCAGCCCATCTGATCGGGACTTCATGGAGACACTGAACACACTGAAGTATGCCAACCGGGCCCGGAACATCAAGAACCGGGTTGTGGTGAACCAGGACAAAGCCAGTCAGCAGATCAGTGCCTTGCGGACCGAGATTGCGCGGCTGCAGATGGAGCTCATGGAATATAAAACGGTGAGGTGACACTGAACTGCCAGTGGCAGACACCACAATAGCATTTCAGGTAAACATGGGAGGTATAACTTCTTCCCTTCTATCTGCAGGGCAAACGGATGGTGGGCGAGGATGGTGTGGAGAGCATCAGCGACATGTTCCACGAGAATTCCATGTTGCAGACAGAGAACAATAACCTGCGTGTTCGAATCAAGGCCATGCAGGATACCATTGATGCACAGAAGGCCCGGATCACGCAGCTACTGAGCGTTCAGGCTAACCAGGTCATTTCCGGGGCAGGTTTGTATGTCTGTTCGTGCAGGAGTGTGCATATGGCCACGTGTTTTGGTCACTGTTTATGTGTGTTTCGCAAAAGTAAGCGGAGAAGTGAGAAAGTTCCTTTTTTATTCTCCTGGAGAAAAGCACACTTGTGATGGTTCCACAACAAAGGCTGAGTATTATCTGACATCCTGTTTTGCCAGTTGAGGGAAGTGAGGAAATTGGAAACATGATCCAGAACTACATCAAAGAGATTGAAGACCTCAGGTATCTGTCAACACTGGGTCGTACATTAAGTGTATAGGTCAAAAAAGGTTCTCTGGTGTCGTGTTTGAATGAAGTTGGCCTGAACGACTTTTTGCAGAGCAAAGCTGCTTGAGAGTGAGGCAGCGAATGAGCACCAGAGGAGGAATCTATCCCGGGCTGCTGTGCGCTCATCCTACTACAGCGGGAGCCCTAGCTCCTTCTCTCCATCACCATTTGCCCCCGAGAAGGAGGCTTCTGAAATCATTGAGATTGCCAAGAAGAATCTGGAAAAACTCAAGAAGAAGCAGCGGAAGGCAAAAAAGTAGGTGCATTGTGGAGGATTTTGTAGTTACTGGGGGAAATGTCTGTTGTGAGTAGATGGCTCCAGCTAACAAGCCTGACCCTTTGGCTGACATTTCATGTTGCGGTGCTGGAGACTCTGTGTTTCCTGCCGACTCTGATTTATCCATGCAAAGGAAATGTCTGTTGTCTAAATGATAAGTTGCACCATCTGCCTTTGCTGGTGTGTATCAGCCACTGTAACATTGAATAGTGTTTTTGGTAAAGGATCCATAGATACACCAGGTGAGACAAGCGGTCATGAATAGAAAGGTACAGGCCATGAAAAAGTGTCAAAAGTATTGTTAGTGGGGAAAAACTAATAGCTTACAACATTTGATAAAATTTCTAAAATGGATGGCAAATCAGTAACTTCTCAACTTAATGGACTCCAGTTTAATGTATTTCAGATTTATTGGACAAAATTCTATGGGTCACATGTTATTACTTCCCATGTATTTTCCAATTGATATTTTGGTATTTGGTTGGCCTTGTTCGAAATATTTCACTTGTCTGGCTTACATGTTCAAAATACACTTCAAAATACAGGACGATTCAAAGATAATCGTACGCTTTCGTGAATTTTTTTACTTCGTTCTCAGCTGAGTGACATCAGGACTGTATATTGAGCTTCTGTAAGATGAAGAAAAGCTGAAAGTTACTTTACAAATTACTTTAAACTACATGTTCATATGATACTTAGTTGCTGAGTAATAAATTTAGTAATAAAGTGTTCAAGTATTCTTTTTGAATCATCCATACATCAATTATTATTTAACTGACAATTGGCTTCATATAGATGCTATTTTATAGATATTCGTGTTTAATAGACTTTCGGCAGTATTGGACACCCTAACCCCCAGTTAGTCTGTTATATCGAGGGTGTACTGTACTTTTTTGTGCTTCTTGGTTGCTTGTGTGTAAACATCCTGAGAGGTTTAGGGGGACACGGTCATTGCTGTGCTGCAGCTGTCCAGTGTGTACAATGCAGCAAAATAAAACTCAAATAGGCCTCTTTCTCTTTCAGTAGTAATACATGACAGACCTGCCATACATGGGATACACATTACTGTATAACAACATGATACTGAGATTTATTTCTGGCTCTGGTATTTTGAGTTATAAGGTCAACGTCCCAGTCTGTTACTGATTTCTCCTTTACTGCCTTCTGTGCTCTCGGGTTTGCCTGAACTCCTTGCACCTCCCTCCCCCCACCCAAACTCCCCCGAAGGCTCTGGTTGCTCGAGGAGAGGCGGCGAAAGGCAGTTGAGAATGTCAGGTTGGCTGAGTCGCCCCTGCTCGCTTTTGTAACCTCACAGTTGGAGGAAAGCAAACCTTCAGCTCCTGGCTCTGCTAACTCTTGCTGCTCGTATTGCCCTCACCCACCCCCACAGATATCCTCCTGGACCCCCTGGGCTGAGATTAGATTCCTACTGACAGGCTGCTTTACTGCACGTGGCTGCTTGGCCAAACTGCTTTCCAGTTGAGAGCTCATGAACACGCTTCTGAGCTAGATAAAAATAGAGAAAACATCAGACTAAGAGCAAACGTGACCTGTCTCTTCATGTTATGTCTTATTAAAACACGTAACAGCATTGTTTTGTTGCTTTAGTATCTGCCCTCATAGGCTTACTGCCTTTTATTTAAATTAAATTCAGTTCATACTCCAATTCGTGCATCATAGGAACAAGTTCTCTTTTCATGTTGTTATGGAAAATTGTCACTGTCTTGTGTATTTTAAAACTTAATTTCAAGCAATTATTTTGTCCACTTTTGATGCTTCGTTTTTGGACTGATTCACTAACACTTTGAAAAATTAAACTGTGGACTGCTGTCAGATATCTTTCTGTAAGTTAGTTAAGTAATTTTCAACAGCTCTTCAAAGAAGGAAAAGAATTTAGTGTGGCAAAACTTCTCATATCATTTTTTTGCCTAAATTTTCCAGTGTGGTCAAGGAAGACTTTCCTGACAACGAGCAGGGCAAAGTGGAGAGAGAGCATTCTGACCGGACCAGCGAGGAAACAGAAATGGTAAGCTTATCACCCTTCATATTTTGCCTCTTGTTGGTAGATCTGGTTTAAGTAGTCCAGTTCTTGAAGTAGGCTGGTAGTGTCACTTGAGCATATGGGACAGCAACTGATTCTGGGTGCCATTCTTCATTTCCATTTCTTGAGGCATCCTTCCATCACCTTCATTCTTCTTCAGAGCAGTGGAGGATTTCCTTGCTTTCCAGCAATCCCCATAATCCCCCCAGTGCTCTTTCCTGCCCCCTGTTGATTAGATTTTCTGGCTGACTTCTCTTCCAGCAAAAGACAGCTCTAGTTCATGGTCATTATTCATAACAGCCTCATAGCTGTATTTTGTTACCCGGGGTGCACTAAGCTACACTGCAAGTCAGTTTCCACTTTGTTTTCCTACCACTCATTCCAAATATGTCCCCTTTGTTAAAGAAATGTATATTGCAAGCATCAGCAATATCTCCTAGAATTTTACTCTGCACAGAAATTCAAAATTTCATACTGCTGGTACCAACCTATACACACCTCAACATGCCACTAAATGGGGAGCGCTGGCCCTTGTTTTTTTTCCATTTCAGATGTGTAAAGCATCTAGCACCTTGAATTAACTTTGTGCGTAAGTGTTCATACTCTTAACAGGAAGCAAATGGTGGAAGTGACCGTGAGGATGATGAGGAACAAGATGAAGAAGAATGCATGGATGTAGAGGAGAGCTTTGACGAGTCTGACTCTGAGCTGGATGAGAAAGGTATCAACATACATTATTATGACCACTGTAGATGACTGCATAATCTAGTGTGCTTCTGAAAATGCTCCATTACCTGGTTTTCTCTTTGGCTGACTGCTGGTCTTTCACATTTGGCACCTACTCATTTCCCCATGGTGTTGTCATGACAGAGGACTTCCAGACAGACCTGGCCAATATTACATGTGAAATTGCCATCAAGCAGAAGCTGATCGATGAGCTAGAGAACAGCCAGCGGCGGCTGCACACCCTCAAGCAGCAGTATGAGCAGAAGTTGACAGTTCTACAGAGCAAGATCCGCAACACGCAGCTGGAGCGGGACCGTGTGCTGCACAGCATGGGTGCGAGACACTATTAGCATCTGCCCCATATGACACGCCAGACACAGTAGCATCATATGTGCCCCCATGAGCCCCCATTTGAATTTCTGTGCAGAATTTCTGTATTACTGCTGGTGCCATAATAGGCAACATTAGAATACAAGTCTTTTTCAAAGCCATCATATGATTCGACTTAGACACTGTACATGAATGTCATCGTGCCTTATTTATTCAGATCTGTTGTGCATGTGAGAAGGTATTTATGATACGTGGTACACCACAGGCTCAATGGAAACCTTCTCTGAGGAGAAAGCCAAGAAGATAAAGTCTGAGTATGAGAAGAAGCTGACTGTGATGAATAAGGAGATGCAGAAGCTCCAGTCTGCTCAGAAGGAGCATGCCAGGCTGTTGAAGAACCAGTCGCAGTATGAGAAACAGCTGAAGAAGCTGCAGCAGGAAATGACAGAGATGAAGAAGACAAAGGTGCTGAATCTCAGACAACAATCTTCTGTTAATAACCAAGTGTACTTGATATTTTGGTAGATTCATCTAGCTAGTATCATAAGAAATAGGTTTAAATAGTGAAGGTTTGTTTTCATTGCAAATGTCCACAGGTCCGTCTGATGAAGGAAATGAAAGAGCAGCAGGAGAAGAATCGCATGACAGAGACGAAGCGCACACGAGAAATTGCTGCCCTGAAGAAAGACCACCGCAGACAGGAGGTGGGTCTAGAGGCCTGGAGTATCACAGTGAAACAGGAGTTGTGGTAGATCCAACAGATCTAGGAGAGCTGGCATTCCAGTATAATCTGCCTTGTAGTTTAATACTTTGAAATTCCTTAGTGTAGTGTAAACTGTGGTCATTTTTTCACCATAGCATCAGCTGAGACTTCTCGAGGCTCAGAGGAAACAGCAGGAGATGATTCTACGCAGGAAGACTGAGGAGGTGATGATTCCGTTAGATGTTCCTTCTTAGCACACCTGCTCTCAAGCCTATCAAAGACCAGAAGCATTTACTGAGAGGCACGTGGCACATGGTGAGGTAAAGTATGGTGTTGATGATACGGGTTTGCCTTACCAGTTTTTTTCCCCTTTCGGTTTCCAACCCAGGTGACAGCTTTACGGCGCCAAGTGAGACCTGTGTCAGGGAAAGTGAGCCGCAAAGTTAGCTTACCTGAGCCATTGCAGGATCCAAATCTCCGGACACCCTTAGGTCGGGTGCTACCTACTGTGGGAGCTGTTTCACCCAGTGGGACCAGGTACCTCCATCAGCCATTACAATATGACTGGCTCTGTGTGTGTGTGTGTGTGTGTGTGTGTGTCTGTCTGTCTGTCTGTCTGTCTGTCACTGACTTGTCAGATGAACTGACCAGCCCATTTTTGTCCCAGGAGGTTTGAGAGGAGCATGGCCACCATATCGTCCTCCAGAAGCATACGAGCAAAATGGCAGTCGCTGGAGCGTCGTATCAGTGATGTCATCATGCAGAGGATGACCATCTCCAACATGGAAGCTGACATGAACCGATTGTTGAAGGTGCGCCCAGCATGAACTATTGTTCACATTTACACGTTCACACCAAAACATGTCTTTCTTTACTTCACCTTTATCTAGTGTAACTTGGAGCAGTTCTGGCTACTTAAAAGTACACTAGGAAAACTCAATATGGGATATGGATGGAAGGATTTTGAATGTTACTCATGTTGTTGTTAACCATAAGATTGCTTGCTAACCCCCCCAAAGCAGTAGTAAGTGAATCCGGTTTTTTTCAGTTCTGATGTCTTTCCTTGGCTCGTAGCAACGTGAGGAACTGACAAAACAGAGGGAGAAGCTTTCAAAGAAAAGAGACAAGATTCCAGCCGAGGGCCCTGAACAGGACAGGACGCTTATGTCCCTGAATGAGGAAATGGAGTCGCTGACAGCCAACATTGAATACATTAACGACAGCATTGCTGATTGCCAGGCCAACATCATGCAGATGGAGGAGGCCAAGGTAGCACATATGCCCTCACCGTGGTGGAGGACAAGTGACCTGGATGAATCTTGGTTTGCTGGTGTGGCAGCGACCTTCTCACATAGGATTTATGAGCTTTGCTATGATTGAATGTATGTAACTTCCAGGAAGAAGGGGACACAGTGGATGTTTCTGCGGTGATCGGCTCCTGCACCTTGTCAGAAGCACGTTTCCTGCTGGAGCGATTTTTGAATCTGGCTATCAACAAGGTTGCTATCCATCAGCTGCTCCTTGTTTTCCCCTATTTGTGGTCAGTAAGACAGAAGCATTAAGGCTGAGGAATACCTAACGGGTAATTGTGTTTTCCCTGACTCACAGGGCCTGCATGCAGCCCAGAAGGAATCTCAGGTTAAGGTGATGGAAGGACGCCTCAAGCAGACAGAGATCAACAATGCCACCCAGAACCAGCTGCTTTTCCACATGCTGAAGGAGAAGGCCGAGTTCAACCCTGAGCTGGATGCCCTGCTGGGAAATGCACTGCAAGGTATGCAGCTGCTTCTCATACTGACGTGATAGCAGGATGAAGAGTCCAACCTGTGGGTCCTATACACTATCTCTGGTGGAGGCTCTTCACTGGATGTTGGAGAGGTGATTGTCTAACTGATGAAAGGTGTGGAGTAGGTTCTGCTGGCTGGGTTTTGACAAAAATATTTATAAGAAGAGTATCTCTGCACTGTGAGTACATGAAAAGCTGGTCAGGTGTCAGTTGTATTCACTGTCTGTGAACACCTGAAAATGTTTCTCTTCACCTGCACAAAAGATAATTCTGGTGCTTGAAGCTCTGATTAAATTTTGCAGCTCTCACTTTCTCTGATTCTATTCACATTTTTTTACGAATAAATGTACTACCTATTTTTTCCTGCCCTTTGGGTTACAAACCCAGCCCTGCTTTAAGCATCATTTTTCTAGCATTCTCTGTAGAATCTCTACCTCAGATGTACCCTTTTTTCTGAGTGATTTAATTTGATCAATAGATTGTGTTTTGATTTTTTTGTTGCTTTTCTGTTTCTTTGTTGGCTGAATTCATACAGAGCTAAGTAACATACCTGTGGGTAAGTGTTGAATGAAAGTCTTTCCTTAAGCGTAGTAGGTTGCATGGGTCCCTGAGAAAAATTTGAGAAAATAACCACGAAAAGGTGCATGTGATCCAGAGCTGTCAATCTTCCTACTACCCCTAAACCAACTCCTATGCTTATAGAAAACCCCTGCTGTCTGTAGCCTAACTTCTCTTCCCATTAGCTAGTGGCGTCTTTTAAGAAGGAAGAGAAACTTTCTCATGTTCCTGTTTAAGAAAGCTCAGAAGGCTGAGATTACCACCACATGCCACACATGGCACTAATGTCTTCTATCCACCTGTTTCCTCCAAGGTTTTCCCCTATGCATTAAACCTTGTGCTTGACCTTTAACCTCTGTAACATAAAATGTGGTATTTTAAACAGCATACAGTCGAGTCCACTTAAGTGGTTATTGGATAAGTGGATCATTTGCTTAATTGGATACTGTCTCCACAATACAATTTAGGTCTTGTTCAGTCCAAAGGGACACAAGCTTGGATAAGTGGATGCCTGAAAAGTGGGTAATTTGTTTTAGTGAATAAAGCTTTCAGTCTTGTCACCCATATTTCTATGTTTATGACATCAATTAAGTAGGTACACACTATGTGCCCCTTTGGCAGCCATAAGTCAGTTAAACTGGCCACCATCACCAGTGTGATTTTTCACTTTCAGTTGACGTTGTGTTGTTGAATCGAATCCCAGAGCAGCAAGAACAGTGACCACAAATGTTGCCAACTGTAGTCTGATGAGAGAACCTCTAGTATTACTGTAGTATAGTATTGTACAACTTGTAGGTTTCATGTTAAAGCATGCTTACGCTCAAGGATTTAGTAAAAAAATACTTTTATCTAAAAAAACAATAGATGCCCATTGTCATTTTATAGAGGCCAGCAGCTCCTATGAACATTTATACAAACTTCAAAACAAGGTGATGAATTTGGACATGAAAATTCTCCAAAGCAGTGTATACCTGTTTAACTGTTTTAGGAAGAAATGGCAAACTAAACACTTTTCAGGACTAGTACATAAACATAAATAATATTAATATTACTTCTTTGGTTTAGTAATTTCTAGCCACAACCACTAAGTGAATAATGCACATAACTGGATACTGTAGGTCCAGTCCCAAAGCTAAACACTAAAGCAGACTCGACTGTACTGTATCTATAAATTAAATATGTTAAGAAGAGTGAACCTGAACCAGAATTAATAGTATTTAGTAAACAGCCTTGAAAGTGGCTGGGGCTGTGACTGAGGAGAACTGCCGGATATATCTGTGTGGAAAGGCATGTTAATATGGAATTTCTTTACATGTCACAGAGAATGAGGAGGAGAGCAGCAGTGATGAATCAGTTCAGAGTCCATCCACAGGTGGAGGGTAAATACACTTGCAGTTTCTCTGTATCTGTAACAATGTCTAACGTTCCCTTCTTATGGATCAGCTCCACCTCAGAGATACTTGTGTATGTGACTCCTGGATGGAGCCTCCATCATTCAGACTGCTTTTTCATCTCTTTTAGCTCTTTGACATCCGAAAGCATAAAGCTATGTGGCGATGGCCGATCAAAGAGTAAGGTATGAGTTAACCGGCTGTGTCTTAGGTGAAACGTAGTTAAAAGTTATGTCTGACCACAAGTTTATTGTTGTTTAGTAAGTAAGGAATGCCTTCAGGCAGAATTTAAATCAAAACCTAGTTGGGTTTGCAGCTGTCACCATGCTTGAGATGAGCTGGAAAACCCTGTGCTGAAGGGACTCTTTTATGTCTCCTCTGCCACAGGCTCGCAGGAGAACCACCACTCAGATGGAGCTGCTGTATGCCAGCACTAGTGACTCCACCATCGACGTGTCTTCTGAATTCCCCGCCCCTCTACTGCCAGTTGCTGAGCCCCTGGACCAGGACGGTAGCCTGGAAGTTGTGGGGGCAGCTGTTAGGGACAGAGACACTAAGCTGAGTGGCATGTAAGTTTGAGACAGCAAATATGAGTGCCACCTGAGCTTTCTGCATGGTCCTGTTGCTCTTTCATTTTATTCCCTTTCAGAGCTAAAGTACAACCCCTTTGTCAACTAAATCAGTATAAACCAGTGTATGTGTAGCACATTTTGGAAATTAGGTCCACCTGCTCTTTCGCATCTAAACAAAGTGATGCAAATTGATTTCTGACCTCATTTGCTCGACTGAACAGCAACGTATTTCACATCTGCATGTGGGTTTGGAATCATGACTTCTGAGTTTTAGCATTGGAGGCCTTCTGCTCTCAGGAGGCTGTGGTTTCAAACTGTGATCATCCCAGACCTCGCTGGTAGCCTTGACTAATTTCTAGTTGGTTCTTCTGAATGCATCTGTACTGCTGCACTTTGCTGGCTTCTCTATGGTCAAAGCAAAAGAAAGGTTTTTACTTGGTGTCACTGATCTCCTGCCACTACAAGTATAGTGTAGAAGGAGGTTCAGTTAGCATAAGATGACAAATTGTGGTTTGTGAATTTAACCCACACTGTGCAGCAATTGCCCTAACATCTCCATGTTGTTTCTTTTTGGGTTTACTGTGATTTATGGTGTCACTGTACCCCCACAAGGCAAGGAAAACATGTTTATGTGCATTAATAATTGTCAGTGTGAAATTCAATGCTTTTTGAATGTTAGCTCTGGCTCCAGACCTCCCTCAGGGGTTGAGAGGAGACCTCCCAACAGCACCCCCTCCACCCGGAGCAGAATGTCTGACAGGGGGGCAGACAAGATCAAGGGTCAGGAGATGAAACAGTAAGAGCTGGTGCCCCCTGCAGGTTGAAGGCCTCTAATGACACCAAATGTCCCTGTAGTCTTACAGTTTGCATCCACGATGCTATCATTTCTCTTTACACACTGCATATAATAGTATAAATGAAGTACAAGTTAATGAAGCCACTGTGCCCCAAACAGACACACTGGCAGCAGTGAATGTCACTTTATAATAAATCATCTTGTTGAGTGATCGCATACACATAAAATGAGAATGAGATTTATTTGGCCAAGTATGCTCACACATGCAGGGAATTTGGCTTTGGTTCCCTATGGCTCTCAGTGTACATAAGACAATGCAACATATACACATACATGCATACATATACACATATACATACATGTAACTATCATAACTAGTGCTGTATACCGGTTAGAAGTATGGAAAAAGTTTCAATGAGTCTTATTTCCATTGATGAGTATTTGTTTGCACACAGAGGTGTGATCAACCCTGTAGTCATCCCCAAAGGCAGCCGAGCAGTGCCTCTGCAGTGTGTGTACGTGGCAGAAGGACACACCAAACCTGTGTTGTGTGTGGACTCAACCGATGACCTGCTCTTCACTGGCTCCAAAGGTTACATTCCTCCTCCTTCTGTCCATCAACACCAATCTTAGTTTAGTTTTTCTTTAACCAGTTGGTTCATTTATATGTTTTAGTTATCAGTAAATAAAATACAAAAAAAAGATTTTCACGCTGATTTAAGGCAATCTGTTAGCAGTAAGGATAGTCAGTAATAATAAAAGTTGTGAAAATAATAATGGTTCAGCAACTAAGCCAACTACAATGTGTCTATGAGGCCAAATGTATGGCTACTGCTCCCCTTCTTTTCGCAGCATGATAGTGCAGCGATGAGCACTGATGCCGCACAGCTCCTGTGGTTTGCATATGGTTTTGAATACAACTCAGTTTGTATGGAGCTTGCATGCTCTTCCTGTGGAGGGGTGGGGGGTTTCCTCCCACAGTCCAAAGATATGAATTTTGGGTGAACCAGTAACTATAAATTTCCAGCAGTATGCATGTGTGTTACTCTGTTGTGTTGATGTGTGTACAAACTTTTCAATAGTGTATTGTATTTGCCATTGAAAATTGTTCAGTATGAATCAACAACAACAATAATAATAATAATAATAATAATAAGAAGAAGAAGAAGAAGAAGAACTCTGGTGAAGCAGTTGATTTGTGTATTTGTGACCCTTGACCTCTCTACCGCAGACCGCACTTGTAAGGTGTGGAACCTGGTTACGGGACAGGAGATCATGTCCCTGGGAGACCACCCCAGCAGCGTGGTGTCTGTAAAGTACAGCTCCAGTATGGTCTTCACCGTGTCCACTGCCTACATCAAGGTGTGGGACATCCGTGACTGCGCTAAGTGTGTCCGCACACTCACGTGAGTCTGCTTTACCTCATTCCACCCCGTCTTAGTTTCATTGCACACATCAAGTGAAATCCAGCTGCCTGGAAGCTGTAACATTTTAAAAGGTCTTTTTTTACTAAGTAGAATGTCCTGAATTCACTCACGTTATTTTTTTACATTTAGACTTAAAAAATATTACCATTATCATGTTTAAAACATTTTAATTATCTACCAATGTGAGTGGTATTAATTCACACATTCAGAAGATAACTTTGACATTACTAATGAATGTATTTTAAACATGCAGTTGCAGATAAGAAACTGCTTAGCGTTGCAGACTTTCTTCAAAATCTTCTTTTAGAAGCCATTCATTTGTAATTGGATTTTGGGACATCTTTAACATCTAAAGCTTTCCTGTTAAATGCATTTAACAAAAAAATTTTCATTGATAATAAAAAAATGCCTGCCACTTGCACAATGTCCAAATTCATAAGAACCACATATTTTATTGTTGTGTTGTGGTTTTATGTTGTAGGTCCTCGGGTCAGGTTACCCCAGGCGATGTCTTTGTGAGCAGCATTAACCGGGTGGTCACCATCCCGCCTGGAGAGAACCAGATCAGTCAGATTGCCCTGAACCCCGCAGGCTCGTTCCTGTATGCTGCAGCTGGGAACTCTGTCAGGATGTGGGACCTGCACAAGTGTGGTTCTTCTCATCATAAGCACTCACCCTTTACTGCTGTTCACTGATCACTGTGACTCAGCCGGCCCAACGTCTCACAGTGTCGTCTCTGTGGAACAGGTTTGTGTCCACGGGGAAACTCACAGGACACCTGGGGGCAGTAATGTGCCTGTCAGTGGACCAGGTGGGGCACGGTCAGGATCTGGTCATCACCGGTTCTAAGGATCACTATGTCAAGGTGAGTCAACTCCCCTTCTTACACACAGCAGGTGCTGTGCTCTCATCTGAGATGTTTGACTATATGGATCCAATTCCAGATGTTTGACGTGACGGAGGGGGCCCTGGGCAGCATCTGCCCCACACACAGTTTTGAACCCCCTCATTACGATGCTGTCGAGGCTCTGTGTTTGCAGGGAGACTGGCTGTTCAGCAGCTCACGGGACAGCGGTATCAAGAAATGGGACCTACCCCACAAGGCCCTGCAGCAGGTGTGTAGGTTGGAGGGAAATGGGATTTAATGAAGGATTTATTTGGTATTTATGAAGCTCATAGTTTGACTCATTAATTCATCTCATGAACAGTAAAGGATTTGGCCTGAGTGCCAAATACCTTAGGTACTCCCCTGTTTAGGAGCACCAATCTGGCTTGTTGATGCTTTGTGACTCTAAGGTGAAATATTATCATTTGCAGCAAGTCTCAAGTGCACACCATGACTGGGTGTGTGCGCTTGCCATGGCACCCGGATCTCCCACACTGCTCAGCGGCTGCCGGGGGGGTGTGCTGAAGCTGTGGCACACCAGCTCCCTGGTACCACTGGGGGAGGTGAAGGCTCATGAGAGTCCCATCAATGCAATCAGTGCCAACAGCAGCCACCTCTTCACTGCCTCAGAGTGAGTGCACATACCTGTACACACACACACACACACATACACACACACACACACACACACTCATGCAAATACACAGATTTCACATTGAACAGAAGCTGTGTATTTCAGATGTCTTTCCATTGGTTTGTTCTGCAGCGACCAGACTGTGAAGATTTGGGAAGTTCGGGGTAGCATGACTGACATCGCCACCTAGGTCAGAGACAGAGCCAACGCTGGCCTGTGTCGCATGACCTTTGACCTGGCCGAGGGGGGCCCAGCAGCTGAAGTCTGCCCCACCGCTCTATGCTGAGGGTGTCTATGCTCAGGGGTTCTTCCAGTCCAGGAATGAAGAGGAAACCAAGCTGCTTCTGTGGATCTTATCACATGGTCGACTCCGGCAACTTCTCTGTACTGCAGGGCACTCAATACATTCCTGCTGTACCCAGTGCCCAAGAACACGGTTCTGCACAGCATGGTCCTCCTCAGCAGGGTTGAGCTGATGATGGTACCTCTGAATATGGTTTTCTGCTAGCTGTTCATCAGCAGTTGCTGTGGAAAAGCCAGAGCTGGTCTACAGCATCTTGCACCCCCCTGTTCTGGACCCAGGTGTGTTTCAGTCTGGTGGCTCAGCACTCCTGGGAGTCCTTCTCAAATATGGCACTTTGTTTACTCAGCGTACACCTTGCCATTTAACTGCTAAACACTTCGCTTTGAGATCAGCCTGCCTAATGGTTCCATTCCAGCATATTTCAGTCTTGTGTGCTTTTACTTTACAAATTTAATTTTTACCTTTGTAAAAAAAAAAGTTGTGTTAAGGCCAGTGCTACACAGTTATGTATTTGAATGTGGCCTTTCTGTGCACCCTTCTTCACTGTCATGGTCCTATTATCTCAATATGAGGCTGCTGAAATTCTGGATGTTGTCATCTCATGACCATTATCTTCAGGTCTTTGTGATAGTAAATGTCAAGAGCTCATGTGTACAGGTTGCTCTGAAAAATGTACAAACTGTAAACGTCCTCGTGCCTCTAATCTATGTGCTGTAGATGATGGTTTTGGATGAAACCTCTTACTGTGTGTATTTCTGGTATTTGGTTTGACGATCGCATCCAAAACTCTTTTGTGAAGTGAGTTAAGCTGTTAATGAAGTGAAAAACGGAGTGAAATAAATCGCACCTGTTCAAAAGGTTTATGTTCACTGCATAATCTTTTGCTTGTTTTATTTTTCCCTCCAACAGTTGAAGTTATAAATGTCACCACATGGTGGCAGTAAAAGCTCAGATAAAACGAAAACTTGAGGGCGTTCATCTGGAGTCGATTGACCCCGTGAGGGTCCATGAATGAGTTTCAATATTACTACATTATTATTATTTTTGACCAAATTGTGTGGAGTATTTTCTTCATATATATATATATATATATATTTTTTTTTTTTTTTTAATAAAAGGGGGTCTTTGGTATGCATCAGATTTTTAAATGAACCTGTGGTCTAGAAATGGTTAAGAACCTCTGCTGTAGGGTGTAAGACATCGAAATGGCAGTCCAATATTAGCTTAATTTAAAGAAAAACAGGAGCAGAAGATACCCTCAAATTTTACTCTTTTAATTAAAAATTAAGCAGTGCAGGCAGGAATGTGGGATATAATGTAATTTTTAACAAATGCTGAGCAAACGTGACATCAATCTGGGGACAAAATGAGTTGGGGGCTACTTGTTTTTAAGGAAGACCTGAAGATTTGAAGATTTTTCTGTGCTGGTAAGACTGGCAACTGTTATCAGCTCCTATGAAAAAAGAGCAGATGCTGGGCCACTCGGGTTGCATGACTTGGCTTTGGCACCCTCCAAAACACACCATGCATCAAACTGATTTATAGTAATGGCCACATGCATCACCTAACCCAACAAATGTTAATAAACAAATTAGGTTACCATTTCTTTCATTGTATTTCTGTGTCCTTATAGTGGCAGCCGCTTTCTGTCTGGCACCCAGGGTCAACCACCTCCCCCATTAGTGCACCGTTATTGCCCAGTAGTGATGACAGCAGTATGACAAAAATAGGTACTTACAAAGTAATGTTAGGAAACCTAAAAATCAAGCACAAAAGGAGTTCCACAAAGGGGTGGCACAGCAAGTAGCACTGCAGCTTCTCAGCATCTGAGCTGTTAGGATATGAGTTTGAATCTGAGTTTATGTGTTCTCCCTGTGCCAGTATGGGTTTCCTTCCACACCCTTAACAGAGTGTGTGTGTTGCCACCCTCAGACTTCCCTTGTAGGGTTTTTTTTTCATATCCTGGCACCCAGCGATCCCAGAACAGAATCCAAACCATTGCAACTCTGACCGGGATGGCATTATTAATGATGATGAATGGATTTATTCAACACCGACTGGTTTTAAAAAGACGCAGTGTAATTATGGCAAAAATTAATGTGATTTTCAGTATTGCTGTTCATTTCAAAAGGGCTTCTCAGCATCTCTAAAAAGTACACAGTTTGTGCAAATGGTGCATTTTGCTTCTGATATGTCATGGTATTTCTGCAAATGGTGTAAATAAAAATAGATAGATAGATAGATAGATAGATAGATAGATAGATAGATAGATAGATAGATAGATAGATCATATCATGTCAATGCCCTGCTGGAAGCCAGTTTCAACAGTGATTGTTTTAGTTTCAGGAAGTGACACTGTTTTACAGTCTTTGCAGGAATTAAATGCAATGTCTGGTTGTACAACAAATATCTGAAAATGTGTGATTAAAACAACTGGCACTAAAACCTGCTGTCAAGTGTTTAGCTTGCTAGAGCTCTGGGACATTGAGCATAAATAAATTCTACATATGACACGAGGGGGTCAGATGTGTGAGCCCATGCTAACCCAGCACCACACTGGAGAGCTTTGACAGGTTAAACGTATGTGAGCACCCGTAATGGAAAGAAAGAGTTTCCATGGGAATATGGTGCCGTCTGCCTCTGTTGAGAGTCCAGCTCAATTCTCTCCCCTGCAGTCGACCATTCTGCGACACAGAGCCTATAGCTGAACTGAGGCTAAAAGCAAAGCGCTCAGAGGGCGACCAGGTGCGGGTCGATGCTGAGCAAAGGAACCATTCAGGCACAGCGAATTCCCCCGCTCTAAATTTAGTTTTGATCTCAGGCTGAAGAGCGCTGCCGCGGGGGACCGGCCCACTGCTGCAGGGAGGTGGAAGACTTCTCCTTAGTTCATGTCAGTCCTGAGGTCCAGCTGACCCCTACTGGGATGACCAGTGCCTCCTGTTGGGAATGGAACTGATGACCTTTAGAGCTCACAGAGGGGGGTGCAGGGGGCCCATGGCGTTGGTTTTACGCACTCCTTGGAAAAAAAAATCACGGCACAAAAGCCACAGCTGGTAGGAGCCATTCAGTTAAAGTGTGGTGTGATGGTCATAGACCTTTATTCACCTGTAATGTTCTAAACTGCAATTCACTTTGTGGATTATTTTAACGCGTCTGCAGCGTTCATGGGAAATGTAGTTCTTTTTTCTAGTAGAGCAGCAGGACTGTCACTTGTAGGGTAAATTGTGGTGACAAATCTAGGGGCCACAAAAGGTTTTATTTGTTTTATTGGGACTGGGAATGGGGGAGGCACAGCAATATTTTTTCAATATCGTCTGCCTCTGTTTGGGTGCATGAGCACAACCGGCAGCTGTCTTACACACCTAGATTTTTTGTTTGTTTTTTTTTTTTTTTTAGTAAAAGGAGGTGAAATTTTTTTCTGTTTTTAAAAATTATCCCTGTAACACAAAAGATTACTAGGAGATGTGGAAAATAATGCTCGTGAACAGCTTTACGACGCACCTTTAAACAACACATTCTTACGTACCCTGTTTTATGACCAGTTTTATAGCACATTTTGTTTAACTGCGCCATACCGCGTTTTACATGAAGCGTTACATACAATAAAAAAAATTATAAAAGAAAACGATGGTCTAGTTTTACATAGTTAAATTCATGCCACTTTAACTGGCCGAATCCTTTGATGTGCGCTGTATATTTTGTATCTTCATGATTTGTGTAGAACTGGATTAAATAGAGTTGAAATCCATTAGGTTTTGGGGGGCGAAAAATATTAGCGACAGGACTCACCGAAGCAACCTATTACAATAATGATAATGACGTAGCCATGGTTTTGCCATTTAATATTGAAGGACTGAGCATATTTATTAGTTTATTAGGTAATAGTGGCTGAATATTACTGTACATGAGTGAATAAATTACTGTGTGACTGAATATATTACTGTGTATAATTCTAGAAATAACGTACATCGACCTGAAGTGATGCTCGACAACGTGTGATTCAACCCTAAACGCGACAGTGACGCTGTGTTTAGGGTTGCCGGTTCGAATCCCACTCCTGCTGTCGTGAGTGCACCCTGTTGTATCCGTTTTTAAATCGCTGTGAAGTTGATCATCTAAAAATATAAATCTCCTCGAAACAAGGGGGTAAAGGTTGACATCGAGAGTAATAGTTGCATTAATCGTGACTTTTGTTAGCTCTGGGTTTGGTCCCTCCAGACGAGCCCCGCTCGATTTTTTTTAATGGTTAGGATTTTTTTTTTTTGTCCTTTATTTGGAACAAACAAATGCGCAAAGCAGTCAGGAGTGATGCCAGCAACTGTGAACGTCCCAAAAAAACCGACAAACCTTTTCAACAAATAACTGTAGATGAATAAGAAGAACAAAGTACTGCGGCGTATGTATTGAAATAAACAGAGATAAATATATAAATGACATATAAACTGATCAATAAGGAGATTTGTAGACTTACTTACTGTATTCCTACATATGCACACATGCACGTTACATACTGTACGTCACTTAAAGGATATCAACAAATATTTCTTTATCTGTGTTCAACAATGTACTTTTGCAGCTCTTCAAGGGAATTAACTATAACATGCATTCATATAAGACAGCAAAGCAGGCTTTTGGGCAGGGATGTTGGCTTTTTGTTATGCATATAACATTTGGCATGACATAAAACTTGTGTTCAGGAGATGCATTGCCTTGTTTCTGTAATGCGCAACATTTTTTAAAGTGAACCAACAGTTGTTTTTTAGCAGTTTTGAACGCGTAAGAGGCCAACATGTTTTCAAAATACTGCAAACAACAGGGAAGCAAAGGTTTCCGCAGTCCGCCGCGTAACCATCGTCCGCTACTGCTAAAGAGTTGACTGTTTGCATGCGATGGGGAATTTTCATTTCTTTTATTTTATTTCAAATATTCAATATTCGAAGCGCTTAAGTGAGTGCGCGCGAGGTGGCGAGCTCTGAGGCGGCGCGCGCTCCGTTCGGCGTGACATCAGCGCGGGCGGGCGGGCGCGCGCGCGCGCGCGCGCCACTCGCGGAGCCTCTGAGCCTCGCGCCCTCTGCTCCGGCGCGCACATGCGGGTCTCGCGCTGTCGCGGTGTCCAGCGAGCGGGAACGCAGCGATGAGCGGCGGCGGCGGCGGCAGGAGCAGCGGCCGGGGCAGCAGCAGCTTCCCGAGCATGGCGGCACTGGGCTACCTGGAGCCTCTGCACGCCACCATCCCCGCCACCAAAGTTGAAATCACGGTGTCGTGCAGGTGAGCGTGAGCCGGACTTCTGCGCGCGTTTCCCGTGTCCTGAAGCGGTGAGAGCGGAGAAGTGCGTCCTCCGCTGGCGCACACCGCTTACTTCGCTCCGTATTCGTAAACGCTGCACGGTTACTCCGTGGCAAAATTACCTGAAATGCAGACCGAAAGGACGTTCACGGCACACACGTAGACACACCAAAAAGTGACTTTTCCGCTCCTTTGTCTCTCAGTTAAGTTTCAAACTTGTCGCCGGGGAAAAATAAAGCGTTCTCATTTTTTTCCGCGAGCACGTGCTGGCGCTGTCCGCGTTCGCGGTCCCGTCCCGCGGCGCCGATGCGCTCCTGCTGTCACTGCGGACACACAAAGAACAGCGGAAGCCTCAGTCTTATTTGCACACTTAATGGTGTCTTCGTTATTGTGGCTGTCGTGCCCTCAAACTGCACCGGGCTGTATGCTGTATTCCCTGTATACATTGGCGAATTGATTCGTTGTGAAACCTTAAATATTTGCAAGTTGTAGCCATTGTGTCACGTGTTGAAATCGCCACATAAGAATTAGCTCGCTGTTGATGTTTCTGGAACAATCTTAGTGGTTGCCCTTTTTTTATCTTCACCTTTTACCGTGTACTTTTTAAACTCGCGGTGGATTTCACTATTCCATTTTTCACTCTTTGCTGAAATATTTTCTAACACACAGGGTTAAAGTGCACATGCCTCACATACCTGTATACAAACACACACACAGGCGTATATATTCGTTGTGGAATGAACAGTTGTAGGATGGGTTTCAGCCACGGTGGTGGTGATCTTGCCCCTGAGCGTCTCCAGCCATTCCCATGTCCTCCCATCTCCTTCTGGTTGCTCAGCTCACTGTACACACACTGCGTGGTCGCTGATGTGGTTTTGCTTTTCAAACAAGGCCCACTTTTTGCATGCAATGTTATGGGCTGTCCAAAGGCTGTTGTTTTAAATCCCGCTCCCGCCACAGTTCTTTTGAACCATGAACTGAAAAGGTAAGAATGGTAAATAAATATAGCATTGTTTATACATGTCGTATTTGTGGCATTTGTTTACGGTGTTTTTATTTAAATGGTATTTATACCACTGCTGTATGAATGGGTACATCATAGTAAAGTTCATTGTCAGACATTGCATAACTATTTACCTTGGATAAAGGACAGTTAAGAATAATAATACATTTTACGTGAAACAGGGTTCCTCAGTTAAAATACATTTATTTATCATTTTGGTTGGTGCCTTTTCTCCAAGGCAGCTTACAGTGTTAAGTCAATTACAACTCAGTTCAGTTGATTTCAAGGAGACATGGCAGAATCAGCTATTAAGTAATCCTATAGATTTAAGGTAAGATATAGATTTAACAGCTATAAAAACTGTAATAACTAGAAAAAGCATAAAGTAAGTTGTCTGACAGCTGAGGAGAGGATTATGTGCTTCTGGAGGATGATTTGTCAAAAACCTGTAATTGAAACTAAAAAACCCATTTATGCTGCAGAGTATTTGTACTGTATCGGTTTAGGGCCACTACCTTGCCCAGTGGTGCTGTAGCAGGACGTAGGATTAAAACCTGGATCCTTCGAGTGCCTGTTGGTAAAGACCAAGAAAGTGAACATCTCTGCCGTTAAAGTGCATCCTGAAAAACAGAAGTATGGGGACAGCTGCTGGAGGGAATCACTGAATTGACCTGTTAGACCCAGCACCTGTTTGTACCCACAGTTTGGGGATGATATGCAGCCAGAGGGTGAACTGCTGAACACCAGGGCCGTTTCTATTGTTCCTGTTTAATTGTACCCTGAAGAATTGGGGGTTTTAGCCCCTGCTCAGTTTGCCAAATGCGTTATTCATAATGATTATTCATAACAGCCCAAGCGCCCTGGTGTTGTCTGAGTCAACGTTGCTCCCTGGAGATTCTTATTCACGTGTGTCAAACCCAAGGCACATGGGAAGTGAGCCTTTCCCCAGCAAGCTACTTTGATCAGCCAACTGGTAGGAGGTTGGGAGGAAACGTAGGGAGCCATTTGCGGCGTTACCCTCAGCTCAGACATTTTTAAACTGCTGCACATTTGTGGGAGTTCTCGGAACAGTTCTGGCTTTGGTGATAACGCTGACTGTAACACAGTTGTGCCCAAATTCTTTCTAGTGTATAGACCTCGAGTTTGAGTCAGTTGCAGGTGTAGGGACCAGTCCTGCTGTGGTTTCCTGGGCTCTTCCTTGGTAACCATCAACCAGAGCTTGATGTTCTCAGGGCAGGCTCAGTGCAGCAGTTAAGGAACTTAAACCTTCAGATCTTAAGAGGTAAACTGAGCAAACACTTAATTACTATTGCTTGCCTGAATAAAATGATTTGCAACTCTAAAATATCCACCTATCATCTGTAATAAATGGTTTTAATTATTATTATTTATAACATAACTTTCCCTGTGTATAAATGGGCAGTGGGCTGAGAAGTAAAATTTTTTTCATCTGTGATCGGTAATTCAAACCTAGCAGCCATATCAAAACGATTCTCCTAGGCGATCGTAAATAATACACAGTGCTCTTGGTGGGGAAGTATTAAAAATGAATACATTTGTTTCTCACTTTGCTCTATTCCATTTTGGGTTTAAAAATTGATCAGCTCATGTTAGTGTCGCTCTCTGGCCGCCTCTGTATGCTCTGTGACGGTGGCACTTAGGAGCGGGGAAGCCAGCCTATGCATTTGGGGGCCAGGAGGGGGTGTGATTAAGAAAGCGACCTCCTGCAAGTCCACATTGAGAAGCCGTGTGGTCCAACAGCCTCCACCTCCTAGATAAGCTGCTATCTACAGGATGCAGAAATGGCTGTTTCTGATAGTGAGAAATGGTCTCACGCAGGTGGAGACACTTGTCAGCACAGCCAGTTTAACTCCAGCACGGGTCACATGGAAATAGTCCAGTTCTCAATAGGGTTATGCCAAAGGTTTTTTTATTTCAGAGTCGCAACTCTAGAAGAAAGAAGAGGAAATATTATGACTCAGGCAAAGATGAAGCAGTAGGACTCGTAAGAATAACCCAGATATGTTTTGCACAGATGAACGCTCGACAGAGTTAGCCACATGATTTAACACTCGTGTTTTACATGGACCAGCCCATTGTAGATGTGATGTGTCTGCTTTGGCATCCAAAAGTGGGAACACAGGGCTCTTGGCATGTGCCAGGGTTTGAGAGGTTCAAGGTGGGACCCCAGCCTCTTGCTGGGCAGCTAGCTGAGTGTGAAATTGCATGGTTGCAGAAAGGTCCAGGCTTATTTCCTGCTGACTCCAACTGGTCCATTAAATCAATTCTCCCCCACAGAGGAGCTTTGCTCTGGAGCTCTGGCCTTCAACTCGCCAGTCCATGTCAGCACAGTCCAAGAAACCAGAGGCCAGCACGTTTGGTCAATGACAATTCTCCTACGTTTATGCTTTGCTATGTGTTGCAACTTGGAGATGTCGGAGTTCTGCTGTTCCTAAGGAGGACGTTGTTTGTTCTCTTGTGTTTGTATGTGTATGACTTGGTTCATTCCAGCAATTCCCCTTCCCCTTTCCTGTGAAACAGCATGTTGTATATGCCAGAGCATCACTCCTGTTACGGTTACAGGCTAGTTGCCCTCCATGTCAAAGTGTGTGGCACATTCTGGTTCCTACCGTGCCTATTAAGGCAGAGGAAGAATGAGCGCTTGCGCAGGTGCTATGTGCAGTGGGCTTCATTTGCTTAGCGACTGCGAGTTGCGCCAGGGCTGGTGTGAATCCAGCTGGGTCCCCCTCTCTTGCAGGGCTTTGATGTGCAGTGGGTGGGACTGCTACTGCACCGGGTGACAGGATCCAGGTGTTTCTCACTGCAACAGTGACAATAGCCAAGTGCACTGGCTGCAGCAGAAGCAGGACAGCGTCCAGGGGACTTCAGGGACATGGTGTTAACAGGAAAACACTCACAGTGATTAACAAGCACAGTTTTATTCACACATTGCTGCCTCTGGGCTCTTTTTTTTCTGGATTAATCCAAGAGTTTTGCATTTCCTTTAAAATACAGCAGTTAGCAAAAATTTTAAAAGCACTAAACCCTGTGAACAGAACATCTTTCTTCTTTTCCTCTGGGTTTCCGGACTTTGCTGGCCTCCTCACTGGTTAGAGAAATTTGTTCAGTTGAAAAGTCAAGTTTTTCCCATTGAGAAGGATAAGGTTTTCTAAAAAAAAAAATTAGCAGTCAGGAGTTTTGTCAGTTAGTTTACACACAAGTTTCCTAAAGTCACTGTTTTGAGCAACATGGATGATGAAAATGTGATGTCATGATGTATTGTTTTGCATCTGAAGATAAGAATCGAGTGTACAAAACACTACTATATTCCAGCAGGTATAGCACAATTTACATTCCCACAATATACAACCACACCAAAAGAGACAGAGGGTGAAAGACTTGTTTTTAGAGCATCTTGTTATTTCCAATATTTAGAATTTTTACCCTCATAACAGCCTATAGTCAGATTCTTTGTGAGCTAGGCATGCAGAAAATAGCAAAGGTCTGTGTGATAAAATTACACTGAACGTGACTCAGGGGTGAACTCTGCCCTTCACAGCTTCTGAAGCAAAATGGGGTCTCATGTCTCCGTAGCAAAGTGCCTAGCAGGTCGCTCCAGTCATCCAGCAGGGTCTTCCTGTTAAACGGGGATACAGGGATCATCTTGGTCAAAGCGTGTCTGTAGATATTTAGTTCAGCCTGAGTATTTAATCTTTCTCTCTGACAGACACACACGCACACACACACACGCACACACACACACACACACACCCAAAAAACTCTGGCAACGCAGAACACTGTAGAGTATCGGTTGTACAAGGTTTCAAGGTTTATTTGTCATGTGTGCACTAACAACAGCATAGCAGTGTTATAACAAATTCTGAAAATTACTAAACTATAAACTAGTGATCGTGAGGCAGACTGGGAAATGTGAATCGCTGCTGCTTCCCAGTATCATGAGAGAGTATCGTACTGCATAGTACTGCATATCGCTTGCCCAGGAAAAATTCAAAATTCAAATTCTGCTCAATGCGTATCACTATTGCGCCATCGTAAAGTAAACAAATCCTAAGTCAGACCATCGCAATTCGGGGACCATCTATACTACATTTGATTGGTATTTATTGAAGGGGTAAGATTTCGTTGCCTGTTGACCCTTTGGCTCAATCTTTACTGTTCTTTGCTGTGAATTTTTCCTTCCACTAAGTCAGTAAGACTGGGTAGAGTGCCAAACCAGTGTGTTTGTGTTTTGTCTAATTTTTCAATATGAAATGTGATGATGTTAAAAGGACGTTACATACAGTAGATCAAATTCTGAACATATTGTCTACTGTACCATAGCTGAAAACTGCGTCTCTTTTAAGAATCAGCTGGTGGTTTTGTAGATCTGGTAATAAAGCAGTACATGCAGTTTAACACTTTGTGTTCTCATGCCACATACTTAGCAAAACATGTTAGTAAGGCATGAATCATCATCATTCATCCATTATGCCTCAGGAATAAATATTCATTCTGTTCAAATATTAAAAGGGCAACATCTAGCTATTGATGACAGTGGAAAACTGCTCTTGAAATGGTCGTGTCCCGCAGTCTTATTTCCAAAGCTCATTTAAAAAAATGAATTCTTTGACAGTGTATCGTTGAAACATGGCAAAGATCCCCAAATGGTTAAGTTGCAGATGGGTGCATGATGGATATTACAGAGACACATAGAGACCTTCTACAAAGGTTTCCCATATAGAGCGTGTCCTTCACTTCCTGCCTCTATCTATCCATATCTGTATCTGTCCAAAACATGAGTCCTTCACACTTGGTGTCAGGAGGCTACAATAGGCTTCATTTTTGCATGTCTGCTCTGCTTCATTTTCACCTACTAATGGTGGCAAAGTGTTTGGTAATCTAAACTGCGATCACATTGATTAAATACATTAGTTTTATCTTTCACATGCACAAGGCATAAAAAGTATCCAAGTGCTTACCTTGACCAAATGTGAAATAGGATGAGCCTATTTACTGGTCACACATAGTCAGTACAGGTTTTCTAACTTTCCACTACTACCATAATTCCGAAGCAAAGTCACCTACTGGAAATGTTATCAACACTTCTTGGACAGACCTTGTGCTATTGGGGCTCTTGCTATAGATTTGTTTTGTGTAGTAAAAGAGGGAAGACTTACACTCAGCATCTGAGAAATTAATTTGACTGCTGAAGTGATCCAGGTCATATAGCATGTGAGTGAGAAAAGTAATTAAAAGGACAGGAGTGACGTCCTTCCTGCCTCTCGGACTGTTGGTGCCGTCCTTCCAATGAACATCCAGTATCAGTCTCTGTTCATGTGCGCTTTTATGTTCACATATAAGCATGTGCCTATGCAGCGGATATGATTAATGCCCACATTTTGGTCTCTTAATCGGATTAATTAAAATAGGCCTGTCGTTTGAATTTAATACCAATGCTGGCTGCATGCCAAAATCCTTCATGAAATTTGTTGCTTGCTGCTTTGGCTCTGCTCCCTAGGGGGAGATCGATCGTACATGACAAATTGACAGGGAGCATGTGTCATCTGGTCAGGATAATGCACATGTCCAAGTAATGAAGAGCAGGGTAATTTTGCTCATAAGCATTGCACCCTGTCCTCAGCTTTGTAACCTCTTCCCCTGTAGCAAAAGCATCTCCTTTTGGCCCTGGTATCTCTACCAAGTGAGACTTCATAACTGTGCAAGTACCAAAGGGGAGCTTCATCTTCAGATTTCATTGTTTGCATTATTGTAATTATTACTCGTGTTTTGCTCTTACAAAAGGCTTCAAAAAAGGTCACTCCAGCTAGTCTATATTTTATCAGGTTGCTAAGGAGATACCTCAAGATAAATATACTTGCCTGTTTATTTAAGCATGTCAGTCGAACAATACAAAAGTACGTGGAAAGGTACACCTAATTGCATGGTAGACATAAAACTTGGTGAGGGTTTGCGAAAAGTTCATTTCACAAAAAGTTCATTGAAGAATCAGTAAAGAGTAATGCAGGATTCATTATGGTGTTGATATTACATACAGTACATAACTGCAAGAATTGAAGGGCTTTATGGAAGCTGATGTCGTACCTGTAGCATAAAAATTAAGGAAATTTCTGTTGCCACAACCAGATATTTTTAATATCCTGTAAGTTTTACTGCTGTTATACTGAAAATAGCTTAATGTTGAGAGGTTTTTCAGCTGTGTGCTGGCAGTTGATTGGACCGTTGTTGCGTCATTGGGTTTTCCTTTGTAGGCTTTGACTCTTTGGTTGACTTCTCAGGGCACCCAGAGCCCACATGTCCCGATTAGCAGCCCACTTACTTTTCACAGACTACACACTGCTCGGTGTCCCCTGCAAAGTGTCTCACCATAAAAATCTGTCTGGTAATATGGGAACAGGCTGTAGATGGCTGCTGGTCCTACCCTGAGCTCCATCACGGTTCCTGCAGGATACAGAGTGCCTCTAGTGAGGAGAATATCTGTGAGGTTTCTTAGTGAATCGTGCCCTATAGATGCCTGTTTTATTAGTGAAACTCTGTGTGTGTGTATGAAATAGAGAAGCAATGAGTGTATGTGAGAGAGAAGTCATGCAAAGAAGTGAGCACATTGTGTGTGTGTGTGTGTGTGTGTGTGTGTGTGTGTGTGTGTGTGTGTGTGTGAGAGAGAGAGCACACATCTTTCTGCTCTTCCAGCCCCTGTCACTAGAAATTAGGGCAGGGCTCCATGAAAAAGGAGCTGAACCCCATGCAGCCAGAGGAACTGCAGCTCTTCGTTGGACCAAGGAGGGAGGTCCTCCTCTTTGCAGAACGGATGACAAATGAAACATCCCTCTGGCGGCTTTTAATGCAGACCATGCACTCTCATAAATCAGAAGGGCAGATGCCTGTCTCATAAACCCTCCATTATATTATGAGAAATTGCAACGCAAGGCTCACTGCTAATTTCAGTCTGAGTGTGTTGTTTATTTCATTACGTTGCTGGATCCCTGTGCACATAAGTAATATTTAATAGATCCAGAATAGCGCGGTGAGATAGTCTCCCTGATCTTTGTGAATTTCATATTTGCCTTGCACAGGCCAAGCTCTTTATTTATTTTACTTGCACTGTGAGTTTCATGAATTCAGTTTTCAAGTGCTGAAGCTGCTTTGCAGTATATAAAGAAGAGGGCAGCAGGTAACATAACTGTACAGGACATGGTCCTGAAGGGTCCTTGAGCAACCTACTCAGGCTGATTTGACCCAGAAAAAATGGATAAAAATTTAAAGCATTTTTTAAAGTTGGCTAAGGCACATAATAATAATAATATTGGACCACATTCAGTGTGTATTCAGGGGCTATTTACAGGCTCTGGCTCCCATTTATGTGGGACAGAGGGCGTCTGTCCTCGAGCAGACGTTGAATCTAGTTCAGTGAGATGCCGAAGTCTTGGGGGAGGAATTATCCAGGCCACGGTACAGGAAAAGCCGACGATGGACTGGACCTCCTGGGATGCTGGTCGAGCCAGAGGACAGCCCTGCCGCTGCTGTACCCTCCTCCTCTTTCTCACCCCATTCCTCTCTAGCCTTCTGCTTCCCCTTACAGTCTGTTCTTCTTCTTGTCCCTACTCTGCCCTGATCTCCTTGCCTGATCGCAGAACTCTGGACCAGGTACACACTTCTACAATTTCATTTGTCCCCCCACTCTGTCTTCTTGTTACTCTTCATTCTCTCCTCACCCTACCCCACTCGCTGTTCTGCTTCTTGCTCTCTATCCTCTATAGCTCTCTCGCTTGCTCTCTCTCTTTTTTCCCCTTCCCACTTTGTTCAGGTTTATCCACGCTCACAGACCAGTGCCCACCTGGACAAAAATAACCTGGTATAACTCTTCTCCGATGTGCAGCATCTAATTAGTGACATTCTCCGTTCCAGTGTCAGTGCAGTCAGTCTGTGCAGGAAAGAGGACAGCACCTCAGTGTTCAAACGTGCACAAAACAATCAGGTTTGTGGTCACCTCTCAAGGGGGGGGTGTTGCCAAAGCAGTTTTTGTCAATAAAGCTTTTTTTATTTACTAACCTTGTTGTCATAGCAATGTATACCTCACAAGCTGTCAGGGAAACAAAGTTGATGCCAGGGGAAAAAAAACATCTTAGCAGGAGTAAATAAGACTGTGATGAGGTTTAATGGGGAGAAAAATGAGAAGCATTCTGCTGGTGTTTACAGTCTGGTATTAATGCCAGTGCTCCTAGCTGGAGAGGATACATAGGGAGGGGGGGGTAGTGAGCAACTGTATTTGAATTCAGCCAGAATCTCATTGGCCAACTGGTTGTCAAGGTAACAGTTGTTGTAGCTCACAGCTGGAGTATCTGGGTCCCAGTGGGACCAGTGACCAAAGGTGCTGCATGTTGACACATCAGCACCACACTTGAATGGACCTTTAAACAGCAGTCAATTTAAGTCAATTACTTGCAAGAATTTGTGTGATTCCAGGTGGGGAAGAAGAAGAAGTTACTGACGAACCATCTGTCTCTGTCATCCATAAATGTCTTCTTCTGTTCTCCCCTCCATCCTCAGGGCATAAAAGGAATTAGGAAACACTTTTAATTCATGTTTCTAGGACATATGACATGCAACTTCATGAAAGCTGGAAGTTATTGGTTGTAGCGAAGGATCTTTATTTTTTGTGTTCATGTGAAAATAGAATCTGATGGTATTGATTGGCCCTTCCTCACCCCACTGTCCAGAAGGCAGGCTGTCACTGTATACCTTCTCACAGTCTTCCATCTCATGGGACTTTAGGTCGCCAGGCATTACACTGTGCTTTGATGGAAAGCCCACATTGTGCTTCAAAGTCCTATGCTTTGCTGTTTGTGTATGTCTTGTGTGCCTACTAACCCAGCTGCTCTATGGCTTGATGGCCTTTAGTCTCTATGAATGGGAAACCTGACCCTGCTTCAGTGGACAGTTCTGTGGCACAAGGAGTGAGAATCCATAAAGATACTGCTGGTTCATTTAAATGCTATCCCTGTGTCACATTTGAAACAGTGTTCTGTAACAAACTCCTCTGGTCTTTCAGGCTCACAGGTTTTCAAGAACATTCAGTCATTTTTAGTCCCTGGGATTTAGTTTGGGCTGAACAGAAATAGGTGTCTGTTTCCACAGGAATTTGAGCTCTGTGACTGGCTGCGAGCAATAAATGCTGAAATTCCTTAGACACACCACACGTGGGCCAGCAACCTTTTGCCGGCGACAAAAACACAAAGCACTTCAAATGCTCTCTTTCCCTGCTTCAGCCCTTTTCACTGGGGATCTAATGACCAGGTGTTGGCATTGAAGCAAAGCTGTTAATACGATCCTGCTGTAATTTGTCATCAGTGAATGATTTAAAGAGCAGCTGCACATCTGAGCCATTCAGCTACAACCAGAAATACATATGACTAAACTCTGGCCAAATTTGTTTTCCTCTTTTTAGATCCTTTGACCTAAGTCTGGATTTCAGCACAAAATTTCAGTAAGATGGATAAATGTAATGTCACTCAATTATTTTGCTGTTTAATTTGTGATGGATCTTTTGTCCTACATTAGAAATTCCAATTCTAGGTGGCAGTTCTCCATGTTTCTTCAGAAAAGGCAAACGCCTACTGCAAAATTATAGTAACCGGTGAGTTTTTTTTTGGCATTTACAATTGATAATAACGAGTGTCCTGGAATAAGTACACTTCCCCAAAATGACACTGAAAAGGGATTGGATGTCTAAGGATGTTCTAAATGGGTTTTGTGCTCTGTAGGAAGAGGTGGCACACAAAGCACTGGGATATGGTGTATAATTGAAATTGTTCATCTCAAAACCATAGTGTCCTTTTCTACACAGACACTGATCAGGAGAGAATTGTCACTGAGTAACACTTCCTCAGATAGGCAAAGGACTGTTGCTTTGTTCCCTTCTGACACAGAACAGAATAGCAGGTGGCCATCGTCTCAGTTTTGCAAGCCTGTGACAACATGTTGTGTACCTGTTGGATAGGAGGGTCACCAAATTTCAAAGGTTGTATGTTTGCTAAAACACAGCAAGTTATTTATTTACTGTTTAACTTGATAATCAGTTGAAGATTGTCTTTTACACCAAGTGTTTGATGGACAACCTGCGAAGTAAAGAGTGTTTAGTAGTCGTCATATTACAGGTGTGTAAAATAAGCACTTTTGGGGTTTCAGCTATGTATGAATTAGATTGTTGTGATAAATGCTTAATAGAGGTGCCAGGTTTGGTCTACGGATTTTGAAAAGGACCTGGCGAGTCTGTAAGTGTGTGAGACAGAGAGATGCCCATCATTTACGTGCAGTTCACATTTGTTAAAAATGTGCCACAGAAAATGTGACAATAAGTGTTGATGTATCTGTTTTTGTCTTGCAGAAATCTACTGGACAGAGACACTTTTTCCAAATCTGATCCGAGTAAGTTTTGGTTTCTTTGCTAAGTACAATTTTGCGCATACCACTGGAGAGTTTCTTTTTAGTTGTGTTCCTGTAACACTCACTCATGCATTTTGACAGCTGTAGGATGTTTTCTGCAGGTTTGCTGATGATTACCAGACACATGGTTTTAAAATGGTATTTGGCTGTTTTGAACCTTGTGCTGCTGCCATAGGTAGCAGGAGTGGCCCTTGAGCTACTCCTGGTCTGTGTGTGTTAGCATGAGCACTGCAGCATCCTCACCTGAACTGATCTCCACACCATGGCAGTGAGTGCAAGCTCATGTTTTGCCTAAAAAATGAGTCACTGAAGCTCACCACTTTGTGCCATTTCACTCTGAATGTCTGAAGTTTGCCTGCAGCAGAAGTGACTAATCTCCATTTCTATGTGCTAAGGATTCAGACCTAAAAAAATAAGTCCTAATAAGTTGCTGCTCACCCGTAATAGAAATTTTAATGAAGTAATTTACGGTACTCTACCACTCAAATAGGGGCTGACAAAGAAAGGCATATCAGCCTTTCCTCAGTTTATGCTATAAAGGACATATTGTGCTTCTTTACTTAGACTGTTCTTTAGAATGGTTTCCCCATATTAATGCATGTGGTTTTTCACAAAAATAGTACAGTAATGCCTCAGTTAGTATTCTAGATGTATTATTGAGAAATTGAGCTTAATAACAGCACTACAGGAGGCCATTAATACAGAATACTGGATGAATAGGTTGAATGCTGTGTATACTATAACATAATTCAAAATAATTTTTCATTTAATAATAGCAAATAAACAAAGAAAATTTGTTTAATTTGTAACATATAAAACTGGTAATTTTTTTCCAGATGTTTAAATATGTGGTAAATTATGAAAAATTACTGTAGCAAAACAATGCTATGAGATACCATTAATTGAGGCACTGTTGCATTATGAAGTTTTAAAGATAGGAAATGTTTTTGTAATGAAACTGTTTCAGACTTTAATTTCTATGCGTTCAAAATCTTTTTTGTTCCTCTTCCTGAATGTAAAGTTTTGAATAGCATTGTTTTAATACATTGACAATCGGTCAGTGTTTTACAGTTAATCAGTTAAACAGAATCAGTGCAAAGAAACAGACAGTTTTAAGTGGAGTGTAAGGTAAGGTAGTGACAGCACTTCAAAAGCCGTGTCACTGAACAGCCTGCACCTTTAAATGATGCTTTTTTCCCTCTATTTCTTGAGTTGGCATCCGGATGGAATGCACACCTATTGATTTTGCAGAGATGTTCCATTAGTTATAAGAATTGGCAATCACATAGTCCTAATGGAACTTCTCTCCTTTGCTGATCTTGTACTTAAAGTAGTGCAGGAAGCATCAGGATGAGCTTAGAGCAATTAAGGGCATACAGCAGCTCTAAAGGGAGTAGGACAGTCAGCAAGTTACTGCTCTTGTTGAGTGTGCAAAGGCATCATCAGAAAAGACATGGAAAAAGAGATGCTGAGACTGGAAAACATAATATTTGAAAAGATACTGGGAATGATAGTTTTGCAGAGAGAGTGTACACTGACAGAGACAACCACTTCAAATTCAATCACTATTATTCTGAGCTGAACTTATAAACCAGTGCCTTTTGTGGATTGAGATTTGTAGTTATATTTTAGGAGGGGAATAGAGGAAAAAAGCTATGTTTACATTGGCAAACAAATTTGTTGAAATAGATTTCTACAGTTAGTGACTCATGTATAACTAGTGAGTTTTACAAATTTCTTTTATGGTGAAAGTGAGACAAGTTAACTTGCATTTCTTCTTCTGCATTTTAATGTTAATCATCACAGAGAATCTAGCATCACATAAATAAGTGGTTGCAGATTGCGGCCAAATAATAAGAGCTCATTCAGACAAGTGATGAAAGTCTTGCAGTGAAAATCAGCAGCTGTCCAGATCGGTTTCTTGGTATTTCAACTTCAAGCTCACGCATGAACAGTTAACAGTCATCCCCTTGACAACCAAAGTACTTAGATGTGCAGAAGATGTTTGCGATTTGTGCCTGACTCATCACATATGTCCAGAGATGAACAATTTTAGAGGTTTGCTTTTAATGAAATTTACCTTTTCCAAAACTACTTTCAGGTTTTCACCATCTGTTTTTCCAATCAGTACTTCTTAGTATAGAAAACAAGGTTTTTTGATTATTTTCTTATGTTCTGCTTTATAGGAAATAAAGATCCTACAGTTGAACTTTGGCACTAAGAATAGTAAACATGGCATCTTTCTTTCCAACTGTATCTTGAACCACATTTTCAAAGTTCTCTGACATATTCTGAATTGATTGTCGAATTGTATTGTCTACCACTGGAATCTTCTTAATGTCTGTTTTGTCCTCAGGGTCAGACATACGTTTTGTAGTAACACCACATGCTGATATTGTTTTCACAGCAGCATGTGGGAAGCATATTTTCCCAATGATAACTTGCTTCTTCAGCTTATTGGGAAGTTATCTGGTAAATAAACTACTGTGCAGTTATTTCTTTCAGTATGACTTTGAAATACAGTAATTCTTTGCTATCTGTACTCTATATTCAAATTGTTGCTCTTGTCATAAAAAATTTATGCCAAAATGTTTGGTATCCAAACAGATTTTAGTCAGCTTATCAGTAATAAAATAAGGAAACAAATACAAATAAATTTGAAAAATGTACTCTAATAAAAAAAATTGTATGTATTAAACTGTATTTTATATAACGTTATCTGAAACATAACACATGTGTACACTGGTGTCAGCTGTTTATTACTTCTTTACTTGCTCACAATCACTTTATCTGAACATGTTTATGCAGCATCTCTGCATTTACTGTGATTTAAGCTGGAAAATTTAAGTGGAAGCCCATCAATACTCAGAGGAACGGGAGCAGGAGGAAGGGCTTTCACACAACCGAAAATCCTTTCCATGCTCTACAAGAAAACGTTAAAAGAAGTTTTGGGTCATGCAAACAGAATGATGTCACTAATTATGGAACTTGATAGAGACTTGAACAGGAGCCTTGTTTTCAACAACACAAAATGCTGTTGCTGGTTATTAGGGGATTTACGCAAGAAAATGATGTGAACACAAACTAAGTTTCATTTTTGTAATAATTGTAATGACCTTGCTATCTAGAATCCCTTGAAACACAAGCACAGTGTATGATAGTAATGATTCGGTAAACTGCAGACATACTGTATGATACGTGCTCTCCAAGTGTCTTTATTCTGTGAACCTAAGGATCACAGTACAAAGGGCAAAAATATTAAAGTTTTGACTTTTTTTCCACCCCAAATCCTTCCTTACGCCATACGTTAAAAATTGTTTCACACACCTCCAACAGAAACAACTCCATCAAACTTCAGTTGACTCATTTGAAGTTCATATTAAATATTCATTGGAGGTCTCCATAACATGACAGTTCAAAATTGCTTTTATAACTTTTTTATTTGGAAAATGACAGCTTGTCCTATGCCAAACTTTTTAGCTATGGACATTTGTGTTTCATTCTAATGAAACTATTTTAACACTTCAGCACTGAGCAATTGACAAAGTCATCAGTTTTCTGTGCAGCATTAAAGACTATAAAGAAGAAATACTGTCAGTTATCAGGAATTCACAGGGTGACCAACTATTCTGCTGACAGCAACTACACATGAACACTTGGCTGCAGTTGATGGGTGATGAGGAAGCCATAAACCAGCAACTTGGAGCAGGACCCATAGAAGCTAATAACATGGGCTTTCGATGACATGCAGCAATCTTTGACTCTGTGGATAGTGCAGCAGTTGTACACCAGTTTAACTGATTTACGATGGCCAAATGGACAAATTGCGTATACGCTGTAACAATGTCATGAACATAGGCGTATGTTATAAGACTAGAAAATTTTATCCACTAAAGCGAAATATCCATTTATCAGTGATACTCTTACCCAGACTTGTATCTCTTTGAAGTGAATAGGAAAATAGGATTGTGGTGACTGTGTCCACTTGGACAAATTATCTATATACACTGTATCCACTTATGTGGATTTGAGCGTCCCAGCGAATTCTTCATTAAAACGTCAGGTTATCTGGCCCTGAAGTGGTGAAAGGTGGGAAATTTTGTCCAGTTCTTGCAAGAAAGCCCATCAACATCACTGAGTTGATGCAATTCTGTAAGAAGGAATGGTCCAGAATTCCTTCACACTGATGTGTGGGACTGATCAACAGTTACTCTAAAGCTTTGGATGAAGCCATTACTGCTCAAGTAGGATAATAGCAGTCACTGAAAACTTAGCCTCAAATACTTTTCCCAACAAAGACATTTCATGTTGGATAATTTTGAATAAATTAATGAATAATGAATAAATGAATGAATATATATAACCTATAACCTAAGTGTGTTTTAATGGGTTCTCTATCAGTTTTTATGACTTGTATGAAGATCTGATCACTTTTTATGTGAAACTTGTGCAGAAATGTGGAAAATTGTAAAGGGTTTTGAAACGTTTTAGTAACAATATACATTTTCCAGTAGTTTCCGAAAAGGGTGAAAGTTTTTAAAATGACTAGCTACTGTTGAATCTCTTGTATTATCTTTTTCAGTGTCATCAGTATTTCTTTCTCATGTATTAATATGTAACATATTTATCCATAGGCATGTTTTTAACTGTCAGTTTGAAACTGATCTTTTAGTAAACAAATGACAAAAAGAAAGTCTACAGTGAAACAGCCAGCTGTCCATGCCTTTACTTAGAAGTAAAGCGGTGCTGTGGGTGTCAGAATCAGCTCAGTTTAATTCATAGTGACATATAGTGAGTTAACAGATCACCTCTTGTTGAAGATATTTGTTCTATGTTGAAAGTCAAAATTTAAATTGAACACTTAAAACAAATTCATGCTTTTCTAAAGTAAAAATTTGATCATTGTCTTTGACATCCCTTAAGCTGTGTTGCAACACCGCATTTGGAACGCTCTGCTGTAAACTCTTGCTAGGTCACAACATGCACTGTGATTTTATTTTTTTTTAATAATTTAGAAAACCATCAGTTTGTTCCTGACTTTAACCAGTCAAACCAGATACCATGTTGGAAATTTGTCTGGGGCTGACATGATTGTGTTTGCTTAGTTTAACGGGGAATATCTCAGTGGTGAAACTTCTCCTAGTTCAAAACATCACACAAAGTCAACTTTGTTTAGCAGTTGTTTGGTTTCATTTGTTGACTCAGGAAATGTTGATCCCATATATTCATCCAATCTCATACTTTTATCACAGTTCCCATATCACAACCCTCCATGCATGATGTTCCCAAGAATCCCTTAGCTTCTCTAACACACACCTAAGAGAGAAATGAGCTTCTGAAGGATAAACTAGCTATGTTGAAGAATGTTAGAAAACTTAGGATCCTGTACTAAGTATTGATAGTTCTGATTGATTGTGCATCACTGTGCAATTAATCAGTAAGCAATTGTAAGTTATGGTCCAGTATTGTCTTTTCTAAATGTTTTTGCTTGACCCTGTTTTAGTCTCATGGTTTCTTCATTTCTGTTTTTCTTTCAGGCCTTGTTTCCACTTGTCTGTGTTTCTGCCTTTCTTGCTATTCATGTTCTCCAGTAGCCTTGCATGAATTTCTGTAAGTTTTCTGTTTTCTTCACTGTATACGTTCACCTTCATGAAGATGTCTGCTTCGTTTCCATCTTTTTGTGGGTGGGGGATGATATTTATGTGTATCTCTAGTTTGTGTATTTTAAGTTTTAAACTAATAGCCTCTCTAGGTGCTTGGATTATGGTATTGAGTGCTGAATGGGCTTGATTCTTCTAATGACTGAGTTTTCTGTGATCTGCATTGACTGTGCTTGTCTGCCCTCTCTTTGACAGTTTGTGTGCTATACACTCAAGCCATTGGCAACAAAGAATGGCGAGAAGTAAGTGTAGAGCTTCACTCAGTCTTTACTCTAGGACTGCATCATTACCTGAGACATTTTATCATATTTTTATTATATTACCTTAATTTTGTGGTGATGGATTCTTTCAGAATGATTTTTCATGTATCCATGATATGTTATACTACCTTTTGACAAATAATACCCTGCAACCATGTCAGTATTTTAATTGCTTCACTCTTTAAAAACATTACATTAAAAACACTCAAACTGCAGACATTTATTCATTATTGTAATCTTAGTTAAAGATCATCCTTATTACAGTTTTTTTTTTAAGTTTAATGGTCTACAATAATTATCTTCTACAATTGCTAATCAGTGCTACATCAAATTCTAAGACTGACTCTTAAGTAAGACATTTTCTAGTGTCATTTTCTGTTTTAACCCCATTAATCTATTCACAGTTTGGGAGGACAGAAGTCATCGACAACACCTTGAACCCAGATTTTGTACGCAAATTTATTCTGGACTATTTCTTTGAGGAGAGACAGAACCTGCGCTTTGACTTGTAAGTACACATGGTCTTAGGAAAGCGTGAATGTTTGATGGCACATGCAGGTCTTTATGCCCAACTATTACAGTTTGTGTTTAGATCTGCAAAAACAGTTAGGGGTTCGAAGTAGGGTAGTAAGGTGTGGAATCACATTTTTTCACTATTGTCACAGGAAATCAAGCCCCAGAAGTGGTATCGTATCATTTGAAATAAATACAGGTATTCCTTATTATCCAGATCTAATCTGTTCCTGAAAATGTCTGAGAATTTTTTGATAGCAGGATCCTGTATTTCATTTTTTTTTAACAAAACAGTAAGGTGTTCTTACCCCATTGCAAAACCCCCAACCAATTTCCCAAAGGTTACTAAAAAAACGATTAAATACCTGTATAACAGTTGACCAAAGATTTCTGTGTGCTGTAAAACATTTAAAACACCAGTTGCCTAATTGTTAAACATTTAATGAACTTATTTCATTTCGTCTGCAGTTTGCAACAATACTGTACAGTATCAGATACAAATTGCGTTTTTCCTTCTATATTGCATATTGTATACTATCGTATAGTAAATAAACATTAAAATATGTTACAGATATAATTAATGCAATTAGTCAGATAATGCCTCATTTTAATTACTGTATGGACGATGACAATGATAAAATGTGACACTTTTAAACAAGACAATCCTATCATGAAAACACCTGAGATATGACTGCAGAACACTCTTGTAACTATTCCTGGTTTATTTCTTGACTGTAGTAGGAAATCCCTGGGGAGTTTTGTGCTGAAAACTCCAGGACTGCAGTTACCGCTCCTTGCTAATTCCCACTTTTAACTTAATCAGCAATGAACCGAAGCAGGAATCCACTGAGCACCTTGTGTGCATTTTGAACAACTTCATAAATGTGCACTTGAATGTTGAATGTATATGTATATCCAAAAGACCATCCGTGTAACTTTTACTGCTTATTGCTCGGCTGCCTCCGTTTTATTCAAAAGGAAACCCAAATTGGTTGACAGACATGTCTCTGTAATGGTTCACTCCTTTAAAGCAGTACATTTATATTCCTAACACCCTGCATCCTCTCAAAATCCCTTAAATATTTTTGGTGGGATGCACTTTGAATTTTTTTTTACATGTGGATTTGTTAGAGCGGGTTATTGATTTGAATAATGAAAGTCTGCATAGTGAGGAATGCCTGTAGTCACTAGCCCCATCTTTATGGGGACAATTAACCTTAACACTTGATGTGACAACTGAGGGAGTCTCTGCCACACCATGTTCAAGATGCTCTTCAACCTTGGAACATTACAGGGGTTATTAACATTATTTCAGAACAGTCTCTGGACACTTGAATACCAATTTTAATGTCCAGTGGTTCAACTAAAGAAACAGGCTCAGGTAGTCCCATTAAAACAGTACCAAAAGAGTTTTGTAGTCAATACACAATTGTTATAAATAATCAAACTGGATGGCATGACTGTGCAGGAAAAAACCTTTCCAATCAGTACGACAGATTCTTTTATTGCTTTTGTGTTTGAGGGGATGTTGAATATGTCATTTTAGTTTAGATTTTATCATGTGAAGGCATTCACTGCAAACTAACAACAGAAAGTAGACACTAGCTTGATCCTGCTCTTCCTATAGATGTGTGGTATTTTGTATTCACAGTATAGATAGACATATCCTTCCGAGACCACCGTGTTCCCTTACAGGCCGGAAATGACAGAAAGGCATGAATAAAGGACAGCCTATAAATAGCAAGAAGGAACTAGTGCTGCCCAGCCAGGCGGAGGGAGGGTGAATGGCTCTTCACTGGGTAGCCGAGTCCCCACAGGCTCCTGGCCTTGTGTGGGCCAACATCAGGCCATGTTAAAATCCATGGTGAAGGTTCAGCCCTGCTCTCATTGTGGAATCTCTGCAGCTTGACACTCACTATTCTCCCTTTGTTTCCTAGTTCTGCGTGCATTTGTGCATACGTATACATGTGCTCATGCTAGCTCTCTCTCTCGTTCGCTCTCTCTCTCACCCACTCACTCAATCTTTCTCATTTTCCGTCTCCTCCGTACCCATTCTGTCACAAGACCACAGCATCAGGCTGTGTGTGCTTGTTCAGTGTTACTTCTTGACAGGGATGTAATAGTAGTAATTGTTACACATAAAAGATGCAGCAGTGGATTTTGTGTGTTTCAGATGCTGAAAAAAGACAGTTTTGGCAATGAGCTATTCCTTATGAATGAATGTACTGTTCTCATTGTTGTCTGAGCACCTGGCCCTTTCCTGTGATGTCATAAGCTATCTTCCTGTCTACCCTCAGAGGCGTACCTCATGCTTTTATGCACGCACTGTTTTACTAGCCTTGAGGGGACATTTTTACGTATAAAGCCAGAATGGTAGTAATCCTAAAATACAGGTCTAATGGATTCTTAAGTTCCTTCAAACTATTTTTTTTAAATATTGAGATTTTTACATCGATAGATAGATGGCAGTGCATGTCTTGTCATGCTTTTATTGCTTTGCTGTGTTGCAGTTAAGAATCTGTGATTAAATTTGATAGCCATTATAAAATACATTGACAGGAAACAATTGTGTATGTTTTTGTGTGTATGTGCCTGTGTATACATGTGTTTGTGCTCATGTGCTTGAATGAATGGCATGAGCCTGATGGAGGTAGAGAGCCCACCTGTGTCCCCTTGGCCTGTGACATGTTACATAATGAGCTTGCCACACATTTGCATCCAGTGACTACATTTGGCGTGACAGATAAGGCAGACACTCTGTGGCCTTTATGACATCAGCAGTGTGCTCCAAAAAGCAGACCACAGCCCATGTGGCTCGAGGGTTGGGAATGCACGAGGTGGAGCTGGGGACTGGGGCAAAATTAAAAAAAATTTCATTTGTTCTCCCCACAGATACGATGTGGACTCAAAGAGTGCCAACCTGTCGAAACATGTGAGTTCCCACTGTCACTCTGTGGCTCCTCTTATCTATAACAGGCTTGTAATAGCACAGTTACAGATTACAGTCATAATGTATATAAAAGAGCTATGTAGGAAAAAGTGCAGTGTTTTTCTGTTTCAAGTCTTGTTTTAAGCATGTCTGATGACCCTGCCATTTCTGAGTGAGGCAGCAAGGCCATTCCTTGCATCCAGTTGCAGTTAATCATGTTGGTGAATAAAAATAATCACTTATATTAAGAGATCACATTGCTGCTACTCCAAGTCATTGCTGGCATTGCTCATCACTACCCATCAAATAAGCTGCATGTCTCCCAACATTACAGTTTTCATTTCATAAATAACATCAGCTTCCTGCAATTACCAGTCAGCGATTTGGAGCATGAAAAACAAAACACGGTACTACAATTAATTATAGATCACTTGTGATTTGTTCGTTACAAACACAACCTACAGTATTACAATGCAGCATCATTATTTATCCCCCCGGCTCGAATTCAGATATTATTTGCTGATGAACTAAACATCCATAGTGCTTACTTATCATGTGCAGTGCAAACATGTTTCATCACTGAAAACAAATCTTTGTTTGTAGAAATTATAGTATTGTGTCAGATATCTGGTACAGGATAACCATAAAGCAAATATATATCATTGATTCTGTGCTGTAAAAGAGTCATCTACCAGCGATGGTGCCTTCAGCATGGCCAGTTAGTACAGTATGCATACAGTTGTGGGACAAATTTATTTCTCTACTGCAAATGTGCCATACCTCACAAAGTGTCCATAATGATCACCGGGAGCTGTATTCATTGCAAAGACATTTTAATCAATAACAACATAGTTTTCCCATTTGAAGCAATTAGTCAGTAAGGTCAGAGGTATTGCTCATGGGAAAAGTGCTCCACTGCAAACATCCAGCAGGAGAATAAAAACCATGAGTGGTTTGTCACTGAACTTCATGATTTCATTACATGCCATGTTTTGAAGAGCTAAAGTAGATAAGCACTGTTTATGAATCATTTTATTTGGTATAAATTCTTTTTTTTGTGAAAAGAGGCTGTGTCATGTCTTCCTCAGACATGAACATAATCATGAGGAACCAAAACGCTTGCAGTAACTACTTTCTGTTGCATGATTCAGCATGCACAGACATCAGTGTAAACACACAAAGCATGTAAATGGTGAAAAACTGTTCCCTAAATTAGTTAATGGCTGTGTTTAGTGCAGCCTTCAGTAGCTGTGTTCATCCATGTTGCCTGGCCAAGTGGGTGTCCTGCAAATAAATGGCTAAGGACAGGTGCTTACTGTTTCTTCCTCGTTGCACCTTGCTACCATTTGAATAATAACTTTTCTCAGATATCTACCTCGCCTTATTGCGGTCACACAAAAGGCATTGCACATTGAACCCATGGCCACTTTCTCTTATGTTTACCCATCTGGTGGTAACAGCTCCCCAGCAAACAGCTCCAAAATTTAGGATTATGTACACATGGGTACTCAGCTGGGACAGAATTCCAGGCTACCTGTTCATGGTCTGAACTTTGCATTCCTCATGAGAAATACATTAGTTGCAGTTGTGTCCGATGATTTGGTTCAAATTACAATCTTTACAAAAAGAGAAATGAAATAAAACATGGAATCAGCACAGATCTCTGACTGACTGGTGCCTCTCTTGTTGCAGGACTTCCTGGGCCAGGCATTTTGCACCCTGGGGGAGGTGGTGGGTTCCCTGGGAAGCCGGTTGGAAAAGCCCCTTGTGTATGTAACAGCTCCTTCTTTGGCTTCCAAAACTTCCAGTATCTACTGTGCTTAGTCCCTTATGTTAAGAAGTACAGAAGGCACAATACAATTATTTAATGACTCAGAAAGATCACAGCAAATGGTTGTTGTTTTGGAGAGCCAGTTTTCATTGTGCTTCACAAAAGTTTTCAGTATGAATATCACTATAGGAAAAAATTAAAGTACCTGACTCAGTTGTGGGCTTAAATGTAGCAGATAACATTTCCTGCTCTCCATTTGAGCTTTCCTGCGTGTTCTACCAGTAATGATTAACGATTCTTAGACTGATGCAATCCAAAGGTGTGAACCAGTTGTCAAGGAAGCCACGGAACAGCCATAAGAAATTCCAGAAAAGAGGGTCCTCTCTGTCTTCATGATGAGATTGCAGCCATGTGTTGCTCATTAGTGCATGAACCTTGTCTGGATGTGCTATCTCTAGCATAACAGAACTTCCAGGCACCCTTAGCCGTTAATGATCTTTTCCAAATAAACCTAGCCGTGGGCCTGCGGTGTCAGTAGACCCAAGACACATAGTAGACTCCTCTTTGGCCCCCTCTGGTATTCCCCAGTGTCCATCTCCTCTTAACCAGTTTTCTTATACCCAAGTAAACTGACCCATTATTGTCTCCATAAATGAAATAAGCTGTGACCTGTTGTGGGGGCAGAGGCACTGGACATCAGGTCTCACAAATTAAAAAAAGACACTAATAACACAAAACCCACTAAACAGACCCATAACAAGCAAGTTCCTCATATGTACTTTTCCACAAGTTCTCAGATAAACTACCTTAAATACGTCTCTCCATTTCTCTTTACTGGTAGTAGCTGTTTGGATGTAGATTTGAATCCAGCTCAGCCTGTGTGGTATTTGCATATTCTCTCGATTCTCTGCAACCCAACGCAGCACAAGTGGTTAATGAAATTGATGGACGGATGAATGCATTTTACTACTGTAATGCCTGGAGATGGAAACACCAATCATTTTTTGTCTGCGCTAGCAGAATGGTGAAGCAAATGCAGTTAAAAGTGAACAAAAACTGGTAAATGTATCTTCAATTTAGACCTTGTAATTTTTTATTGGTAACTTGTAAATGTTCAACATGAAACGTCACTATCATTCCTGAACTTCATCACCAATTTGAAGCAGTGCTTGACAGCCCCACAAATAACAATATTTGTTTTAGGTTTTCTTTTAAGATACCCTGTTGTTTTGAATTTAGCATTTCATGCAGAATCAGTTTTTTTGGTAATGAGATTGTAGGAAGAAACTTGGCTTTGGTTGAATACGTGGCTGATTATGGCAAATGCATCTATCTGGTGATAGAATTCATTGGAGAGACAGAATTCCATTAAATAACTTTTTAATAGACTGGTCCATAATTAAGGACCAGCCCCAACATTTAGTGAGATTTTTTACCCTGCCAAATCTTAACCAGCATTGTACATTTGCAAATACTTGAAAATGTCTTGACTGTCACAGTCAGGTTGTCAGCCTGATGGCAGAATGTACAGGAAAAAATGTCATTACATCAAGAGACTCAGATGCAGGAGTCAAATGGATGTTTGCCACTACAGCTGAGTGGGCATGGTACTACTATTGCAATATTTCTGCAGTCTGTCATGGTCCCTAGTTGCAGAGAGCTCACATGAGCTCTCAGTTTTTATGGGAAAGAAGCAAAGTGTGTTTTAATTATAATTTCTGTGGTCTCCCCTTTGTATGTGAAGGTAACTAGAAATTATACCAATACCTCTGTTTGCTCTTCATTCTCTCTGGAAACACTGATTACAAATCAATGCACCTTGATGAGATGCTTTGGAGTGGAAGAGCTTTGCTTGAGGTGAGAGGTCATCACAGAGAAGACCTCGTGACTGGTGCATTTACGTTTGCACCGTGCTGCTGCGCATTGACCCAAGAATGACGGAAAGTGTTTCTCAGCAGCGGCACACCATGAATGTGATTAGCAGGGTCATCTTGGGGGTTGCGCGACTGTAGCTTTGGATGCACACAACACTCTGGCCATGTGACTCCTCAGTGCTGCTGTCACAAAGTGGTCGCTGAGCTGTGGTGCAGAGCTTCTGGAAAGCCTTGTGGTCGGTGAAGCGTGTCATCACTGAGGCGCTAAGTGGACCTGATCTACACAAACCCATCAGATATGCTGTGGTAACCTGAGAAATCTATTCTGAACAGATCCTCTTCCTGTGGCGCTTAGAAAATTGTTTTGTTCTTTTGTTCATATACAAAGTCTACCAGCATAATTACATATATGGAAAAAAGAGTTTATTTGTCACGTACATGGTTACTGAGTATACCATGTAGTGAAATGTGCTCTGATTCGGTAGGATAGGGGACTGTGTAGAAAAATTTACAAGGAGTAAAACAAACAAACAACCAAACACCAAGAAGACAAGAAACAAACAGCAAGTAAATAAATAAATAAAACGGTAAACAAAACTTTAAGGTGCACTGGAAGGACAGTGACAGTGACAGTGAGGGGAGCAGTCGTTCAAGGATATTGTAGACCCTGGTTTGTGAGGATTGTGATGGCATGTCCAGGTTCAGAAGGGCAGTAAGATTAGTAATCAGATGATTTAGTTATAAAGCTGTAAGAACCTTGATTAATCTCAAGCGATGTAGTTGCACCTTGACACACATGGGAGATGAGTGAGGTGAAAAAGTTTTCCGTCATTGCCTGCAAGCATGATGGCATGTTCATTAAGGATGAGCTGATCACACCATTCCCAGCCTAGATACCACCTGCCTGCAGCTTATTTTTGGAAATACTATTTACCTTTTCTTCACTGCTGCATTTCCACTATTATCGTTTTCACCGATCGTACCCAGCTAGGCGGGAGGTAATATTACTGGGTAGTCTCATCCTGGAAAAGGTGATGAGGTTGCTGAAGGGCCGAACATGCAATATGAGGATAGTTTGTGAGCATTTTGATTGCTTATGCCTACACATGAGAATGCAGTAGACTCAACAAGTTCAGACCAACTAACTATGATCAAGCTTCTCCTTGCATGAGACACTGCACATGTTAGTCTTTCACCCCAGACAGCAGTGACCCTGCATGGTGTGCTGGAGCCAAACACATATTGAACAATGGTGTGTTCAGTGCTATATTCTATCCTGTATTGATTGTTAATTCCTGTAAACAGCAAACCTTAAAATTTTGTGGGCTTATGAAAATCCCATCTGCTTTCCAGCTGAATTTTTTTAAGTGGAGAATTTCAGCCTGGGATATCAAAAGACTGATTATGACAGTTATGTTGTAGAATCCAATTTTGTCAGGCCTGAATAAAGGCTGACCCAAAATAATCTCCTCTGGCTACAGATACGCATGTAATGAGTCGAGGGTTATAATGATTTTCATTTTACAATTAGTCATTTGACTCTCTTAAAGGGCTGGAATACTTTAAACTTAATCTCTTATCGTAACTGCTAAGCAGTCAGCGATGGATCCTGGTTAATTTCATGCATTAAAATGTGAAATAGAAATCTCTCAGAAAAGCCAGCCTTATTTTCTTATCTAGAGTTTTGTGTCTGCCTCTGATAGGAATGGATATTTTGTGCCTTTGGAAAAAAACCCTTTCAGGTGTTGAATGTCCATGGAGAGAAGATTGCAGCAAATTTAACAGGATCACTTTCTGACTCTTCTTTTCATTGGTGATAACCTTTGGCTTCTGTCAATTGCGTCTGCGGAGACTTATGATTGATGGGCTGGATGAAATTGTCTAAAATGATGCAGTTGCTTTCTTAGTGTCATAATTTCTAAAAGAGTTCAGTTCAATGAAAGTCAGGGCAGACAGTGAGTAGAGGCAGAGTGATGCTTGCATTTTTTTTTTCAATTAAAGCTCCTTTAATGGGCTACTTCATCCCTTTTCTCTGTGTGTGTTTTAATGCTTCTCATTTCTGGTTTTTGTTCATGTCCTATGTTTAATGCTTTCTTTTTCCCAGAGCAGTCATTAGTGGTCACATGGTCTGCCTGCTTTTGTAGAACATACTTTTTGGTGTATTATTGGCAGGGGCATTCCAGGGAAGAAGTGTGGGACCATCGTTGTGAAGGCAGAAGAACTTGGAAACTGCAGGGTGAGTTTCTGCTGTTCATAACTGTGTGATGAAACTTCTGCCCTTTACCTGCTTTGGTGCCATACTTTTGTGTTCCACAACCTGCAGTTTCCTGTTGCCAGCTGGGTTCTGTATGCCCACATACACCTCCTCCCCCAACCCCCCCATCATCCTCCTGAACAATGTTATGAGTGGATCTCTTGGGTCAGAAGGGATCCAGCTGCCACATGGACACTGGGCCCCACAGGCACACTGTGTGTAGGGAATTGACAAGCACCTTGCTTGTTCGCTAGAATGGAAATCGGTGGGTATGAGTTGAAACTGACAGTCCTAGTCATGCCCCAATAGGGATTATGGTTCCTCTGGGCCTGGCTCATACCCCTGCCACATGCTAGCTGAATTTTGTGCTCCATTTCCTGAGGCTAATCTGCCAAGTAGTTAAAGAACCTGCTGAATCATTTGTGCAAAAGTCCAGTCTTTGGACAGGGACAAGGGAACCTTCAATATCAAAAGTCATGACTGAATCACACCAATACTAAACAATTGAGAAAAATGTTGCTGTTCCAACGTGCCATCTGAACTGAGCAATCTGCATGTCTTTGTCTCCTAGGAGTCTGTGATGATGCAGTTTTGTGGGAACAAACTGGACAAGAAAGACTTCTTTGGGAAGTCAGATCCTTTTCTCGTCTTCCATCGAAGCAACGAGGATGGCACGTAAGTACCTCTCTTGGGACCAGCGAGCTGCCTCCCTGTGTCCTTAAGTAATCGTGAAAGAGTTTTACTTCTTTAGTTCGATCTGACAAAAGAATTATGGGAACCTGTTGATTGCAGAGGAGGTGACCCTCTTCAAATAGGTGTTTAACAAACTGTTCTCTCCTCTGTGTAATATAGTACATATAGTGTGGCTAATGACAATGATAATAATACATACCTGTACATGGTTTTTGATACATTGCTCCAGTCCTTTCGTCCCTTGTTTTTGTTGCTAAAGAAATTGTTTTTTTTTTTTTTTGGTCTGAATGCTTAGTTCTTTACCTTTGGAGAAAATAGCTATTCTCTATCGAATGAGCTTCATAAATTTTCAGGATTAATTATCTGTCTAAACGCTGGGTTCTGCTTTTCATATTTGCCTGAATGTAAAATAATTTATACATGGTAGATTGACAAAAATCTGAACAATATTTGACAATATCCCCATGCTGTGGGAGATCTGACTTTATGCTAAGATTTGATTTAGGGAAAATTATGTATCTGAAGGTGCTAAGTGCAACTTTCATTTCAGAAACCCTGATTTTTGCACTTGTGGATATATGACAGACGTGGTTTTAAAGCATCACTGAAAAACTAGAGCGAAGATAATTCATGCTAATGTATGATTAAAACAGTGCATTTGTCATGTTATATAATGTCAGGCAATAAGGCACATTCTGGGTCCCCCATCTCTCCAGTCAAGATCAGGCCTCGGAGAGAAAAATGAGAGGAGTAATTAAATTTTTATCATTTCTCCGTTTTGCCCAAAGTGCTTCTTGAAATCCCCTTTTATTCCAGTTTTGCATTTCACGATTGCAGGAGGGAAAATTCCCTACAGTACCCAGAGAACTTTTAAATGGTAGCGTTTAAGTTCATTTCATCCTGGAAGTAAATGTTCCCAGCATGGGGTATGTGGCTTACTGTGTTCCCTCAATAAGTGAGTCACGGTCCTAGTCTGCAATAGGTTTTAAAGGACAACAGGAACTTCCTCCACAGCATAGCATAGTAGGCAGGACACTGCCCATCACATTCAGATTAGATCTTGTGCTGTGTTGATGTACAGCCCCTCCAGTTTGTCCCTTCTTCTTTGAAGTAAATTTAATAGTCAGAGATGTTTGTATTCAGCTTAGAAACAGGTTACCAATGGCCTTACTTTATTCCAACTGATGAGATTTCTCAGAACTTTTTGGCTACAGGTTCACAATCTGCCATAAGACGGAGGTGGTGAAGAACACATTGAACCCTGTCTGGCAGGCCTTCAAGATACCTGTGAGGGCCCTGTGTAATGGTGACTATGACAGGTGAGGAGGTCAAAGGTTGAGGAGGGCAGGACTCCACAGGTTATACCTGTTCAGAACTCAAGTGAAATCAAGTTGCAAAACTGAGTTTTAAAAAGGTTTTATAGAAGGAATGCCATGCCAAAAATGCAGTGTTTTTCTCTTTTTATTTGATATAAAACCTTTAAAAGATGGGAGTAGGTTTAAATAAAACATAGGTTTGAATCCAGCTCTGGGTATGTATGTTCTTCTGTTCATCACACAGACATGCAGAAGACAGTGATTAACCACGTTCATAACCTCTCATACCATAAATACTGTGTGAAAAGTTGCCATGACTCGATGCCATGACTCGCTTTTCCCTTTCTGCATGAATAGTAAAACCTCCCATACTAGAGATTCCTATATAATATGGGCTGCTATCAGGCCTGGTTAGGTTTTAATAGTTTCATAGGCTAATTAGTAACAGGTGGCATGTACCAATGTGCTGAAATTCATTTCTCCCAGTGGGGAAGGTAATCATTTTCAGAGAGCTGTAGCCCACACCCACCCTGGGGAGAACAGGCGTGGCTTCCCCCAAGGCTCTGACAACGCCTGTCAGCGTCGCTGTCAGGCTCACTTAACAGCAGAAAGGGCCTGTCATGTCCTCCTGTGCTGGGACAAGTTCCCCAGCACAATTTGAGTGTTATTTGTGATTAGAGATGCGTTACAGTGAAAATGAGGGGGCAGCGTGAACACAGCTGCAAGACCCTGGTCCTGGAGATAAGAGGGTGCTTTCACATTATGGAGGAATGAGGCAGTTCCACAGTGAATGGGGGGGTATTCCTCCATAGATGGCATGACTGCTTGACTGGTCTTCCCAAGGTACACCGGACTGTGCTGCCACACAGAACTATAACACTGACTCCAGACCCATGCTGACTTTCTTAAAGCACTTTTGTCTTGTCCAGAGTTAATTTTTAATTTACTTTTAATGGGAAAACATTTTCATCCAGGTGTACAGTAGGTAAACTGACTTTTTTTTTTTTTTAAACAAAGATCTTATGGCTGCCAGTTTGAAGCTTTCTGGGCTGTGTGTTAAAAATGAAACATTTCCAGATTCGCACTTGTGAATCACAATGTATCTGTTTACCATCTGCCAACTGTCCTCTGCTGTTTATTTTTTCCTTTGCTTTACGTAAAAGTATGGGCACCCCGCTAATTTTGCTTTATATTTAGTGGCTTGCAGCACCTTGGAGACGGCCCTGTGAAACACACTGTGAATGGTGCTCAAGACCCCCGTGAAGGATTACACAATGTGTTTTCCATTCTGTTCAGGGCGGGACCCTTAAGATGCACTCACCACCCGTCAGGCATGATACTGTGTTTGTTACGGGTTTTTCATTCTCCTGACATTCGCCATGCCAAGTTGAGCTTCTTTTTCAGGCATTTTTTTTTAAATAATCAGAAACTGATACCCCAGAGACAGGCCCGTGCACCTGGTGACTTCATTTAAATTAAAAGTAATTCAGTTAAGCTCAGTGGGCTTTGCTTCCACTACAGTTGGCCTCAATTGCAATTCTAAACAAATGGGAAATTTGTACTAATACAGTCACAGGCAGCGTAGAAAGCCATTGAGGTTCAGTCATGTTCATGAAGCTATACTACTCTGATCAAAAGTTTAAGAGGGACAAGCTTATTACCACCTGTCATGAACATGCACAGAGCTTCCCTTTAACTCTCAGTGCATGCAAAAACAGCTTTCACTGCAGCTGTCAGAGGGTGTTTTTTGTTTCTGCCATGCTGTTAGATACAGTTTTAACATGCTCAGCCTGGATATGTGGGAGAAAAAATTACATCCATGATTCCTGGATAGGTGCAAATACTAGGATGGTAATAGAGGGGCTCCAACCAAGGACCACAGTCATTACTGAGGGCTGCACCTATAAAAATCATACTGACATACTGACGCTTAAATGTATGCAATGAAAAATGTATGTAAAGTCTTACCAAAAAATCTTTTGTTTACCTGACAATTTACTTCAGAATAATACGAAATGAGATTAACTTTGAACTATACTTAATGCTATGGCTGATCGCTTTAGCAAGATGCTTTATATAAACTGTATTGTATGCTTTTAAAAATGTACATACTATATACTGTGTATTATTGTACATACAGTATTTTCATTCCAGTATACTGTATAGTACTTTTCAGTTTTTTATGTATTTTGATTTTTATTCACATTTAATTTTAATTTTTGTTTTTTATTTTAGGCAAAGTTTGAAAAAAAATGTTATAACATATCTTTCCATTATAGCAAAAAATATGGATGTGGAGATTTTGGATACTCAGGGATTACTGCAATTTATATTAACATTTTAGTAAATATTTTTGTGTACCCCAATACATGAAATGGCAGGCTGTACATAAACTTTCGGTTACTCATTGGAAATCCTTGTGCTAGGACACGAAAAACACAATTTATGGTTACATTTGCTTGATAGAAGTTTAAATTTAATTTTGCTTACTGCATTCTCTGCAGAGCCATCAAGATTGAGGTATACGACTGGGACCGTGATGGCAGGTAGGGTAGTGTTCTCCATTTCTCTCCACCACCTGAATCTCAAATGACAAATGAGCAGTGACGTTGTCATGAGAGCAGTGAACAAGATAATCATCTGCCAATTGCTGATTATATAGCAGCTGCTGGCTGCAGGTGCTTTGCCTTTTTAGCAGGTGTTGGTATAGGAATGATCAGTTTTGAAAAGTTAAACATATTTGGCAATGCTTGTTTGTGTTTCAACAAAAAATGTGGTCTGTACATGTGTATGTGTGTGTTTCCAGCCATGACTTCATCGGGGAGTTCAGCACAAGCTACCGGGAGCTGTCCCGTGGCCAGTCCCAGTTCAACGTGTATGAGGTGAGAAACTCATCCACCCCCACACACACACAGACACACACACTCTCACAGGCACATGCAGGAACAAGCAATTGGTGTTCTTTGGGGTCACTTAGAAAAAGCTCACTGATTGAAAGAATGACTTTGAATGCAGTATTATGGATGCAAAACCTTCCTGTCTTCATGGTAAACAAGGTGTTAGTTAGAAGGAACGACACTGGTGTGTTTAGCAACTCATATTTGTCTTAAGGACTATGTTGTCAAAACACTGCCTAGACCTACTCAGATTCTCACACTGCGAAAGGTGCAGTATAGTGTAGACTTACCAATGTTGCTTCTTGATTCTAATAGCTTAGAGCACAATTCTCTTAAATACACAAACACACCCTCACCTACACAAAAGTGCAGACACACCTTCACACTCACATCCTGCTCAAGGTAAGTGACAACTGTTTCTTCATTGTGTTTGCAGAATGTAGCACAAAGGAACCTCATGATGTATTGACCTTCTTTAAAAATTCATTGTAATCCGAATTGGCACCATTTTAACAGGCAACACTTGGGTTGTGAGGTTGCAAAAAGGATACCAAAATGAATAACTTAAAGAAGTTGGGACAAGGTTAAAAATGGTGATGTTTGGATTTAATTTATTTATTTGGATATTTGGACCAGGGTAATGTGGGCCCATTTTAGCTGCATTTTCACCTAGTAAACATCTAAAAATCACCTGCTTTCCTTAGGTGCTCAACCCTAAGAAGAAAGGGAAGAAGAAAAAATACATGAATTCTGGAACAGTGAGTTGATGAAATGGCTTTCTGATGTATGGGATAGGGGATGTGATCATGTTTTTTATTGTGTTCCTAATTCTATCAGGTGGTGCTGTAGGTTTTCTCAGTGTTTGTGGTTTTGTGGTACTCCTTGAGGAACTAATCTTGCTTCACAAAGTTAGATAGATGTTTATGACTGAATGTGGTTGATATTTGTCACTGTCTCATACTTGTATTTCTGTTTGAGTTACTTAAATACATATGGCTTTATTATGAATTACTTTTTGCAATATACTAATTTATTTTCTTTTTCTTTTGAAAAGGAGCTCCACAGTACCCACACTTATAATTGGGAAATGTTATGTAATCTTGCTTTGTAGAATAAAATTTATGGCCTCACCATAAATCGTAGTGTGTACTAACTGTTCCACTTCAATTCGATCAGGTAACCTTGTTATCATTCCTTGTCGACACTGAGGTCACCTTCCTTGACTACATTAAAGGCGGGTAAGTAAGAACCGCACAGTCTTTCCCTGCTAAGAGGTGGCCACCAAGGATCCACACACTTACTACCAATTTTGTGATGGCAGGGTTAGATTTATGGGTTGGCAGAAAATGGAGACAAGTGCAGAAGTTCTAAGTTCTCCTGCTGATAATTACCATGCAGCCAAACATGTGAACCAAGGTGAATTGTCAATCATTTCTCACTGGCTGACAGCTCCATGAAACTATAATCAGACCTGCAACAGGCCAGTCTTGATATTCACCTAATTATTTTCATGCGGTCAAATTGAGCTCAGTTGAGGGTCTCTGGGAATGAGGAGCATTCCTGTTCATCTCCTGTTCATCATTAAGAGGCCTTTCACTGCAGGCTCAGCTAAGCACTGTGGAGGGCTAATAGGTTTTCATCAGATCACAAGAAAGCCACCTCTTTTGTTCTTCAGTATAAAAAAAGTCTTCTTAAAATAGAGTTACTGTAGTGGGCGAGACAGTTTGACATGCAGTCAAAGTCATGCAGCGAGGCAGTGAAACTCTCTCAAAGGTACAGTGTGAGTTGGTGTGATGTTTAACTCTCCTTAGTCCTGTTAATTCTTTACTGTTTTTCCAGCAAGGTTTTTCATGACACATTCTTTTTAGAGTGAGTTTTGCCTTGTAACATGAAGGTGATTTTACTTGCACAAGAATGGACTTCCAGCAGGACAGTGACACATTGACAGATAGCTGTCAACCCAGAATGCATAACAAATAGGTCACGCTCAGCTGAGCAGCCAGCTGAGCAGCCATTGAGCGAGGGTGCAAGGGTATAATCCCACCCAGGTGTGACAGCCAGTGAGTCCTAGATACAGTGTGTATTATGAGTAACAGTGTACATAGCCTCAAGGAGCATCAATAACACAAAATAGCACAATGCTTCCCTAATGAAAGTCATGGAACAGAAATATTTTAAAAGTAACAGTGGTTTGTTGTATGAGGTGTGTGCAATTCTAGGAGTAGCACTGTAATTTTTCAGCCACTTTGCTGGGATTATTTTTTATTCACCATGTTTTTCAAGGGGCAAGTTATTGTTAAATACAGTATATGGCCAAAAGTATCCGGACCTCCTTTCTAATGATTAAGCTAAGCTGTTTCAACTGTACCTAAACAGCATATGAACACATTATAGAGAACTGTGTGCTTCCACCTTTGTGGCCACAGTTTTGGGGAGAAGCTCCTTTCCTGCTTTAGCATGACTGTGCCTCCATGCACAAAGTAAGCGCCATAAACACATGGTTTGCCCAGGTTGGTGTGGAAAAATTTGTGGCTGCACAGAGCCCTGACCTCCATATCAAACAGTATTAGTACTTACTTACATGCAGCTCTTAATCTTGTACAGGAAGTGCAGTTAACCACATTTTCCTTCATTATAGCCTGCTTTCTCACTTGCCAAATGGAACATGTCACCCCAAATCGTAAATCATTACATTCTCTAAGACGCATTTTCATGTTTGTCCACAATCATTCACCCTAGATGTCTTTTGTCAAAGCCGTTGTGAAGGCTTTTACTTAGCTTTTTCTGCTTTATATTTTTGAGGGAAATGCTTTGTCTTCAAGGAACTGCACATTTGAAAATGGTATCCAGCTGGGTGTCTTTTGTATGGTGGGACTTGGCACATATATAATCAGTTCTGAGTACAACATGCACTAGAGTCAGCATTGATTCTTGATTTGTTGGAATGGTGATCTGAATTCTGTTATGAGCATTTTGTTATACCAGGGTACACAGGGTGTGAGTGCCATTGGGTGCTGCCTGTTACCATGGTTACTATTAGGCTCAGTCACAGTGGTAAAGCACCACTCCCTTGTCAACTTTTTGTATGGAGAGGTGGGGAGGCTTCAGAAATTTTCTCCCACAGCTATATACCATGGTAGGGTATTTTGATTTACAAATTATGTAATCAAGCCACCCAAATGGTATCAGCAAAGTGCAAGACTTGGCCAGCTCCTGCTAGAAGAACTGACTTTCGGCTGCTCCCGTCAGGGGTCGCCTCATCCGCATATTTGGTTCGGCAGATTTTTACACCAGATGCCCTTCCTGACACAACCCTCCATTTTGCCCGGGTTTAGGACCAGCACAGAGGTGTACCCCCTTGTGGCTGGATTTGCATCAACACCCCATATGGGGCTCAAACCCACGACCCTGAGATTATGAGTCACATGCACTACTGACTGAGCTAGCCAGGCAGGGTCAGCTTCTGCTAGAAGAGCAAGGAATATTCCTGACCTTTAACTTCTGTTTTAGATAACAGAACACTTTACTTGGTATAGCTCACCTTTCCCTTGTTAGTTCCTAGCCCTTTCTCTAGGCTATTCTCCAAAGGGACTCCACTGGGTTAATTAAGATTTTGTCCTCTTTTGAATTTGCTCAATTGTGTCTCCACCAGTGCCCTAGAAGCAGTTCTGGAGATAAATGAATCACTGCTGGTGATGCAGGTGATGTATCATGGCCTGAGCAAAGAACTTCTCTCTCTTTGTACTCTTTTGTGTCCTGATTCTGTATACAGCACTCACTGCCCTGTCTCTGTTTATGATAATGTATGTAAGGTTCTTTCATTGAGCTTGTCCGTTGCATTTTGATGGCTCCAAAGAACTTTTATTCGATTATCTAAGAAAATCACAAAAGCAAGTTCTTAAGGATATTCAAACCACACTCATCAATATTTCCTCTTTGTGCTTGTATTACATCCTGTATTGAAAGAACTGAAACAGACTGTTCATTGAGATGCTTTTTCTACTTGCTAAATCAATAATTGTCTCCAAATACTTTCTTGTACCGACACCCTGCTGAGGTGCCTGGGTGTAATTTTGACAAACGTTGATCTCAAGGTGTTTAACACTCAGGTAGTCAATATGCAGTGTGTTAAGTGTGGCGATGACTTCTTCCTCAAGCATTTCAAGCAGTTGCATTTGAGTTCTGAAAAAATTCACTATATACTTGGTGCTTTTTTCCAGCAATGAGTCCACAGTCAGTGCTGCTCCATAAGGCATTTACTTACTGCTGACTCACACCTCACTCAGTCCAAATTAGCATTATATATGGTTGGTGTCAGGAAGAGTTCAGCTACAGTTTGCCAATCTGTTTTACTGGCAGCAGCCTTCTGTGAGGTAGTGTTTCAGCCTGCAGGACTTCCACTCCCTGCCCAATAACTTTGCACAGGATCACATTGAGAGGTTGTTGCTGTCCTTGTCCCTGCTTCTTTAAGTCCCAAAACTTCAGGTACTGGGGTAGAGGTACATATGTCTTCATTTGCTTTTCTGCTGCTGCTTTCCAGGTCAATGTTAACTGAATTTTAAATGTAGTTATATCTACAGATCATCGTACTCACTAATAATCATGGTTGTTATTGTTGAATAGCAAGATACTTTAATTGAAGCAGGGCATCCATACAGTACATGTCAAGTAATAAAATATTTCATGTTTTACCTGGTGTCATATTCCTGGGCTGTGGAGATATTCTTCAGCAGCTACATTTTTTTTTATCCAAACCATAATATATATATATATATATTTGACTGTGGTCAGAGCTTGAAGCAGCTCCGTACTCAACAGCACTCCATATCGTCATACTATGTTTTGCTTTTTCTTGTTCCATGACATTTTCTTCTGTACTTCTCATAAGCTCTTAGTACTTCCTTCTGCCCCTTTTTGACCAAAATCTGTCTGAGCTGCTCTCCCAGTAAAAGACTGCTGCAGTATATGCCCATTATTCATAATAGCCTGCATAGTCACATTTCATTACCCAGTGCACTAAGTTGCACTGCAAGGCTGCTTGCACTTTTGCTGTCATTTGTTCAAAGTTTCTATCCCCTTTTGTGTGTTGTGCTCCTGGTAATTTATGGGTTTGCCTGTTGCTATATCCTTACTTGTCTTGCTTCCTCTCTTCCTTCCATATCTGTTGGCATCCACACTCTATTTCCCTTGATTGTGACTTTTCCCTAACAAGACAAGACGTCTCTGCCCTTCAGGGCTGGCTTTAACCCAGCAGACCTCAGTCGCTCTTCACAGGCTGCTCCTACATCTTTTGCCACTGGTATTGTCGAAAGAGCCAGAATGCTCCAAGACTGGTGCAGGATGCAGGGTATGCCTACATTTCTCTGACCTTTGGAGACTTTAACTGGAGACCTGGTCTGCCTCCAGACCACCAGCCCAGAGTGCTGCTATACTTCATCATGTTTTCAGAAAAGACTTTTTCAGGCTACTATCTTATCTCACTTTTGCAACATAATGCAGAATATTTTTTTGGCGTATTGGTTTTGATCCCACCATTTGTTTAGTATGAAAGGGATTCGTGGATCATCACGGTCAGTGTAGAATAAATTGCTGTCCAGCATGTATGAAACAGCCGGACTGCACCATTACATTTTTTATGTATATATCATACTTTCCTTGCACAGTGACCTTTATGCATGTACCTTTAGTGAAGTTTAACGTGGTGGGGCAGAGGTTGGTACTCGTCGCATCATTTGGGCTCTCAATTATGAGGGCAGTTTTCGAAGGCATTGATTTCAGCAGGTGGTTTAACTATAAAATACATTCAGCGTGGTACTGATTGAGCGTGCCCTACCACGTATCCTGGTACTATCCTCAAAACACCATCGCTGTGTATCGTATAGATGGCTTCTCAAAATATGTAGACGGAATTTCAGTGTATCACTGTTACTTGAGTGTTTGGTCAGTCGTGCTTTTCATTTGTTTTTTTCCAGGACACAGATCAACTTCACAGTGGCAATTGATTTCACAGCATCAAATGGTAAAGTGCAGTACATTTCAAGCTGATGAATACAGATTGAAGATTATTTAAATATATTCAGATGAGTAATCAACTATCATTCAATGAAAAAAATGTCAATGAAAGTGATAATGATAATGACTGTGCTGTTGTGAGCTGCTCACTAGATTGTCCCTGTAGATTCATGGAACAGCACCAAGTGGAATATCACGTCCAAAAACATTTGAAAACTTTTAACAAGTGGCAGTTTTTCATTTTTTGATATATCTTGTGCAGGTAATCCCGCCCAGCCCACATCACTCCACTACATGAGTCCGTACCAGCTCAATGCTTATGGCATGGCACTGAAGGCTGTGGGCGAGATCATTCAGGACTATGACAGTGACAAGATGTTCCCTGCTCTGGGGTTTGGTGCCAAGCTGCCACCTGATGGCAGGGTCTCGCATGAGTTTGCCCTGGTAAGCTAGACACCTGACACACTCTTCTAGTCCAGTATCATCTTTTCCCCAAACCAACTTGCAAACACCTCATCAGTGGTCTTTAGATCTCATCCTGGATGATCCTGCAATAGCTTTTTTAAATGATCCAGTGAGATACATCACTAAATCAGTTGTTACGAAAATAATTGGTTCATTTAAGTAGTTGAAGACTCAAGTACAGTGAAGCCCTGCAGACTCTGCATCCTTCAAAAATAAAAATGAAGAGGCAAGCCTCGAACTGTCTCACATGGTAGAAGTTGTCCACTCTACGTTTATACGTTTAGAAACGTTCACTTATTGACAACAAACAGCTTGAGGAGCCAGCTGCAAAGGGTTGCAGATGTGCTAATTTGAGCATTCATAATTTAATAAGAGGCTTAGAAACTTTACTGATCTCAGAAGTGTCCAAATGCAGAAAAAAGAATGCTTAAATGGCAGTAATAGTTTCTCATGCTCAGTGAAGGAATTAAAAGGATTAATATTTACATATACGCGTGGGTGCTGATTTTCATTTTGCTTCATGGCTTAGATGAATACAAAAGGGAGATTTTGCAATTTGCAACAGACATTAGTTTGCTGTGGTGTTTTTCAGCGAACAATATGTATTTTACCATCAGGACAGTGTATATATAATAAAGTCATTGTGTATGAACAAATAACTGGCTTGGTCTTTTATAAACCAAAGAACATTGAAACAATTATTCATGTTGTAAAGCAGGTTTAAAACCTTAAAGTTATTAGTGGTAGCAAGTTAAAATTTATTGTTACCATATTTGTTTATTTAACTGATGCTTTATTTGCATGTTTATACAGTTGGGACATTTTTACTGGATAGGTAAAAGTTCAGGGGTACAGTATCTGGAGTGGGGATTTGAACCCAGGTCCTTCAGGCTGTAACTGATACAATACCTTCTACTGAGTTTAGAGCAAAGACACAAAGAGAAGAATTTGTATCCACTGGTAGGAATGTAAACTGAGTGTAAAGTAAAGCAACAGTGCCAATGTGTTCTTCCCAATAGTAAAAATGACACTCAAACTGCTCTCTATTTTGTCTTCATGAGACTTGCCTTCACCCTGCCTGTAGGGCTGTGAGTCCCACTGCTGTGCCATGGTGCAGTCCTCCTGGCATGCCCCTGCTTGCTGCCTAAGGGCAGCTATAAACAGCACAAAGGACAGCAGATGCCATGCTGTGTTCTTAATTGAAAACAGGCTTCAAATCCATCTGCGTGTAAAGACTGCATGCGAGGTTACCTCCTGAAGTGAAAGGCATCCGGCGCTTTTTGATACATGTTCACACCCAGGATTCATTTATTCAAGCGATTAATTGCGCCCGACAGTTTGATAGTGGAAACAGTTCAGATTACTATGGGAAAAACCAGGAGTTTTGATGGATTTCTTTTGTTGCGTGTGGCTTTTTCAGCATGTGAGAGGCTGGCATCCTCCTCTGGCATACAGCCACAGCTTGTCCTTGTCGCCAGTGGAGACATTCAGTCCTCTGGCAGGCTCTTGCCTGTAGCCCTTGCAGTTCAAGCAAAGTGAGGAGGTGGAAGTTAGTGCATCGTGCATGAAATGTTGGCTCGGACTTTCCACAGAATGGAAACCCTCAAAACCCCTATTGCCATGGGATTGATGGTGTCATGGAGGCGTATTATCAGAGTCTGAAGTCTGTTCACCTGTACGGTCCCACCAACTTCTCACCTGTCATAAACCACGTGGCCAGGTAGGTGTTGGTGGTGCTCACCTGTGTGGCTGCTTACTGAAATATTAGCAAAATGGAAGGTCAGCTTTTTCATGCATATGCTTATGAAATGCATGAAGTAATTTTTTGGGGGGTTTTTTTCACACCAGAATCTGATTTATTTGGCCAAGTATGCACACATATACAGGGAATTTGTTTTTGGTCCCCAGTGGCTCATAATGTACATATTTTGATGCACACTATACCCAGTAAATAAGTAAATTAATACAAGCACATCACAAGTGTGCTTTATTTCAAAATTGTTTAAGGATCTTAACCAAAATGTATATTTATACCTTTTAATAGTATCCTATTCTATGATGTTATGTGTATGCACTATATGTATATATGTATATTTCCATTCTGTCTGTTTTTAAGGAGGGCAGACTAAGCAAATGCCGATCAAATGAGCTGATATCAAGTGATATATCTTGATATCAGAATTTTCTCTAGTTAAATTTGTTATCAAAGCCTGATATCAGGCTAATGAACTTTGTGTTCAGATCATTTGCATATACAAATTGTAGCAATGCTGCATGGTAATGAGCTTGCTATCAAATAAATTAACATTTAAACTTTAGTGCTGATGTGCTCCTATGAGCTTAATATAGAACTTAAGCACTTTGTAAGCTTCAGAAATGATGTATGCTAATGAGACTGATATCTAAGTTGCACACAATTAAGCTGTGATTTATGCTAATCTGGCCCAGGTTTCAAAATTCGTGAGCAAGAACTAACATCAAGACAAAATCAGAACAGTAAAGGAGACTCATTTTGGAGGCATTTCTGGAACCCCACCTATCAGCTTTGTCTCCTAATCCAGTTTATTATTGCTAAAGTGGTGGTACTCTTCAATTTATGACTTTTCAGTAGTAGATGTGTTCCATTTGAATTTGGGTGTACTCTTCAATAAGTGTCAATTCTGTTACAGATTAATATGAATTAATATTGTCACGATCCACAAAATTTCTTGTCTAAAAGAACAATTAGTAATATCCTTAAGAATAGCTTAAAAAGCCCCCCCCCCCCAACTAGTTAGGGTCACTTACTGAGTGATGCACTGGGTAATCATTTAAACTTTACATTCATAGAGTTTCCATTTATTGCTGCATATAAGGTTAAAAATGAACTTGCCAGTGAGAAGAAAAGAGGCTGCGAAGGGAAGAGGCAGTTTATGAGTTCTGAGTTTAGTCATGCTTACATAGCAACCTTTTTTCAAGTCACTATATCATAATGTATGTGTGCAGAATACAGAATGTGTAGTTTCAGTAAATGGGAGCAATACAAATAAAATAAAGCTTACAGTGCAAGAATGGCACACACTATTATTGAATCCATTTGTTGTTCAGCATGATTTTTGCACAATTGCTAGTTATAAATCAGGCTGTGGCAACCTGCATATGCACATCTATCTTGGAGACATGGAACAAAGAAAGAACAAAGCATTCGTGTGTTCTTGGAGTTGCTTGTACTCAAACTTTAGCTTTAGCAAAAATCAAAATGCAGGCACTGACGAACAACAGTCTGGGCAATGCTGTTGAACGGGTGCGAGAGTTAAATGTCAGTTTGCTTTTCCCCTTGCACAGCAGCGTGGGCATGCCTGGGGGATGGGGTAGTTGGTGAAGAGTAGGCTGAGCGCCGATGTGCACATGTTAACAAGGAAGCAGGTTGTGTGGATCACGGAGCCACAGTTGTTAATGCCATTCAGACATCCCCTGGCTGCTGCTGCTGCTGCTGTGGTGCCACACTCCTCTAATTTAATTCCACTTTGATCCTCTTCTCCACACATCCCTGCACTCATTTCATGCCCACAGAGTTTAATAATGCTTTGGCTTGCTGGCCTCGTATTGTTGTAATCTCATTTGCCGCCCTCTCATGGCTGCATTCTAATCCGTGGTCCTCACTGCATCGGGTAACCAATGGAATGGGAAACAATCCAGCGTGGTCACCCAGCACTGGTCCATTTCACTCAGTCAGCTGATATTCCCCTTCAGATTGACCTCTTGTGATCAATGCTACAAAATGGTGTGCTTAAATAAAATTAATTAAAAATAATCCAAAAAAAATCCAAAGCATGTGGGTACATAAGTTCTGAAGAAGTCTTGTTCACAATATGCATTACCTTTTTTATTGTAGTACTTTAGGGACAGTTTTTGCACAGGGATTTCCAGGCCACAGCTGAGAACTTCTAACAAAGGTGTTGAATTGCTTGTCAGTGTAAGTCAACTGTTCCACGCAATTTTGTGTCCTCAGGTACGCATCATCGGTGAAAGATGGCTCACAATACTTTATTCTCCTCATAATCACGGATGGAGTCATTTCAGACATGGCCCAGACCAAGGAGTCTATCGTCAATGTGAGAGCCCTTACATGTCTGCATGCTTCTTGGCTGTCTCAGGTTTTCATGGATCCTCTGTTTCGTACAAACACCAGACCTAATGGGTCAGATCCTTTTTGTGAAGATTAGGAAAAAGATTGTGGAAATTAAATTTATATTTACATGTTTTCATTTAGCAAACACTTTTCTCCACTGCAGCAAACAGTGATTACTAACTAGTTGTAGGAGTGGTATGTAGTTTACATGTTTTTTTGAATATGATGCAAAACACTTAATTGTGTGCAGAGCATATACGCTGCAGTGAATCCATAGCAACCATATTTTTTACAGAAGTGACTTTGTCACCGTAAGGTTGTAAAGATGGTCTTTCTGTTGTACCTTTGAACAAGCAAATGAACCCAAGTTGCTCGTGAAAATGCAAGTGTCAACTGCAATCTAATTTGGAGTTGTTAGCCATGTAATTGGTATGGTTAAGGAGCCCTGTAATGGTCACAGTGTAATGAAGAGCCTCCTCCATCTGCAAAGAAAACATCAGGAAGGCTGCATGGCCCTGAAATTCGAGTGATATGGGGACTCCGTCGCCGCACAGAACATCTGTCATCATTCATCTTGCTTTAAGTCGTCTCTCAGCTTATACCCCCAGACATGTGAGGTTAACACTCAGAAGTCACAAAAAGCACCCCTGGCCTTAAGTGTTATGATTGTGGTCTAACTCGGACTCATTGTCCCGCTAAGACACCTACGCAGTGGAACTTAATTAAAAAGTAAAAAAGGCCTTTTAATGGATTGGCTTTCACTTCTACGCTAAATGTTTTGTTCTATACTGACAGAGATTTTAAGCAAAATTGTTTTTCAATTTCTTGTGATGTGAGAGAGCTTTGTATATTTATGAAGCTTGTAGGAAGGTAATTCAGTCCTTTTCAAACTGGAAGAATGGCTCTTTATATTGGGGTCAGTGATGTATTTTTAAGCTGTGCATTTTATGTGCCAGTACAAATAAGTTTAGTCACCTAAACAGAAAATAGTACATCTTACAGTCTAGACTGCAGTGTTGTCTATCCTCTGTTTCTAAAGGCCAAAAAAAATAGGAAAAGTGAATTATTTCAAATATTTTGTTGCTGAAATATTTTTATTTTTACCAACAGGCCTCCTCTCTTCCCATGTCAATTATAATTGTTGGAGTTGGACCAGCAGAATTTGATGGTAATGTAAAAAAAAAAAAAAAAGCCTTCACGGGATCCTTTCTTCCTCCCTCATTCCCTTTGGCTTCCTTGTCCCTCATTTTCAGCATTTGCCATTTAACTCCTTTCATCCTCTGTCTGCTTCAGACAAAAGCTTTCTCTCGGGCTGGAGCACTGCCCTCCAGAAATGCGTTGGATCCTTGCAAACAGCCAGCCATAACGCACTTCCAAGCATCGATAGTGGCTGTGTTTCTGCAATACGTCAGCATTGTTAGCCCATGTCTCATTGAGCTTGTTTACATCCAGCACTATTTGTATGGCTCGAGGCTGGCCAACGCTGACATTTATCTAGATGGATAGATAACAACTACATAGAAGGAGTCTTTGATTTGCTCTCCCTGCCACTGGCACTAAATTTATCTGCTGAGCCAATGTTATTTAATTTTTTTTGTCTCTCCAGCCATGGTAGAGCTGGATGGGGATGAAGTTCGGATCTCGTCGAGGGGACGATTTGCTGAAAGAGACATTGTTCAGGTATGCTTTGTTCCACTGAATCAAGACACCTGCTGTGAGGTGCTGATATAAGCAAGAGGCTTTGAGAAATCTCTGATAATGTGAACAAAAGGTCAAGAAATATTTCATACTTAATTTAGTTTTGTAGCTGCATTAAAATCCAAGGAGCATTCACATAAACTTCATACAAACTTAAATATATTACATAAAAATACAGTATCAATATAGTTTGGCCACAACAGTACTGTTTAATAAAATATGAGATTGTAACAGGGCTCTGGCAGCCGCGCTCAACCAAGTTTAATAGTCACGTGTACATTGTGATAACTTTCATTCCTGAGCAGGTACAGATGCTAGCAGTGTAAAAACCAAAAATACATTATTTAAAATGACACATTTTCATTAACAATATATTAGTTTTATTTAAGTTATCTAGATATTTTAAAGAGCAGTCTGTCTGTCTGCCTGTCCATACATCATTGCCGTTAGTGTTTTCTTCCTTGGTTTGGTCCTTGGGCATGACACCATACTGGTAGGGGTCCTGAGCCGGGGCATCTGGTCTAGGCTGGCTTTGATGGTGCTGGAACAGTGGGATGCATGTTTGATCTGCAGAGAGGTTGAAAGATACCATTTTATGATTATAATTAAAAATGGAACAAATTTGTTTTGTTTTTTGTCTGTATTTCTTGATGAAGATGATTGGCATTTCAGCTTAACAAGGACAGTGAGTAATTCGGTATGAATCAGTACAGTCTCATTGATTATATATTACTTTGTGGTGGACAGCTCAATCGTTTGTTTTTTGGTACATTCCAAGAGCGCTTGTGGAAAAACATGACAGTTGAGAGAGTTCAGTTATGCATTGAACCTTGCTGCAGTAGGCTTTCTCACTCCAAGTAACTTTTGTGTTTGTTTGCCCATTTTTTTAGCTTATGGATAAATGTATTAGTCAAATGGTGCAAATAGTTCCCTTTTGTGCTTTTATTGAGAAGTTTCATCAAAGACCACTGTAAATATATAGGTTATTTGTGCCCAGTGATTCTGCCATTATGTTTGTGGTGGAAAAGACCCACTTCAACTTCCTTCTGTCACTGAGATAAAGATATCTTGGGGCATTTTTGTTGTTGCCTTCTTTCAGTTGCCCAAGGTATGTGATCCTTAGTAGGTTTAGTGTTTTTTACACACTGTGTCCTTTGACAGTTCATTCTCTGAAATCAGTGGACATTGATGATGTGTGGAGTTTTGAAGTTAGATGTCCAGACTTGGCTGGGCTCGTAACCCAGACATGTTGAAGTGTAGGTGTGTGACATAAAGACTAGGTTACCTTCACAGATGGACGTAAGGGTTTGTAATGGGGTGTAGGTCTCATTATGCTACACGGAGGATACTTAACTCCTAGATTTGCTTCCCTCACCCTAGATATCCATGTCTTGGTCAAAGGCACATCATTATGGGAGTGGCCATCTCAGCACTTGTCAGCTTGTTAGCCAACCTTGTTAACATTGAGTATATTGGAAACATTGTGGCTGTTGGCCAGGGATTTTTTGCCCACACGTGCACATAGACTAAACCAAACATGCTAGATTTCCACTGTCATTGTGCTACAAACAGAAAATTGGAGCCCTAAAATGTTTCTAGTTTATAGATTTGAATTTTTTGCAACGTGTGTGTATTTGTGATGCACTTTAAATTGGCCCAATACTTGGGACCTGAAGAGGTTCTACTGGTTAATCATCGATACTCAGACATTAAAGATTCTTTGCAGTGCATTCTACAGGACTGCATGTCTTAAATTATAGTTGAAGTTGTTGGTCGTGACCCACACTGGGTCTTTGACATGTACCAGATGAATTGTGAATTGGCAAAGTTAAGACGCGTTATGAATTGAGTATAGGCCTGTTTTAATTTTTGGTCTTGTACTTTTCACGTGGTTTTATTTTTCAGCGTCATTCTTGCTACGGTGCATTGCAGCTAAAGTAAAGCTGAAGAACGCTTATATAGTAAACTGAGTCCTTTCAAAGTTAAAGTTGATTTGCAGAAATCACAATCTGACAGGACAGTATGTAACCAGTTAGTGCCGGTTCTGAGCCTGGATAAATGATGAGTTGACACAGGAAGCGCATCCAGTTGTAAAATTTCTGCTCCAAACTCTCCGCACATTCCATGCATTTGTGTGGCATCTGGTGGTAATAGCTAACATGGGGTTCTCCTGACAAAATACCGTAAAACTGAGAAAGAGGGAGAGAGACAAAAACTGGGAGGACACATCAATTTACAAGCTTTTACTGTTCATCTGTTACTTGAAAAGTGTATGTCTTTCAGTGGGTATTTGTCACGTAACTTCAGCTAGCTACTAAACTAAATAATTAGCTAAGGCTATCTGGCTGGCGAAATAGGTTAGCATATCTCTTCCTTAATGCTTGTTAGTGGTAAAAGACAAAGCTTGGGCACTGTTTTTAAAAGTCGGAAAATGTTGCCAGTTGCAGTACTTGTTGAAACTTAACTCTTATGTTGTTGAATTTCATTTCTGAATTGTTGCCATCATGTAAGATTAATGAACCTGATCTTATCAGCACTGTTTTGTGTCACTGATTGTGAAAGAAAGTATTTCTTTCAGTGTTTGTATAATCATAGTCAGTGGGAAGAAATTTTTTTCAGGATTTGCCATTACTGTTGAGAAGCGAAATACAGTTTTCCGTTTTGCTGGTACTTGAATGATTTAGCATGTGCACTTGACTTTCTTTTGATTGCCTCATGCCTTGTTGCATTCTAAAAATAACATTTCAACAAGTTATTTAGCTGTTTCGCTGGTGTTGTGTTATTCATATGAAGTATAAGATGCAGTTCACTGGCACTGTAGGATTTTTCAGCTTAGGAAATTCTTCCTGTCTTAGGGTATACTCCTTTTTAGAGGAAATTGGGTTATATTTGCGAGTGTAATCTTTTCTTCCAATAAAGTTGTTCCCTTAGGGTGTATAAGGAATATTCATTTTGATAATGAAGTTTTCAGCAGCAGATACTAGTGGTTTCAGCCAATTGCCAACAGTATCGCCACTATTTGGGATTCATACTTATTACGGCTTCATGGGAAAGACCTGAATTTCGTCTCCAAGACAACCAGCCAGAATATTTTTACTTCAGCTGCTCTGTTAGTTATTGTCCTTGATACGTGCTAACTTGGTCACATTTAGACACCATGAGAGATGCTTGCTCCAAAATGCATGGGCTCTACTATAATGCTCTGCTTCCCACCAGTTTGTTCCATTCCGAGACTACATTGACCGCAGCGGGAACCACATCTTAAGTATGGCCCGTCTGGCTAAGGATGTGTTGGCCGAGATCCCAGACCAGTTCCTCTCCTACATGAGGTCCCGAGGCATCAAGCCATTACCAGCGCCCCCTCCCTACACACCCCCGGGACAGCCGCTGCAGACCCAAATCTGATGGACACTCCCAACCCCCCTGGGACAGGGAACTCCACCTTGCTTGTTGCACTACAGCAATGTGATGGATCAAGCCTCTCATGACAGGTGACAAAGGGTATGTTTACTTCCATTTCCCAACGTTCTACTGTCAGCACTCTCACAGAGGGCCAGGACCTTGGGAATGTGCAAAGAGCCTGAAGCAGCTGAGGAGCTGGGAATTGAGAGCAGTCATGGGACTGGCTATTTCTGGGCCAGTTTAAGAAGGAGGTCCCAGTACCTGTGAACACAGAATCCCTCGACTGTTGTATATAAAAGTCAGAATGCATTTTCTTGCTCTCTTTCAATCTCTCTGTATCTCTCTTCTCTCTGTCTTGCTATCTCTTTCTCTCTCTCTCTCTCTCGCTCTCTCTCTCAATGTTTACATGTTACTTTATGACAATTTTTACCATTGGATACTTTTATAAGCCTACTTTAAATATGAATTTTGCAATATTTATACTCCGGATGTATTGTTCTTACTACAGGCAATCGGTGGCTGTGATTCAGGCTGTAATGAAGCATGCTACATCACACACTTGCAGGAAGTTCAGTGTACAGCTGTGGGGTGCTCTGTTTAACCATATACAGTAAATGCTCACTCTTGACTTTCTTTGCTGTCTTGAACTGAAGGTGGCTTGCTTGCACAAGATTCCTATCTGACTGAAAACCACAGCAACTCGGCTAGCCTTATATTGTATTACTGGAGTTCCCAACTGAGCTGGGAATCATCAAGCCCAACTGTCAAAAACACCAGTAATTTTTATTTGTGCCACCCAACTGTTTGTGTATGCTTTTAGAAGTTATACTAGGTACAGTGCATTGCTTCTTTTTAATCTGGAGCTGTGGAGCTCATGGCACAAACAACTGAAACTCCCAGATTTGTCATGGCAGTTGAATTTAAGGTCTTTGGCTACAAGTTTTTAACAGTTTTAGCTGCAATGTGATGGTCCTCATCTAACTATGCACAGCGTGAATTCCTACCCTGAGGTCCTTCAGCCAGTGTGTTGAAACTTAAACCAAAAGATCCACTGTACAGACAAACTTATTCAAATTAAACATTTATTTAAAGTTGCTGTTTGCACTTTCAGCCTGAAAAACAAAGTAGCCGGATTGCAGATCAACTGGATTCTCTTCCCTTCTGAAACAAATACACCTTTAGGATAGTTTCTGCATGTATGCTTCCATAATGAAAAGAAGGGATGTTGACACTTATATGACCTGTCTGGATTAAATGGAGCACTGCTGTCATTATTAGACTGCAATATAACAAAGAAAAGTATCTGCTGAGTATTCACAGCTTTTGTTACTCAGAGTGAACTCTTGTCTTACTTGCATAATAGAAACATTCTCGCTCTTCATTGCCCCAGTGCCCCACACACTCGTACATACAAATGTAAAAGGTATATTTAAAAAGTATCTGAAGTGATAACATTGCCACTATATGGGGCTTTACTTTTGGCTTTTGGGGGTGTAAGGCCAATGAACCTTTACTGACGGTATGTGACCACTCACAAGTTTGTCAAAATGAGTTTGCAATGTGTGCCGTTTGCAGTGAGTGAGAAATTGGAACAATGCGTTTGCATGTTACAAGTTTTGTCAAAAATTTAGCCATTTGTGTTATGAAAGGTATAAGATGTTTGGAAGAAAAATACCACTTTGGGTGTAGAGAGAGTTACACTTTATCAATCATTTGAATACACACTGGTGCAGGAGAGCCCCTTCGAAAAGAGTCTCCGCCGAACAAAGGATACAGGGGTTGTTTACACAGCAGTTTGCAAGGTATGCATGCTTCTCGGCAGTTTTTCACTTCAGTTCTTTATGAGTGCAACTTTGGGTATTGTTATAAGGATGTGTTTACAGTATCTTATCTTAAGTCTGGTGGAGTAACTCCCGATTTAGGGGTCTAAATTAAGCAAGTTTCGTGTCAGGAAGAGAAGGGTACGGAATTTAGCAGAACTTACAGCTGGGTGAGTTACACCAGTTCAGTTCGCAGAGCACAGGTTACAATGCTTTGCAGCAATAAGCACAATATACTGGATAACATAGTCATAACAAAACACTCACTACAATATTGATTAATACCTTTAACATAATACAAGACATGCATTTAATGTTTAACTTCAGAAGCTTAACTTTACAAATTTCTTTCACAGGTGATTCAGAAGCCTCCATACTTGGCTGACATTCCCCCCCTGCAGTTTTTTTCTCTTTATAGGAATCAAAATGGCATTGAAAAGGCATCCTTTCTCCTTTCAGCACCATTGTGATTTTTAGAAAAAAATGTTTTTGAAAAATTGCAGGGGACAACATTCGGTGAATATGAGATCTGCAGAATGGTGTTTTATACTGTCACCGAAGTTGTAATCTGAACAGGTTGCTCAGATTTTTTTCAGTCATTGTAGACACGGTGTGCAATGACAAATGACTGCTATCACTTGTCTTGACCGAATGAGAAATATGACACACTTGTGAGTGGCCACACACGATCAGCAAAAGTTTTATTGACCTTCCACCACACCGTAGTCCCAAAGCACAGTGACATCTAGTGGCCGTGCTCTCAGACTGGATACTTTTCGAACAGATCTTGTAAATTTTGTTGTAAAGATTAAATTCAAACACATAATGAGTCTTCCCACTGAAATGCAAACAGAAGCTTTTATTTTGTTCAGCGAGTGGCTTTTTGAAGCAACAGTTTGTTTCGCTGGTCTTCATTAGGCTGGTACTGCCTCCTTCCATCTCGGATGTTCAATCAGAACACACGCATAGGCTGTACTCGTAACACGATGGCCTACACACGTCTTTTCTTCCCGTCTTTGCTTTCTCAGTACCGATGCAGGCACCACCCTTCCAGTCTTTGCATGTGCAGTCCAGCGAATGCATTTACTGCATTTCACCATGGAGCTGTGCACTTGCAAACTTTGTTTACTGAAAATATCCAAATAATATATTGTAAGCTTGTCATATCTTGCTCTAACGTGCACTATGTTTGCATGTTCAGTTTTAAAACAGGCATCTAATTTCTGAATAGTGTGTTTTGAAAATACAAGGAGAAAACAGTACAACATGGCCTTAATTTCTCAGTGATTTCTTGTTAGGATTTGTTCTATGCCTTCAGATGTTTTATATTTATATATAATATGATATTATATATATATATATATATATATATATATATATACACAGTGTTAGTGTTCAGTTGCTTTGTAATGTATAATTTTTCTGCACAACTTTAAAAAAATAAATAGTATGTTGTGCTTTTTGAAAAAGTTGCCAATCAGAAACTGCATGCTATAAAGTCAATAACTGATTGTCTGTATCAACTGTTTCTGAAACACGTTTTGCAATAAATATTGTTTTTAAATATGGTGTATGTGGCAAGTGTGTGTTTTGTCAAACAGAAAGGAAGGATGATAGCTGACTTAAACTGAGACTTGCTCACTAACTACTATTAACCACTCGTCCGAGGCAGGGTTGCAGAGGTCCAGAGCCAGTCCCAGAAGCACAGGGCACAAGGCTGAGTAGGAAACCTGCGGGACTGGACAGCAGTCCATCTCAGGGTTTGAATTAAAATTTTTTTACGCTTTATTTGCTCACATGTTACCAGGCACATTTTAACTCGATAGATTAAGTCATGGCATCAAAATTAGCTTGTCAGGAGTAGGGACCTGGGCGCTGAATTGCTTTGGCATTAGCAAGAGAAAATGCTGCTTTTGGCTTCAGCTACTCTGTGTTATCCAGTTAAAAACTTTGAGTAAGTTACAAAGAAAAAAGAGAATTGTTTTGAAAATTTACATTGATATTGATATGGGTTAATAATAGACTAATTTGGTAAATTTTTACAATTCAGTTATCAATGGAAGAAGTAGCATACATACTGACCTTCAATGTACTGAGCAAATGCATTGCACTTGGATGTCCATTTAAATTCTGATTTATTATATCTGGCCTTCAAAGAGACGTGAAATATACCATATCACCATTGTTATGTACATAGAAAATGCGATGTTACCGTGTGTGTATGTGTGTATTATTGCAGAGAACCAGCCAATACCAACAAGTAGCGTTAAGGACTCCCCATCTGAAGGTAGTAAACAGTTATGAGAGAGCTGACTCTGTGGCCTGATAGAAAAGCCAGAGTTTCCTCTTCAAGGACAATGGCACTTTTGGAAGTCAGTTTCAGCAGAACAGAATCAAGTCACAAGATTCAGCCAAGGTCCTTAACTGCAGTCAGTTTCAAAGGGTCTAAAAATATTTCATGCAAAATGACACTGAAGGAAATGGAAAAGGAGCTGAACAAGTGAGGTGAGAAATGAAAACGTTTCATGAGGAAAGAAAAAAACGGCACATCAAACAGCAGCTGTGTAACAAGGAGGGCCCAGACAAGAGATCTTCACCAGTCTTAATATCAATGGCCTGCATTTCACACATGCTGTATTTTTCCATGGGGGCAACCTCACGTACAATGCAAGACGGTATTTATCTTGGGATACACATTTGTGGCAGCCGATCTCTCTGGGTTTCGGGGTTTGTTATCTCTTCAGCATCATGGCAAAGCAACTGGTGATGGTTCAAAAGCAACCACCATGGAGAGTTTTCACCCCTACTGAGGAGGTCTGTGAGTGTTGTGTGTGATGACCAGTAAGGGACAGAAAAGGTTCAAATACACAGAACTTATGACTTGACAAGCTAACACTGCAGTAACTTTGTGTATTAAACGATTATTTTTGTGTGCTACTGACCAGGAGGTCGTCCAGTGACTGACAGAAAAGTGATGTACACGTAGGCAAAAGACAATTTAAGGATCTATCATCAGTATAAAGCACAAGACATAACTGTAAGAACTGTCTAAGCTTTTTCTAGATGAAAATATGTGCTAAACAAAAACTAATATTACTCTAATGATTAATAGGTATGTAGCTATAGCTGCACAGAGCATTCGTTTGGATCGGCATTTTATACATTACATTGCAATTTCCCAATAAAAATACACAGTACATTAAACATTCATAATGTTTGTTCCATGTTTCCTGGAAACTAACATTTTTTATTAAGACAAACTGATAACTAAAATGTGTATTACATAGGGGGTGGGTTCCACATACCCATTAAGGGGAACTAATGGAGATACTGGCTTTCCTGGAATCTTCACATTATTAACATCACCACCCCTGGGACTGATACACTCAGTGGCTATCAGAGGGGTCTGGTTGAGACATCACGGCAGGACCCTGCACACCTGATTCTAGTACTGTAATTCTATTAGGCAAACAAGCATCCACCCAGGTCTTTATAAAGGAGAGACTAACAACAACCACTTCTTTCCCAGACCTGGGTGGATGCTTGAGGTACTTGCAAGTTTTGTTCCTTGTGTGTACTTGTCTGGCGTCCTAGCATTCCAGTCCTTGTTTTGCCAAGATTATGTTCAAGTGTCTTCAGGTTTGCCTCTATTTCTCCATGTCTGTCTTCTTGTTCACAGACCACCGTATTTTCACCACACCAAATCTTCACAATCAGTTATATTGGCCAAGCATGCACACACATACAGGTAATTTGTATTTGTATTCACTATTAGCACAGCACACTTGTGAACTCTGCACTTGGGTTCACAAATACTTTTTATGCTTTGTATTTTTTGTGTTCTGTCCAATTCCGAAACCATGGTTCACAGTATAAAACTAAGTCTCCTTCTCTTTGTATAACTGTATGAATGCAGAAGAACTAAGTGAACCTGAACTGTATGTAATTGCTACAACAGGGGTAGCAGCAAAGCTGGCAGGTACAGACATCCCTGCTGACATCTGTATATTTTACTCCTGGTACATTTGCATGCTTTGCTTTATTAATATTGACCCATTTAGATGCTGAAACAAGAGGCTTGTGGTTCATTGTTGAAAGACTGTTTTGTTGCTGTATGTATGTACATGTATTTTGTATGGAACCTTGTTTAGTGTTCCCATCTATTTCCTTAAGTATCCATTCATTTATACAAATTAATGGAAAATATGACTTGGAAGACAGAGAATGGCAGAGAGGTATGTGTGTGTCTGGCTGTAGTTCAGTTAGTCTTTTCTGTGTCTATTCTTTGTGTCTGTGTTGTAGAATTTATAATGAGAAATTTTAGTTAAAATTGCACATTTTTAATTGCTATTCTTTTTAAATCTTTTGGAACATAGCTATTATTCAGTCTATGGGTATGAGCTGAACTTCTACCCACTTAACCAATGCTAATATTTGACTAAAATGTCCCTACCTAACTGTCAATGGTCTCTTAGCAACAGGCTGAGAAGGTCAGAGAAAAAATAGCTCATCACATATCTAATGGTTTACAGTCAATGCTGCCATTTCCTCAGTGTGGAGAATATCTTCCCTGTTCAGCAAAGTTCTGCTGCTTTTCATAAACATCTTTTTGAAGTTGGTTCTGGTTCCCTCAGCACTTTCCAGTAATGGACAAATACACTGTCACCTTAAAAACAATTGCTGTCACTCATCTCTTACCCTTAACTGTTTTATCCTGGTTTGTGGTGGGCTGGAGCCTATCCTGAAATCGCTGGCTCTAGGCTGGGAAACAGCACCCCAGATAGATTGCCAGTTCACTGTGGGATTTCTACATCCTGCAGGCAATTTAGAGTGACCAATTAAACCGAAACACAGGACTTGAGCGTGGGAGGAAACCAGAATACCTGGAGCAAACATGTAGATACAGCTGGATTAGAACTCTCACCCATACAACTCAGGTACTGAGAGGTGACAGTGCTTCTCACTGTGGCAGTATGCAATACCTAAAATTAATTTTAAAAAACCAAAATAAAAAGGACTCCAATCTGTTCCTCTGAAGCAATAATGAATTTTTGGATCGCAGGTGCCTATGTTCCTTTTTTTTTTTTTTTTTACAGTGAGAAAAAATATATTCCCAGCCTACCTCAAAACCCCAGTTTCCCCAAATAACACTTAAACATTCAAAACACCTGTGTAACAGTCCACCAAGGATTTCTACATGATAGAAAACACTAATAAATTTACATTTTCCTTCTATAAAGCAACAATATACTGTTAAGTAAATAATGAAATATATTAAAGATACATAATTTACATTACAGTGATACAGCACATGTTTAAGCAATGCAAACATGAGATGTGATCCTATTGGGAGAAGAGCTGAGATGCAACTGCAGTGCACTCTTATTACCTTTCCTGAGTGCTGCTGACTGGAGCTGGAAATCTTAGGGGAGTTCTAAGCTGAAAACTCTAGGGCCGGAGTTACTGCTCCATGGTAATCCCCACTTTTAACTTAATGAGCGACGAACCAAAGCAGGGATCCACTGAGCACCTTGTGTTTATTGTGACAACTTCGTAACTGTGTATTTTCTGTTTTTATCTTTTTAACTTTTATTGCCAAAACAGGCAACATCCTGTTCACTTGCTATAATGCCCCATTCTTGTAAAGTAAAACTTTTCACCGGTGTGCTTTGAAATTTTTTTAGATGCAGACATGAAAGGTTTTTGTTACAAATATTGAATTTTGTGTATTCAATTCCAACACCATTTTCCCCCAACAGCTGATCAATCAACTGTCCTCACTGGGTCTAAAAACTTGCCTGTGCAAATGGATTTTGGACTTCCTGACCGGCAAGCCACAGGCCATGAGGATCCATGGCAGCACCTCCTTTAAACCAAGGACCTTCATTGCTCAAGGTAACAGCCCTAAACACTATAGATTATGGTACAAATTTGACATTTTTGTATAAATATTTTAAAAAGACTCATGAGTCACTACGGTCATCATACCTTTCAAACATACAGAAGACCACACATCAGGTCAGATGTCAGGAGAGTTCTCAACCATTTGTTCTTTTAATGCAACTTAAGATCTCAGAACAACAATTTCAACATAATAAAATATTTAAAAAAGTAAACTGATGAAGCCCAACATCTGTTCATCCGTAAAATTAATGAATTTGATTTAAAACCACCACACGAGTGTTACATTGTTTTCACAGATGCTAATCTAATTTCTGTCAGCCTTTAAACAACTCTCCTAGAGCTCTAATAAGATTTACTGAAGACAGTTCTGAAAACATATTAAGAGATTTAAGCCAGTAGTTTCTCTAAAGCACTTTGTAATGACTGAGCAAATGCCTTGGACCTCATCTTGGTGTTTAATGAAGCTTATATTTCAAGGATAAATAAAGCAAGTAGACATGAGATTGCTTGAATTTTTCGTGTTGCTCATCTTCATACACTGTTGTGGTATCAATATAAGTTGATTTTAGGCCAGCTCATTTCTAACTTTATTTGCCAATCTTTTCTGTAGTTGTACAGCACATTTGAATGTGAGGAAGCAGCAGAAACTGCTCTGTTCCACTGCATTTTCAGGGCTCCTTCAAATGAATCAGTCTGCTTGAACAGTCCATCCCATCCTTTGTAGAAGACCACAAGGGACCACATTGAGTGTCACCCAGGAAGCTCAGAGCCATGTTGGCTGTGTGTATTTGTGAACTGTTTTAAGACCTCATGAAATATTTCTTTTATGCCATGGTTTTAAGCCATAAATATTTAACCATCTCTGCAGACAAGGAAGCCTTTGAGTGAGAGAGATATGGCTTGTACGCTTCAGCTGTCTAAATAGGAGGCTTTGGGCAGCGAGCGTCTACTATTTGCACTCAGTCTTCTCCTGGCCAGTTACTTACTTTCATCCACGTACATAATAACCAAGCCGTCGCTGGTTAGTGGGATTTTTGGCTTCACAAATGCCACCCAGTGTCACTGCAGATACTTGATGCTACTAGAATTAGCACAAATAATGTAGGATTTAAACAGCACCAAACAAAGGTTTTCACTCTAACTACAGCAGTCCACAGGAAGAACACAAGCAGCCATGCATGTTGTGTTTAGGTTTGTTTCCATGTCTGTTGCTCTTCTGACCCTACTTACTTTATGGTCTCTTTTCCACGCACTGCTGTCCTATCTGCTGAAGGTTTCTCCTTGGCACCTGTTTTGTTTCCAACAATCTTCCAGCCATTTTCTTGCATTCTGAGACAAATGGGTATTTCATGAGTCTGAGGATATGCAGGAGATGTAGCAGCGGTGACCAGAATGCTCACTGAGGCATGCAAGGCTCTTGCATACAGGGATTTGCATACAATTACAAAGCTATTTAACATCCTTAAACTACTTTTCTAATATTTTACGCCGTACGTTAGGTTTTTTTGCGTTACAGATTGTTTTCATTCATCGTGTTACAACGCTGTGGCAGAGAAGGCAGATCATAAAATGGGAAGCTGCAAAAGCGCGTCGCCTGCGGCCGCCAGGTGGCAGTATTTCGCTACCAAAACTGTGCGTTATATTGTGCGAAAATGAGCTTAAAGTGTCCGATACACTCTTATGCTGCACGTAGATTCATACAGTACCTCAAAATAATTTTTGGAAAATATTTATAAAATAATAGAAACCCATGCTTTGGTTTACCAAAGTGGCCACTGGGTTTTACGTCGCTGTCTCGACTCTTTAAGGTGGTGAGGAGGGGCAAGATTACACTAAATTTACCATGTTTACAGCAGGGTCCCGTTTAGCGGTGCAGTTGAGGTTTTTAGCATCGCGCTCTAGGGTACAGCAGCAGGAGCACACAACAGAGTTCAGGTGCAAGGAAACTATTCTCACCACTGAGTGTCAGCGTGGGTTTACAGTAAATTAATTTTTTGGCTAACGTCTGTTGTGAAAAATGTAACTAATTTTTCTTACATCATTGTGGGGAAAAACTTAAATTCACCTTCTTCAAAAGAACCAGCAACGTCAATTCGGGCGAAAGTGCAAACTATGGTACAGTGCCACCTAGTGGAAACAGCTGGTATTTCTCACAGGGCCCTTCATTTCCGTATATTTCACAGCAATATTCAGTGCTGTGTAAAGGAAACAAACTCGGAACATAAATACAGCGATGTTAATAAAGTTAATAAAACAACAAATGCAGCTTCAGAGATATAGTAATCTTTTTTACTTTTTACTAGTGAAATCACAAAAACATTTAATACAAGAGCACGTTGATGAAAACAGTGCTAAAGCATATAACAAACAAAAAAAAAATTCACAGTTCAATAAAATGCTTACTGTGCTAAAGAACATCAATAAAAACCCTACAATTTACAAGAATGTACAACCAGTTCAAGGGGACCACAAGTAACTTGGTAGAAATTGTTTTTATTTCAGTATATAAAACTTACACATGTAATTTAAAATATACTGAAATAATTATTGTATGGCTTAGTTTTGGTTTTAACACGTATCAGTCCAAAACAGTGTTTTTGGCCAAACTTGTCTATTAGTCTGCATTTTTTAAACCCGTTGAAAAAAAGTCTTAATCACCACATGAACCTTTGCAGGTCTGAGCTGTTCGGCCACTGAAACGTTCTGTTAATGAAGATGTGAAGCGTAGCTGCGTTGACAGCACTGTAGAGGCCCAGTTCCACGAAGAGTCTGGAGACAGAAGGCATGGGAATGTGCAGGCGGTACATCAGGTATGGCATGATGAAGTACCTGAACTCCAGCAGCCTCTGGGGCACTGTAACTGCAATGAGAGACACGAGGAAAGCCAGGTTCCAGAAGAGAGACCTCCACTTCAATGTGTCCACCAAGTTCCAGCCAGCAAACAAATACCCTGGCACAAGCAGGTAGGGAACCACCTCGTGCCTCTGGAAAATCTTTCTCCACACATAGAAAGGGTAGTGCCTGTTGTCAGCCAGCAGATACCTATGAACAAAGGTAAACTTCCACACCAGGCACAAGAAGACGGTGGTGATAAACAAGTACAACAATGGCCTTCTTTTGGCCGAATTTAAAAAGCTCACAATTCGTCCCCAGGACAGTGAAGCTGAGGCTGAGAATATCAAGGTAAACGTTAAAAAGTAGAAGAGCTGGGGGAAGTTCAGGCAAGCCTCATGGCTGCTCCTGTCACCAACCACGATGCCACCATTGATAAACACAAATGCCATGAAGCCAATTGCCACAGCAACATATGGCCATGTCACCAGAACCACAGCCTTTGTGTTGCGGGGTGTCATCAAGTAGTTGACAGAGAAGTGGAGCACCTTCCCTGCCCCACTGAAGGACAGAGGCACCTGCCTAGGCAACTTCTCATCCTTCTTCTTGGAGCACTCAGCTCTCCAGGCTTCATCCATCATGGTGGCCACGACGGAGGCAGCGCACAGCGCCACCCAGACAACGTTAGTCTGGCGGAACAAAATGGCACAGGCGCCCAGGAGAGCCGCCACTTTGTGACTGCCATACAGGGACATGAGGTATGCAAAGAGGCTGAAGAAGGTGGAGCCGGCGTCCGTGTAGTAGAGGAACGTGAAGAAGTACAACACTGGGAAGGTGGAGAGGGCGAGGGCTGAGAGCAGGCGGCGGGAACTGCCGTGCATCTGAAACAAAGCAAACAGCCTGACAGTCACAGCAGCACAGGGTGGGTTCAACATGTTACTTGCCATACACTGGTAAAATCACCATAAAGCGTTTTGGAGAATAGCATCGGCTACATGGATGAGCAAAGCATGAAACCAGGTGACTTTCTAGCAAACGTGACAACTGTATAGTAGCCAAGCGACACCCGGCCTGTGCTGGCCGGTCGTGTCGCACCTTGTCGCGGGGGTGCAGGGCGGCCACCAGCAGCCACAACAGGTAGAAGCTGCCGCAGCTGAAGAGCACGTTGACGAAGCGCAGCATGGCGGTGGAACAGAGGGCGCTGTCCTCCAAGCCGGCCGCCCACACGAGCGGCTTCAGGAGCCCCACGGAGAGCAGGTAGAGGCCGGGCAGCGTCGTGATCATGGGATCCCACTGCGGGACACAGCCAGTTTGTTCGCGTTAATACTGTTCACCCTGAGGCTCACGCGTGTCCTAAATGAAGCGAAAGGTTTGCGCACCTCGCCGAAGCGACCCGCGCAGTATCTTTGTGCCTGCGCCACGTGGAACATCTCGTCCATGTAGGGCTCCCTCTGTTCGCGGCTCACCGTGGCGAACAGCACACAGGCCACCAGGAAGCTGGCGCTGCAGAGCGCCGCGAACGCGTAACGTTCGGAGCGCTCCATCTTCGGCCTCTTTTCTCCACGCAGACGCACACCGAAGACACAGATTAGAGCGGCTCACGCCAGACTTGAGCAATTCCCAGGCGATCACGACTCCATGCTTGACAGCTGTGTTGGTCCGTCCCGATAAAGAACCCCCGTGGCAACAGCGACCCGCCGTAATAGTTCCCGGGTGAAAATACGGCTTTTTAAAAACAGCTCTTGTCGCGCAGTTGTCCGAGGCACTCGGTTCAGTGAACTGGCCACTTTGATAAGTGTCTGTGTTGGGAAAGAAAAGAAAAGAAAAGAAAAAGGGGAAAAAAAGCGTTTTTACTGCTTTGACAGGCACCCCATCCAGTGTGTACCCCAACACCCCCACAGACCACGGTTAAAGATAGCTGTATAGAGTACACATTGTGAAAAATAAGATCATAAAAATCCTGTGATAAACACAATACATCAATATTATTTAATCTTTGTCTAGAATATGTATATTTAATATTAATTTATTGACTTATTAGAATATATTAATGTATAATGTATTACTGCTTATCGGTAAAAGTTGGTAAAACGACAGTCTCACTTTAAATAACAAGAGGTTTTATAATACGATGACGGAGAAAGATGCAGAGGACAGGAAGAAGTGGAAACAATTGTCCGCTGTGGCGACCCCTAACGGGAGCAGCCGAAAGAAGAAGAAGAAGAAGGTTTTATAATAAGAACAAGAACGCTCCACGGCAAATGAACCAAACAGAGGACTAAAACAAGGGTTGTGCCTGTTGCAAGGCATGCTGGGAAGGCTGCTTCAAAGCTGCGCAATAGCGCCCCTTGGGGACGCCACAGTAAGGAGGAGAACGTATTGGGAGTGTTAGGTAGTAGCATCTTTGCTCTGTCGCTCTTTATTTAGAAGCGCTTTCAAATGTGCTGCCAAACTCTTTATTTGCATTAGGCGTTTGTTCGTTTTCCTGTGTTAATATCGTACACTTAGCGATATGCAGTGATTTATTCGTTTATTCAACAGGGCCATTTTGCTGTGTCAGCTCTGGGTAAGAACCGTCACCAAGCAGAATAGCCGCAGCGGCATCTAAAACGAGAACCGTGCCTGTTGCAAGGCATGCTGGGAAGGCTATTCTGCTTGATGACGATCACGACTTTAAAAGGACAGAGCGCCAACACCGCACTCCCCAGTTATTCGCGGATGCTTTTTCTAAATTATTTGAGCAAACGAGTGAGGTCTCAGTAAAGACGAACACATCCTAATAAACCAGTGCGATTAAAGACGAAGGCGAAAACCTGCGTTGAAAGTAAACACGAAGTGAGGCGGTACAGCATCCCAGAATCCCAACTGGCATCCGTGCGCAAAACCTAATCCCCAGTTCACAGTTAAAATCTTTGTATAATGCTCTAGTTCCGTTTTTAACAAGGCAATACAGGGTTTAACTTTTAGTCATCATTGTTTGTGAATTTTGATATTTACCAGAAATTAAATATAAGTTTATTCAGGTGCATTTAACTTAATATCTTAATCTGTGAAATTCACTTTCATATTGACGTGTTTATATAGAATAGAATAAACCTTTATTATCCCACGAATGAGAAATTTAGGTGTTACAGAGCTCTTATGACAAAGGGAATGTAGTAGAAGAACAAGTAAGTTTGTCAAGTACATAGCAACCGAGTATACCATGCACAGAACAATTTACTTTACAATCACAGAATAGATGTAGTTGCTTACAAAATACACATGAATTATCTATAGTAATAATAATAGTAATAATTGTTTGACATACTAGATGCATAATTTTAAATGAAACCTCTTTTAATTTGTTAACGACAGATTTGCAGGGCAGCTTCTGTGTTTTTCCTGTATGTTTTTACCAAGTTTTGCATGCTGTCTTCTGTATCCAGAGCCCTCAATGAAGCATTACCGAATTTCCGGGCAGAAAAGCAGACCCACTTTAACGGCACCACGCCCACAATTTAAGAAAATGCACGTGGTGGGCTTGACAGTGACGTAAGCAATCATATGGACAGTTGCCAGTGGCAACGTGTCAAATGTTCGCGCTGCCTGATGTTTTGCTGAAACAGCGGCACAATGAGGGACATTTTTGTCGGGTGTCCCTTAAAAAATATTTAATACTGAAGAGACGCGGTGTGAAACAGTCTTGTCTTCAAAGATACATTTTTATATTTGTTTTTCTTATTTCTTTCTTGCATTTTCTTTTTTATTTATTAATAATATTTAGAGATTTTGAAAATTATGCGTAATCCTAACGAAGGTAAAAAGGTGAGTTTTTCCGTTTGCTTCTGCTTTGACTGCACAAGAAATACCAAATCACTTATAACTACAAAAAATATTGTTGTAACTAAAATCAGGCATTGCAGTAATATTATTCAACAATTAATTACGTTTATTAAGCATTAACATTTTAAGCATAATGTTAAAAAAAAGTATGAGCCAAGGAGCCAATCCTTAAGAGATTCTTAAATACTTTTCTACTTTTTATCAGCACTCCTCAACTGAATGTGAATTAAACGTTTATCCCCCATACTTCCTCAAATAATGCAAGAATCAGTCAAAAAAGTAGATGATAGAGATGTTATTCCAAGCTATTTTTTAACATACACAAAAACCTAAAATATCAAACAAAATAACGAGTGAAAAGAATTTTGGATAAAAAGTAATAATAATTGTATAGTATTTAATGATATTTAAAATTTAATTATAATTTTTCTGGGAGACACCTCACACATCCCCACAAGTTATGAACCATTCCTGTATATGGACTAGCAAATGTGAAGCTAACACACATGTCTATCATTTATAAATGTACAGTTTGTTAATGTGCGTGTAAAAACATCTAGAAACAATCTATACCTGTTAAAATCTAGTATATACATTTGTACATGTCCATATGTGTATAGTTCTTATGCATTTTCTTGAGCTATTTTTAAAAACATTTTAATAACATGCAAACCCTTCTAGTAAATGCTAGAACTAAAGCTGACAGACACTGCATGATTGTCCCTTTGGTTATTGCACAGAGCTGATGGCAACAACATATAAATTCCTTTCTGGCTGTATATGGTAGAGCTACACTCACATCAACCTCTGATTAATTATTTTTGTGCGTTTTGTATGCAGACAAATTGTTTGCTAAAGTAATACATTTATTGGCCACAGCAAATAAGGGCACTTCTTTGAGAGTGGTTTCATGCATTCTATCATTGGCCATCATTTACTCTAAAAATTGGCATTTTTGTTTTCATAAAATTAAAATCCAAAAGTAATAATTCAGATTGATATTGTGAATATTTTTGCATAGATGTATAAATTTAAAATATAGTTGTGATTGCCTTTTTTTCAGAGCAAATCCGTCCCCCTTAACTATTTTGGCCTCAACTTCAACCCTGCCCCCATGACTCCTGAAGAAGCCGTAAAGTCATACACGACCAAGCTCACATCACTTGAGCATGAAGAAATCTTTGCTTATGCAGAAGTCTACTTTGTCGGTCTGGATGCCAGAAAGCGTTCAGGTTACGATGGTTATGATGATGAAAAGGGCTACTACATCCCCGTGCCCCACGATCACATCGCTTATCGATATGAAGTGCTGAACATCATTAAGAATGGTGGCTTCAGTCAGGTCATAAAAGCTTATGACCACAAGACACACCAGTATGTGGCGATCAAGATGATGCGGAATAAGAAGATTTTCTACCAGCAGGCTATGGAAGAGATACAGATTCTGGAGCACCTTCGCAACCGGGACCCAAATGCGAAAATGAACATCATCCACATTCTTGAGCACTTTTCATTTCGTAACCATCTCTGTATCACCTTTGAGTTGCTCAGCATGAGTCTCTATGAGTTCATGAAAATTAATGACTTCCAAGGATTCAGTGTGCCACTAGTGTGCAGGCTTGCACATTCTATTCTGAGGTGTCTGGAGTTTCTGAACAAGAACCGGATCGTCCACGGTGATCTCAAACCTCACAATATCATGTTCAAGCATTTGAGCGGCAGTGATATCAAGGCTATCAATTTTGGTTGCAGCCACTATGAACACAAGGGATTCCATACAAAAATCCAGTCCAGCCCATACTGTGCTCCAGAGGTCATCCTGGGAGCAGACTATGGAATGCCCATCGATATGTGGAGCTTGGGTTGCATCTTAGCAGAATTACTGACTGGGGCCCCTCTCGTCCCAGAAGTAAATGAAGGGGACCAGCTGGCATGTATCATTGAACTTTTGGGTATGCCACCTCAGAAGCTTCTAGATACATCAAAATATGCAAAGAATTTTGTAACTTGCCTCCCGGATGGATCAGTGGAACTGAACAGTAGCTGCTTCAACAGGAGCAAAGTTCATGGGCTGCTGAAAATCAGGAAATGGAAAATGGCCCTCAAAGTCTGTGATGACCCCATGTTTCATTTTCTAAAGCGATGTCTGGAGTGGGAGCCATCAAAGCGCATGACCCCCAGTCAGGCCCTCCGCCACCCCTGGCTGAAGACAGTTTTGCCAAAGTTTCCCACTGGCAGTAAATGCCTCATGAAACAAACAGCAGTGAACTCCAGAACTATAACATCATATCCTAAATTAAATTTTTCCTCAAGACCAACATCCAAACTGAGGAGCAAACAGCAGCAGAGGACAAAGGCTAATGGGAACAGCCAACAGAGGACAATATTAGCAAAATTAGTAAGCCAATCTTGTATGTGTGCGGTCTGTTATTTGAAATTCTTTAAATGGTGCTTTTTGGCTAGGTAAAAAAGTGAGTAAAGTGAAACTTCTGTCTGCTGTGATGTAACGAAAACAAACACTAGTCTTTAAAACGGGGAAATATCAGAAACTGTGTTTTTAGGGGCCTATTTTGTCTATTAGTGAAATGCTGCAAGCTGTACATTTTTCTCCATGCTATACCTTTTTTTATAAAGGCACTTTTGTTATTTAATTTTTACTTGCTTAAAAACATGTTCACTTTTCTTTTATAGCTTCTCTTTTGACCCTCAACCATCAGCTTTTTTAAAACGCTACAACTTGAACCGGTAGCGGTGAATGAACCGTTGAACTCTGCATCATTTGATTAATAATTCTGTATTTATGAAAGGCGGCTGCGCTTCAGAACTGGAGCACCTTTGCAGCATCCTCTGCCCAACAGAAAACCAGATGTGAGATTTCAGAAGGAGGGAAGAGGCTGGCATGTATTAAACCTCCGGTAGCCGCAAAGTCACTCAGCACATCCAGCGTTTCTAGAAAGAGCAAGAAAAGGCCGATCCATCACGTGCAGCATGCCGAGGTAAGTTTGACACACTATGACTGAATAAAACTCGTTCTTGCTGTTAGAGACCAGCCTCCTGGTTGACATTCATTTAGAATTAGTTACTTGCAGGAACTGTAGTGATGGTAGCTTAGTTTGTTGTCACAGATACTTATGTGCCGATGCACAGAGGACACTCACATGCTGCAGCCCTTAGTAGCCCTGTCAAATTCTTTAGGCTGCCAGGTAGTGTAACATAGTTCTGTCAATTTCCAGCTTTCCATTAATGATGTATCAGGTGATTGCTTCTTGTGTGGTTGTTGTATCAACGTGTTCTCGGTCAGTGGGATCACACTGTAGCTATACACAAGAACAGGAACAGTGACCGTGTTCTAAGCAGGTAAAGCAGTGGTGAGGCTGCTGCCTGTGGACTTGGACTCTTTTGTTGTTGTACCCTTGAATGCTGTCCTTGCCCTAAAGTTGCTTCAGTAAAAAATAAAAACTTATCTGGCCAATTGGGAAAAACACAGCTCTCCCAATTACCACCCTGGCATTGATAAAGACACAATTGCCCAAGGCTTGGGTGTACCATAGTACCACAGTAATGTTGAACCTTCCACAAAGCAATTTGCAAGGATATCCCCCAGAACACTTAAGCTGCTGATGTGAAAGAACACTTAAATATGTTTCTTTCTTTCCGTAATAATTTCCTTAATATATTAATCTGCTTTGTTTTTAAAGTTTTCAACCAGTTTTTGTTTAAAAAGTTGTTAAGAGTTAAAATAAACCGTTGGAAGTTGTCACACTTGAATCTGTTGTAATGTAGGATTGCCACGGGCAACTACATTTTGGAATATCCCGTTGAATGCAATGAGGATGTTAATGTGCTGCTGGTCCATTATGAAGGGTTTCCTGTCGTACAGGAATACAGTGCCAGTCGAAAGTTTGGGTACACTTGGATAACCTGTTTAACACATGCATGGGATGACCTTGACTGAGGAGTGAAAACAAAGCAACCCACAAGTGTCCCACATCTCTAGGACAGCTGGGAAGATGTTCCCATACTTCTTCATCAAATTTTTCAACATTTCTTTAAAAAAAAAAAAAAAAACCGTTTCTAGCACACAACCTCAAACTTTTCACTGGTATTGTATTTGTGCAAACTCTTTAGTGTTATCCTCTGCTTTGTCTAGCTTTTTTGCTAGAGGTTTTCAGTGATGCTATAATAGATGTTTAGTCCTGAAAATTCACACCAGCCTTGACATCAGTACACACAACTTAAGCTGCTCGTTGCTTCTGTTTCTGTTTAGGAGGTTCAGTCCTCTGCTTCCACAGGAGTGTGTTTCATGGTAAACAGAGACAGTACAGAATCCTACAAGGTAGACATAATCTCTTACAAACTCCTACTGCGGATTCTTGATCGGTTTGTGTGCAAAGTCTATGACATTTCACCCATGAAGCTCGAAGAGTCAAGGGAGGATCGTTTAACTCGCATAAGGCTTGTAAGAAGACTGTGGATCTTGGTCGAAGACAGCATTGCCAGAGGTCCCAAACGTAAAAACCTTTTCAAAGTGTTGGAAAAACTGCTGGATGCCAAACAGACCCTAGAAGAGATCACAGCAAGAATGGGAGACTTAGTGTATCAGAAGTATGTGATGACAGGACGATCACACCCAAAAATGTTGACTCTACTAGGAGATACAGATGGGTGTGACAATCTTTCCAGGATGATTGCTGAAGAGTTGTTTCAGCACTTCAATACCTCTGTGACCTCTGCTCCAGAGACCAAAGTCGACACCTCAAAGGAAGGGGATGTGCTGAAATGCATCGATTTCACAGTTTTCTCTCCTTTGACGCACACATCCACAGACAAGAATACGGAACTGCAGACTGCACATGTGCGACATATGAAGGTAAGCTTTGTGCAGAGCAACACATGTAGAAGTAGATCCCATATGACAGTGGGTGGGCATACGGTGGGTGAGGTGTGTACATGAATGGTTGCTTTACAGAAGCAGAGGAAGTTTTCTCACGCACTTCTCCATTGTACCAGTTGAAAGGGCAATAAAATAGGTGGCACCAGTTTTCTGTAAATGACTGATTCATAGCTCAAAAATAAGTGGTAAACTTTGTTTGCAGTATGGTATTAGGGTACACCCAGTGATGACCTACAGTGAGAAAGAAGGACAGGGGATAGAGTGCCAGAGGAGACTAGGCTTCCAGGGCAAGGTGCGGAAGGCGTTAAAAAACCACATTGTCTGCTGTAGCCTGTGAAGCCCAGGATGACTAGAGTGCACAGTTTTAGTATTTCAGACAAGACAAGTTAGAGACATTTAAAATTATCTTTTTATTTCCTCCATCCTCCACCCCCCTACATTTTTTATTACATCAACATATTTGAAGTTGGTATATGAAAGTTTTCTGAGTTCTGATAAGGGAGTATTTTTGATCAAACTTTGTATGTTAATAAATATTATTAATACATTTGAATTCATGTGGCATTTATTTCAATTCATAGTTAATATTCTCAGTCATTCACTCGCTGTTGATAAGTGCTTGTCCAAAGGTAGGGCTGCAGCATTCTATTCTGGAAGCATGGGGCAGTAGGGCATGCAGGATGGACTCCCAACTTCCATTCCATCACAGAGTTGCCATACACATTAACACTACAGCCAATTTAGAGTCACCAGTTCACTTGAAACACTCAAAAAAGTGGGTTCTGTCATGGGTCAGAGTTCAGTTGGTGGAGGCTGTAGTAGAGGCCAGGATTTGACTCACATCCCCTAAATGAAGTGATGGCTATGAGTTCCAGGTTATTGAACTCATGCGCACTAAGAAGTGCTTCTAGGGTCCTTCCTACCAGCAGCCGTCAGCCTAAAGACACAGGGACCTGTCAACGATTCGATTTTCTACTAATTGTTACTTACTGGATTTTTTAAAATTTATTCATTTTGTGTTTTGTTTTATGATTGTCATGTGCCTTTGTGTCCATCTGCCATATGGTGAACTTTCCTATGAGGATCAATAAAGTTCTGTCCTAATTCAGTCAGAATAAGTATTTTGTAGTGCATTTGGATTTATAAAAATGGTTATAAATTTATTTTTAGTGGCACATTAATATCAGGTTTACAATCATGACAGCATTTACAGAACACAGGTACAATCAAGGTAGTAAAGTATACAAAAGAAAATCAGACAGACAGAAGCAGGCAGCAACTCAGCTGTGTGCACTGATATCAAGGCAATTCCAAAAAAGTGACATTCAGCTATTTTGGGGGTGTTACTTAGGGGTGACTTGTGCACTTGGCAGAAAGTAAACACAATAAACAATATGCTCAGTGGATCCCTGTTAAGTGGATTCAGGCTTTGGTCCTGGATTTTCAACCCATCTGGGATTTCAGACTGCAGATATTGCAGCTGTTAGGGTCATGTCCCATGTTTGTGTTATTTAAACATGTTGTCCATTGTCGCTGTCCTTTTCCCCACTTTAAGTGTAACATTGATTCATTAAGGTCACATGGCTGTTTTCCAAGATTGCCGGATAAGTTTAGTCTCCTCTCTAGAGACCCACAACTTCTATATTTGTACTGCATTCATGAAACCTTAGGTTGCTACAGTTAATACAATTTGAAATGTCTCCCTTTAAGGATGACAAGGAGTATCTAATTTTTGCACCTTTTTTGCTTAACAGAATAGAGTAGCAGTAAAACCACAGTGAGACTGAACATGGACAGAGAAAGGTTCTCCAAAACTCTTTTAAGTTATCCTACAGATAAAGCATTAACTTTAAATAATGGAAGAAAGTTAGATGTACAGTTAAATGTTTCCTCATATTGTAAACAGTCAGATTATATTTTTGATCACTTTTCAAAAATAAAAAATATTACCCTTAACTGCATTTTCTCCACTTATCCCAAATTTCTGTCTCCTGAGAAGTAAAACTTGAACTTGTGCCATCTAGCAGTAGTTGACAACAGAAGGCACTCAAAACGGGAAGGTGGAAGTCCATGCTTTAAGTCGCTCCTGTGCGCGATACTTTTATAGAGTGGAGTGTCCCTGATCAATGAGGAACACAGTCGGAATGTAACGGAACATCTGGAACGGTGCCTGTTTTTGTTACGTCTTAATGTATTTTGTTTTCAAATAAGATCTAAACATGGAAATACAGATACATTTTGCTCTGCAACTTCAACATTTCTGAGAACATAACTTTTTAAAACATGCAATTAAAAATAAACTAGAAAACATAAGAGAAAAATTGTAACTGGAATGTAACAGGAGGAACCAGTGTAGTATTTGGAAGCACCCTATGAAGAATTTGTACAGTTATCTCTAGAGATAAAAAGTCTTTGTAGAAAAAAGTTTTTGTATATGTGAGTAAAATTAACAACCTTTATGAGTTATGAACATGAAGCTGATTTTTTTTCTATTTATGAGTAACAAATTCAACAGAATTGTACTGCAATGGTAACTGTGTCTCTGACTTACAAGATATCCTTTCCTAGAAGCCTGTTTGCAGGAATGTATCATGCATCTAAGCATGGGGATACCTGCATAATGCACACATTTTCTATTCCATTTTAATACATTCGGAGTTGCATAGTGTTAATCTAAGGAATTACATTTAAAATATTCAGTTCAATATTTAATATTTTAGTCAATACAATCTTTAGTATGAATCTGCTACTGTTAAAAGTTGTGTAAAAAGATAGCAAAAAAACATTTATTTAAATTACACTCCAAAATGTTTATTAAAATGTAACAACACTGATCATTTGAATTCTTGGACATTTATAAGTCATGGTTTGTGCTGAATGTTATTGTGTCAATATGATTAATAAAAAGAAAGTACACAGTCCACAGTGTAGCTAAACCCACTAATGGTTTAGCTTCTAAAGAGAACAGCTGTTATTTCATCTGACTCCTCTACCACCTTTTAAGAATGGATCAATGTTCACAGGGTATTCATATCTGGATCCTAAAAAATTATTAGAAGAAAACTGAGGCTTGCACTTTAAAAGACTGTTTTATGTCATTACTTCTTAATAACAACAGTAGTACTGTAATTATTCATGCACTAGTTGTGAATTATTTAATAACTTAATAAAAAAAAACAAAATACTGTGCTGCAATAAGATTTCTGTGACTCTGTTGCTCTTGTGGCAAACTGTGACTCTGACCAGCATGAGCTGTTAATGAATATTTATGCATGGATTGACGTAATACATTTTCTTTCACACAACACATAAAAATACAACAAAAGAAACAAGGGGGATGGTAATCTGGTCAGTATAAGAATTCTAATGTTTTTTAAACTTAATTTTCAGTAATGTTTTAAAGCAACAAACCAATCAAGTGTTTTGAATGGTGTGAAACTATTTTGAAGACTTGAGGGAAAAGGTTAAGGTCCATCTTGCAGACAGGGTCTACTGTAGTTTAAAGGAAGTAATATTTTAATTTATTCATGGCTGTTATGTTCACCAAATGCAGTGGAAGGCAAAGTGGTGGTTCTCACAGCATCACGTCCTGTGAAATGTATTTTAAGATAAGTTAATTTATGCAAAATAAATCTTAATATTACAGATTAAGAATATTTTCAGATATGACCTCCATAAATAGCTGTGAATGTCACATTAAGGAACTACAGAGAGTGATCCGGACGGTGGAATGCTGCAGCAGATCTGATCTACCATCTCTGCAGGACATTTACACTAGGAGATGCAGGACCAGAGCAACTAGGATCATCAGAAACTCGTCTCATCCCAGCAATTGTCTGTTTGACCTGCAAACGCATTAGAAGTATTATGGCCAGAACAGAGAGGCTCAGGAGGAGGGTCTGTCCACAGGCCATAAGACTTCTGAACCTGGACATGCCACCACAATTTTTTTAAAACTGTCTATTATAATATATATATATATATATATATATATATATATATTGACCTTTCTACCTCATTGTATCTTGGCTGCCACCATGTCATTTTAGGGTTATTACATTAACCAGCTAGTTGAACACTGTACTATAATGTACATAGATATTTATTCTATATTTATTCTATGTTTATTTATTCTATGTGCAAAGGAATATTTATTCTATTCCTTTGCATATTGTTTAGATCTTGTTTATAATTGTATTGTTTATTGGATTTTTTGTAATCTGTTTGTAAAATTGTATTGCACACAGTGTCATGGCCAATTCAGGGTATATTTCACTACATGTTGTACTTGTATAAGAAAGAAAGAAAGAAAGAAAGAGACTCGTACGCATAAAATATTAGGCGCTCATTACGCTCTTATGAACTACAATTCCCAAAAGGAGACACTGTTTATATTAGAGCCAATCATATAGGTCATCGTCACAAAATTTGAACCAATCATTGTCTAGTGTACGAGTCACATGACCGTTCAAACGCGTGGCTCCAATTTGAAATGTATTTGAGTCTCCTTTTCAGGAATAAAGACAATTCTGTCTGCTTTTACTTGGTTCCGGTTCCTCAGCGAGTGTAAGAGATCCATGAAAGCGGAACAGCACGTTTTGGGGGTTGTTAGTTAATATTCTTTCTTAGTTTTTAACTAGATAAGCCAGGGTTTTACGTTGCACTTTTAAACTCGGTAACTGATATAACATATAAGCTGCCGTTAAAGTATCCCGTTTTAAACCTGTTTCTCAACAAACTTTTGACTTTGATACAGGTAAGTTTTTGGATGTTTTAAATACAGTATACGGGAAATAATTGCTGGTAAAGATGCTTGGTTACGCTGAATGTCAACGTTACTCTCGACAGCTAACAATGCTAACTAGCCGAACGAGCCAAACGTTTAAAATGCTCTATGCAACACTGAGTGTTTGTGTTTAAACAAATGGTGATTTTGTTAAAAATTTTGCATTCACTCGCCAGCACTGAGTAGCAACGTTCCGCTTTGTTGATCTGAACATTACTGCCTGCGGTTGTCAGACGACTGTGTAAAAAGTGTGTAAAAGTATACAACTGGCGATTTTGTGCAGACAAAATGTTCAATCCAACAAGAACAAGGTGTGTGTGTATGAGAGAGAGAGAGAAAAAGAATCTATGCTGACCTTGCTGTTTTCCAGGGTGCTTCGGAGCACAGCTGCAATGGCCTCTCTGACCAGTCCTGGTACTTATTCTCCTTATGCATTCACCTTCATTTTTAAATGAATATTTCCTGTAATTTCCCAGTTATTTGTTTTATGGGTTTGTTCTGTTTTCCAGACTTTAATCTCTTGTCAGAGGAGCAGTTTGACTTTGATGTTTCGCTGTCACCTTCAAGGTGAGAGCTGGTATTTTCTCAGTGTTGTGTGTGTTGTTGGATTTTTCCATAGAGTACAGGCTTAAATGTCACCTCAGTTTGCACCAAGTTGCTTTGTTTTTTGCTGGTTTTTTAAAAATGTTTTTACTGTACATTTAAGTTTCTCTTTTTGATACTTTATTCATCTGTATGTTGTGAAGCAGTCATGATATCTAATTGTACAATTGTTCATTACAGTGGTAAGGAGGATGATGATGAGGTCTTCTTGGGTCCAGTCAGCCACAAAGAGAAATGCATCTCGGTTGATACTGACACCCGTGTGCGGAATGACACTAGCAGTGGGCATTCTGTGGGAAATGAGCCAAGCTGGAGTCCTCTCACTGGGGACAACTTTATGGAGATCTTCAAAGAGGCTCACCTGCTGGCCAGGGAGATTGAGAGGAGCAACGATGGCAAGCAGGTCACAGATGAGGTCCAGGGCACAACAGTTGCCACAGAAGAAATGGTAGAGAGTGTGGAGATATTTGTGGATGACCCTGGAGCTAAGCTGAATGTTTTGGGAAAAGTAGCCAACCCTGTCTTGAGCCCCATCAAAAGAGAGACCTTCTGTGTACAGGATAGCCCAATGAAACAGCTTCCCCCAGCATTTCAGCGTCGTCTCCTGAAAACCAGCAGTGCTCCAAACCCTATCAAGGCCTCTTCCAGCACCTCCAGCCCAGCCAGAGCATGCAAGGCTCAGCCCAAGAACAATCTGAGAAGCAAAGCAGCCTTGTCCAGTGCCAAGGTACTTCCCAGTAGACCCACAGCTCCAGGTGCATCTCTGCTGCAACCTCCAGCCAAGACAAGATTGGCATGCACGGAAAAGGTAATAAATTGGTTTTGGTCTATGTTTTGTACTAGTAATAATTAATTATTAAGCTTCAGTCCTGGAGGACTAGTTATGTGCAGATTTTCATTGTACTTGAGTGCTGAGGCTCTTATTTTCCAGGTCAGACTTAATTAATGTAATGTAAGCCCAGTAAAGGAAAAATAGAGGTTGTAAGATGAAGAGAACCTGTATATGCAGTAGCATTCCTAAGCCAGGAGTTGATGTTTATGATGTGGGGGTGTTTAAATAAATTAGGGCAGATCAGGGGTAGAGATGTGTGCAGGTTTCAGGACACAGTTGGCGTGATGGTAATTCTTCTAGGGTAACACGACTCGGCATCGGAGTCCCCAAAGCCGACATCTGAGCAGTGCTGGTTCATCTGAGGATCTCCTCTCGGATGGTGCCAGTATCGCATCTGACATGAGTGACTCCTCTCTTAACAGCAGCCTACCTTTGAAGACAGGCCTGCCACCTCCCAGAAAGGTGACATGTGAGAGCTTAAGAGGCACCACTGGCCTCCAGACTAGCAAAAGTCTTTAAACAATTTTCTTAGAGAATTAGACTTTCTTAAAAGGCAGGAGTGTTTAACCTTGTTTTTCTGGAACACATTAATCAGACTTTCCTCAGGCAGGTATACAACATTTATGAATAAGATCCAATATTTAATGTTTTGAAACTAAATTTTTGGTTCTCTCTGACATTGTTCTTCAGAGTGGCTTTCAGAGGCCAAATGCTATGAAAGGTCTACCCCTACAAAACAGGAGAGTTTCAGAAAGAAAAAATACTTCCTCTTCCTCCTCTTCAAAATCCAGTATGAACTCCAGTTTTTCCAATTCTCCCACAGTGAAAGGTGCGTGGATTTTACATTGATGGTTATGGAAGTAGCTCACATTGGAGAATTGTTTTAATCCTTTTAATTTTTTTGGTCAATGCTGGGTTTTAAATGAACTTTTAAGTGTACACTATGGCCTTGGATTCCAAACATACATTAAATACTTTATCATTAATTAGTAAGTGGAATGCTGTCAAATAGTGGTTGCAAGAAAACTTTTTTTTTATTTTTTAAACAGGCAAAATCAATACTTCCATGAACTCAAGTGTTCATAATGCCAAGCCTCAAGTATCAGCAAATATGAACAAAAGACTGAGCTCAGTGGTACCAGCAAAAACACAGACTTCTTCTCTAACACAAGTTCCTGAGCCTCGACCAGCAACACGGAAGCCCACGGATCCGCAGACTCGACCCACCAAGGCAACCCCGGTCAGAAAACCACAACCTGCTGTTTTGCAACAGATGTCAAAGCATGGCTTGGAAAGGGCCAGCTCTGTCCCCAGTGTCCCTGTTGCTGTAGCAGGGTCTGTTGCCAGCATTAGGAACAACACCAAGCCAAGAAGTATTGTTGCCCCAACTCCCAGAAGTCAGTCTAAGGGACTGCTGAGATCAGAGTGTGAGTCTGTCTGCCCTCCCACGAGCTATACTTATGGCATTATTGGTAGCATTTTGTACTGTTCATCAGATTTTAAGGTTTATCAGCATTTAAGGTTCATTGTGTTGCTGTCTTGCAGGTTCTTCCCCCGATGGCCCCATGATGAAGCCAAAGAAGTTAATGTCTGCTGGCAGTGTTGAAAGGTATCTGATTAATCATTTAACCTGCCCCCCACCCCCAGTGCAGTGTGTATAGGTATTAAAGTGTATACTGTGTTGTGTGTGACATCCTTCAGTTTAATCCAGAAGGCAGCAGTCCAAGCTCCTGATGTCCCTCGCACCCCCGGTGTAGTGCAGTCCAAGGCAAGACGTGTTTCTGCTTTGCCAACCCCAGTGAACCGACGCATCTCTGGGATCCCACTTCTAACTCCAAAAAGCAGCTCACGTCCTAGCAAACCCAGTCAGGTCACTGAGAGGGAGGTTCTACCTGTGTCTGCCAGGAAGACAAACTATGGCAGGTGAGATGCCACCTCCAGAGGCATTGGGACTCCAGCCTTTTAGTGGGAGGTGAAAGCAAAGGACTGCTGTCACTCAGTGCTGAGCACCACTGCCTATGTTTATGTTGTTATGCTTTTGGCAAACACTTTCCTCCAAGCTGATGTATAGATCAGCGTGAACAAATGGATTCTGCAGCAGAAAGCTTTAGATACAGGTACAGTTATCAAAGCACAGTTTATATCTGTTTTACTGGTGCGCATAAAGTAGTTAGGCTTCAACTACAATAGCCAACTAACTTTAACTTCACTGATACTAATTTTTATTAGTTTGGATATTAGTGAATTCTGTGTGATTGGGTTAAAAGCTGCAAGTGAATGCAGAGAGTCGTGCCAGTCTTTATCACGGTTGTAAGGTGACAAACACCTGTGCCAGGGGACCCAAAACCCAGGCGTAAGTGTAAGTTCTGGACTCGGAGAGGGACTACCTGTGTGCTAGCCTGTGTCTGTGAGGTGCTCTGGGGTCCTGACAGTGTGTGCTCTTTTTTGCAGTTTTTCTACCCAAAAAGTTGCTGCCTTCTGCTCCCTAGCTTGTTGACTTTTGACTTTTACATTTGTTTTTCATTTTCTCCAGAGCATCGTATGACTGAGCACCACTGTTTTTCACAAAAAGATAGACGGGTTCTAAAGTATAAGCACTTTTTAGCAGCTGCATGTAGAATCATTGATTACTACTGACTTGCTCTGTTTTCAGCTGGGGATCCACTGTATTCCTGAAATGCTGTGAACATCTTTAATCCGGTTATGGCCATTTCAGTATCTGCATGTGTGTTAAATTTCTCTCTGTAGTCCTGTGCTGAAGGTGGTGGAGCAGCTCAATACCCCAGAGCTGGACAGTGTTGTCACAGATGAGCCCTCTGGCCCGACCGAGCTTCAGCCCTTCTCTCTGGAGGGTGAAGTCAGGGAGAACTCGGGGATTCTGCAGAACTCCACTTCCGCAGATTGCGCTCCTGAGCACCAGGAAACCCCCAAACATGCCTGTCAGAGCCAGGAGCCGGCCAGCCCGGTGGGGCAGCAGCAACCCTCAGATTCTAATAAAGTGTCAACAAAGACTCCAGAAAACAATGAGGTATGAAACCTTGATTCAGACAACCCTTTTCTTTGCTTGCATGGTGGCCTCAAGTGTGAATGATAGTTTATGATGGATCAGTCACAGATAATTGGGTCTTTGGCAGGTTTTACTGGTGGATGCCCCACCCCCTGTATTAAGATCAGAAGAAAGGCTTCTCATCGATCTGTCCAACACTCCTGACTTCATAAAAACAACCCCAATCAAGCCATCTAGTGAGCAGGTGAGTGTCTGTGCACACCTATTTTGGGGGGGGGGGTACAAGCTCAGACTTATTGTTTGAATTTGTTCCATTTGACTTGTTAACTTCTAGTTACATTGATTTTCTGCTTCCAGTTAATTGACCTCAATTCTCCACTCATAACCTGGAGTCCAGTGGGTAAGAAGGAAAACATCATAGACTGTGCACCTCTCATCAATCTATCATTTTAAATTTTTTTGCCTTCTTACCTGTTTTTGAGATTAAAAGAAAAAATACAGTGGCAATGTTAGATTACATCGATTAGTCTGTATCCATGTTCTATAAAATTGTATGTCTTTAAAAGAAATCTGTAAATTTGTTCGTGTTTTAAAAGGATTGTTCTATGGTAGCGGTATGTGCCTCTTTCATTTCATCTGTCTAATTTGTTGTAGTTTGTGATTTTGTTTTATTTAATTATACCAATAAATGTTCACAATTTAAAAAGCTTATTTTGAAGGCATATAAAATGTGCTGTAAGAAACTACTAGGCTGGGAAGTCAGCAAGCTCATCCTTGCCAATATTGCCTCCGCCGAGCACAACCACAACCCTTTTTTCCGTGATGCTGGGTATCTTGTTGTTGGCGACAGCAGCAAAGGCTGCGGCTCCAGATGGTTCCACCACAAAGCCAGACTGGTAGAGTGCTGACACGGCAGCCTTTATTTCAGCCTCTGTGACCAGCACGATCCTCTTCACCAGCTCCTTGCAGACCTCGTACGGCAAAGTTCCTAGGATAATGGGCATAGTTAACTGAACGTGGGAAGTGCAGGTATATATTGGCTTTTAACAGTTCTTGGTATAGAGTTTAATTTTGTAGCTTAGTCGTTCACTTGAGAAATACATTTTTGCTCAATAGCTCTGCTACAGGTATTGAGTTTACAAATTATATACAACATTTTAACAGTTCTTGGCTTTTTAATTTCCAGAAAGAAAAATCAACTAATGCAATGTATTCAAAGATGTGTGTTCAAAATTGAACCAATGGATAAGTTGTGCAGGTGAAATGTAAGTACTGAAGTGGGCACTAGTGGCTCCATCAGCCATTTGTTTGCTATCCTGTGGGTATTAATTATGAGTGTAAAGGAGACTGCAGATTTGTTAAACCCAACTCAAAAGTAGCTTCTCTCCCCACTGTCTCACTCCCAATTTATGCCTTCTACTTCTGTGCAGCTGTAAGGGAAATACTGTGCTAATATCTGTAGTTTCCTGCTCTTTAAGAAAAACTTGAGGAAAAATTCAAATGCAGACAGTGAGGCTAGAAAGGAATGCAATGACAGTGATTAAAAAAATTATAGTTCTGCTCATAAGTTTACAGAAGATTTCTAACATCTACAGAAAATGAGTGATCTTACAAAACATTGCTTTTATTTAGTAGTGCTCGGACTAAAATATTAGTCATTGCAGAATAGCACCTTTATTAAATCAAATTACACATGTGGTCTCGTTCAAAAGTTTACACACCCTTATGTGTTGGTCCTGTTAATGCACAGTGTAGTAAACTGAGGTTAAGAATCTGCAACTGTGTCTTGGTTGGCTCTACTCTGTCTGGATATAAACCACCAATGTGTTTCTTGGTTCTTAAGGAAGTGTGTGCCTTTGCTTGCACTTTAATTGGATATTAATATAGGGGGAAAGCAAAACAATGGTCAAAGAATCTCCAGAGAAAAAGTAATTAAACACTACAAATTAGTAAAAGATTGTAAAAAGATAACCAAAAGATTTGACTTGAGAAAATAAAGGACTCATTCACCATCCCAAAAACCTGCTCCTTTGAGTATCAGTGACAGGTAGCAACACATAATATTAAGACCCAATGTATGTCAACTTTTGAAAAGAACCACCTGAGTAATTTGTGATTTATATAATAAAGGCTCTTTTTGTAATGACTGATATTTTAATCTAAAGACTACTGTTACATAAAAGCAATATGTTTTGTATGATCACTCATTCTCAAATGTTAGAAATCTTACAGATTCTGCCAGGGGTGTGCAAACTTATGAGCAGGACTGTAAATGATTTGAACCACCCACTACCACTCAACTACTCCCTTCACTGAGCACACAGTAACAGTTACAGTAAACTTTTTAAAATTGCCTACAACTATTTTATCTGAATAAACAGCATGCAGGGGATACACATCCACGGCACTGTGCTGATACCACACACGGAGCCCCAGCGGCTCTGTGCACAATGGGCAGCTGTTGAGGGGCAAGAGACAGATGGAGAGAGACTGAAGACCGCATGTTGAGTTGTTCATTCAATAATGACATTTGTTTCAGACTGTTTACAGTGTTTTGGGGAAACTGATGGGGAGTTTTCAGATGGGCTGGGAAAGCAGTATCTTTCACCATTTATAACAGTGAGAAATAGGCTTTTGATACAGGAAAAATCAATATCCAGACTCTTTGAGGATTGCTGCATTTCAGTGTGTACAGCAGGTAGTACCTGCAAAGGGTGGTGCTAGTCCTGATGCGATGCTTTTGGAGTCCATGCCAACCGGTTTCCCCTCAATGAAGCTTTTGTACATGGTGCAGGCTGCCAGACAAGCAAATCATTTATACAGTCATCAACAGGCTGCTGCTGGAACTCAACGTATTTTCTAAGTCCATTGTGGCTCCAGAAAGTTCTTACCTCCCTCTGGCTCCACTCCATAGATTTCAGTACTTTCATATCCCGAGAGCTTGATAGCTGCTGCCACACCAGCCAGCAAACCACCCCCTCCGCAGCAAACCACCACCACATCAACGTTGGGCAGCACCTCCAGGATTTCAAAGCCAAGACTAAAAGCATCAGTAAACATAAAATTCTACCCTCAATACACATCCTGCAGTGAAATATGTTGAAGAAACTACACAGGAAATCAACATTTAGGAGTTTCTGATCTTACATTTCAGATGGAATTTATTATTTTCTATTTCCCAAGCTTATCTACCATGTTTGGATGACCTTTACCTTGCATGCCCTGCAATTAAATCGAAGTCATCGTAAGAGTGCAGCAAAACAGCGCCTTCCTCTCGCACACAGCAGTTCACGACGCTCATCAGGGAAGAAGTTGGTGCACGTTCAACCTCAACTCCTAAATTCTATAATTCATACGTTAGCATTAACACAAAGGTAATAAAATGAAAATGAATTAAATTGTGAAAATAAAGTGACAGTTACTTGTATCAGTGCTGATCTGGAAGCAGGGGCTGTATCAGGCATCACTACTTTGCCCTCACAGCCATAGTATTTGGATGCAAAAGCAAAAGACTTCCCATAGTTTCCTGCTGACATCGTCACAAAATGCCCTCCTTTGGGTCTTCTGGCAAACTGGTTGGCAATCCCTCTGATTTTAAATGAACCTTACAGGTGATAAAGTAAAAAAGGCAAATATGTCAAATCCAGCTAAACAAGCACTATTTTAGGACTGTCTTCATTGGCTCCTTGTGTTACTGATGGTTGATTCTGAAGTTTTTCAAAATGCAAACATTTTGCCAGTGTATTTTTCAAAGCATTTTCCTCACTTGTTTCCACACATGTTCTGAAATTTCTGTCTACAGAGCCAATGTCACTTTTGTTTACTCCAGTAGATGGCAAATAGTGTAAGCACCATAAGTCACTTCCAATGTTAACTTGTGTTTGGGGTTCATTGTAAATAAGATTAAAAAAAAAAGTTGTATTTATGAAATCTTAAAAATTGCCTCAAAACAGCCCACATCTCACTGCTGTTAAAGAAGCCCTTTCTGGATGTAAACTCAGTCTGGAATTACAGCCCAGTCTCTTTCCTTCCCTTTCTCTCAGAAACTGGAATATGCTCCCTATAACCAGTTGTCTGTACTGCTTGCCCTGAATGATCTCCTCAACATTTTTCAGTCTGGATTCAAGACTGGCAATTCCACTGAAACTACCCTCCTTGCAGTGTCAGAAACTCCTCAGGCAGCATGGGGAAGGTTTCCATCTCCACAGTCTCCCTGACATCTCAGCAGTGTTTGACACTGTCAACTACCAGATCTCCATTTCCTCTCTTTTACATCTTCGAGTCAAAGGACCTGCACTGAAATGGTCTGAGTCTTACCGGCCAGGTACAGTAGATCTCACCAGGTATGTTTGTCTTCCCCTCAATCTGTCTCCACTGGTGTCCCACAAGACTCCTTGCTGGTCCCCTTACATTTTTCCATCTGCACCTGTCATTGACTCTCATAGGTTCTCCTACCACTGCTATGCTGCCAATACCCAGCTCTTGTCATGAATGTATTATTTATTGATTATAAGTTAATTACAGAATCTATTTCAGAGTTACAAAACAGACTTCTGGTATTATGAGCTGAGGGCCTTTGAAATTTCTAAAACATGTTTACCATTTTTCACTGACCATTGACTATTTCCATTTGACTAAGGTTACAGAAGGTCAGGGTCACACAATAGAGCAAGTTTACTAACCAGTCCGTTGCAGGTTTTCCATTTTGAGGTGGACAGTCCCACAGTTGTTGAGAGTCAGTGAGGTTTGACTGCATGGGATCATTGGTGTGTTGATCACCCCCAGGGGACTGGACCGCACCGTCTCCCATGCTTCCTTCAGTATCTCTAGGGTGAAGCCTGCTATGAACATGCTCTCCATTGTGTGGACCAGAAGAGATGTCAAATCTGCAGCAAAGAAAGTAGTGAGCATTATTACTACTCACTGCTTTTGGTACTTTGCTCACCCAGTGGTCATTAATAGAAATAATACCCTATTAACCTATTGCTATGTCCCATGGTACTGAGGGGTGGGTATTACCGGATGGGTAATGCGCTCAACCACAACTAAGATTGTATTTTTCTGTTGGGGGGTTGGCTCGGTCCCTATGGGTCAAAAAGGGCAACTTTGGGGTTAACTAGTTTTTTGGAGGATATCCATTCACCCTTCCTGTAACAGCCTGCCACTGCCTCATGTGAACAAACACTGTCTCGTGGAAACCCGCTTTGCATCTTCACTCAGGCCATAGCTATACTCGCTGCAGGACTTTCATGCTTCAGCATACGAGTTGAACATAATTCACAGCGAAATACAAAATACGCACTCTAATATAGCAAAAAAAGACTTTGTAAAACCGTACAGTCGGTATTTGTCAGCTCCCCACATCAAGCTGCCACATGTTATAAGCATTATAAACAGCAAAAGAGCAACAAAGAGGCAGAGGCGCTGGGAGATTTCAACCAAGTCCATCTACACAGAGCCAGGGGGTCAGACTTTGTGACCACATAACAAACCGTGACTTCCAGAAGGGGGTCTTACATTACGGAATTGCTTTTTATTACCATGCAGATCAAATGTTTATTGCTTATAGAATAAATTTCAGGTGTCGACCAAAGCACCAGAATACATTTTGTTGCCGTGTAAACAACCAATGCAGTCAAAAGTTCAGTCTTACCCACAAAGTTGGGACAATCGAACAGTCGACAGAGGCCTTTAAGTGAAAGAGGAAACTGGCCGCGACTGCTGCTCAGGAACAAATGAGCGCCAATATGAAGGAAGGGAGGACGGATGGATAAATAAATAAGCAAACAAACAACTTTCTGGTAAAGGATAGCGCTCGCACTAACGGATGGGAACGAACGGGAGCCGCTCGCTTTGTTTCCAGTCGGACCCGGGAGTCTCACGGACTTCAAAGATGGCTGCCCCCATGGAAGCCCTCACTGAGGGCGGCTAAGTCTCCTCGCGTGTGGTGTCGTGCGGTTTTTCGCACCATGGCGATCCGGCGGCACGTGGTGTGCGCGCTCTCCGGCGGGGTGGACAGCGCCGTGGCCGCGCTCCTGCTCAAGCGCACAGGTGACTGGACACGGTTTAACCCGGAGCGGGTCGGTTCAGCACCGCTTGTATCCAGCACACTGTCCAAATGGGCGCTTACGTTGAACCACTAGTTGAGAAAGTGACCGAGAAGAGCAGATCGAAAACGGTGCCCATGATAAGCGAGGACAAACTGGTTTTTCAGGATACTACGTGACCGGGGTTCTCATGAAGAACTGGGACCACCTGGAGGAGCGGGGCGTGTGCACGGCGGAGCAGGACTGCGAGGACGCCTACAAGGTGTGCAAGATGCTGGACATGCCCTTCCATCAGGTGTCCTACGTCAAGGAGTACTGGAACGACGTGTTCAGGTGATTCCTGCCCTCAGCCCATTCCTTGCTCATCTTCCAGCTCCTTGTTGTTCCGTCCAGCTCTCTGGTCACTTTATGACAGCTGCTTAACACGTGAACCCTTTCTTGTCCTAGTCTTCTCGGCAGTTTTCAGAGTCGTGCTGTACGTTGTAATGTTAACTCTGGGTCTCTGCAGCAACCTTCTGAAGGAGTATCAGAGTGGTAGGACACCCAATCCGGACATCCTGTGCAACAAGCACATTAAGTTCAAACACTTGTTCCAGTACGCCATCAACACCCTGGGTATGCTGTGCCTCCAGCCTCACCACTTTTGTACACATTCACACTTAGTTTGCTTCCTTGCACTCAAACTATCCACGTGAGGATCCCACCCCCTGCTGTAGCTCCCTTGAATAAGGGGCTTACCCTGAATTTTTCCTGTAAAAATTATCCACTTAGATAAATAGGTAAATCATGGTAAACAGCTGAGCATACAGACCTGATGTTGTAAGTTGTTTCAATGAAAACAGTAGCTACATGACTGAACGGTAATTTGTCTGTCACTGTGGTCATTTTAAAGTTACGCTGCGCCGTGAGCTCGCATGCCTGCTGACAAGGTGTATCGACTGCGCTCCTACAGGTGCTGATGCTATGGCCACAGGCCACTATGCCAGAACGTCCCAGGAGGATGAAGAGGTGTTCCAGCAGAGGGACTCGCCGCTTCCTCGGACGCTCTTCAGGAATCGCTTTGAGATCAGAAACCGTAAGCCAGCTGTTGCTGAGCTCCTCGTGGTTGGATGACAGTCCTCACGGGGCAAAGTGGACGCTCCTGTTGTATTCTTCCACTGTTACAACCATTGCGACACAGATACAGCTGTTGGACAAATACTGTCAGGGTTGGGGACTGAAGCCCTTTGTCCACTAACAGTGTGACTGGAGGACACGTCCCCTCCTGTGGTTTTATGGCTGCTACTCTTTTATTTAAACAGTCGGGAAATGGCAACAAACACTCTTTAGACCAAATTGGCTGAAGTAACACGTTAAAAATAAGCATTGGAGGTGTGACATGATTTAAAAAAAAAAAAAAAAACAACTAAAATATCCAGGTGCACGACCACCGCTGGTGTTACTGATGATGGAATTGAATGGACTGATGGGGTGGTTGCACTGCAGAACTCAGAGTAGTGTTGAAGCTATTGCTGCTACAAGCTCCTGTTTTGTGATTAATGTGTGTGTTGCATACACCAGTTATTGCTTTTTTTTTTTTTTTTTTTTTTAATAAAATGTGTAAGCAGTGCACATGTGAGAGCAAATGGTTTTGGTAGGTTGTGCAGATTTAGTCAAAGAGGTCAGTTTTAGGAAAAAGTACTTATGAGTGCAGTGGCTAAAATGCACATTAGTGAACATGGTCCAAAAATGGCAGGTCTTAAAAGTGTGTGGTCCCTGACCAAAAGGCTATAACAGGATGAAGAACACATGCAGTTATTGTGCTTTAAGTAAAATAATTTGTATCAGTCCTTTATTTTTTGCTGCCATTCTTATTCATTTTAACACCAAAAAATGAGAACCATATCCAAAACAGCCCCTTAGAACATGTCATCACCTGCAATAAGTTTTATCAGTCTTCAGAAATTTATTCTGTTATCTATCTATTGCTGTTGTCTGTTGAGCAATACTTACTTGTTTTAGAGGTTGTGTGGTCCTGTGTTGTTGCTTTGTTTTGAACCACTTGATATCTCTGCTAACAGCAGTGAGGCTGTACCAGGGAGCAGACCGCCTTAAGGACCAGACCTTCTTCCTGAGCCAGATCTCCCAGGATGCACTGCGGCGGACTCTCTTCCCCCTTGCAGGGCTCACTAAAGATATTGTGAAGAAGATGGCAGCAGAGGCAGGCTTCCAGCATCTTCTAAATAAAAAGGAGGTAGGGCTGATGAAATAATCTGTTGCTGTATGCAAACTGCCCTCTGTGAGTAAACAGTGTTTTTAAAGGGCTTTTTACTATGTACAACAGTTAAAAAAGTGTGGTGCTAAATAGTATAATGAATGTTCAAAGATTCATCTTTTACTTTTTCCAGAGCATGGGAATTTGCTTCATTGGAGAAAGAAACTTTGAGGATTTCATTTTAGAGGTACTGGACAACAAGAAATCATATTACCACTTGTCATCATGAACCACTGTATCCTCCTGAAATCACTGAGCAACAGCACACACACACATACACACAGACTTGATCACAGTAACCAGTTAACCTGAAACATGTGTCTGGACTGCGTGAGGAAACCAGAAGCACTCAGGGGAAACATACAGTATGAAGTTGACAGACCGAGCTGGATTTGAAGCCATGCCTAAACAGCCCAGGCTCTACAAGGCAGCAGCACCATCCACTGCATCACTGTGTTGCCCCAGAATCAACTCATCTTACAAAAAACACAAGTTTGACAGTCTGGCATCAAGGTTCTGTTTCATTTCTCTTGCTGAACGTTTGCCAGTATTTGGAGCCACAGCCAGGAAACTTTGTCTCGGTGGAAGATGGGAAGATCATGGGGACACACAAAGGTAATTTGTGTTTCTGATCAAGCTCGTTGTTTGCGGTGTGTTCACCGCATCTCTGTGCTGCTCGGTGACCTTTGTTTCATGGTGTTCACAGGATGGTTCACCTTCACACTCGGACAGAGGGCACGGATCGCAGGGCAGAGAGACCCCTGGTTTGTGGTGGACAAGGATGTCGGCACGAGAGAAGTATTTGTGGTATCTGTTCTTTGTGAAGTCTCATGTTGTGTTTCTATGGCTACACTGCGTCACGCTAGTGTAAACGGTTCGGCTGCAGCCAGTCGGTTTGGTGTGAAGCATCCTGTAGCAGAGCATGAGGCATTGTGAACATCTCTTCAGGCCCCGGGTACCAACCACCCAGCACTGTACCGTGACACGCTGAGGACCAACCGGTTCCACTGGATTGCGGAGGAGCCACCGATGGAGCTGGCGCGCAGCAAAATGATGGACTGTTACTTCCGCTTCCAGCACCAGATGCCCCTCGGTGAGTTGGGGGGTGGCGGGGGGGCATCTTACTGTTTTGGGGGGTCTCATTTTTCACACAGACTCATTGATTCAACATTGCTGTGGGCCTTCCAGTACCGTGCACTGTGACTCTGAACCAAGATGGATCCATTTGGGTCACTATGCACCAGCCGATGAGGGCACTAACACTTGGACAGGTGAGTTATATGCTGAACATGTCCACAGGGGTCACCTGTCACCACAGCAGAATGCCCAGGAAGGGGTATAGCCACTGTCACTAGGACCCCCCCCCCCCCCCCAACCAGATATTTATTTGAACTGTCATTTTACAGTATGGCCCTGAAATGTACTGTATAACTCTTTACATTTTAACTGTTGTGACAGTTGAGGCATTTTCAGACATCTATAGCTGAGCTATTTGTCCGTGGGCGGGATGCCATGCCCTCTCCCTGTTGGATCGACTTCCCTTTATTGGGAACTCTGCATTGGGGTCAGTTGGACACAGAGAGAGATAGACAGCAGGTTGGGGGTGGCCAGCTTAGCCCCCAGCCACCCAGCTGAGATTGTGAAAACCACCCTGTATTACATACCTGCTTTCTCGGGATTGGGATGCCTGTGTCACCCTCCACCTTTGTGTGTCTGTGTGAGGTTTTTGGATGTAGCCATATTGTTCACTACCATCTTCTCCTCCTCTCTTTCTGCACCCATCATCAGTTTGCAGTACTGTACAAGGGGGAGGAGTGCCTGGGCAGTGGGAAGATCACAAGCCTGGGTCCCACACTCCACACGCTGCAGCAGGGTCGGGAACGTCAACAGAACAGCCCTGTGGCCGACAGCGATCACACACCAGGGCCAGCCTGCTGAGAAGACACACACACAGAATAATGTGACTGGGTCTTACTGCACTTCTGACCTGCTCACTTCCTACAGACATGTCAATAATTGTGGCTCCTGCTGTCACTTTTTAACTTCATAGTAAGTTTACTGGTCGGTTTGGGTTGTGATCTATTTGATTTAAATCAAAGCATGTTAAGTTTAGAAATATGATTGGATTTTTCAGGTCTGTATATCAAATTGAACACTGCATTTGACAAAAGTGCCTTTCCTGCTTTAATTTTTCTGTTCTTTTTTGTTCCTGGGCTCTTTTAAGACTACAGTTGTAACATATTATGCAACAAGTGTTTTTTTTTTTGTTTTCCTCAAAAATAGACCCATAAGCTGCTAGAATTTCAGATGTATAGCATTTCTTGGAAAATTGTGAAACATCTGTTTCGTCCTAAAGTTTCCTATCAATTAAAGGAATGGGCCTATTTTACTGTACTATGTTTTAGATGATATACTGTATATGTGCTTTTAATTTTAAGTCCATTAAAATGTGAGGTAAATGACCTGCACAGCTGACATTTGAGCCATTTTGTCTTCATGTCTGTTGTGTGTTTTATTCCCTCTATTTGCAGGGTCCTTCCTTGCACTAAAGCACTGCACAACAAAGTTAATAAAATTCTAGTTTTTAATTTATTTAAAATAACCACCTTTCAGGCCCCATTACAGTAATCGAATGGCTTTTATAAAATTTAAAAGCATAATGCGACTTCAAAGCTCACACCCATGTATAAATGTTTGTAAAAACCTGAGGTTTTCCACGTTATTGTGGCGATAAGTGGCTGTTAATTGATTTGTGCTGTTTACAATATATTTTCATGTATTTGAAGTAACGACATTTTCTTTTACATCCCGAAGGTGAGTTTGCCAGAACTTGTCTGGACTCTATCGCTGATTCAGTGCACATTTTACGCGGGTGTGATGTGTAACGCGGTACCCGCTGGAGGGCGCTAGACGAACAGCTCATTGACGCGTGTTCAAGGCTGGGGCGCTGTACAGTTTCACTGTAAAACCAATGTATTGCTAATCTGTAGTCACCAGAAAGGTATAGGTTCAAGTCTCAGCATCCTTTCTGCTGTGTAACATTTGCTCGTATGTTGCACAACTGTGCAGCGACTTTCATAATTTTTTTGTTCAAATGAGGGTGACGTAATAAAACAACGCGCTTAAGAAATGTTTTTCAAAAATGTTCTGTCTGTTAAAGTAAAATTAAAGCATAATATTTGAAAGGTTTTAAAAAGTCATTGTTAAGTAAATAAGCCCCGCTCACCCCATTTAAGAGATTATATTAAAAAGTTTAAAAGCATGTGTAATAATACAGTTTGTGTTTATTATACTTAAGAAACTTATAAAGCAGAATGCGTTTGGGTTGAGAAGGCTGATGGACATGGAAATAATTTCTATAATACGTTTCTCAGATAATAGCGTATTAAAAACTGTATTATTCCACTTTTGTATAAAACACTGCGGTCTTTAAAATTGCAGCCTTGATAGTGAAATAAATCGCTTCCACATATAAACTGCTGGGGGATCATTCGTGTAAAAACAAAGTGAGAATTAATTCCAAAATCGTAGCAAAAATGTTTCCTCGTTTTTATTTTCATGTATTTAGGGTAACGAAATTTTCTTTTACATCCAGAAGGCGAACTTGCGCGAGCTTTTCTGGACTCTATCGCAAATTCAGCGCACATTTGTAAAATAAATTTTGTCACAGGTTAAGACTTGACGTGGACATTTTTGCAGAAGATACCAGAAATGATCTCGCAAGGAGTCGCGGGCAAACTCTCACGCACGCAAACACACAGAGAGCCGCGCTTCAGAAACCCTGGAAAGAGAAAGAGAGAGGGGGGGGTCGTCCGGCAAAAGCGGCGGCTTCTGGAGACGCAGGTGCAGCTGGTGAGGCGCGTTCACGTCCCCGCGCGCGCTCGTGGAGCCATTTTGAGGAAAGTCGGGACGGGAGCGCGCTGCGCGCGCACACGGCAGCGGCGCTGCTTCTCCAACTTTGCGAACTTGGCATGGGAGACGGCAGCGGGCCGACGGGCTCCGCCACGGAGAGCACACGCGTTTCCGAGCGCCGACTTGCACGCGTGTAGCAGCATGGCAGCCGCCGCGAGCTGGCTGTACGCCGCGCTCCTCCTGCACGTACCTGCGCTCAGGTGTCTCCACGTGCGCCTGGCGGACGGCTCGCCTCGCGGGTCTCTCGTGGCCAACGTGTCGCTCGGACCCGGCTGGCTGTACGCGCTCGAGCGCACCGCGGACCGCGTGCTGGCCGTGGACGCCCGGCGCGGGGCCGTGGTGTTGTCGCGCGCCGCGGACTGCGCGGCTCTGCCCCGCAACCCCGTGCCGCTGCACGTCAGGATGAGGTCGCGCGCGTCGCGGCACTTCGTGCTGCTGCGTTTCGGTGCGTTCGTGCACGGGCGCGGCTGCTCCTTCGCGCGGGATCCCGAGCGCGGCGCCGAGGAGCCCGACGTTCACTTCAACTACGTCTGGGGAGCGGAGCGGGCGGCGCGCATCTCGCCGCCTGACGTCCCCGCGCTCCTGGCCACCTTAGCTCGGAGTCTGCGGTTGTCCGCGCTGTCCTGCGCTCAGAGGTCCCGTTTGCAGTTGTCCGAGAGCAGTGCGGATGCGGCGGCGAACATGGACCCGCGGCTGCGGGACCAGGTGGACTTCCTCTGCGTGGAGCGTGACCCGCACGGACAAGGGTTCTCCGTGCGCGTCAGCTGGTGGGTCTCCGCACCACTGGACTCGGCTGGTTGGGACCGGAGCAAAAGGAGGAAGAGGAGCATCAACTCGGCGCCGCAGTTCCAGCTTCCCAACTACCAGGTGTCGGTGCCCGAGAATGAGCCGGCAGGCACCCGCGTCATCACGCTCAAGGCTGTGGACCTGGACGACGGAGAGGACGGCCGCGTTGAATACTCCATCGAGGCTCTTTTTGACAGCAGATCCAACGATTTCTTCCAAATCAACCCCCAGACAGGCAGCATCACCACCATGCAGCCTTTGGACAGGGAGATCAAAGACACCCACCTCTTCAAAGTCACTGCTGCTGACCACGGGAGCCCTCCGAGATCGTCCGCAGCGTACCTTACGGTCACGGTAAGTGACACCAACGACCACGGACCTGTGTTTGAGCAGACCGAATACAGGGTCAGCATTCGGGAGAACGTGGAGGTGGGTTTTGAAGTGCTGACCATCAGAGCAACCGATGGCGATGCTCCGTCAAATGCCAACATGATTTATAAAATTGTGAATGGTGACGGGGTGAACTCAGGCTTTGAAATTGACTCCAGGAATGGACTGGTTAAGATCAGGGTGCGTCCAGACCGAGAGACCATGTCAAAGTTCCAGTTGATAGTGGAGGCCAATGACCAGGGCAAAGATCCGGAGCCCCGCAGTGCCACGGCCACAGTGCACATCACGGTGGAGGATGAGAACGACAACTACCCTCAGTTCAGTGAGAAAAGGTACGTGGTGCAGGTCCCAGAGAATGTAGCTGTCAACACCAAAGTAGCCCAGGTGGAGGCCACTGATAGAGATGAGGGCAACAATGCAAAGGTCCACTACAGCATCATCAGTGGAAACATCAAGGGCCAGTTTTACATCCACTCTCCCACGGGCATCATTGACGTTATCAACCCCCTGGATTACGAGATGATCCGTGAGTACAATTTGCGGATAAAAGCGCAGGACGGTGGTAGACCCCCCCTGATTAACAGCACGGGGATGGTTGTGGTGCAGGTGGTGGACGTGAATGACAACATCCCCATGTTTGTCAGCACGCCTTTCCAGGCTACCGTGCTGGAGAACGTGGTGGTAGGATATTCCGTGATCCACATCCAGGCTATCGATGCAGATTCTGGGGATAACGCCCGTCTTGACTACAGGCTGCTGGACACCACCCCTGGCTTTCCTTTCACCATTAATAACAGCACCGGGTGGATTACCGTCAGCATTGAGCTGGACAGGGAGACCACAGAGTTCTACACTTTCGGCATTGAAGCAAGAGATCATGGAATGCCTGTGATGTCATCGTCCGCCAGTGTCAGCATTACGGTGCTAGACGTAAATGACAATATACCCACCTTCACCCAGAAGGTGTACAATCTTAAAATCAATGAGGACGCGGTAGTGGGGACCAGCGTGCTTACTGTCACGGCCATTGACCGGGATGTCAACAGTGTGGTGACTTATCAGATCACCAGCGGCAACACGCGGAACCGCTTTGCCATCACCAGCCAGAGTGGCGGTGGTCTGATCACTTTGGCCCTGCCGCTAGACTACAAGCAGGAGCGCCAGTACGTCCTCACGGTGACCGCTTCAGACGGAACGCGCTATGACACAGCGCAGGTTTTCATCAACGTCACCGACGCCAACACCCATCGGCCCGTCTTCCAGAGCGCCAGCTACCAGGTGATGGTCAGTGAGGACAGACCAGTAGGCTCCACAGTGGTGGTGATCAGTGCCACTGACGAGGACACAGGGGAAAATGCGCGCATCACCTACATTATGGAAGACAATGTGCCACAGTTCACAATTGACCCAGACTCTGGTGCCATTACTACGCAGATGGAGATTGACTACGAGGACCAGGCCTCCTACACGCTGGCCATCATCGCTCGTGACAATGGCATCCCTCAGAAGTCTGACACCACATATGTGGAGATTATTGTCCTGGATGCCAATGACAACGCTCCCCACTTCCTGCGTGATGTATACCAGGGCACTGTGTTCGAAGATGCCCCAATATACACGAGTGTCCTCCAGATTTCTGCTTCTGACAGGGACTCTGGGTCCAATGGGAGGTTAAGCTACACCTTCCAGGGAGGGGATGATGGCGAGGGTGACTTCTTCATCGAACCCTACTCTGGGATCATCAGAACAGCCAGGAAGCTGGACCGAGAGAACGTGGCTGTGTACAGCCTGAAGGCCTATGCAGTAGACAAAGGTGTCCCCCCACTGAGAGCAGCGGTAGACATTCAGGTGTCTGTACTGGACATTAATGATAACGCACCTGTGTTTGAGAAGGATGAGCTGGACATTTTTGTGGAGGAAAACAGTCCTGTGGGATCCATTGTGGCTCGCATCACGGCGACAGATCCGGACGAGGGAACAAACGCTCAGATTATGTACCAGATTGTGGAGGGGAATATTCCAGAGGTCTTCCAGTTGGACATTTTCACAGGAGATCTGATTGCGTTGGTGGACTTGGACTATGAGACTCGAACAGAATACCTGATCGTGGTCCAGGCAACATCGGCGCCCCTGGTCAGCCGCACAACTGTTCGCCTGAAGCTGGTTGACGTGAACGATAATGACCCAGTGCTGAGGGATTTTGAGATCATATTTAACAATTATGTCACCAACAAGTCCAGCAGCTTTCCCACCGGGGTGATCGGGAAAGTTCCAGCCCACGACCCAGATGTCTCTGATAAACTCCACTATAGCTTTGTGGAGGGGAATGAGCTCAGTCTTCTAATCCTGAACCAGGACACTGGTGACCTTAAACTTAGCCGAGACCTTGATAACAACCGGCCTTTGGAGGCCATCATGAAGGTGTCTGTCACAGGTAAGATTTTTCACTGTGCTGTGTGTTTGTGCAAAAAAGTGACAAAATGTAATTTTTCTCTTGGACTGTATAAACACTGAAACATTTTTCAAGAAAAATGGAAATTAAATAGCATTCACAGTTCAGTTGATAACACAAGGGTTAAAGGATCCGGTTAGGCTGCTTCTAAGCCGTTTGCGTGACGTTATCTTTTTGCTGGTATGTGGAAGGTGCTGCGCAGCTGTCTTTTGGTCATCAAAAACCCGGTCACGTTTATGCAAGTTGTAGTTGTCTGATATTTTGAAGGAGTTTCTCAGCTTCATCTAAATATTGCTCTTCACTGGTATGTCTTTTTGTTGTGTGGCTAAGTTATCTTCTATATTAGTTGCTGAAATAACTTAGTTTGGAGTGCCTTGTGTTTCCAGGATTGGCTCTGAATCTGCAGGACCCCACTGTCCTTGATGAACACTGTCTGGAATTAGATGGTTGGTTTGAACCTGGTCTTCCTTTTTATATCATTTGGGTTACGCCTTTTGCAATAAGGAGAAAAAGTGGTAGCTTTGCATTTGTATAAAATTTGTATTTACGATGGGTTACAGGTTGTCATGAGTTCAATTATTCTTTGCTGCAGTTTTTAAGGCCGCACGAGTCCTGCATCTTGCTCATGTGGTAGGAGCTCTTCTCGTGGTGTTGGTTATTGCCACCTATTTCTTTAAATGGTGCAGCATGCTATAGTCAGTGTCCCCAAGTGCCACTTCTGGCTGCTTCTCCTGTCCCTGTTGTCCAACATTTGTGTTTATCCTGTTACTATGTGATCTTTTGCTGAACTCTTAACCACAATGAGCCTTATTGCCCCTTCCTCAAAGAAAAGTCCCATCGGACCCCTTCTGAGGCCATGATAGTAGTAGTGTGTCTGAAGGGCCAGTTACTTCTGCTATCAGTGGACCCTCCAAGGGGTCTTTTTCCAGTCAGCAGCAACACTCTGGTGACCCCTGCTGCCCTCCAGAGCAATACAGCCCCCTATCATGTGTTCTGTACTCATCGATACGGATGCTTCTGCCTTTTCCCTCCAGCATTGCCAGACAGTGCCTGTGGAACTGAGATAGTATGCCGAGAGGGAAGACTTTAACAGTGCACATCAGCGTTGTTTCATGTTCTGCTTTTAGAAATTCAAAAAAGTTATAACACTTCCACCATGATCCCGATTAAGGAGTCCAGTAGCCATTTGCTACTCAAATGTGAAGGTGTGAATGTTTTTCAGTGAAAGCTGTCGCTAGTTCACTTTAAGACTAAGATACTATTGTCTAATAAAACTTCTGTCTTCTGTGTAGCAATGTACGTGTTTAGCCTCAGTATATGACTGTTTGGTCTGTGAAGCATGAAAAGTGTGTGATGAAGAATGTCTCAGTGAAGAAAAGCAGAACAGCCAAAAAACAGTTGCGGTTGCACAATGTATCTTTTTACAGTTCAGATGGTTCTGCAGTTTGTTCACATCTTTAAGAAGCTTCTTCCCACCACCTGACAGAAGTGTGCTTGGCTTCATTTATAAATGTGATTTCCCCATTAGAAGACCTGCAACTTGGAGGCACAATAATTCATAGTGATTCCTCTGAGGTAAAGCAGGATAACATTCCAGTTGCAACAGGATTTTGTCTTTCTCATGAAAATGTAGAGCTGAGAACTGCCATGAACACCAGCCTGGTGTGGATGTAGGACTCCCCTGCTCGTATAAGCCTCCACATCCGAGCCAAGGAATCTTCAGCTTGTTTCTTAGTAATGGGGAAGGACCACAAATATTTGATTAATATTTTGCTACCAGACAGAACATTTATGCCATTTATAGAAGGTGAAAAACCTATTTCCACTACTCCGTGTTAGCTTGATCTGCAGTGAGTGTAAATCCAGTAGACTGAGATTAGATGTTTGCCAGGCTTGACCTATAGTGTACTGAGATAATTGGTACATGTCCAAAAAGTGGTTTAGGGACACCGATCATTTCCACCCTCTCCAATCCTCCTGCTCCAGGCTGAGAATCAGGCTGCTCAGCTTATAACCATGAGGATAAATACTGAAGCTTCTTAATGGTTCCTTGATGTTTAAGTTGTGCACTTGATCTGTATATGGCAGCAGACATGGAAGAAGTTGTTGTGTATTAACATGTAGCATGTCGTTTGTGTTGGAATGAAAGTGTGGACTGGAAAAGGGTCAGTTCTGTTTCTGTCTGGGGTTGAACTCTAGGTTAACCAGCAACATTTCCTAGTGTTTCAGCCACATCACACAAAAGGAACACAGAATGGGCAGTAGAAATACCTTTTTTTATCAAATGCTCTGAAATGTGCCTGGAATACAGAGAAGTGTATTAGTTTTTAATGGGTTTTCATGTGGAGACACTCGTGGTAAACGGTGCTGAAGTTTGACTTTTGAAGTCCTCTTCTACTCACTTGGCCATTGCTCTTGTAATAACAGCATACAGTATATCACGGCATTGCTCTGAGCCACTTGTCTCAGCTGAGATGTCATCTGTGACATTTGAATTAGTTAATACCATTGTGTCCTGCATACAGTGCTGAGAGGGCTTAACACTAAATAGCACTTAATGCAAAGCATGCCAGAGTTGTGTGTCTATGAGCTAAAGTGATGTCTTTTAAATGACCAAGTGTGTTGCATAGTGAAGTGCATCTGACCGAAAAAAAATACCATTGTGTCTTGACATGCAACAATATCCATGTTTGTGGCGTGAGTCTTCTCGTACCTGCCGTGCCATGCGTGCACCACGTGCTCTTAGGTCTGAGAGGCTGCTCCCCGCTTGTGTCACACGATATGGACAGTGAGGCAGGCTGTGGCAGCCGCGTGCCAGCTGCCTGCTAGGATACGCCTAAGCCCTGGTAACTCTTTGATGGCCCTTCTGTCATTCGTTGCTATGAGACTCACTTGTAAACGGAACATTTTTGGCTCAAGATTCAGTGGGGGCCTCGCTGTTTCACCTTCTTTTGTGCTCTGGAGCAAGGTACCTTAACCACCAAAATATGTAACTGGATGAAAGTTTAATTTTAAGCTGTTTTGAATAAAAGCCTGGATGAAGAAACAAAATAATGATAAAAAATAGGGGTAGCATGTGGTGTAGTGGTGAGACCAACCCTCTGCAATCAGCATAAATTTTCAAATCCCACCTCCTGCTGTACCCTTGACCAAGGAACTTACCATGAATTCCTACAGTAACAATTACCTTGTTGTATAATTGGCTAAATCACTAAATAATTCAACATTGTAAGTTGCTTTAGAGAAAAGCTTCGGCAAAATAAATATAATTCAGTTTAGTGTTATTAGGAGAGCAATGGATCACTGTGACCTTCTATGTCCTCAGGTGCTCCTGTTGACACAACAGAGTATTTTCTACCCATTGGCTGCTGAAGTATTGCTGATACTGCTCCTGTGACAACCGACGACCCCTGAACCCTATTGTCATAGTATCAGGTGTCGGGTGGCTGCGGCCTGACACTACATCTGCATGTGCCCTCCAGTCCCAGACAGCGTCTCTTGGTACGCGTGGATTGGTATCTTTCTAGTGACCACCCTCAGGCCACTGAGTCAGCAGCCTGCCAACTAGCTCTGACTGACAAAAAAAAATTGTGGTTTACATCATTGGTAAAGAATTGCTCTGTGGCAACAAGAAAAAGAAATCTATAGTATGAACTACATAAAATTCTGGGCAAATGTTATAACTGCCTTCAGTGAGACTACAATAAAAAGTGTTCAGCCAGTGTGCACAGTGTATTTTCAGGTGTTTGTGGATGCTGGATCCCCTGGGATGAAGGCCATCAATGTAGCTCTGTGGAGCCACTGTTCGCTAGTGGGAAGAGTGGCTCGGGCATCAGTTTCCTCAGAACCGACACTTGGAGCTCCCCTGTTGTCTGTGCTAAATGAGAGGGAACGGAATCTGATTCGTGTTCAATCTTGCCGACTCATTTGCCAAAAGACAGTGGTGGTGGGGGGGGGGGGTGTACATACTGGAGACACAATCTAGGGGTGACACTTTGTCAGATTTTGCATGCATTTTACAGCTACACATGCATCAGTGCAATATATCTTATCTTTTTATACACTACGTTTTTGGTCTATTCTAACTTGTTAAATATCACATTTTTATTCACCTGTGTGTTCTAGTTCAGTATAAATTATCTATTTAGGGTTGCAATCTTCTGCTCTTGAAACACAAAATAACACTGGACTGCACACTTGTCACTAACATAGTGATTTATTTGTCATTGAAATATTTCTTATTTTGTGCTCACTAAGCAAGTGACCTTTAATGAAGCTGGTGTCAGGTAGTCTTCATACCCCGACCATGTCCGAGGTGTAGGGCTTTACAGCATAAGTGTCCAGAGAGTAGCAGAGAACGGTCGCCTCTTCTCAGCATCAAGGTGCAGCAAGGCTGGGTGGAAGTCGCTCCTCTAGGGTTTGAGAGGAGATCCACATTCTAGTGTTGTGCCTGTGACCACATAAATGTTGATACATATGGCGCTTGGTGTGTTGATTTATGAGTGTTTCAGTGTGCAGTCAGGTTTCACTTGCTCAGACACACCTCACTACTGTACAGATGTATGGTTTCCGAAAAGCCTGTTCAGGGTATTTGTGTACCAGGGATTAAGTGTAAGCTGATCTCTCACTGCCTTTCCTGTTTTTTTTTTTTTTTTTTTTTTTTTTTTTTTTTGTTCAGACCCAGGACATCTGTGAGGTCTAAACGTGCTTGTGAAAGGTTTTTTTGGGATTATCTTTTTGTCTTTGGTCTCCAAGGCTTCGAATGTACGTGCAAGGATGTCAGTAATCAGTAGCAGGGACTTTTAACCTCTGATTCAACTGATGGGGGGCAGGTGAAGAAAGGGGTGCCTGCTTGCAGTACACTCTTTAGGGTGGTCTGTTTCCTGTGTGGTAATGATGATTGTTATCCTAGCTCATGTCAGCCCCCCGGCCCTGTGTCCTGGGGTGTCTCCATGGGGACTTGGGTGACATGCTCATTGGCCTATGTTGGGAGACGGACAGAAGCTGCAGTGTGTGTTTTTCATAGAGATGAACAGTTCAGCTTATTTGACTGTTTTTCACGCTTGGAAGGGTGCTATCAAATCTGTGCCCCATCCTCCTGCTCATTGTCACCTCTTGCAGATACAAAGGGGCCTTTGTATGAACATCGGCACTGGAACAGCATCCACTTTTGCCAGCAGCAGAAAAGTTTGACTTTACATGCGTCAAGCCATTACGAGGAGGATGAGGAATGTGAAAGCAACAGCCCTATAAGGGACACCTTGGCCAAGCAGCAAGTGGCGGGTAAATCACTGTCACAGGAGGACAGTGGTGCCAAAGCCGGTTTTTCACTTGAAAGGAATATCGGCCTCTGTGATCTTACTGAAATCGCAAGAGCTGCAGGGCTGAGATGCTTGTAATACAATATCTTCAGTGCTACTGTGTGGATATCCTGTCATAATAGCAGGGATGGTGGCACAAATAAGTCAAGGAGAACTGTAAAGATTTGGCAGAGCTACCGAGAAGTGAAATGACCAGTACATGTCACTCAGATGTTTAGTGAGCAAGTTTCAGGTGTGTGACATGTGACCCAGCCTTTGTCCAGTGTGTTCTGCAAGATGGCTCTTGTTCACGGAATGGAAATTCCCTGAAGACTGTAATATGTGGAATACTCAGTCACATGGCCAATGGCGTTTCTAAGGTATTTGGCACCTGGGGCGGATCCTTTCTGTGGCACCCCTTTGACATGACATGTACTCTCAGTCCTTTCTGTCTGGTTAGTCAAGCAACTTCAATTTAGAGTGTAAATAATAAGGCCGTCTTATTTTGCCAGAATCGGATCACAATAGGCGAGATACTCATCCATGCAGTTCAGCCCATTTAAGCCGCATGGTGCATATGCCCTATCTCTAGCTTCTCTATCCTCAAGGTGCTCTGCTCCGCTTGGTCTGAGAGGAATGTGAATGGGAATGAGAGAGCACTTGTTTCAACCCAGCAGGGCAGTCACATGTTCTGTTTCTTCAGGGGGAAATGGAGATTTCAGAGCCCAGCAGCTTTAATCTGATATGATCGCACTACTTTAACGTGGGTGGGGCTCAGAGTCTTCAGCTGACAGATCATCAAGGATTTTCTTCAGGGGTTCAGCCCTCATGTCAAGAGTCTCTGCTGATTTTCAGCACATACAGTTATGCACTCCCTTTGAAGATCACTTACAGACATGTTAACTTCTGCTATTTTTATGAGGAAAAGAACCACATTGGTACTGGAATTTGTCTGATGCCTACAGATATTTCTGATCTGCATCAAGTTTTTCCTCTAGAGACTCAATATATTTCTTCAGAGATGTGAACTATTGGTTGAACTGCTGGTTTGGTGGCCTAGTATACTGTAACTTCCTTTCACAAAATGGGATTGGTGATGCTTCTCATACTTACCTCTTGGGTCTACCACCCCCACTTGAAATGAGGGAAACACCATGTTAAATGCACATAGGGACCAGTTAACCCTTGGGGAATTAGGGAAGTAACATTTAAGGAATGAAATCACTTTGTTCATGTGCAAGGCTGCAGCTTTGCAGGTCTTTTTTCTTGTCAGAAAACAGTCTATTATAACTGCACTCAAGGCTTGTAGGGCAGAACGGTGGTGGAATCAGTAAGCCTTGGTGTTTTAGTGCCTGTGTTGTGTGATTGGACATAGGGTCAGGTCCCCCTCTCTGTGTAGTTTCAGGTTCTCTTCATGTTTGAGTTTTCTCCAGGTGCTCCTGTTTCCTTCCATAGTCCAAAGAAATATGATTCAGATGAATTGAGATGACTCTACATTGGCCATGTTTTTGTGTGTGTGTGTGTGTGTGTGTGTGTGTGTGTGTGTGCGCGCGTGCGCGCACATTGTTTTACTTTACTTTGGTGTATGATATATGAATACTCTGGTAGATGTATGATGTATTAACCAAAGGGGTTTAGGGTAGGGTATCTATAATTGTAAATCATCTTGGACAAAGATGTCACAATAAGCTCATATTAATGACTGTATGGAATTTTGAAGGAAAGTGCCAGCTAAATGAATATGTGAACAAATGTAAATGTGTCCTAATACATGAGTTTACAATTTTCATGTTATAGTCTTCTGTGCTGGTTCTCACTAGTCAGCTGCTCTTTCTTTAGGCATATGGTTGCTGAGATCTTTTGACAGAGCAACAGTTGACTCCCTCGGACTGCAGATTTACAGTCTGGCTCTGGGTATTCATGCACTGAGCAACTCTCTGGTTCCACATTTGTTAAATAATAATTAACTCTTACCCAAGTAGATACCTGATTCTAATGCACCTTATGCAACACCCACTTGTACCTATCCGTACCACTGCATGTCTGTATATCTGTAGGAATTTCAGCGTACGTGTTTTCAAGCATTTTGGTCCTCAGCTGTTAAGCTGCCTGCTGTCACCACAATAATTGTTCTATCAGAAATCTGCCCTAAAGAATGTCAGTTATTTATTTATTTATTGTTTGCATGCTTTATGAGTTTTAGAAAATACTAATAAACTGGTGAAAACTAAAGTGCGCAAGAAGTAAGGTGTTTAGATGATGTTGCTGTTGCAGATTTTAAAAGTTGTCCACAGAAAGACACAGCCGAGTCTCTCCAGGCAGTGGGAAATCTTGTATTTCCTGAAACGGACCCCAGCAGAGTCCCTTTAACTAATATGCCAAGGTATGTAAATGCTATTGCAGATCTGCTCTCAGGGTGGGTGCTGGTGCTCTACAGGGGTGTCAGCAATCCTAAGATGTGTAGTGGGTGGAGGACGTCCTCCTCATCACAAAGAAAGCTGTATGGCACCTATAGAAGTTGCAGACTGACTAGGTGACACTGTATGACTCTATAACTTCAGCACCAAAAGGAAATTTAGCTTTATTCTTTAGCTTCAAGTGAAAATAGTCTAGTCTTGTTGCTTATAGGTCAAGTTCTTAATACATGCAGCTAGTGTGGAGCTCCATGGATTAAAACCCTGTCTTTTTTAAATAGCAGGATAGCAGCACTGAATCTCAGCAATGTAGAAACATAATCAGTTTATTGAGAAAATGTGACTACATACAAATACTTCAAGGAACTCAAAGGCAGAGGGGTGCAGTAACTGAAAAGGGTGGTCATACAGTGCTAATATAAGCTGATCTAAAAGAAAAAGTGAACTGATTTTCCAAAGTTAAGTCAAATTGTCCAACAGCTTTGATATAGACTTTTCTTTCAAGTTCAGCTTGTAGACTTTTTGTATGGTAACCCAGTGTTAGTGACCAGTGATAATACTGTGTTACAAGGACCTAAGACCTCACGACAGGACCCTTGGACATTATAGTGTATAAATGCTGTAAAAGTGTGGGTGTGAGTTGGAGGGGAGGGGATGCAGGTGTTAGCAGGCTGATGTTTTCATGCCGCTTGCCTTTGTGCTCTAGTCCTCAGCTCTCACAAGCTCTCCAGGGTGCGAGAGTCCAGGTCACTAATGGAGGTGCAGGACAATGAAACTTCATGTAGGGAGGGCAGACCTGGACTTTTTCCCAAGACACCACAACAATTGGTTACAATGGAGTTCCAGTTTTCAACTCAAAGAGCTTGTTTTCTGTGGTGGATGAAGTTTTTAAGCTGCATTTCACAGCACAGTTTTTTTGTATGTGTTTGTCATTCATGAGTATCAAATATTGTGAGTAAATGCTATTGATTCTTTGGCTGTTAAAGCAGCGTAAGCAGGAATGTTCAGTTCTGACTCCAAATGTGCAGCATTAAAAAGTTGCTGGTAATTTCTGTTTACATTGGCCCAGCTGATTGAGGTCTTCTGTACCCATTTCCCCAGTTGCTGATGCTATCCCAGCCCCATGACCCCACACACCTCCCCCAGGCAGTCTGTACCATGTCAAGAATGAGCTTTTGCTCTGTGCCGGCGATGACAGTTTCCATTCTGAGGGTCTGGTCGAAACAGCTGCGGGTGGGGTGTGGGTGAGTTGGGGGCACAGGTTCTACTCCCTTCAGTCCCTGCTTCATTTTTGAGGTTTAGCGGGCTTCTCTAAAAAAAAAAAAAAAAAAAAATTAAATCCTTACATTCCTTCTCAGCATCTGTCTCACAGAGATAAATGTTGATCTTACAATTCCAACTTAGGTACGAGCCATTAAAACAGGTGATTGTTCTTTACTAAAGCACTAAACCTTGAAGGTACAACAGCCGGCCACCTCAATGGACATGAATTAGACAGTTTGTTACCAGACTAGGTCCCTTTTTCTTTATAATAGCAACTGTCCCTGCTTCTCTCTGCTGGAGTTCTGTATCGAGTGCTCTTTCTGTTGGAGATTTTGATTTAGGCTGAGATCAATGGACAGAAGTTATAACATACAGAAGTGTAGGGCTTCTTTTTAAGAGCCTGTGGTGTGCAGTGTGGCTTGCTGAAAGTTTTTGCTGTTTGAACACAGAAGCAGGAAACCTTTATATCCAGAACCTGAAGTATTTTTTTCTTTTATCTATTAGTAACACAAATAATCTTATATTGGATGTACTATTTATACAAGAGTAATGTCTGCTTCTGGAAATGGTCACATTCTGTTAATACTGATTTAATAAGGTGAACAGAGGGCTAAAAGAGCAAATATAATGAAGGGGTGGTATGTATGTTTTCCATAATGGACTGCACTGTTGAGAACCTTACCCTGTATCAGATAAAGAATGAATTATTTATTATTACTGCGATGACAATGCTATGCAGGCATGCATTTCATCAGAATGCCCCCTGACTATGTAACCCTATCTCCTGGCCAAGCTCACACACAGATCCATGTTGCTGCTCCCTCGTGCCACAACTGTACACTCCCATAACTCCAAGGGGCTTCTTTTCAGGGAGGCTGAGCTGCTCTGCAGTTGTTCTTTTCTCCATGCACCCTGGCTAAGAGCACTTTGTAGAACTGACGGTATCCTCTGTCCTCACTAACAGGGATGCTCTGAATGGGACACCAGGCGAGAAAAACACTCCCCCCAACTCCAACCCCATTGTTACAGAAATATGGTCCTTCTGTGGTTGGGGCTATTTTCAGCATTAGAGAATACATTCGGTTTGAAGGGAGGCGTTCTCATTGAAGAGGAAGGTATGCTCTTAGACTAGGAATGCGTGATGCTGATGTATGAAGGGAACTTGGTGTGGAGAAGGGGAACCACATTTCCCATGAAGGGTTCTTCACCTGTGAAACAGTATCCCAGAGCCATGTTGGTTCTGGTGCAGTTTGACTTATTGTGTGGATGTAAGCTCTGGAAAGATCTGTATCGTGTTAGGAGCCCTCAGAAGAGGAAGGGATTAGATAGCTGATGACAACAGGGTTACAGTGGTATGAGTTTGCTTGTATCTGTGCTGTGTCAGTGGAGCAAGACAGACTACATCCATATTCCACACTAGAGATGGCCCCACCAGGCACAAGTCCTGCCTGTATTAATCTCATCTTGGTTTCTTTCATAGGATCTTATTCTAGCTTGTATTTGTAGTCCTTTTCTTTCAAGAAAATATACTTAATTTAAACATTTCCCTTTTCACCTATTTTCTCATAATCTTCTGCCATCTACAAGGACTTTGGCTGTGAACCATTTCCTAAGTTTTATGCGTGTGTGACAGGGCATTTTATTAGTTTCTGTGTCAGACACTATTGTCCCCTCTTACTGTTCTGTCCAGCTGAGCTACTTATTGGCTGCTGCCATGGCTCCCCCAGTTACTGGTAAACAGCAGCATGGTAACCAGCTCTTTTAATGATTTGCTCTTTTTAGAGAAAAAAATGTTGCCAGGGATATGGAGACAGCTTGTTTTTGAGAGCCAATATAGCATGGTGGTGTGGATATATTTTCTAAGTGATTCCAGTACATAATTAAACAGGGCACCACCTCTCACTCAGCTGTTGCATCCATAGAACGGCAATGCTTTCTTCAGTATTATTCAGCAACAGAATAGAACAGGGGCATAGTAACTTGGACAGAGAATGTGCTGAGATACTGTAAATGTGCACAAATACATTATACAAGTCACAGGCAAAAGGTTACAGTATTTAGCAGCAATAGTCATAGAGCACTATCTGAGAAGTTTCTAAAAGGTGGGCAGATATTCCAGACTTCCTCAAAGTTTTCTTGTAGCTCAGATTTTTTTTTTAATAATTGAATACTAGACACCACAATTGACTAAACTTGTAAATGGAGCTTCTGTTATGGATCATAGCAACAAAATGCATTTACTTTCCATATATGTAAGAGTAATCAACCTACATTTCATAAAAACAGAATTTGGTTTGTGGTTTAACAGAAAATATAGAGGGGACACACAACATTAGTTTTTATAGCAAATTTCCAGGAATACCTAGGTTGCCCTTTACCCCCAAATCCCCCGCAATGTGTGGCATGTTTGGTTGTGGTTGGAGCAGGAATTTTTATGACTGGATGTCCTTCCTGACGTCTAATCCACACACCATATGGACAATTTAGAGTAACCAGTTAACCTGACTCACACATCTCAGGACTGTGGGAGGAAAGTGGAGCACCTAGATTCCTCTAGGTGCTCTACTTATATGTGTGTTATAACCCACTGATACAGGAAGAACATCCAAAGCCCACACAGACTGAACTGGATTCAAGCCCAAGTACTGTAAGGAGGCAGCACTACTTGGTACTCCACTGAATAATATTGAGGGCAAAAATCAGAATTTTTGTGAAAAATATTTTCTGTGGTTGGATTAACACCATTACAATATGTTTGCACACTATTACATTTTTAGAATAAAAACATCAGAATGAGTGCCTTTAGTAGCCGTATGCTTAAGATATTTCCAGAGACATCTTTATGAAGGCATGTAGGTATTAGGTCAATTCTGCTTTGTTCTTTTATGCTGGAAAAAGTGCAAAGTTGACTGTTTATATGTGTGTTTATAACTATTTATTCTTATGAAACAAATTTGAAAGCCACGGTTCCAGCTCTCTTTGAAGCCCTGACCCCTAGATATCTCCTAATGTCTCTTCAGGCCTGAAAAGTGTTAAATGTTGCAAAATATTTCGAGGAAGATGGAATTTTGTGGAATTACGGAGTTAAAAGTAAACATTAAGACACGGTTAAGATTTTAAGTCATGGGTTGCATGGGAATGTCTGTGTAAACCCACAGAGTCCAGCCTGATTCAGTAAAAAATGCATTATTTGTATATTTCATTCTTTTGGGGGAAAAACTTGCCCTTCTCTTTGGGTTAGGAAAGCTTGTAAAATTCCTGGGCTTTTTTGACAAATTAGAAAATCAAGATATCTAATATAAATATAAAGAATTTGCCACACAAATTACAAAACAATTTTTCTGAAACAAATCAGGTAAAATATTCATTCTAATAATACTTATTCTCCCAAAAGAAAAATAAACTGGTAATAAAGGCATGCAGCTAGATTCTCTTTAATTTCTCTAGTCACTGCTAAATAGTTGAATAGAATGGCAAAAATTCCCTGATACTGTGTCATAAGCCAGGGTGCGCCACTGAAACTGAAAGGGGTAGTACAATTGAGAATTAGGAGTATTTAATTGCATTGCCGGAGAGATAAACTTTATAACCTGATAATGTACTGTAATAGGATATCATCTTTATAAATGCTGGGAGTAATGTTTGGTTCTCTTAAGTTCTTCAGATATGAGGGTATACTGTGATGGTCCTCTTCTTTCCATATATCAGATATGGCTTTATTGTTCTTAATAGCTTCTACCAGAGGTTCACTCATAATTGTATGTATTAATGGGCAAAAGTGCAGCCTCTGGCTATAGAAAATATGCCCGACAAACCAAATGAACTTCTGGCAAAGACTTGTAGTGTAAGTTTGCCTTAGAAAACAGGGTTAATATGGTCAGTGTGCATTTTCCTTTTGATCTGACAGATCTGATAAATATCTTTTTTATGCAAGTCTTACATTAATTAACTGAACAAATAATTTTTTGTGTCTAAGTTTTTAAAAAAAAAAAAAAAAAAAAGTTCCACCTTGAGTTCCTCCAGTATTGAGTTTTATGCTCTCGACTAATGTTATAAAGATGCTGCTTTGTTCCGCTTTACTCCAACTGTAGCCTTTCTGCCTGTGACTAACATTCAAAAAGAGTTATGTTCTGAGGTATGATTTTTGCAGCAATGCCACTCCTAATGTTCTTCTAGCACTGTGGCTCTGTCCAGCTGTAGCTTACTGCTGCGTCTGCTCTGTGTGGGGTGGGTTGTGGGGGGTATGTTCTCTGCCTTGGGGTCTCTGCCCCCAGTTGCAGCTGCAGCCTTCAGATGATTTTACTAGCAGAAATGCACCTTAATTAAGCACAATAGGTACATGTTACTGCCTTTTACAGCATTCCAAAGGAACGATCCCAGACCCCCACTTCCACCCCCTGACTGTGCCATTTCATTAATGAGACCAAAGGAAGAATGTGACTTGTACTACACTGGTGGTAACAACATAGCTGGTTCATCTCTGAGCTGTGTAACCACTTAAGTTAATGAATCTCAAATGACCTGAAGTCATACTTAATACTTATATTTGCTATTTCTAAGTATTTGCCTTGTGGGACATTATTGCTTAACCATAAAATGTTAAGTTCCTATGAAATGTAAGACTTCATTTTGGGGTTAGTAGAAAACATTCCTGTGTTTGTAGGGAAAAGGCTTTAAAGATAAGTGGGTGGATGTCATTCCTTTGAAGTAGGTTGAAATATGAAAGTATGGAACAGGGAGGTATTAATGAAACGTCTTTTTCCTCCCCCAAGGTGGTGTGCTTAGCTTTGGTGCTTTTGTGGGTAATGTTTGGGGTGACAGACAAAAATCACACGGCCCTTCCACTTCCCAAGTCTGTGAGCTGGAACCATTCCTACTGGCAGTGTGCTGCTTGGGGAAGTCATGCAGGAAAAACAGTTTCATGTTCAGACTCCGAATCTTGGTTTCACTACTCAACACAACACCCCACATAATGTCATTCAGTATGTTAATGAATAAATCAAGTTTCCAAAGTCATAAAATCCACCTCTCCAATGGCAACTGACTTTTTTTGAGCCCACATAACATCAGTGTTACTTTCCCCTTTATATTGTGAGTTTACCTGATTCTAATTGCACGCAAAATTTAACAGATTTATTTCTTCAGACATGAAGTTATTAAAGGGGTCATCAGTTCTTTCTGCATTAATAGTCTCTGGGGGTATTTAAACGGAGTTGTATTCTTTGGTCACTGGAAAAGCAACACATTTGTGGAACTCGGAATTTCAAGACCGACTGTAGACGCCTCTGACTCGATGGTGAGGTTATGGTAGGGTGCCCACTTGATAACCCCGATGAGATGACGCGCCATTGCTGCGCCACACCATGGTTGGCACTATGGTTGGTGGACGCTAGTTAGCTGGTGAGTAGCGGTTGGTAAGCGTGCGGGGGGTTAGATAGGTGTCAGGATCCCCTTTATAAATCAAGCTCCTGGTATTTAGCACTGTGTGTGTTATATGAACCTGGCACATCATACAACACCCAGATGGTTGGCCAGCACCTGCTTGCTGAGGCCTGAGTCCCCAAAGTTAGATTAAGACAAAGGAGGCCCTTCGTGAGCTGCTGAAGGACATGCCTCTGGACAGGAAGGCATCGCATGATGCATTCCATGGTTATGAAAATTGTGCAAGGCTCTATCTGCTGCCAGGTATTTTCCTCAGAAGGTGGGAGGACAGGAGAAGGAAATGAACAAGAGGATGAATCAATACAAGATAGAATGGAGCAGGAGTCCATAGCACTGGTCAGTGCAAATAGGCATATGAGGTTCTGTTGACCTGACCTCTGCCTCTGACAAACTCGTATCACGTATTGATCCTATGTTCACACGAACTGTGCCCGTGGTTCCCCAGCAGGAGTAGCAAAGCAGAACATCCCATGAGACTAAATATAGCAAATGCTCAGTCACTTGTGGATTGTGACCTATATATTTGCACTTCCATCATGTTCAGAGCAGACTTTTGTGGCGTTTCACTGGTACAGAATCTGGGGTACTTTCACTGGTAATGACTACTTTTATGAGTAGAATAAATGTTTGACACAAAAACTATTCCAGCATCATTGATTGCTAATATTTCATGCATACTGTAACAATGGAAGAGTAAACCAATGGCTCTTGTGAACTGCATCATCTTTTTTGCGCTCAGCTGTGCAGAACACTTGATTATCATCAGAAGTTCACTGTTCATTCAGCTCTCTGTGAAAGTTGGTGTTTAAATTTAGGTTCTATAAGGGAGGAAGCTCACATTTCTTTTCATATAAAAACAGTTTTCACAAGCATGTCTGTTTACATATTTTCATTGATGTTTTGATTCAGCTGGGTACTTAGACTTGTTGCACTCATGGTGTCTGGGATTTGCAGCTGCTAGCTTTCCAAACAGTGTACTGTTAGTTTCTCTTGGAGAAAAGCATCTGATGACTTAATATATCTAAATGAAATCTGGACGGCTCCAAATAGGAGGCATCAGAAAAGTTTTTATTTATTTATTTATTTATTTATTTATTTATTTATTTATTTAAAGAGGAGAACAGAGCAGCAATGTGCCTCTTTTTCCATCCCTATCTTTGCTGAGCCTGGATGACTCATGCACGTGCCTTTGCATGTTTAAAACTGGTTGTATGTAAGAAAGCCCAATGTAGCTCAGACCGAAATGCTGGTACTCACCTGTGTCTCATCAACAAGCTAGCAAAACACGGAGGTGCCGGATGTCAGAGAGGTGATGCTTCACTGACAGGTCAGAACTGAAAAATATAGAAAGGTATATGATCATCTACAGCTTGTTCCTATTCTCTTTGCTTTTTTTCCACCTTTGTAATTCTAGTGCTTTCTGTTGTGGTGACGCTTTGGCAATGGATTCAAAATAGCACGTTAGTTATATTTTTATTAAAAAACGAAACACTTGTCAAAGTTTATTTCTGTAATCAGCTTGTTCAAGACAAGTATATTATGGACTGTAGTAAATTTACTGAATTGCATGTTTCAACACAACCTGTTGGATTTTTAAAAATTTTATTTATTTATTTTTTTAAACATTTTTTACTAAAAGTGAAAACACAGAAGGGAGATGTACAGCTTGTGTCTTGTCTGCACAAACATAAAACCAAAGTGGAAATTCAATTCCACAGCAGCCAAACGGTCTTCTCTCAGCCACAAATACTTTTAGTGAAACCAATGCTTCTCCATGGCAACACAGGAGAGCAGCTCCCCCCTCCTTTAGTTTCTGGTCATCCATGTTAAGTGCAGAGTCTGTGGGCTGGTTTCTCTGATCATTCAGCAGTGTGTGTGAGGCCTCCCCAGGCCAGCTGGTTGTGGGTTATTTATGTCAGCAACATTGTTGCCTTGGTGACAAGGTTTTGAGGGGTATGATGGGGAAGGTGTTGGACTAATATGGAGAATTAATGTTGATCAGATACCTGGAACTAGTGACCAATGTCTCCCAGTTGATGGGAAGCCCAACATAACTTAATTTGCTCCAGGACCAATAGCTGCACAAAATGAACTGTTAAAGGAATTTCACCATGCAGTTAGCAATTTTTCCCGACTGAAAGAGCAAACTGTTGTGCAGTTGTTGTAGATTTAAATGAATTTTTCAGAGGAGCATTGCTGCTGAATCAGATGCAGATGGTCTCTGTAAAACGAGGAGACTTGCCAGATTTCGCTGTGCATTCAATTTATATATTAATATGCTTTAAAATACTGTTGAATCCTTTATCTGAGGAAACAACTAAGCACCAATTTCCATTGTTATTTGGCTTAACCTAAAAACTGTATGACTTTATGGAAAGAGAAAAGTAGTCCCATGCAAAATGTAGGCAACCGTGTTACCAACAAGGAATGTTTTGTTATATTATTTTAGTCACGTATCTTCTTAGTATAAGAGGACCATAGTTTCTGAATGCTATTCGAGAAGGTCCTTTTGTATTAATGTCATCTAACAAATGTTGAGAGGAGAGTAATTGGGTTTATGATCAGTTAACTGCATTTGAAAACTGGATAAGGGCTGTTGGCAAATGTCACTAAGCTTCAGGTTTCTGTTTTTACCTTGTTTCAAAGCACCGGGGACCCAGCAGAGAGTCCAATGACAGACAAATGAGAATCCTAACAGACTGACAAATGGTCTCAGCCAGAAGTCTGAGTCCTACAGGGCAACAAGAACTTCTTTCCAACAATGAGGGTTTGTGCATTTTGCTTGAGATTGACTGTGCATTGCACCACAAGTGTGATCCTGAGACCGTTTCCAGGAGTTTTCCCCTAGGGCTGTGTTTGCTGCGTAAAACTCTCCAGCTAAGGGTGGGTGACACTCTTCTTGGCTAGTCACTAAGTGACAGAGGTGAAATCTCCTTGTTTACAGAGGCATACACAAGAGCGGCTAGTGCCAAGCTTCATGCAGTGCCTTTCAGTTTCCTTCCTCTCTCAGCTCAGTTTCTCCATCTGTATGGCAGCAGATAACAAACTGGCTGCATGCTTTGTACCTTTTGAGACTCCGTCTTGACGTTCTGCAGGATAACTGTCCAGTTGAGTCAATGTGAAATTGTTTGATTCTAATAGCCTGTTAAGCAAATAAAATAAAATTACACAGATTAAGCATCTTGTGCCTCTTGTGGAGGCTTTTGTTCTTTCTTTTCTGTCCATTTCTTTATCTCTTGTCTGTTTTTGTCTTATCTTTGAACGATTGATACATTCCTGGCAGATTTGCTGGGAGTCACACTGGCTGCAGTGTCAGATCCCTTTATGTGGAATGAATTACTTTTACTGTGTGGTTGCCATGGGCTTTGATCTTTGGGGGGATATCTGAGGATGAAATTGTTTTAGAGATGAGCTCTGTTTGTGCAAAGAATCTGAAGGAAAATGCTGAAGAAGAAATGGAAATAAGTTCAAAATGTTTGGATGCTTTAGGGTCATTTATAACAGTATGTGAGCTGAAGTTGGGGAGAAAAAGGAACTGGTCAATACATCCTCCTCCCTCCGTGTTGCTCATCTTGCTTGTCTGCATAGAACTGCCACTTGCAGTACGTGGTACCATCACAGGGCTCCCAGTCACAGTGACCGGGTCGAATCCCAACAGAGTGGTTTTGGAGCTAATGTCCATCTGGGGGGGTTCTGATGTATTTGTAGTCTAGTTTTTTTTTTTTGCCTGCAGTGCAGCATCTTGAGCAGTTAGTCCTGCAGCTTCTGATAATCAAACTCTATAACTTGACTTTAGAGCTTTGGATGTATGGTTATTTGTCTTGCCACAGTTAAAGCTGTAATTTTACTTTTGCTGGAGTGCATTTCTTGGACCCTTGGATGAGTTTAATTGGAAATTTTATGGTTTTAAAGCAGCTGATATCACCATTTGTGCACAAGTACAGAACATCTTGACGTATGCAGCCACATTAAAATGAATCCTACCTGCCCCTGCCCTGTTGCACAAGAAAGGTAGGAAATAAGAACCAAAAAGTGTAGTTATTTGTTATTCAACAGTGACAGTGTTTAGTTTTCAGTTTTGTATCACTTGCTTTCTGGCTCTTCTCTCATCTGTCAAGCCATTGCTCTGTCACACTTGTACTTATGCAGTTAATTATTAACCTACTGGTCTGTGTTTGTGTTTTTAACTGAGCTCCAAGTACTAAGTAGGAGTCCCGTAATGCCTGAGCGTGACCCCTGCCCGGTTGTGCGGTATGTTTCCCGACTCGACGGTGTTCTGCAGTCCTATAGAATTTGGCAACACACCAGCAGGCATACCCGGGTACCATGGTCCTCCTTGCAACCTGCTTTTGGGGACCTCCAGACTGTTACCGCCCTGACGTGCGTCCATGCCAGCTGTGCGTGTAGAGACGGGTGCGCCAGCCGTCTGGCCATGATTAACTTTGGCAACTTAAATTTAACCGTTTTCATCTGACACCTGTATTCAGTCACATAAGTGCCTCTGTTTCCTGCCTCCCTCGGGGTCCTCCACATTTAGGCCATGAGATGTAGTCCTGCTCTCTGTCTTATATAACACCCAATGTAATGTTAGTGTTTGAATTGGTGTAATGCTTCCTGATGGTATTCCATCCAATTGCACATTTTAATTTCCAATGAGTTTCTGGCATGAGTCCATACTGCAGTAAAAATCCCATTAACTGTGAAGTTCTTCGCCCTGCCAACACGTACAGGATGTTTCAGTGCGTGTCTGCCGGGTGCTGATATGTGATCCATGTGTGCTGTTTGTGAAAAGGGGTCTATCTTATTGGCTGCAGCTCAAAATAGATAGTATGTTTGGAAATGTATTATGTCAAAAGGATATTTTAATGTGCCTTGTGTGGAAAATATCTGGCGTTCAGTCTGCACAGCATGAGCCACATCACCACAGAGCAAGTGTTTTATTTTTAAGACTCACTGGAACGTTTTATAAAAAGGGATTTATGGGAATTAGTGAAGTGATGAAATCTAGATTCATGTGGCCTATTTATTTTTGGAATTGACTATTTTCCTTATTTGTACCATCGTCCAGGATTGTTATTTCATAGGTATAATGGTATGTAGCAATCGCGATCTGCAATAAGAATTTGGGAGGCACATATTGGTATCGGGTACAAAGCTACATTCTACAGATTGTAAATCCTAGATAACTACCTTAGGATAAGGACTTGCCTTTCAATGTAAATCCAAAGTGAGTATTAATCATTCTACACGTTGCTGAAGTGAACTAACAAAAAAAGCCCTTTTCCTGTCTTCCTGAGAGAACAAAGGCAGGCAAGAGTATGGGCAGGTATGTTGCTCCTGGGGAGGTAGGAGGGGTGTTGGTGCATCTTTCTTCCTGTGATTGGCAGACAGCGAACACCTCTGACCCTTTGTTGTGATTTAAAAAAGTTTGAATCCTCAGTTAGGTGTGTGTGATTGGCTGTGTGGCCTCCCCTGGCTGGAAAGACCACCTCTCACCGCATTATGCTTTCTAGCTTCATCCTCCACAATCCATTGCTGGATTGCTGATTTACCAGCAGCCGACTTCCTTACGTGTATTTTTTCATTGAATCCATATTTGCTTTTAACAAGAAAAGCCCTAGAGTTGAAACTTTTATGTTAAAAATGAGCGTACCCTCCAGTAAGCTAAAATTTGCTTTGAGGAAGGGACAGGGGAGGTCTGTTGTAAATACTTATCACCTTGTTATCCAGAAGATCACATTACAGGGCTGACAGGGTTGCTTTTTTATAACTGTATTGTGCAGGGTGGGCTGTGACAACCCCAGGATGGGGGTGAAACAAGACCCATTATTTGACATCTTCCCCTGAGCTGTATTTCTCCCCCATCCTTCCCTAAAGGGACATCTGCACACCTTCTCCTGTCTGGTGTTGTCTGTGTATCTGACAGGTCTGAAGGAAGAATTTGTTGAGTGGCTGCTTTGTAATGCACCACATGGGGTATGAGGGGTAGTAAGTGGAAGTCCAATCCTGGGGTTTTTTTGTGGGTGGGATGTGAAAGTACTTTGACCAGCCATTTAGCAAAAAACCTGCAACACCAAGTGTGTGTGCGCTCCTGTGGAATGTCGAGTGGATTTAATGCCGAGGAGTGATGTGTTAAGGTCATTTATGGGCCATGACTCGTGGACCTTCACTGGCCTGTTAGCCCCTCCAACCACAAACTGACATAGCTGACTGCTCTTCTCTTCTGTGTAGGCCCTTCTTATAAATTATTTATATGCTGTCACAGGACACTTGGCTCACGAAACTGTTTACTGTTCAAATAATTCTTATGACTAAAAGGTATTTCATAACCATTCATTTTATTCATAATGCATATACATGTTGCACTTGATGCTTATATGAGTGTTGTATTGTGATACCGTTATATTTTCAGCAGTGAAACCTGGAATGGCATCAGGTGCACTGCAAATTTGATTATCTCTTGTGTATACAGTGTGAATGTTAACTGGGCCTCACAGTACCGCAAAGAAAGATGTTATAGTCTCCCAAGGTTGCAGTGCTGCTCTAAAACCTCCTTATTTTGCTTGCATGTTTTTTGCTTCTGTATTGCATCTCCTGTGTTATATTTCCAGGGGTCAGACTGGGATGTGCTCACTGGTTGGAGCCAAATCCAGACCGAAACATATCAGTTTTCTTGTAAAGGGAGGACTGCGTCACTGATCTCCGAATGACAGCTGCGTTTCCCAATATAGCTTTGTGGGTTGTGCATTTTGATGTCACTGGACGCAGACACAACAAAGACAGCTCAGCTAAACTGTCACTAAAATGCTTTATCTTGTCTCTAGTTTATTTTGCCTTCAGTCTAGTATAGCCTTGTGAGTCTCAGCACACAAAATTGTTTAAAATATTCACTTTGAAGAAAACTACTGCATGGTGAATGGTGCCCTTTTCATTAACATGACATGAATGAAGAATGCAAGAAAATATAAATGAAGAGTTTTCATATTTCATTGGGGCAGCTTTTATATTAGGTGGGCTTAAATAATGCAGTCATAATGGCCGAGTGTGTCAAACTGTTCAGCTTTATTCCAGCCAGTGTGTGTTTCACATCACGTAACATAGTTATATAGTAAATGTGGTTTTTTTGAATTGCTGACATTTCTGTGGATGTGTGATGTATGCAAATGCTCCTTAGGGAGAAATGAACTAGTTTAATGGATATGACAGAAGGTACTAGTAAATAAGTAATCAGTAGTTAATCATACATGGAAGTAAGTTATGGGTAAAATGCTGGAGGTGTGTGTTTTTGTTTAAACTTTAGTCAGCAGACAGGTACCCTTCAGGTACCAGTTGAACAAAGGCATGTAATTGATATTATCTGTGCAACATTAGTCAGAAATTATTAATACATCCTGAGAAACCCAGTGTTGTGTTTTTTTTTTTTTTTAAACTAATGTAAATGATATTTTTCTAGAGTGACTCACCTCATCACTGTTTAGTCTTTTTCTTGTTTTAGAAGTTCTACATGATCAGTGTTTAAATACAATAAATTAGGCTCTACCTTGAGCATAGTTTTTTGTTTGTCAGTGTTGCTGACTTGGGGCAGTTGCCTGGATATCCATGGCTTGGCCCTGAATGGCCTTTCTCCCCCTCATGGTCTCAGTCTTCACAATGAGTAACTTTACAAGAGATATCCAGGTGCCCTGAGATGGTGACACTTCAACAGCAGGGACAGGACAATAAGCATACAGTTTGGAAAGTTGAGACATTTTGGGGCTTGTATTAGGCTTTGAGTTCTGGAGAATTGCTGAGGTTCTGCAGTCCTGCTGGATCTGCCACTGGTCATGACGATGGCGATTTAGTTAAGATATAAATTAAGTTTATTTCCTCACTTGTAGGGACGGATAGGCATAATGCTTGGCCTATTGCAAAAGTACTAGAAAAAATGTGTTATTTAAGTGCTTCATTGTTTAAAGCTTTAAAATACATAAAATGTGGTGCTGCAAGCTCATTCGATAGAGTCCAAACAAAATTCTGCTTTTACAGTAGCTGATATTTGTTAGGAAGTGGCTGGCCAAGTTGTGCAAATATCCCTGTAAAAGCAGGAAATGTCCCTGAACTTTGACACCAACACAATGTGGGTCATTTCCAAGAAATTGCTTTAGCGTGCTGTTAGCTATTTTGTTTTTAAAATGAAATCAAAGGAAATGAGCTTGTGATGTGTCCCTAACTTACAAAAAGACTAAGGTGATCTTCAGTTAAAATTTTTGCATAAGTTAGCAAAATAATGCTGTCTGTTACTTACTCATGTTGGGTAAACTGGTTAGCTGATTATGATGAATTAATACTAATCTGAGTTCAAGCGGACCTGGGTATTTGTAACCTTTTCAGTTGGTTTTTGTGGTGACAGTTTGAGTTGAACAGAGCCATTGTTTGGATCAGAACCCAATAACTTCACTTTCATAAAGAGAGTTACTTTCAGAAAGACACTTTCAGAAATTCATGGCCATTTTTTAAAGTGTAAATATGCCAAGCATATCCTCCACACTTCTGATATGTAGACCACAAACTTGGTGTTACTGGTCTGATGTGGTCATGGTTGGTGGGTATCTCTGTGATGGAGGTTAGAACCTTAGTGTCACTGTAGGTGTGTGCACATTGTTGTTTATTGTGGTTTCTACTTATTTCAGACGGGATACACCGCATCTTTGCCCAGTGCAAGCTACGTGTGACCATCATAACGGACGACATGCTGACCAACAGTATCACAGTGCGCCTGGAGAACATGTCCCAGGAGCGCTTCCTCTCGCCACTGCTTTCACTGTTCATGGAAGGTGTGGCTGCTGTCTTGTCCACCAGCCCAGAGGACGTCTTTGTCTTCAACATCCAGAACGATACAGACGTGCACGGGAGCATCCTCAACGTCACCTTCTCAGCCCTACAGCCAGGGGCAGGGCCTGGCCGCTATTTCCCTTCCGAAGAGCTGCAGGAACAGATATACCTGAACCGCACGCTGCTGACACAGGTTTCCTCTCAGCGTGTCCTGCCCTTTGATGACAACATCTGCCTGCGTGAGCCCTGTGAAAACTACATGAAGTGTGTGTCAGTGCTGCGCTTCGACAGCTCGGCACCCTTCATCGCTTCCGACACCGTTCTCTTCAGGCCCATCCACCCAGTGAATGGCCTACGCTGCCGCTGCCCCCCTGGCTTCACTGGGGACTACTGTGAGACGGAGATTGATCTGTGTTACTCGGGGCCCTGTCATAACAACGGGAAGTGCCTCAGCCGTGAAGGTGGCTACACCTGCGAATGCCTAGAGGACTTCACAGGTGAGCTCTCAGGAAACGTCACTCAATTTGATCTCTGTGTTGTTTGAATAGTTAGTCAAGATATTGCCTTTAGGAAAAACTTTCATACATATAACATCACGACAGTTACGGTCCTTGCCCGATTAACACCGTATGTGGTCAAGGACAGCACAAAGATAAGTTTTGAACTATGTTCACCTTAACGGTTGTGTTCATAAGAACTTCACTGAAGCTCACGAATTTAACTGAAATTGCAAAACAAACCAATAATAACTGTCTTTGGACAGAAGGTGGTGTTCGCAGGTGCACTGTTTACACAGTATTTACTAATAACAAAAAACAGGAGCTTTCAGCAGCAGCCAGATCAACACCAGCCTGGTCTCTGCAGTTTGATAACTACTCTCCTTTGTCAGTTTGTTAAATACTGCAGTTGAACTATTGGCTGACATCTCAAGAGATGGACATGGCAGTGCTCCTCTACAAATATTTATGTTTTTTTTCTGTCAGCTCTAGTGCTTATTTTTAAAGTGCAATGGGTTGTTTGAACAAAATTACATTAAAATAACTGTTTACTTTCTTCTCATCACTGTTTAAGTAAAACATTAGCAGCCATAGGACAACGGGAGGGGGTGAGTCCCTCAGTCGTTCTGTTAGTGGACACGGTCACGCTTTCGGCAGAGCTTTTTTCCTCAGCCGTGATGTTGCCCAGATATTAACTGTACTCAGTACTTTAAGTAATGGCATACAGTGACTTAAGTACTTACTATAGTAGTGATTAATTATGTAATCTACTATGGAGCACAAATTCTTTTTGCATTTTTATTTTTTTTCAGTGGCACATAATAGCAGAGCTGTTTTAGAATTTAGGGTGAAAACTATGGCCAGGATATACACAGCTTTTAGTTTCAAATACAATACATGTAGTAATGTTCTGAGTGTACAGAAATGTAATAATATCGTTGCGTTGTTGGTACAGTTCGCACTTTACAAACAACTGACCAAGTAGATACTAGATAGAAAATGTGGGATTTGAATGAAAAGTTCCTTTCTGTCAGTGAGATGAATGCCAGCCAGCTGAAGGGCCTGTGTTTCGTGTTTTGCCATTAATCCCGTCTCCGGTGGTATCAAATGGTTCTGGAAGTGTAGGGTTTCTCAGGCTTGAAGACAGGAGGACTACAGATGGAGTAGGCGCCCTTCTGGGGGCTCTGTAGCCTGGTCTGCTGAGAGGCTGTTGGCGTGGGCAGCCGCTGAACCCTTTGCTGTTTGGAGGGATGGGATTATCCTCCAGCAGTGGCCTTTTTATGTGCCTGGTAGCTCACTTAAGGGCCATTATATGGGTGTGACATTTGTCCCCAGCCAGTCATATGGAGTTTCCACTACTTTAAGCACAAAATCATATCAAAACCTTAAAAATACCCCGTGCACATAACTTCTCTTTTGTCTACCTATCTGGTGCTGCAGTTATTTCACCTCAGCTGGGTTCACCTGACAGTTTACTGTCAGTATAATCATTAGCCGCACGTGTCGCTGGTATGTCTTTTCTAGGTTTGCTTTTAAGGCCAAAAAAAAAAACATGCCTGGCAAGTTGTTAATGAATGAAAGCTTGTTTACTGGGTATGTAAGTGATCATCGAGTTCAGGCAGAGTGTGCATTCTTCACGTTGTTGCGGCCTGAACATTCGTTTCCCAAACTGACATGACTTGATAAATGTTTCACCAAACGCAGCCTTAATTAAATTTGGAATAGCTAATAAAAACCCATCAAAAATGAATCTCGCTGTTCAGCCATTCACACAGTCAGGTTTACAGCTGAACCCTGCAGCACGAGTGACCACAAGCCAGAAATGAGCATAAATTTAATATATTCAAAGCCCTAACATGCATGTCCTACAAAGATGCTGTCAGGATTTTTATTTATTTATTTATTTTTTTAAGGTAATGTGTAAAACTGGGTTGAACTCTGTGTAGACCAGTTTGTCAGGTATGTATTAATTCCCAAAAACCCATGAGAATCAGTTTCAGGTTATCAATAAATTGTGTACTTGTTACATTCAAACTTCGCTGATGTAATGGCTGTTGCAGAACTCCTGATTTATACTGTGTTTTTGCTGTTCATTAAATCTACAGTATTCAGAGGAAACCTGGCCAGTTGAGATTGTATGGTTACACCGCATCAGACGGCTCCCTCCAGGGTGCTGTCAGTCATCAGTCATTGGCTTATATCCTGGTAACTTTCCCAGCAGTTTCTCAACATGTCCTGCTGGTTGTGCCAACTGGGTTCTTACCTACTGGGTTCTAACCTCTTTGTGTTTTTTTTTTTTTTTTTTTTTAGTCCTCTGGGCCAACTATTTTGTATTTTTCTATAGGAGGGATTAAAATACGTTTAGTTTTAATGCAGGCCTGCATGGGTGTCTAACTTTGAGCATTTGCTTATGCATTAAGCTGCTCCTCATCATTTATTGCAGCACATCTCTGACTAATGGGAAGGGCCGTGGGGTTAAACATCATAGTAGGTGTTGGCAGACCACCAAGGAAGCCTTTCCCAACCGAGAGGGAGGCCATTGTCTTACTGGCATTGCGCTCACAGCCATTTGGAAATCACTGACATTCGGGGGTCAGCCAAGGTCACTAAAGTGCATTATGGTCCAGAAGAGAAAACATTGTGACTTCATTACTACACAGCACCTGTAAACAGAAGATGGAATTGGTTTCTTACCCTTCCATATTAAGATGTTTTCTCCTACATACGACGGAATTATTGTCCACGTTGTTTATGCTTTTGAAAGCTGTTTTTCTCCACAGAATTGTACTGCTCAGAGTATAAAATGCATCCCACAGCAGAAGACTGGTTCAACACATACATTCAGTTCTGCTATGGCACATGTTTTAATTATACAATTTGCATGTAGCAACATGAATAAACTAAGGAGTGCAGCTTATGTAACACCAACTTCTGGAAGTGGGATTTGGGAATAAAGGTCTGCATCTGACCTGTGTGATGCTCAGTCACATGCACTTTACTCAGTTTTTGTAATTTGTTTTTATTTTTAATCTGCTGTCTAATAGTTCAACGTGGTTGAAGAACCGAAAAGTATAGTGTAGGAAATCATAAAAAAACGACGGGAGAATTTGGACATTGTAAAGTGCTTGTACTATAAAGTACTTAATTTTGAAGCATTGTGCCCCATCATAGACAATGCTTTAAAAATAAAAGAATACTTACACAAATAAGCTTGCATATTTTCATTGTTACTAATCATTTGTCTAGAACATTGTTTTTTGTTTTGCCAGTTTGTTTTGACTTGTAATATAATTTTTGTACGTTTTTAATATACAGTGATTATTTTGCAATTCTTCCCCAACCCTGTTTTTCAACAGAAATGGTTATTTTTATTATGTGAATTTCCAAACAGCAATCTTTCATAGAGCACAATCATAGCATTGTAGTGACTGTACATAAAACTCATTTATTCAGTGCAACCTATTTTGTAATGACTTAATATTGACTATATGTTTTAACATTTTACATTTGATGTATAATAGATTAGTGGATCGATGCTATAATGTGGTTTATGTGCTACTTTGGTTTAGAGGGTGGAAAGAAACTAAATGATCCTGAGTTTGTGTCTGGTTGAGTGTGAGTTCCAAACCAAGACACTGGGAAAATGGGGCAAAATTATCCCAGGGCTTTTTCTTTCCAAGATGTCAGTGGAGTGAATGAAGAATGGTACCCCCTACCCTGCTTGTTCCCCCCAATAGGCGACCACTGTGAAGTGGATGCCCGCTCCGGCCGCTGTATCCCTGGTGTGTGTAAGAACGGGGGGAAGTGTGTGGACCTACTGGTGGGAGGATTCATGTGCCAGTGCCCCAAGGGAGAGTACGAGAAGCCCTACTGTGAAGTGACCACACGCAGCTTTCCTGGACGCTCCTTCATCACTTTCAGGGGCCTGAGGCAGAGGTTCCACTTCACAGTGTCCTTCATGTGAGTTCATCATCTACCAGCATATCTTCTCCTTCAATTTATTTAGGACGAGACCACCTTCCTATAATGTCTGCACTCCTGTATCCACACATGCAGCTCATTTATGTGCTACCTCTATTAGTCTGTCAGTTGTGGAAGCAGCACATTTTTATAACATTTAAACCATTGAAGTTCAAGCGATCGCCCTTCATTTTTATCTTCTTTTTTGCTGTGATATCCTTGAGCAAGGTACTTGCCCTGAACTCACACAGTAAATTTACCCCAAACCCCTTCCTATGAGGTCCTATGTTTAGTAAATGGGAAAAGGTAGCCAATGGTGTAAATTTGATTAAAGAGTAAAGATTAAACCTTAAAATAAATGCCCAAATTACATAAGGCATACAGATTAAATATTTGTGGCACACAGGAGTAAGGCCATGAACCCCTGTCAGATTATCAGTTGTAGGTATACCCACAGTATTTAACAGACCAATGGAGAATGGGAGTCATAAGCTTTGGAAGAAGGTGTCAGACGAATAAATAAATGCAAGCGATGTAAACCTCCCCCATATACTTTGTTGCACACCACTTTGTGGCTTGCTCTCCCATGTTGCTGACTGGAAGTGCATCGCTCCCAAATATGTTTAGACACAGTGACCACAAATGTGTGCGGTCATGTTAATGAAAAGGGCACCATGAGTGCTGTCTAGCAGTCAGGCATGTTGGAGCACATCTGGGCTGAAGCTCTCATCTCAGGCGTGTAGGTGTGGAGGTGGCTACTTTCACTTACCGCTGAGAGGGTGGGCAGTTCACAAGGAGGCTTTGCAGTGCCCCTTTTTCATAAGGAAATCTAGATGAATGACTGAACATTTGTGCTTAGAAGATGACAGAATCAGAGTGTAGAATGCGATTACTAAATAAACTGGAGAAAATTAATGATAGGAATATAAAGAAGGAAGAGTGATAGTCTAGCCTCCTGCTTGACTGTAGCCTAGCGTTGCTGATGATTTGTCATTTGTCAGTGTTTTTTCATGGTGTCTTGTTTCAAACTCTTCTGTCCCTCCCTTCAAACCAACTCTGTTAAGCTCAACCCATACTGGTTATCGGCATCCCCAGTGTCTTAATTTCGTTCTGTCACTCAGCAGCTTGGTTTTGATTCTGTCCTTCCTGCTCATACTTTCCTAGTCATCCTGCCAGAATTTGGCTCCCATACCCAGCATTTTAGTTCATACTTTATGGCCATATTAAAGCACTGCTGTTCCTCTTCAGCTATACACAGTGTGTGGCTACAAGTGTGTGTTCCATTCAAACAAAATGGCACTCGTTCTTAAGTTGCTTCCACTTAGAGCTGCCTGGAGTGCCGATGCATGACCTTGTGTCTTTGTGGGCAGGTTCGCCACCCGGGAAAGGAACGCCCTTCTGCTCTACAATGGCAGGTTTAATGAGAAGCATGACTTCATCGCCCTGGAGATCGTCGAGGAGCAGGTCCAACTCACGTTCTCTGCAGGTGAGGCACAGCAGTATTAACTACTCTTACTGGGTAGGAATGAATTGAGGGAGGTTAACACCTTTGGCTGCCATGGTGATGGTAATAATTGCAGCTGTCGGCAACATTGCACAGTTATAATTTCTGTCATTACCACAGTGGGAGTGAGACATAGTGTAGTTACAGTAATCCTTCTCGTCACTATGGTACCTCCTGCTATCAAATTGTTTGATTTGTGATCAGTTTTGCCTTGTATTCTACAGATTACACATTTAAAATTTGTAATGAGATATGATTTTCGTATCGGCTGGATTTACACAAATTACAGTGCGTCAGAAAGGGGTTTCACTTGTTCTTTACTCTGTATTCTTTACTCTGAGTTTAGAAAGCAGGGTTATCAAGTATGGGCCTTGGCCAGCTAACACGCTGCTGGCACACAGTGTAATGTGAGTGCCTGGCTGCTAATTGCATGCCCCCAGCAGTACTGGGCAAGTTTCCCTGGAGTGAAGGCCAGACGACACGCCAACGCACTCTGGCTTCAATCTCAAAATGAATGGGATACACAAATGACACCGGAAGCACTGCTGGGCTGGGCTCAATCACTCTCCCTCACAGCAGCCATATTGCGCCGATCAAAAGTTTCTGGTTTATTTCCATCTTCAATATATTACCTTTGTTTAACACCAATAAAGCTCTTTGAGGTGCAGGCATTGCAGAAGCTAGCTGGAGTGAAGATGCTTTAATAGCATCTTTAAGGGCATTTGTTTATAAAGGGGATTTGGCATGGTGGCATGGGATGTGTATGAGTATATTTAAGTAATAAAGGCACAGAGATGGAAATATCAGAATAAAAATAAATAGATAATTTAAAAGAAATGCCTGTAATAAACAAAGTCCCACCCCCAAGACATACTGGGAAATGATGTCAAGATGGCAGTTTTATTGAATTTCTGTTTGCTGAGATTTTGTACTCTGGGCCTCTGCCTTTGGTAAATACTCAATAACCCTGCATAAATCTTTGTCAATGTTCCCTAAACTGAGTGGTGAGGGGTTTTAAAAGAAATGTTGAGCAATTGAGCAACTTCTTAATGCGAGTTATTGTTAATTTCATAACATGCCTATGATGGGAGTTTTGGTATTTATGTTTAATCGGTGTGCTTCTACTCTGCAGTTTGAGACTTAGCTTCTTCTCAAACATGGGAAGCTATTAATTATGTGTTGAAACCTGTTGAAAAGGATTCACATCAGATGTATATCTGAAATACCCATTTGTGTTTAGTCATTATTTCTGTTTTATGATTTACAAAGGAGTGTAAAAAATACCTTTGGTGTTTTTGTTTGTGGTATAACCTCATTTTTCCTCTCTTTAGGGGAAGCCAAAACCACAGTGTCACCATTCATTCCTGGTGGTGTCAGCGATGGCCAGTGGCACTCTGTCCAGCTTCACTACTACAATAAGGTAAGTGACAGCTGCATGTACCGCTTGTGACAGGGGACAGGGCCTTGGGAGAGTGTCACAATCCATCATGGTCATAAACAGAAGACCTGTACATAGAGAATGAGTGTGGATGTGATTGGTGCTCCTCAAAATGTTGCTTGCTCTTTAAAAGTACCATAATGACTCTTTAAGGTCTGTTTTGTGTTTAGACCATCTGTGTCATCTCTGTTTCTCTCTCCCTGTTGCTGAATGAGTTTACATACTATATGTCTTGGTGATATGGAGAATGCACATGCATTTCCTTTTCACTTGAAGGTGGAGAAACTACAACATCTGCACCTGTGAATCGCTGTGCCTCACTCGTACCCTTGTGTCAGCGTTATTCATGACTGAACATGTTTCCCATGTTGCTGCTAAGCCATCTAAAGCAAAATTGGGTGTAGCACCTGTGAGGATGTACATGCTGTGACCACCCAGCCTGCCAAAGCCTATGTGCATGTCAAGGGTCCTACTGTTCGCTGGGTGGGGCCACAGTTACTAAGTGAGCACAGCTTCAAGGGGACTGCTGTTTGGCATTTAAACAAAGTTCATTTAAAGCAGTAACCACTCTTGACCCAGAAGCATTGATCCGACTGTATCAGCAGGTGTATCGACACCAGTACGGAACAGACACGACACCCTTAAGTGCAGGCTTAGCTTAGCTGTGACATATTTCACATTCAGCCACAGTTCAGAGCTTTGCTGCTCTGACCGAACAAAAGAACATCCATGAGGAATTTTTGGGAACTAACAGGGTTGCTCTGGGCTCTTGAGATAGGGGCCAAGGTAAGGGTTTCTAGATCTAAACTGGTTGGCCTCTTCACCCTTAATGCACCATGGTTGATCTATGGGATTAAAGGTCAAAAAGAGGGAGGTGGTCAGATGTGGCTCTTCTGCCTACATGGGGAAGGGCAGGTCTCTCCGGTTGACCTGCATGTTGAGGGTTCATGGGGGTTAAGTGTTGGGGGTCTTTGATGGCCGTAGCGGAGCAGACTTGTCCACACAGAATTGTCCCTGGTGATTTACTGAGGCAGCTTGCGATCAGGAATGCGTGCTTTAGAAAGTGCAAGTTGGAGCAATAAATGCAGAACATTTTTAAAATTCCTACTTTATTTGAACATTCTTATTTGTTTCCTCAAAGAGAAAATGGAGTTGTCTAGTCTAGTGTTTCCAAGGACATAGCCTGCCAGAAAAGGATTTGCCTTTATGTAATTTAGTTTTGTAGGACTATAAGTCATGTCAACCTTTCATATTGCTTTACAATTTATTGTATTAATTTAATATTTATAATGTAATTGTGCCATCTCAAGCTTTTTAATTATTGTATATGTAAATATTAAGGATTACTGTAAAAACAAATGTGTTCTTGTTCACTGTAACTTTTGAAATAGCAGTTACACATTTAATGGAAATCTAAATTTTAGTATACAAAATGAACTATTGATCGATGGCCCCTCAATGTTGGAAGTAAACTTTTGAGTACTTTTTCTTGTATTTTTGACTTCTGGCCGAGTACAACCGGATCTAGTATGAATAGACAGCTTTCAAAGACAAAAATGAATATTAAGTAGAGAGCAAAAACTCAGATGATGTGTGTTGATGGTAAACTGATGGACAAACTGCAACATCTCACGGTGGCAGTTTTGTGTACTGTTCAGTATCATGGTTTACATTTAATAAAGAACCCCCTAATGATCAGTTTTATGAACAGAAAATATGTGTGTTGAAGAGACTGCAATTTTCCTTCTGTCAGATCATTCAGCCATATAATTGTGATATAAAACACTCTTTCCCCTCTGCTTTGCAGCTCATATTTAGCTCTTAGGAGGACAGACTCACACTAAGTAGGCCCCTGGTGGGTTATTCTTTCAGAGCACCGGTCCGTGTTGTGTCTCTGTGTCGCAGACTAATCCCACGGACAGCGTTCAGCCTTTGCCAGATTTTCAGTTGCACAATAAGCCTTAGTTAAACCGCTACTTTGAATTCAAAGGTGATGAATTGTGAAGCGCCGTCAAATGTGCAGTCAGGCTAAAAATTTCATTTGCAACACAAACAATGTTCCGTGGCAGTTTGTCTATTGAATTATCTATTCAAAACTGTATTTTCATTACAAAATGCTAAACAATTTGAATGAGCTACCCTTCACAGCTTGAAAAGGTTCATGAGGCATTGAATACCTGTGATTTTTATTATTTATTTATGTATTTATTTATTTATTTTTTAAATTTCCATTAGGTTTGTTTCAGTGCTGAATAAGAACACCTCACTAGTGCATGCTTGGGCGGCAGTGATTCTTCTGCAAAATTATTGCCCATCTACCTTCAACTGTCCCATTTGGACTGCTTGTTCAACCCGCTGTCTCTGCCCCCGTCTCTGCACGTGTTGGGTTGTGTGGGAGTGCCACAGTGAGTCTGGTGGTTAAACCCGGTCCTGTTTTCCTTTTTTCTACAAAGAAATGGACTTTATGTCCTTTCCTGACCTCACATGGGATGGTTATCAACACAGCCATCACAGTGAACTGGTTCCCTGTGATTTGACTTGAAGAGTCCAGCTGTCTCCAGTTAGTCTACATGGAACTCAGGGCACTTAAGAACCTGCACCCTTTTCATCTACTTTTAAAAGCTTGTAAAGTTGTCTGTTGTCATATATTTATAACACAGGTGTACTACAAGTGCTCTGTGCAGCCTAAGATAATCTAGTTTAAAGTTTGAACCTTATATATCGTAGAAAAGACTGGCAACAGAGCTTCATAAGGCTTGTACAGCTGCTGCAAGTCATCTTGCAGAACAAAAAGAACAGTTGTAGGCAATTTTTTTATTCTATGTGCACGAGTGTGTAAAGAGGAGGGAGCTTAGAAGAGGTGTGGTGAGAAGGGGAATCCAATATATGTAAATTTGAAATTTGTAAATGTAAAGACAAGGTGGATGTTGTCCACAGATGTGCCCCTCCACCTTTAGGGCTCTGCACACCTAGGATGGGCGGAGTCTTCTGACCATTCCAGTTTTTTCTGAAACTGGGAGAATCAAGAAACAGGTGGAGTGGGGATCTAACAAGGGTTTTTTCTCCCATGATCTACCCAGGATAGCCTGCACCTCCTGGATTCCAGCGGGGTGCTGCGTGTTCCTCTTTATACAGCCTGGCTGGAGCTGAAACATAAGGAGGTAACGTGGCCTAGTCTAGCTTTCTGGTGGTGGTCCGGGCTCGGGTTCTGGCCTTTTTGGTGCTCCCTGTAGCCTCTGGGCTTTCAGACCCACTTTAGTTCCCCCCTGTGGTCTTTGAGAAGAGAAGGCTTGTTGGTAAATGCATGTGCATGTACATTTGCTAACTAAATTCTGAGAGAGAATTGAAAGGTGTTTGGTCATCATGTATTAAGCTGGATAAAATGTTGTCTAGGAAAAGAACAGCTGTCATTATTGGTATATTTTGTCATAGTTGAGCAGTTTCTTTGGCTTGAAAAGGTTGGCATTTTTATATGTAGATGGTCCCCGTCTTATGAATGGGTTACGTTCCGATAAACCAATCGTAAATCAAAAATGCATTTAATACACCTAACCTACTGTCATGCCTGTGGCCACTTCAGCAATGGAACATAGGCGGTCTCTCTGCCCCTGTCTTCACACTGAGCATTGGTTGGCGTAGGAACCAATCAATTTAGTTCCTACCCGAACTTCCGGTCAGCGCTCAGTTTCCTCTGCCCCTTTTTAACTCTTCTGCAACCACTGTCTTGCTAAGACCTTGCATTTTGTTTATTTTGAATTGTGGCATCTTCTGTTTTTGTTTACTGACAATTGCTAATGTTTAGCACTAGCTTCCGGCAAACATTAACATTCTTTGTCAGAAGCAACGCTCAGTAAAGAGTTTAATGGAACTTAAGCTTATTACTGTGGTATCTCGCGATTGCTTCCGCCAACCCATGCCATAACACCTGCTAAACATAATAGCCTAGCCTACCTTAAAAGTTATTACGGGCTTTCCACTTTCAAGCCGCTTTCAGGAGAGACAGACACAGATGGGCATTTCGTAGACATGATGGATGCACAAAGCACAACATAGATAGGGGATATCCAAAAAAATGCTGGCAACACATAACACTGTAAAGTATCAGTTGTATACACTAGCGACCGTGTGGCAGACAGGGAGATGCGGATCGCTGCTGCTGCCCAGCATCATGAGAGATTATCGTACACCATATCGCTTGTCTGGGAAAAAATCTAAATTCGAAATAAGATTTCTACTCAATATGCATCGCTGTCTCATCATTGTGAAGTTGAAAAATTGCAAGTTGGACCATCATAATTCGAGGACCATCTGTATATTTGCAGTTTGTATAGGTTACAATACTTTTACCTATAAAGAGTGAAGAATGTTGAAATTCATCATTCACAGCTACTAGACCCCTGGAGCTTCATTTTTCTCCTTTTTGTAGCAATTGGGAGTTTTTGTTTTCTTCTCCTCACCTACTATTTGGTTTATTGTGAGCTGTAAATGGTGGTACAACTGCAGTCAAAGCTATGACTGTGATTTTCCTGGTGACTTTGCTCAGTGCTTTGTGTCACTCTGGCAAGAAAGCACTCCATATGAGTTAAATAGAATTATCATGGGTTATTGGGTATTAAGTGGGAACAAGTGAGTAGGGAAAAGAAAAACACAAAGAGCTGTTTTGGCATGAGAAAAAAGTTCAGTTATTCTGACAGTGAAACGTTTAGACAGGTGAAAGAGTCTGATTTCCTGCACAGATAGTCTCCAGTTATTTTTATTTTTGGTAATACAGTTTTATTGACCTATGACCAGAAACAGTAAGGATACATATGAATTCAGTATTTAGAGGAAATGATACAATGGTGTTTATTATGAGGCACAGCGAGTCAAATTTCAGTCCAATTTTGCTGGAATGGAGTCTGAAAGAAGGGTATCGGCTTTCCTCCTGTTGTATTCCTTTTGTTAGGCATGGTCAGGTGGCTCTCGAAGCAGCAGTGGTTTAATATCATTGTGGAATTTTATCTTATTCTGCTAGCCCTCTCCCACGGGTCTGCTGGTCCCCCCCGTGGGCAAGGGGGGGGCGGTCTGGCATCTCCTTTTTTTTAGTGCAAGTTACAAGCACTGTGACTCAAACTTGTCTTTAGGATGACCTCATATCTTGGCTGTCTTGTTGGCGACACTAATCGCTGCCTTTGTTTTAGTGTCAGCGCCGCTGCTGGGCCAGGGCTGACAGACAGCTGGGGGCATTGGCTTGTCCCTTGTATTGTCCCTTGTATTTATCACAGGTGTGAGGAAGCTTCTTCACATGTCATGTAGAGCTTTCCTCTCCTGTGAAATGAGGCAGGTGATGACTCCCTAGTTTTCCTTTGCTATAAAAGTGGATCTTTGAACTTCAGAAACCATAACATGAGATGTTTTCTGTACATTTAAATAATCAAGTGGGATCCATTATAGATGGTTATGACTCTATTAGTCACCCAGGGCAAGACTAATCTTTTCTTTTCTGCTCTCTTGTCCCAGCTTGTGTCTAAATAACCCTGGAGCCTGTTGTAGCACATAGTCTCCTCCACCTAGAACCATTGAGGGGGTTTGATGGAATCTGTTTATGTTGGCAAGGTTGCTGAGCTTAATCTTAACACAAAAGTCTGAGGGCTCTGCTTTTTCATTGTATAAATTGTCAGATATGATGTCTAATATCCACAAAGCTTGTAAATGATTCCCCCCATTTCTCTGTTTCTCTGTTAATTGTGTGTTCGGAACAGATTAATGTCAAGATGGAACGCTGTTATTTGCATTGACTGGAGATGTGTGCCAGTTGTCAGAATATTTGACAGGAGGGTTGAAGCATCTTGTTAGTTTGTAAAATATTATTTTTGTAGCTTTCTTTTGCTGCTGTTTCCTCTTTCCCTCTGACTGTTGGTGACAAGTGTGAACCAAGAGGGCCTGCCGGGGTCTCCATTAACATTTGCTGTTTTGGAGATCAGCACCATGTGACTAGGTGTGAAAGAGCTGTTTTTTTAACCCAGGTAGAGAAAGGTAGCTGCAGCATCAGTGACAGATGCAGCATCACAAGTTGAGGGTGCTCTTGAATACTGCGTTCAAATCCCCCAACCTGCCTCCTGTAAGAAGCCTTACCTGACCGCTGGCATGGGCTCGACTAATGCTCCTGATTTTTGGTATTCAGTTCCGCAAAGCTAACACAGTATGATTGGACATGGGCACTAGGATGGCTGGCTCAGCTGCCTGCAGAGACCTACAGACCAGAAAGGAGATTTATGTTGATGGCAAGGATAACCTGGCATGTCTCTCTCACATTCTCTCTTTCTTACTCACTCCTTCCATCCCCCCCTCCAATATTTCAGTCTCTGTCTCCTATGCTTCCTCTTCCTTGATAACAATTTTTATCTGGTTCTCTCACACACCGCTATGTCTGAGGGTATTCTTGATAATATATCTGATTTTATGCCAAATGTTTTCTTGTCTGTCTCCTGAAAACTGGAAAATATTTTGGAGTTTTCAGAGCAACCAAAAATCCAAAGTTTTAGGGTGTATTTGGAAACAATTTGTTTCTTTGGGATAAGAAATAAGATAAAAGGGCTCTTAATGTATCCCAGACATAAAAAAACAATGTGAGAATATTCTCTCTCTCTCTCTCTCTCTCTCTCTCTCTCTATGTGGAATTGTTGATTACAGAATGGAACCAAGATATAAGTGTGCTGCTTTTGGCTGACTCATCTGTTATGGTCAGGACTGAGGTTGCGAGCTGATCCTACTGCTATCAGGCCAGTGGGTCTCAGAGGACTAGACTATCACCAGGGTACTGTAGTAGGAATAGAGGAATTGTTTAAGGTCTGTGTGTAGAGCATGCTGGGAGATCTGTTTCCTCCCAGAAAGCCAAAGCAACTGCTCTCACGGTTTCCTCTCTTATGAAAATGGTTTAATTTGGTGTATTACCCTCCCACAATCCATTTCAGACCTTGCCTCATGTTATGCTGACAGACACAGGACCCCAGCAGTATCACACTGTTAGAAATGTGAAATATGAACTTGCAATATAATTTACCATTTTAAAAAAAGGCATGATTGTTCTATATCCTTGTTTTAGTTTTTGTTATGCCAATCCAGGTTACCTATTATTAGACCACCTTATCCACGTTAGTCATACATACATCCCAAAAGTCCTGCTGTATATGCATCAACTCAGTGTCAAATCCTTTCACTGATTGATAACTTGAACAATTTGGATTTGGGCCATTAGTGTAGCAGGTTGTCTTTAGATCTCCAGCCATTAGCCATTTGCAATTGGCTAGTTGCAACTGAAGTAGCAAAGAGAATGAGCTTTGTAAATATAGAGATCTTGATTTTTTTATTTTTATTTTTTTTTTTATTTTCCTTTTCCCTAGTTTAAAGATTTCACTTACCTTTTTTCATTTTTATGATGATAATATAATAATTTCTGCTTTGGTGGTAGCATTATATATTTTTTCCTTGGGTTTTTATTTACAAATAAGAAAAAATTGTTTATGAATAGAAATAGCAAATCGTGGCCCTATTTCAACTCTTTAATGAAAATAAGAGCAGCAGAAAGATTGGATCCAGGCTCAAAGCTGTCTTCTTGTGGTATACACAATACCCTAGGACTATCCTAAACCAGCTAGCACCTAAATATGGTGATTATGGTGATTTGCTTTCATAAAAATTTTTTGTGATCATCTCTTTAACTTTAAATGATGTCTGATAGTTTATAGTTTTCTGTGCTAATTTACTTCTAGTGGTCTAGTGCTATAACATAAAACACTTGGAATTCTATTGTTTTTTTTTCTCTCATTGTCTTAGATGTTTGTTCCTCAAACAATGAATGTGTTTTTAGAGCTGCTTGCATTGGTCCATCATCATGGTGGGACTCCTGGGAGCAGAGTCTGTAGATGCTAAATGTGCAGGAGGTCAGAGAGGGGTGACAGGGGCTATAAATGGTGTCCTGCCAGGGACTGCAGCAAAGAAAAAGCCCTGTGCCAGTGTCGAGGGTTTTCCTTTCATCTGTGCACTAGATGGCTGAGATCCAGGGGGTGAGTACTGAATCAGGGGCTGGGTACTATCTTCACTAGGATCCATACTGTGTGCTCACACTGAACCTGAGGAGAAAATGAAAGATTTGACACAAGGTTTTTCCTCTTTGCCCTTTTACCATAACAAATCTTTGAGGGATTCTGTCAGACCTCTGCAAGATTAGAGGATGAAGACATCAGCTTTGTCATTTCATACACCCTGGTACCTGCTGAGGGTGGAATCAATTTGGAAGGTGCTGAGATGAGTGTATCATCCTTGCACGGAGATTTTTGTGTTAGAGCTGCTCTTGTTTCATTGTTTCATTATTTTGCTCCTTATTCAAGTAATTAGATAAATATTTTTGCATTTCATGAAAAAGCAACGGAAAATAAACAGTAGAAGAAAAAAGGATGGCATGTCTCTTAAAAATAATTGCAACTACTGTTTCATTTAGTCACATCGTTTTACTTTTTAACTGGCACATTCAATGAACCAAAAATATAATCTAAAGTGTAAACTAAACCTGCAGCATTAAAGGCAATTTGAATTTTGTAAACAAATTTATTGAAATCCAAAAAAATAGCCAAGGTACAGCCAAAAACTAAGACACAAGTAAACTAAAATAGGTAGCAACAAATCAATGTTAGTTTATATATTTTATCGATCCAAGTTCTGTTTAGTCCTGAGAATAGTGCAACTTAAATTTCATAACAGCAACTTATAATTTAAGTGCAGTTTAGGAATCATGCAAGTCTTATAGGAGTCTGTGGTTTCAATGAAGTATGTTTTTTGGAAGGTTTTTTTTGGCATTTGTAAGAGATAAAAACTAATAGCCATGAAGTGTAGTAGTGGTGTTCACTGCATCATGTGAGGATGCAGGAAGTTCAGGTGCTGCAGCATCACAAGTTCCTTTTTATACTGTATGCACTGTAATACATTCTCCTTCTGTTTAAGATTAAAAAAGGTGCCAAACTCCAGGCATTTTCTGTTTTTTAACGTATCCCATCTTTTTGCTCAGTTTCTCTCCTTTCTTCTGTTTCTCAGCCCACACAGTTGTACCACATATCAGTGTCAGCTTTACTGAGAGTTCAGCTGGACCCAGTTTAGCACTAAAAAGGTCCCCCAGGCACAAAAGCACTCCCTGTTATGATCATCATTTCACCAGAACACTGCAGAATCATGGCAGGTTCTGACTGCTCTGGAGCACTGGGAAGCCTCCTCGGAGCCAGTGGTAAAACTCAGTTGCAGCACACAGTGCAGGGGAGGAGCAAGTGAAAACAACCGTAAACACAGCACTACCACTCATGTTCATCTAAACTTGAATTCAGGAGACAGACTATGGTGCTGTGCAGAGTAATAACACAACTACAGCCAAATACCTTTCACATATATATGTAATTATATGTCAAGGCAGCTCTGCTTTCTTTCTCGCAGATAGCAGTGAGAAAAAATTTATTGCATATGTCAGTGTTTTCAAACAACAGTGTTGGAAGACAGGGCAGCAACCTGTTATGTGATGTAAAAGCTTCTGATCCACATGGACTGTTTTTTTTTTTTTTTTTTTTTAAAAAAAAGGCAGTGTGTGGACAGTTCCCATTGTCCTGGTTTGCAGTGACACCGGAGATGTTGCGCTGAGGCTGGTGCTACTGCTGTGGTACAGTCCCACAGGAAACCAATCACAGGCGGTCCGAAAAACAGGCTGAGGAACATATGATGAGCACATTATTTAGAGAGTGCTTCGGTGGAAAATTCTGGGCTGAACAGGAAAAGGGTGGTGAGGAGCTGGTTTAGTTCACGCTGGGTGGATGATATGACATTTGCACTCAGCCAAAGCTGCCAACTAGCAGGACTGGTCTGAGTGACACCTGGTGTCTCCATTCCTTAGTGCTCTCGTCCATTGAGGCGCAGGTGTGATAAATAGTACTAATTTCACCCACACAGTCGAAGAACCATCCTGTTGTGTTGTGAGGTATATGAAGTAAGTGAAAAGCCACTCCCCAATTCCATTCTTCATGGTTCCCAGCATGTAGCCTCACACGTGAGCCTTTGTCAACAGCACAGTGGGGGGCAGTGAAATTCCAGTACACATCTCCCACCGCAAAGCTCCATTTCATTTGTTTGGGATGCAGCTGTCTGGAAAATGGCTTTTGTTTTATTCTTTATTTACTGAACTAATGACACAATGAAATTGGTCTGGATTTCAAAACTCAAGGCTCATTAACAAAATTGTAGTTGACTATAAATGGTGAAAAATGTCCTCATATTTGAAAATATCCCTAATGTCACTATGCACTGTAAATTATACAGGTAATAATGTTTGTCAGTCACTTTTTAAGTGATTAAAGGTACCAAGGATTTTTCAGATGTTGGAGCATTTCCTGGTTTTACATTCACATGCTCCCATGTACTATGGTTTCAAACATATTTATCCAAAAACTCTTGGATTACTCTTCTTTTGTTGCTGTGAGTAATTTATTAGTGATGGGGAGATCATATGGTTTCTACTGTGTTCCAGCCCAACATGGGACGCTTGGGCATTCCTCATGGACCCTCAGGGGAGAAGGTGGCTGTGGTCGCTGTGGATGACTGTGACATTGCCATGGCTGTACGTTTTGGCAACCAACTGGGGAACTACTCCTGTGCTGCCCAGGGCACACAAACGGGCCAAAAGAAGTAAGCTCATCACTTCTCACCTCTCCTCACTCCCTCACTGCCCCTGCTCTGTATTTCCATGACTTCTACCCTCTTCTCTTCCCAGAGCCACGTCTTTTGTCTGTGTCCCCACTGGTTACTTTCTTGTGTGAGTCGACAGAAAGAAAAAGTGTGGTGAAAGTAGCCAGGTTTGCTGCAGAGCTCTGGTTTTAGATCTTACAGCAGGTTTTACTGTTCTTCATTAGCAGGGCCTCTTGCTATAGTTGACCTGCTTCTGCTAGCTATTTTTCCAGAGTTTTAACATGTTGTGTTTCAATATTGTATAGTGTGTTTGTATCAAGTGTATCTGAGAGCAGAAGTGCTCCAAGTGTGGTAGGGTGATGATGCAGTCTGACAGGACAACAGGCTTAAACATATTTGATTCAACTCTTCAGAGAGATTACAAATGAATCAGGACACTTACAGAACAAGTCCCTCTGGTCTCATGAGCAGCGGCCTGTTTGATAGCTGCTCTGTTTTTAGCTTGACAGAGAATTTGGGCCCATAGACTGACCCACATTCCCAAATGCAGTAAATTCTGAAGAGTGCGGATTCATGTGCCCTGAGACACAGAGTCATATGACTGCAAAATAAGGTGATTATCTATGTAAATACACAATTTCTCACCAGGTGCATTGTGTGTTACTGTTGCGTCACACTTTAGTCTTCTAAACTCTGTGTGTTTGATGTGAGAATTTTAAGAGGCCCATAAGCGGCTTGATATTCTGGGGTCTTAGGAGGTTGTATAGTCATTCAGCGTTTAATAGTGGGAGGGCAGGATTGTGTGTTTCTGGACTGAGAGGAAATTGCTGCACACTTCCAGTCAGAGTGATGTAGCCGTGTTTAAATACTTATATTTAAAGTGCAATACATTAATTCTTTCATGTAACATTTTTGATTTAAAGCTGACAAGTGATTTTTTTTTTTTGGTACATATATTTACACATTTATACAGCTGGATATTTTTTACCAGTGAAATGCTGGATAAATGCCTCGATGAAGGGTTTTGCAGCAGAAGGTTGGACTGCTGCATTACCTTCTGCCTGCAGACTTGTTTTGTGCTACTGTCTCTCTCATCTGCTTTGACTTGATCAAGGTATATGTCTGTGTATGGCCATCCTGTCCAAAGACCACATGTGAACAGACAATATTGATACTGGTCCCCTCCTCCATTACAGGTCCCTGGACCTCACTGGACCGCTGCTCCTAGGGGGTGTTCCCAACCTGCCAGAGGATTTCCCAGTTCAGAACCTGGACTTTGTGGGCTGTATGAGGAACCTGACTATTGACAGCAAGCCCATGGACATGGGGAGCTTCATTGCCAATAATGGGACCACTGCAGGTCTGTTCCAACCTGAATCATTTTCACATACATGTCACATTTAGAATCAACCAGACTCAGAGTCAATATTCCAAGCTGTGCTACTAACATTCCTCTTCCTTTCTGGTCCTTCTGTCTTGTATTTCAGTGAGATATTTGTCGATATTACATTCATTCTGATTTCTACCACTAGGCACTGCTTTGCCTAGTGTCTAAACACGCTGGGTTTATTTTAAGCTATTCAAGTTATGTCAAATTCACACACTTGTTATTTATTAGATCCTCAGCAGCAAAAACCCATAAACATTTTCTGTTGGAATATCTCGTAGAAAATGCTTGTTTGTGATGCTTTTGAAGAGTATCTCTTAGTGAAGCCTTAAGCACAGTTCCCTGTCAGGTGAGCATCCTAACAAACATGACCCTGAAACCTTCTGCTGTCTGACTTGTCATGGAAACCTCCATTAGGCTGCAGAGCGAAGAGTGACTTCTGCACCACCAGTGTGTGCCAGAATGGGGGAACCTGTGTGAACAAGTGGAATACATACTTCTGCGAGTGTCCTCTGCACTACGGGGGAAAGAACTGCGAGCAAGGTGACATGGCAGATCCATATGTACAGCACAAGTTCATATCTGTATGTGAAAATACATATGTGTGTCTAAATTTGACAGGAATTCTGCTTTTCACATCATCTAAACTTCAGCATATGCATGTATTTTGTGATTTTAATTTAGATTAAAACTATAAAGCCATGTTGACTATAAGGCTGTTACAAGGCTGTGAAAGAGGAAGGGGGCATCTGGGTTATCGCTGCTGAACTTCCTGTGAAGGAAACATCTCTACTGCCAACAGGATAAGCAAGAAGTGATCCTGGTGCAGACAAAGCCCAAACAAAGATCGCTGATTTGGCTTTTTCTTGGACCAAAAACGGTACTCCACTTAGGTTTAAATTCTGCCACAGTGAGATCATTGGTCAGTTTGTCCTGTTTCTGTAGGGCGAGCAATTTAAGTTGTTGGAGTCAGCTTTACTCCTATTGGCCAAACAGGCAGGTGACCATTTGGGATCACACTACCACAGTCTTCGGAACATTTGATTATTTTATGACAAAACACTTGCGTACCATAGCAACAGCAGCCTGGGTGAAAACCTTCAGCTTTTTTCTGTTTCAGAGTTCATAGATGCTCAGTTACTCTAGTTATTCTGTCCAGCTTGGACCATTTGTGTTCTATCAAAGTTTGAAATAAAGAACTTGAAGTGTTTCATGGTAGGGCCTTGCTACTGTAATAACTGTTGCGATTCTATGCCATGGCTTATCACTTCCTACATGTAAACACATAGTGGCTGCTCCACACTGGATGTTTGTTTTCATATAATCAGTACAGAATTTTTTTTTGGTATGTGAAGGGGCAAAAATGTTTATCCAACTGAACCTGTGTGATCCTGTGGCCATGTTTACAGTCCTGCAGTATTGCACTTTATTTGATCTCTATTATTACAGTAGTAGTAAGTAACTGTGTGCCTACAGCAGTGTGCCTACAGCAGCTATTGTTTGGAAAGTGCTTTTCACTGAAGAGTAAGAGTGTGAGAACAGTTTTCCCTGTCCATTCTAATTGTAGTTGATGGTTTTGACTAATTTCTATTGTGAAACTTGAGAGGCCTTTGGAGTTTGAACACTTCACTTGTGACAGACTCAGTGGTGCTGGACTGGTGGACAGTTTTTCACCCTGCAGAAATGTGTGTTGAGGCTTTGGAAAACTGTTCTAGGTGAAACCATCCCTGTGTTTTCTGATATTAATCATGTTGGTGTATGGATACTGAATTTTGATCATTTCAACGTTTGTATCATCTTAGCCATGGTTATGACTTTGAACTGATTAACCATAGTGACTAGACTAGGGTCAGACTAGGATCAGAAATGTTATTTTATGGTTTTGACAGGGAAGCACTGGGCTTCATCTTTGCATCTCAGTGCAGGGATTCTCACTCCACATGTCTGGTCCTGAGGGGTTCTAAATCTTTTGCTTTCTTTGCCCTCAGTTATGCCATCTCCCCAGTACTATGATGGCCACGCCCTTGTGTCTTGGATCGAGCCAGACATCACCATAGCTATCCCATGGTACATGGGTCTGATGTTCCGCACTCGGCAGAGTAATGGGATGCTGTTGCAGGCCAATGCTGGAGAATCTTCCAAAGTTAACCTCCAGGTGAGAAAGAGCCTGAGACTAACGCACTGGAGAAGTGTTGTGTAGGACCATCACAGTTGACCAGAATTTGTTTTCTATTCAGATCAGCAACAACCATGTGCACTTCAAAGTATTCCTGGGTGAGAAGCGGCTGGCAGGCCTGGAGTTCTGCAAAGTCCGAGTGAATGATGGGGAGTGGCATCATATCTTGGTGGAGCTGAAGAGCATCAAAGATGGAAAGGACATCAAGTACATGGCCACTGTGTCTCTTGACTATGGCATGTTTCAGGTAAAAATTATGTCTGTTTTGCTAATTTATATAAACTGGAAAAACAGCCATTTTACAAAAAGCTGTGAAACTCAAAGGTTGAGGTACTGGTTTTCCCAGAGTTTCTAGATGAGGTTTTGCAATCAAAGTCTGGAGTTCTCCAGTTATGGTTCTGATTTGCAGAGGAAAAAATATAGTAGATAGAAATAGGTTCCCAAAAATGATGTGTATTATGATTGACAGTGGTTCTCATATGTAGCAGACAGCTGAGATTGGGAACGAGCTTCCAGGCCTCAGGCTGAAGAGCCTGTTTGTTGGTGGACTGGTGGGAGTGGATGGATTGGTACAAAATGGGTTCCAGGGCTGCATGCAAGTAAGTAAACAAATTCCTGTCTGTATCAGCTTGTGTGTGTCTGTTTACACTCATCTTCACCTTCTCTGCTTATTGCTACTTATTACCTGTAGTTACCTGTATCCAGCACTCCCTCTTGCCCTGCTCCACCTCACTTGATCCACTGTGCCAGAGTGTACTGTCACTTTACAGTCCTCTCAGCCAGATTTTATTTGTTAACATTTAAACACAAAAAATGCCAATATGCACTACACATTTTTCATGTAGGGTGTTCGCATGGGGGAGACTGCTACCAACACAGGCAACATCAACATGCTGCAAGGCCTGAAGATCCGTGTAGAGGACGGATGTGACCTGGCTGACCCCTGTGAGTCCAACGTGTGTCCAGAGCACAGCCATTGCAGCGATGACTGGAATACCCACACCTGCATTTGTGACCCAGGTACTGACTCAGGACCCTGAGTCTTGACATCAATGCACCAAATGCTGTATGTCGTCCATAGTCACCCACTGTACCTCACCTACAGTACAGCTGGATAACCTGCTATAATCACTTGCACCCAGCATATTCTCCAAAGCAGTTATTGAGATTGAACTTATTTTTCTTGGTGTATGCAGAACCATGCTTTTGAAGTTACTTTTGGCAGGCATTAAGAACTGTCTTTAAGTTATTGTTCATATCTCTTGCATTTCACAACCCTCAGGGTACTTTGGTAAGGACTGTGTGGATGCCTGTCACCTGAACCCCTGCGAGCATGTGTCCAGCTGTGTGCACCGGGCCAGCTCGTCCCATGGCTACACTTGTGAATGCAGTCAGAGCTACTACGGACAGTACTGTGAGAAGAAGTATGGAGGCCAGGACCTTTGTTCTGCTTGCTACACTCCCGTAGATACCAGCTTTCATCTTTCTTACATCTGAGTTATACCTTAGTTGCTTGCATATATCACCTACCACTTGGTTCACTTAGTCCTGCAGGTGAATTGGCACATAGCTCCATTAACTGCATGCATGTCTGCACAGTAGTGTATCTGTGTCATTTTGTGCTGATCTCCCCCAGTATTTCTCTTGAATACAAGGGTAACGTAGATTGTGCTTCATTTAGTAGATCTGTATTTGTCCAACCCAGTGTGGTGGATCACCAACCTGGCAATTTGACACTGCTGTGGAGAGGAAGCTTCAAGGAAATGCCAGCCATGTACTGTATTGTTACACAGCTTTCCTTGTTTTGCCCCAGCTCATAATTTGGCTTCTCTTCCAAAATATTTGCTAGTGCTTTAAAATAATCTGCTAGCTTTGATACATTTAGCGGAAGAGCCTCGGGTTCTCTGGCATCTGTGCTTGCCAAGTTTTTAAATACCTGATGTTCACTTAATGGTCTCCATATGGCTGGGATCATACACGCCTGAGGCACTTTCTCGCTGCACTGATCCCAGAGCTGTCTTTTCATTTACGCTGAAGACTGGGGGGATTCTGCTGAAGCCAGGAGAAGCTCTGGTGATCAGATAGCACTGTGTTGCTTTAGGTTTCCGCAGTCCTTTTGCCAGCCATTCAGAGCCAGCAACCAGACAAGAACATTAGACCGAAACCTCTGCCTTCTCCTTTTCAAATAAGGGTTCCGTTGACTGAGGATGTTATAAAACTAATGGTATGCAGTTGATTTGCTCTCCCCTTTGGTGGTTTGTAATGTGATCATTTGAATATTTATTGGCTTTCTTCTGTTTTAACTCTAACCCTGTATCATTGATTTTTCTGCTTTGAGAATAATGTGTTTTAGAAGACATTCATTGAATTGAACAAGACAGTCTTTTGCCAATTTGTAAAGGGAAAAGTGGGGTGTGAAACTAACAGGACAACAGACAGGAACTTGTAAAGGCAGCTTATAGGGTGATTAGTTCTGTTCCACAGGGTTCTGTTGTTGTTCCCCCACAGGGTGGATCAGCCCTGTCCCCGTGGGTGGTGGGGGAACCCAGTCTGTGGGCCCTGTAACTGCGATGTCAGCAAAGGGTTTAACTCCGAATGCAACAAGACAACGGGCGAGTGTCGATGTAAGGTAGGACTACAGGGGTGTGAGAGCTGATGCTGCTTTCTTGCCTGGAAATAAACAGTACAGCAAATATATATTAACTGCTTATAAAAATCTAGACAAACACACTTTTTTTCCCCCTACAGAGGTTGGGTCAACTTCTTTTCAATTCATCCAAGCAAATAATTTGGTAGGGATGCCCAAACATTTGCACATGACTGTATTGGTTCAGGAGAAAAGAAAAATGACCCTGAGGGTGTACAGAAGACAGCAGAACTCCACTGAGATAGTGGAGCATCACACTTAGACAAGCACATGAGTGTGCAGATAAGCAGTGTGCAAAAAAATAAAAACCGGCTCTGAATGTCCAGACGCAGCGATAAGAGCAATGGGCACTCTAGATCTGCTACCTTGTTGAGACGTACAGTATATTACAGGAAGGAGGACTGTTCGGTGAGAAGTACTGAGTCTGTTTATAATGTGAGTGTGACCATCAGAATGTTGTGCCTTGGCTGGGACAGGATAACCACTACAGACCGGATGGTGGGGATGCGTGCTACCCATGTGACTGCTTTTCCCTGGGTTCTCACACACGCACGTGCGATCCACAAACAGGCCAGTGCTCCTGCAAGTCGGGTGTCATTGGCCGCCAGTGCAACCGCTGCCACAGCCCTTTTGCTGAAGTGACTGCTAGTGGATGTGAAGGTATGGCATATAGGAAGGTTCGCTTTCATGTCCTTTTTCTGGGTTTAGGGGAAATGTCAAGGAGAAAAATCACATCTCAGAAGGTCTTATCTCTCATGATATATTGATATAATTCAGTTGCTATGGTTGTTCATTTTCAGTAGTTAATATCTGAATATCTTATGCAATCCAGTCTTATATATTTTTCAGATTTTTTTTTTCTTAAGGATGTTTTTAGATGTTAAATGAATCTTTTAAATACAAATAAATTATTTTTGTTGGATGTTAGACTGTTCATTGTTCACAGCTTTGTGTGCACTGCTCAGTGATGACACTTCAGAATATGTCTACAATCTGCCTTGTGTTTCATGCACAGTTGTTTATGAGGGCTGTCCCAAGGCCTTTGATGGTGGAATCTGGTGGCCTAGAACAAAGTTTGGACGTCCTGCTGCTGTGAACTGTCCAAAAGGGTCCATCGGTGAGTGCTTGTCTCCTGTCTACAGACAAAAATGTAATTGCTTGCTGTATTTGTAAATTTAAAGTGAGGAAAAAACAGATCCTTGGTGAAGTTCTGTGGCATCAACAAGCCTCTGGAGAGCACCTAAGTGAACAGCAGTGCTTTGTTTGGAAGAGTTCTTTTTTTTTTTTTTTTTTGATTATGGCTGTCATACAGAGCTGTTTGAATCAACCAAACCGCAACGCTTTCACTGACGTGTTTCTCTGCTGCAGGTACCGCAATACGTCACTGCAATGATGAGAAAGGCTGGTTGCCTCCAGAACTCTTCAACTGCACCACCGTAACCTTCTCTCAGCTGAAGACAATGGTGGGTGATTCCCAGGGTAACCCTGGCTCAGTCCATATTCATCTGTAACAGAGAGAGGGAGCAGGTCCTACATTTTAATCATTTCATGGTAAAACATGGAAATATGCAGCCCTGTTCCTGGTGTTACCATTGCTTTCTTGTTTGATATTTTTATGTTGCTTTATGCAGCAAGACCCAAAAATACCACATACTATGTGATTCTGGCAGAATGAGCAGATGCAGCGTAACGAGTCCAGGATGGATGGAGAGAAATCTAAGAAAATTGCCAGCATACTGAGAAATGCCACAGAGCACACGCGCACCTTCCATGGAATTGATGTATGGACAGCATACCACCTCCTCTCTCGGGTGCTACAGTACGAGAGTCAGCAACAGGGCTTCGATCTGGCCGCCACCCGGGACGTCCAGTTCAACCAAGTATATCTAGTTTTTGTTGCTGTTGTGTGCAATGTTTCTTCAGCTCATTTGCTGAAATGATGTAAGCCAACTGTATATGCATAATCTGTCAAATGTCACAGAACATCATCCTGGCGGGTAGTGCCATCTTGGACCCAAGCAACAAGGAGCACTGGGACCAGATCCAGAAGTCCGAGGCTGGCACGGCCCACTTGCTACATGACTTTGAGGAATATGCCAACAACCTGGCTCAAAACATGAGGAAGACCTACCTGAAACCCTTCACCATCGTGACAGATAACATGAGTGAGTAGTTTGTCTCTTCTAAAGTAAATGAGATGCTGTTAATCATGTAATTCAAAAATAACATAATAGTCTGCTGTATGTCAGCAAGACTATATTTTTATATGGTCAGAGTAAATAAAATAGCACCCAGGGTACAGTGTGTAATACACAATACAGTTTTTCCCCACCTGAAGGTAATTTGTCCCTCAAAACTGTTCACAAGGTGAAATCTCAAATTGAATATGTAAATACCATTAGTTTCACTGGCAAAAATTTTTTACACATTGCTTACCCAAAATATTTACATCCAATTATGATAAAATATCACAAAATCCCATTAAAGTGGACCCAGTTACTTCATTAGATAACATTAGTTATTACAACAAGGCAGTTTCTCTTCATTAGTTACTCCATGCCTGTTAAGCTCTTTCATAGCTATAATGCACAGCACAAATAAATGTTTACAAGCAAAATATACATCTATGCATCCATTATCTGTAACTGCTTTATCCTGGTCAGAGTTGCCATGCTCTGGAGCCTATCCCAGAATCATAGAGCTCTAAAAACTACATATCCCAGAATTATAGAGCGCTATAAAACTATAGCCTAAATGGGGCACAAGTCAACTGCAGAAAAATATGCATACATATGATACTCAATTTTTAAGTATAAACAAAAGCAAAACTGAACAGTAGAGACAAAAGAAGTTGACAGGTCTGGATAGTTTAAATATGGGCCATGATTATTGAGATCCTAACAGGTGAAATTAGCAAACAAGGGGTTGAGGATTTAATGCAGGAGGAATCCAGCTATAACTGACAAGAAGACCGCATGGTGGTTCCCTATTTGCTTAGCTGTCGAGAGGCATAAAAATCTAAATTAGTCCTCTAAAATGTGAAGAAATTCCTTGTATGCCAAAGTAAGAGTATCAAATGAAATTCCTTGTAAAGTTGAATTCTTTTAACCCAAATGGGTGAATTTTGGGCAATGCCTCTATATTGTAATGAAGCAGTTTTTTTACATATCGTATTACAGCCATGACAAACACATTTACATTGTCTTTTTGTCCTTATGGTCAGTTGTTGCTGTTGATTACCTGGACACCTCAAGTCCAGACCAAGCAAAGATTCCTCGTTTCCAGGAAATACGTGATTCTTATCCAAAGGACCTAGAATCTTCGGTGCGATTCCCAGCGTTCATCTCCAGACCAGCCAAAGATAGAGGTACGCTAAAAGCTCAAAAGGCTGTCTGTCCCACTATAAAAGTACATTGCAGCCTTTGCTGCCTCAGCAGCCTAGAAAGGTTTTTTTTTTAAGTTCTTGTTGCCATAACAATAATCACCTATGATGTTTCAGATCAAAAATGAATGCATCAGTCACAAGCTGACTTTATTCTTCCCTGTATGTGTGGTAAATTCTTATATATTAGTTTATTGGGAGTCTTATCTAGGTGTAAATTATATTTTCAGAAGCACCTAGTTTTACATGTCTTGGACACATGCTGATGCTTCTCCTACACATTACCACACACAGGTACCATGCAGTGCCACACACAAGCAGATGTTTATTGTAGTAGATGTTGATACAGATTGGAGGAGGCCTGCTGCCCATGCTATGGCTAAAAAAAGTAATTGGTTCCTGCATACATATAGTCTTGCACTCTTTTTCACCATGACTGTACGCAGCAAAAACTGTAGAGGATCCCGCTGTCCAGTCACCGCCCACTGTTGAGGACCACACCTTACCCACGAAGAAGAGACGCCATGTGGACAGCTTTGGGCCTCCCCTGGTTGCCATGGTGATAGTGCACCGTTCATTGGGGCAGCTGCTGCCAGAGCAATACGACTCAGACCGCCGGAGTCTGAGGTACCAGCCTTAGTGACAAGACAGTTCACAGAATTTGGTGGACTTTGTTATGATCAAAATGTTGGAGAGAAGTTGAAAAGGGACAACTTAGTTTTTATGCAGTGGACTTGTCCAAATACTGTCCTCTGCTGGTTCATACTGAGCACAAACTGAATGTGAACTGTCATGAGTTTTGGGCTTTGGACGATTGCCAGACATTGGCACACAGCCGGGAATGTGTGGCTAAGAATATGTCTTCCCACTGTCCCTCAGACTGCCTAACCGGCCCGTCATCAACACCCCCATTGTAAGCACTGCAGTGCACAGTGAGTTGGTGCCGTTGCCTGTGCCCTTGGAGCAGCCCATCATCCTGGACTACACACTGCTTGAGACAGAGGAGCGCACCAAGCCTGTTTGCGTTTTCTGGAATCACTCCATTATGTAGGCCTGCAGATGTCGCCCTCACCCCCTCTTGCCCCAATAAACACACACCTCACATGAAGTCCAGGCTTGACTTTTCCCTTCTGTCCAGGGCTGGAGGCACAGGCGGATGGTCCTCAAAGGGCTGTGAACTGGTCTCCAGGAACACCACCCACATCAGCTGTCAGTGCAACCACATGACCAGTTTCGCTGTGCTCATGGACATCTCCAAGCGAGAGGTGCACTTCAAAGTCTACTACTTTATTTTCTAGGCGATCTGTCACTTCAGGCCTTCCTTTTGTTTTTCTTTTGTATTGTGGGGCATTCATAAATGAAATAATGTGAAATAATGACCAGACAACTGAATGTTGAATACAGTTGTAAGGAAAAAATTTGTGACAGGTTTTGGAATTATCTGTATTTCTGTAAGTGGCTCCTAAACTGTGATTTGATGATAGTATACATCATGATAAAAAAAAAATAAAGACAATCTAATTTCAGAAATTATGCATTTTACACTGCCGTACTTTTATCAAACAACCAGTTTAAACAACATCATTGAAGGAAAAAATATATGAACCTCTAGAATAATGATGATTTGAAAAGAGGGGTCATTGTAGGCATGAGTTCTTGTCTGCTTGGAACTTTTTCTTACATCTTTAAATCTGTACCCTTACGTCTATCCCATCTAGCATGGTGACGTGCTGCCTCTGAAGATCATCACCTACACTGCCTTATCTGCTTCACTGGCAGCACTTCTGCTCACCTTTATTCTGCTGGTTGCTATCCGGAAGCTGCGCTCCAACCTGCATGGCATCCACAAGAACTTAGTAGCTGCACTCTTCCTTTCAGAGCTTGTCTTTGTCATCGGCATCAACCAGACTGACAACCCGGTGAGCAGCTGTCTCCCCTGTAGGAAAAACAAGAACTTGGAGAATTCAATTTTGGAAAAAAATTATGAAATTATCACTGAAAAGAGCACAATAACACATGCTCAGGCTGTCTACTGATAGTTGGTGTTGATATATTCATATCCCATATGACCAAGCTGGCTGTACCCAAGGCTGTGAAGGATATCAAAATGATATCACAAGTCCAAGACTATGCATGCGTGATGCTTGGTTCTAAAGATAACAGCACATTGAATAATTGAATGAAAACTTTATGAAGCTTCTAAGAAGTTATACAATGTTAGATAAATCTTAAGGATATAAAATGTAAACATGAATACTGTATAGTAGGGTATTGCTACATGTTTTCATTAATTTTACACATTCATCACTTTAAAATAATACTAATATAGAATAATAAATACAGTACTATTTGACTTTCATTTCTAGATTTTTCTTTTTTCTGATCTATTTTGCATTCTCTTTTCCACATCAGAGCACTTAATATGTTTTTAGCTTCCTAGCCATTGTAACTAAAATGAGTTGAATGAAATCACATATCGAAAGTTCTGTAAATTAAACAGTGCTTTATTAAATAAAATTGCTGATAGATACCAGATAGACTGACTGACACCCAAACAGAAATATGGTGTCTTAAGGCAGCACAACTAATTTATGTTATACAGCAGAGCATTTTGTGACCAAATTTTGGGATTCAAAAATAATATAATAAGGTAAATGAAATAGCCATTGTAAGTCCTGGTGGTTGTAAGTCACATATTTCACAAGTTGATGACTAACTGTATTGATTTATGTTTATTATTAATTTAGTTGATGCCTTTCTCTAAAGTGACTTTACACATCTATACTTCAGTCAATTTTGCTAAAAAGTTCATAAATACTTTATACAGGGTGAATGAAAAAGAATTGAATGTTTTCGCTCAAGTGTAATACTCAGTAACTATATATGGTATACGAACATTTAGCCTCAACCAATTTGTTGTTAGCCTTCATTCTTTTTCCAGACATTGCCTCTTGAAACTTGTACAGGTTTCTGCTTCAGCAAGTTACCGAGTAATACATTTATGAAAGTGTTCAATTCTATTTGAGTCACTCTGTACCTTGCTGAAAAAGGAGGTGGTGACATTCAAACTTTTGTTTATCAGTTTTAAGGCAAAAGCTGTAACCACTTTTTGCTATGTGCAGGAATGTTTTTGTTTTCAAGTTGCCGTATTGTGTAGATGATGACTGTATTAATCACGTTTTTGCGGGAGGAGGTGAACAATGATGCTGGATGATGATGGTGCTTTGGTACGGAATTGGCTGCTCTTTCTGACGCTCTCTGTACCTCCCACTACTTCCTCTTAGTTTGTGTGCATGGTGATTGCCATCCTACTGCAGTACTTGTGCATGTGCACCTTTTCCTGGACATTCGTGGAGGGTCTGCACATGTACCGCGTGCTGACGGAGGTACGCAACATTGACCACGGCCACATGCACTTCTACTACGCCATGGGCTGGGGCGTCCCTGCAGTCATCACAGGTAAGATCTGTCCCTCCCCTCTGTCAGCCTACGTCCTGCGTACCTGGACATGATGATCCCTGTGAGAAAAGTTGAGCTAGACCTTTCCGGTCTAGGAAAGCGTCTCCTGTCCTGAAAGACTTGCTCCCTCGGTGATTATGTCTGCCAGCTTGTGTTGTTCAGTCCACCAGGTGTCTGGTTCCCACCTGGCTTGAGTTCAAAGCTCGGTAAAGAGAGAGTATGACTTGGTTCTGCTGCCCCGTCTCTGGCTGCTGGATGTCAGCTACATTTGTCTGCCTTGCTGTGGTACTGTTGCCTGACTCTTGTGGACTTGCTCTTGTTTTTGCTTGGCTGTGTTTCAGGTCTGGCTGTGGGCCTGGACCCCCAGGGTTACGGTAACCCTGACTTTTGCTGGCTGTCGGTGTACGACACGCTTGTCTGGAGCCTGGCTGGACCTGTCTCCATCGTGGTTTTGGTGAGATCTCACAGGTTCTGGTGCTGTGGTTAAAAACAGGGATACGATTGCATTGTTGTGATCTTGCATCTATAAAAATGAAATGCTGTGATTTAATGGCTATTGAGCCAGATATCTTGTATGTGATGACTTTCCCCATTCTCCCCTACAGGCCAACATTGTAATATTTGTGCTGACTGTCAAGGCTTCGTGTGGAAGGAGGCGCCGGGCGTTTGAGAAATCAGGATTTATGTGAGTACTAAGACAGCGCCCCCGTCCAACCCATGCAAGAGCTACAGTAAGATGCGTGTCATCAACATGCAGAGTAAAGATGCTGTGAAACTGACTTTACTGTATTTCCGTCTTTGTACATTAGCTCAGCCCTGAGAACCGCTTTCCTTCTGCTGCTGCTCGTCAGTGCCACCTGGCTGCTGGGCCTCATGGCAGTTAACAGCGATTTCATTGTCTTCCACTACCTATTTGCCATCTTCAGCTGCTTGCAGGTAGGGAATCCTAACTCCTGGACCTCTCAGAGACTGAATTTTACTTTTACAAAATAATAAGTGGCTTTTCTGGAGATCAGTTACAACTTTACTACACAGAAACCTAATTCAGTGTGAGAAGTACTGTGCCTGTGTGCCAAATTTCAAGACTGTGGCTTGACAAAACAAACAGTCAAACAGAGAATGAGCTTTATAGAGGTAGACAGTATGGGTGAGGGACAGGACACATAATGTATTCTCGCATTAGCTGTTTGAATAGAGTTGGAGCCACAGATGGAACTTCTCTGTTTTAGGGGATATTCATCTTCTTCTTCTACTGCGTCTTCAACAAAGATGTGCGGAAGAACCTGAGAAATGTCTTTTTGGGGAAGAAGGCCTTAGCAGATGATTCGAGTACCACCCGTGCCTCCCTGTTGACTGTATGTCTGCATGTTCCCTTTGTTTGGAAAAGTGCTCAATATGTAGCCAAATGCAAGGGTTTGCCGCTGTTCTTTGGGACACACCAAATCTGCTCTTTCCCCAAAATATCACCATTTCTTCATTAACATGCTTTTTCAAAGCAGCTGGCTTTTTAGATTTATAACACTGGCTATTTTAATGGGAATTAGTTTCCTCCATGGTACTGCCGTAGCACCATTCCTGGGAGCCTGACCACCTTCAAGTTAAAAGTTCTTGACCATTAATCGCTATTCTGCCTGCTAGTGAGAACACAGAGTATAGTGGACCTGATACCGACTAAGGCCTTTTTAAAAACATCAAAGTAAATCTGCTTACTTTAAATAACTTGAGTTTTACACATTTTTGTTAATTTATTTAAAGATCTATGCAGAAAAAGCCTGTTTGTGAAGCTGTGTCGTGGACATTGTCATTAGAAGCCTTGGTGGCAGTGTCCGCATAGCTGAGGATGTAATATTTAACATCGTCTGTGTGCCTGGTGCTGACTGCTCCATTGGCTCCCCTCCCCATAGCGGTCGTTGAACTGCAACAACACATACACCGAGGAAGGAGCCCTGTACCGCACACCCATTGACGAGTCCACCGTTTCAATGGAGAACAGCGTCAGGTCAGCCCAGAGCCGACGCAGCCGCTTTGCTTACGTGCACAGGTAGCTAATCCGCTAACGTGTTGTCGCACCTGCTCCCTGCCTTGCTCTCTTGTTGATTTTTAACCCATGTTGATCCCAGCACACCTACACACTTCGTACTCAAATCTTGCTGTCCCCCTACCCCCACCATCCACAGTGTAGGAGGCTTGGGTCAAGGGCATATCTTTCACTGCTTTGCAAGACCAGCACCCAGAAGCTGCATGTCAATACAGTCACATAAAAATGATCACAAGCCACTAAAGAACGCTTTGATTGCGTGTAGCAGCTGTTGTATGCAAACATTTTAGAATCATGGCAGCTGGAGTTATAAATCTATAGTGACTACATAGGTCTTTTCAAGTGTTCATGTTTGCATTCACGTTCCAGACCTGTTTTGTTCAGATCTTTACTGAGTATTTTGGTATATAGACTATTGTGTGAGATGAGGTAGCACAGAGGGAAGAGGGGTGAGGTTTCATGAAGTTCCCTTTAACACTAAGCCCAAGCTATATCTTCCGTGTTCCACTCCTACAACTGACCTTCACATAAACAATGTTATTATTGTTATTCTGTGAAATAATTTGTCATATTTTTGCTGCTATGGTGGTGTTTGTGGGCTGCGTGTGTTTCCATGTTTTTGGAGGTGGTAAGAACTTGATCACAGCCCTCATGTGAAACAAAAATTTGTAGGGATGACTCTACACAGAAGCCCAGTGTCTCCTCTGGTGTAGCCAAGGTGGGACATGCTGAAGGGGAATCCTCCATCTTCCAGCCGAACAGCACCAAGGGCGATGGTACGACCTCTGTGTGCTCCTCCCACCTGTCCCCCCACACATGCGCCAACCAGAGCATTCTGTATTACAAAAGCTTTTTCTACTTTTCCTGTTTTCTGGCAACAAGCAAAACTCTATTTGGAGTGGTAAATGTTTAAGTCTAAGAGAGGAGAAATATACAGGATGTTTCATCCCAACAATGGAAAATTTAAGTTCCTTAAGATTTTTCAGATTTAAGGGTTACATTTCTCTCTCTCAGATTCAGACTCGGACAGCGAGCTTTCAGCAGATGACCACAGCAGCTCATATGCATCCTCCCGTTCCTCAGACAGCGAAGACGATGAAACGGACTCCAGGGCCAAGTGGCGTAGCGATATGCCCAAGAACAATGAGCGGCAGCCTCTGAACAGCACCCCAAAAGGTGTCACATTCACTTTGCTGGGACAGCTGAGAACCTCATAATAGCATGGGATCCATAATCAGCTCCCTATTTTAACATTCACACTGTGAACAAGTTATAGAGATTCCATTGAGGTCCTTCCTTGCAGATACTTCATTCCTGTACACAGGATATATTCTAAAGGTCACAACATTTCAGTTTGAAGTCCAGGATTTCAAAGAAGAATGTACATATCCTAGTGTTCTTACATGTTCTCGTGTCTTGCTCCTATGGCTCAGCGGACTCAGCATCCAATCACGTGAAGCCTTACTGGCCAGTAGAGCCCACAACAGCCAGCGACAGTGAGGATGCTGGAGGCACCCAGAGGCTCAGAGTAGAAACCAGAGTCAGTGTAGAGCTGCACCCAGAGAACAAGCTCAACCACTTGGAAGAGCCTGCCCAGGACCAGGAGGGCACCTCCACTGGCAACCAGCAGCCAGAGCAGAGGAAGGGTGAGAGAGGGTGGTGTCTTCCTGGACCCTGTTCCCCCAGCTGCCCTGGTGGTCTCCACTGAGGGGAGCGACAGAATGATCAACATGAAGGGCCAGCAGGTGGCATAGTTCAGCCAATAGTTAGAGATTGCTGGTTCAGATCCTATCTCTTCCTGTTTTTGTACCCTTGTTCACAGTACTTACCTAAAAATTGCTCTGGTAGAGCTGTCCTGCTTTGTAAATGGTCAAATCATTGAAAGCTGCTTTGGGGAAAAAGGTTAGCTAAATGAATAAATGTAAAGGTAAATATTTAAAAGTGTGTACACTACTTAATTACAGTTGATAAAGATGATGATGTGGTTAATGTCATTATTCTCACTCCTTTTTGGTTCTCTGCAGGAATTCTGAAAAACAAGATTAGTTACCCACCTCCGCTCACAGACAGAAACATGAAGAACCGCCTTCGGGAGAAGCTGTCAGAGAAAAACCCAGCTACAATGTCAACCACACGTGGCCACAACAGTGCTGTCATCAAGATGCCCCAGCGATCCACAGTGGCCCCCCAGGAGCAGCCCAATGGGATCACTATGGCCCTGCGTTCAGGGGCTGTGAATGGAGGGGATGATAGTGACTCACAGTAAGTTATCACATGACCTGGAGAGGTGGTGTTGCTAGTGTTTGACTCCTAATGCACATGTCCAATTTCAGGTACACCCCCAAAAGTAGTCACATGCCCCCATTTCACAGTGCTGCACATGCAATAACTCTAGTGAGGTCATACGTGGTGTTCTGATGGTGCCCTTTGCTGGAATCATACCGTATGGTAGACTTAGCCGCATTTACCACAGCATGTGCACCAGCTCAGTGGCTCTTCCCCTTCAAGTGAAAGAAGCATGCATGAAGGTTCTGCATGTGTAACTTATGCTGCCACTTTAACCCTGCACGTCTCCTCTCCGTTCCCTCTGTCTCCTCATGCAGCGGCAGTAATGAAACCTCAATCTGACACTGCAGGAAATCCAGGGAGATCCTGCCTTCCTGAGGGGAGGGAACCCCACGGGGGAAATGGGGGGGGGTCCTTCCCCAAAAAAACCTCCTCCCTCTCAGCTGTTCAGCTCCTATGGAGAATGGTATTGCTGCAGACTTTTGCCTGCCTGAGTGAAAGGGAATGTTTGCGCAACCAGGGGTCCTAAGGGACAGTGAGCTGCTGCTGGACCCCCGATGGAGGCAGATGCTGCATCTCCCACCTCATACCCCTGTGCACCCAGGTCACAGTCACATCAGTGCCTTGACAACTCAAGCCAAATGTATTGTTACAAAGTGAATGTTTTATTTTGGTCCGGCATTTTGAGTGGGTGACAGTTGTCCATCTCCAATAAAGCCGAATTCCCGTCTTTACTGTAATGGTCTGAGAACATCGGTGAGGATGGACACACGCCGAATAGACTTCATTCTGCTGACTGCAAACCGTCAAACAGACAAAATACCGACCTTCACGTCATAGCTCTCTGTATGTGTTCACTGCTTTAATTGCAGATGTTTTCCATCAAAGAATGTCTGTATGTTGTGAGAGGGGTTTTGAAATCCCAGTGGGGATTTGAAGTCACAGTGACAGGTTCATGAACTGAAAGCAGTTCCTTGGCTCTTGATGGCACGGTTTTACTTGATATTCCTGTCCAGCTTTATAGTCTGACTGGCCCACCAAAGTACACCTGTGATAGAAAGGCCCCTTAAATGTGGTACATAATGCTGTTATCTAGCCCTTCTACCACAGTAAGGTCACACAATAACCATGAACTTCCACTGGACTTTGAGAAAAATACAAGAACCACCTTGGCTGCTGACATCTGACATTCTACAGTGTCGGAAATGTACTGATAGAGCACAGGTGGCCTCAATATGATCTCTGCATGTCTTGCTGCAACTCCTGCGAAGGTCTTATACTGGAACCCCCAAAACCCCCTTGCACTGTGGTCCACTTCAAATTCACAATTATCTTTTTTTTTTAAAGCTCCACATACAAGAACCTTAGATTTCACTGTGCACAGGCATTTAGTTTGTACTAACTTTTCTGAGTGCCAGAGGCAGCGTTTGATATGAAGAGTGCCTCCTGATGTGGGTTACATGCAGTGCAAGGGGGATGGTGTTGCCATGGTGACAGTGTTTTGGACATGCTCATAGAGCATGGTGGGGTGCTCATCCCTCCCCCGTGTGTCAGGACTGCCACCCAGTTATAAGGTGTGAGCCGTCATCCTTTGGGGACAGGACCGAAGGTGGACACACCAGTGGACAGCCTTCTCCTGTCCCGTCCAACCCACTGAAGGGCATTTCTGCCACAGTGTACATCTCTGCTGAACCATCCAAAATTAGATCAACTTCTCCGATTACTTTTTAAATACCTGTCGATTACAATTTTTTTTTACAATTCACACTGGAATTGTTTTGTATCCTGTGTATTTATTTTTTTATTGTTTTTAAAACACTGGATCAAAATGAATGTAAAAATAAAGTTTTTCATTGTTTACTACTTTTTCACCCTTTGACCATACAGTCTGCCTTATTTTTAAATGGTGATACAGGAAAAGGTTTGAGGAAAAGGCCACTTGCAGGGGTCGCTGGCACCACTTTGCACTCAGAGGACTCAGGTTGTAACCCCCATCTTGAACTGTAGTCCCCTTGGTCAAGGTATTTAACCTGAACTGATAGTGAACATTTAAAAACTTCAAGACTAGGTCCTTTTGGAGGAAATAAATGGCAATATGGTAAAGGGCATGTTTGGGCAGTTTAATGGTACTTAAAATATTTGTACAGCTGAGACCTTAGTCCAAAGTGAGTTATGGTGTCAGATACTTTGCTTTATAATTATTAAAAAATGTATGCAGCAAGTTATTCTGTATCATGGCCTTGAAAGACAAAAGGTACAACAGAAAGACAGGGATATGACCCTAGAACACTTGGAAGAAACCGGTCTTTACCACAGTATTTCCTACTGGAAGGTTGAATCACAACTTCAGTCACTTTGGTGTAACAGTTCCACAACTATGCTCCTTATGACCGACTTCATTATGTCTGCATCCTCCTGCATGAGCTTTGACAGATACACATTACCATATTTGTACATTGGTGTGATGACAGCTCCATCCTACACACACACACACACACACTTTCCATTTTCCTGTACAGAGATGAGATTGGAAATTCCTGTTCCAATAAAGCTTGGTATAAAGCACGTTGGTTTTTCCATCTCCTTCAATAATCACTCAGTAGAGGGGCTCTATCAGGCTAAGGATGTTATCATTTCCCCTTGCTAGAAGGTAAATGAGCTGCATCCCTGTGACACTGTCAACAGAGGTTGGTTGCCACCCCATGGAACTTCCCCAGGCTAGTGTGTGAGTCTCTGAGGCCACGGCCCAGAGATTGCACTAGCTACAAGGCGTGACCATAGCCAAGTTCCAGCTCTTCGCTGGAGTGAAATGTCATACCTGCTCACCAAGTCACCTTCAGCTTTCAGATTCTGGGATCTAGCACTCGCCTCCACAGTGGACCCTGTCATCTTGCCAGGTAAGGATCTGATCCTGACCAACTGCTTGGGGGGGGAGAGATAGAGAGAGAGATGAGACCTGTTTATGCTCTGGGGCTTCTGAGAGACTACCCTGCACAGTAAACAATGATGCTGAATGCAATAGCCATAGGGTTATTTTCTTTGCCAAACAATTCAAGGTGTTTTAATCTTAAACTATAAAGAATATATTACTGATTTAATGTTTTCCCTCAAGGATTTATTTTTATCTTTGGAAATGAAAACCTTACAACATATTAGAAATCAGATCTTGGTTATTAAAACAGTTGGTGAATTCCTGGTATTGTCATTTTGTTTAAGGCTTCAATACAGATTGTAGCCTGTTTATACTGGTGCATGCTGGGAGTGTATATCCACTGCTGTTTCAGGTGTGAGGCGGCATGGTGGTACAATAGGCTGTTTGCTCATGAGTTTGAATCCAGTTTGGTCTGTGCAGAGTTTGCAGCTTCTTCCTGTGTGTGGGTCTCTTTTCACAGTCCAAACACGTTTCAGCCGGGTTGGTAACTCTAAACTGCCCTTGCTGTGTAAGTGTGTGTGGCTACCTGGTGATGGAGCAGCATCCCATCTAGGATGGACCGTGACCAGACTGAGCAAGTGACAGTGTAGAAGGGGAAAGAAGGTCTGTGTTGGTCCCACAGTCTGACACAAAACCATAGTAAGTAACCAAAATCATAGCTGCAGAATTTAAAAACAAACGTATTTGTGCTTTGCTTGGAACTCCATTTAGGCCGACTACTCCTTAAGATTACAGATTTAAATTTCACCACCTACTGTTTTATCCTTGATCAAGGCTATTAACCCGAACTGATGCAAGGACACCCTGCTATAGAGGTAAATCATAGTAAAGCTTACCATCATAACATTTTTATTTTACAATCCACACCCAGCCAAGGGCAGCTTTCATTGACGGAGGATGTCATAAACCACTTGGTAAAACCACATTAATGCCCCAACCCAGCTTAGAGCGGGAACGCCAGCTTCCTTTAAGTGTCGGGGTTGCGCAAGAAGAACTTGTGCAACGTAGAGATATAGAGGCTTTTTTGGGATTAAAGGAGTTTGAAATTCTTACTGGCTGCAAGGGTTGTTGAAGTTGCCAGTTCTGGAAAGATCTGAAGTAGGATCTGAAAAAGCCTGCAACACAGAAAGTATAATATTAACAGTTAAGAACATTTATTCAAATGACCTGGCCTGGCCCAGTGTTTTGTTACCCTAACATAACAGACACACAAACATGGCTGCTTCATAGGTTGGATCATTCTTACACGAGTGACTATAAAATGACTCCCTGTTTTGTTTAGTTATTAATAAGTAACAGATGTTCGACCTCCTTTATTAATAAAGCACCGATTCAGTGCGTGGCCAGTAGCTACAGTACTGATTTACAGCAAGCCCACCTTAATAGAAATGAAGAGATTTGAAAACGCGGGCAGCAGAACTTTCCACTTCCGCCCTTGACATCCTTTTTACACATTTACATGCAATTTTTGCACAACTGCACACTGCCTGAGCTGCCCTGAAATGGAGAAAAAAAAAGTTTAAACATCAGCCGTCAGTTTAGGCAGAAATGAATCTAACAGCAGTAAAAAAAAAAAAATGAGCGTGTGACCTTATGAGGGAAGGGGGTTATTGACCGAGCTCGAGCGTCTCTGCAAAAGTAAAGCTTTATTTGCTTGGTTTGTCAAGCCTAAAATTCTGAGGTAAAGTCAGTGGTTCCCGTGTTTAACGTACAATTCCCTCTTGTTTTCCAGCGAGGCGCTCGGTGCCGGTTTGCCGCACGAAAGACGGCGAGGAAAACGCAGCCGCCTCGCTCGGGCTCTTTAAGGCTCCCAGGTCTCCCGTTGACGAAATTTCCTGGTGCCTCAGAGCAAATCGACGGGAGGCTCGGAGACGCGCTTTGTCGGCGAGGGGGCGGCGGTGCTGTTATAAACCCAGAATCAAGGCTCCTCGGATTAAAACGCGCTCTTTTTCTGTACAAAGATAAAGACGACGACGACGGCGCAGGGTGGTGGGAGACGAAGAGGAACTGCAGTCCGCGAGTCGTGTCCGCGGAGCCCGATGCTGTGTGTGCAGCTCATCGAGCTGCGCCCTGCGGGGAATGTAGCCGGGATCCCCGGCCAGGTGTAGAAGCCGAGGCGCGGCGACAAGAAGCGGCATTCATGAGAGTTCGGCACAGTGTTCGCAAGGGGTAAGGAGCGCGGAAGCGCGGGGCTGCGCAGCTCACTTCACCGTGGAAGCGGCCTCTCTGGCGGGGTTTGTGTGCGCAGCCCGCATCGCCGTTATGTGTTGCTGCTGCACCTGACAAGCAGGTCACAGCCGCCCTCTTGCCGTTATTTCATCCTTCACCTCGGTCCTCTGTACGCTGTTGCATCCGCTGTGTTACTGCGCGCAGCATTAATAATTTAAGAACACCCTCGTTTAACGACCCGAAATGGCGCACCGCTTGCTTTCACGTTGTTCTGTTTCAGAAACCAGCGTTCGGTAGCTGGTGGTTTTGTTTGTTCGTTTAATGTCGGCTGCGTGCGAAGCGGGGAAGCGGGATCTGAGGCGAGCGCCGCACAACAGTGGCGGCAGTTTTGTTTTCTCTTTCACAGGAGCTAAAACCGAAGGAGCGTTTGAGCACTTGGCCTGCGCGGCGCTTTATTTCCGAGCGAACTGGCCGCAATGGAGGCTCGGAACGCGCACAAAGGCCTCTTTGTCGGGGCCAAAATATGACAATAAAAATATTTTAATTGCGCATTAGTGTGTGGCCCAGGCCGCCTGTTGGGGGGGAGCGGAGCCCGCCACATTTCAGACCTCCTCTACTTCGCAAATATTCACGGATCCCGCGTTAAAATTCTTTTCTGGATGCCGTTAAAATTCTCTTACGGTTAAAAACTCGCGTGCGGTTTACGGTTTAACGCGAAGAACGAACCAGCTGCCCTGTTATTGAAGATTTACTGTTGTTTACCTTGGTCAGGTTGACACCTGTACCCCAGCTTTGACAGGGAGGACTTAACTGGGGGGGGGATACAGATATTCAAAATCGTCATATTTTATTTTGCAGCGAAAAGCTTACTGAAAACACAACCCCGTTTCCCATAAAAGCCATTTAATGAAGGAGTTTCGATTGGCCTCTGGCTGTCGTCTTCGCAGATGCTTTGGTTATTGACTTGGACTATAGAAATGGAATTGCATTGTGTTGACAGTTCTACCATGTTATTATCTCCCTACCATTAACCGTGTCCTTGTAAGAGTGTTGGATGTGCTGTTGTCAGATTTCCCCCGCCCACCTCCTCCAGCAAGGCCAGCCACTCCTCGCCGTCTGCTGGCTGCCGAAGACGGTTAAGGGGCCGTGTGTGCGTCCAGAGGTCATCCTTTCATGTCACTGCAGCGACGAAGTGACTACAGAGGATTGATTAAACGCTGTCCGTACTTTCATCGAACTCCAAGGAAGCGGGAGTTGCAAATTCGATCCACCACTGTGTAAATACTCCTTTTCAGATGGTGGATTTCTTTTTTTTTTTTTTTTTTATTTTTTATTTTTAAACCAAGGGTTAAAGAGAATACTTAATGCCGCACAGTCTGTTTGCCTTGCCTGAGAACACATCGTCTCATACTAGTTGTTAGTTTTGTTTTTTTGACCTATTCGTCCAAAGTGCAGCCTTGCTATGTGGCGGTTCGGGCTGTGATGGCGTGGCAGGCCGCATCAAGGTGCTTATGAATAAAACAATCGGTTCCAACGTTGCACGAGTCCTCCTGCCAAAAGAAGTAGTCAGGGAACAGTTACTCAAGCATTTGCTTATCAGTAGTCTGAGGTGTGGTATTTCCTGGCTTACCTGGCATTTGCTACTGTGATATCGGCTGCTGTTGAGTTGATGCAGCTGGTATTTAACCATTCTGGGTCTGCCACCAGAGAGCAGGTTTCAAGGGCCTGTTTCAGGTAAATGGGGCAGTTATCCAGCTGTACACATGGTTAAGTGTTTTATTAAAAGCAGAGACTTTCCCTTTGTATAGGAAATATGGACACTAAGCGGTTTTCTCTACCCCACTATGAGTGCAAATGTTTGTGAACATAACTAACCCTAATCCTATGTCTTCCACCTACCCTGCTTTGTCTTCCCAGTACATACAGCCTAAGATCTAGGCAGTACATGCTGGTTAACAACATCATTTTGCACAAAAGAACCTTGAAGACCATCAGTATAGACATTTATATTTATTCATTTAGCTTATCTACAATGTTAAACTATCATCCATGTGTAGAGCTGGGTAATTTTGCAGGGTAAGTACCTTCCTTAAGGGTATGACAGCAGGAGGTAGCGTTCAAACCTGGGACCTTCAGGTGGAAGTTGACAGTTCTGCCCTTTATGCTACCTGATGTCCCAGATTTAAAAGCTAGGGACTGCACCTTTCTTGAAACTCATGGTTTGATAACTTCTGGTCATTTGTGTGCTCCGGAAAGAGCCATCTAACTTGTTAATTTGGTCAACATTGGGTCTCAGTTTTCTTTTGTCATATCAGCAAGGGAGCTCAAATGGGCTGTTTTTATATTTCCATGTGAGACTGTCAGATGATTGTGGAATGGCCTGCACCACATTATCCCTGGAGGACAAATCATAACTTCTGACCACAAGTGAGGAGGACCCTGCTATGAAGCTTTATTCTAAGCAGTAAGTTTTTGCCCTTCAGCTGTACCTATTCTGCATAGTAATAGGATCCAGAGTTATTGCTGCTACGTGCTGCAGATTTATTGAAAAGGTGTCTTGAGAGGTTTCAGACTAGTAGTTATGAAATATTGCTTCCTCTTGTGGTGTTAATAAAATTAGGACATTTACACAAACATCAGTTGTACTGTTCATCCATTTTGACGTGGAAGACAGAAGTGGACCGACCAGCTTGTTGCCGCCATAGTATCTTATCACAAACATGACTCCGGTCGTGTCAGAGCAAGGGTTATATTTGTGTGTTATTGGCTTTAAAGTTAGTTATATCCACCCTCTAGTTTAAACAGCGTTAATATAAACTGGATGAGCATATGCTTTTAGGTTCTGTACGGAAAAAGTCAAATATTTGTTTGTGGTGCAGTGTCCGGTGTCCAACTGATTTGGTGATGCAACATTTTTCCATTGGAAACCAGATGTACACGAGGAAACCTTTCCCTGCAGTGGAGTTTCACCCCCCCCCCCTTATGAAACCATTCCATCTCAAGTTGACCCCACCTGTGAAAAAACTTGCATGATCAGCACCTGCTGCAGTTGTTGCAACCATGCTTTATGGAGTTGTGTGGAGGTACTGTCCAGTTTCTGAACTACAGGTTACCTTTATGGTGGTCTAGGGGCTGCAGGCCTGGTTTTCTGTCCTGATCCTGCCAAATCAACTGGCTCCATACCTCTTTGGTCCTTATACATTCCAGCCTCCCCAGCTAACACAAGCACACGGATGCTGGCGGCAGTATGCACTGAAGAGGCCTAAATGCTCTGCTGTTTCACTCCACTGCTTGTTGTTAAAGAAGGCCAACGGGGACAGTAGAGACACATACACATGCTGCCCCACAGAATGGTGTGTCTCGTTTCAGCAGAGGTTGAAAGGGGCAGGCTCGCTGGCGTTGGTTTGGTGGTTGTCAGGTTTGAAGTTGCAACAAGGGGCTCTCTTGGCCGGTTCCCAGGCTGTTAATGAAGCTGGGTTTCTGTGGGAATGTTCTCTGGCCTTAAAACTCCAAGAACTCCTCATATGAGTTCTTCCTAACTTGAAAAAGTTTTTTTTTTTTTTTTGGTACGGTTTTCTCACAGTAGGCCTTTGCGCCTTTATTTCTGTTTTCTCATATTTGTATGACTGAGTAATGTTGATAATGATACAGCATTATGGATGACAGTGACCATGGTTGGGGAACACTGAGTTGGAGCTGTTCCAAGAGCATTGTGCTGTTATAGGGTGATTCTTCCCTTAACAGATGAATGTTGTTTCTTTTCCCTTCTGCTGTTGTCTTGGTTTCAAAATTGGAGAGCACTTTGATGGAGGCGACAGTTTAATTTGCTAACAACTGTTTGTCTTTTCTTCTGTTGGTCTCAAGTGATTCACTGGATGATTCATTTACTGATGTGATGCTTTTGTCTCCACTCCATCATCACACCACCAGGACAGCACGTGGGTTTAAGGATGTTTGTTTGAGGCATTGATCCTGTTATTAAAAGCCTGTGTGATGGACAGAAACGGGAAGCCTTGGCATTGAGACAGGCTGGTTGTCTGGTCCATCTAAAGCTGTTTGCATGTTTCTGCTAGAATGGTCATTTTGTTTCTACACAGAGCAATTGCACAGTAAAAGATTAAAACCTTATTAGTCAGACATCACACTGCATTCTTTTATGAGCATAGCTTGTATGTCTAGGATCCACATAAAAGGATAGAGGGTTCAGGATTGTCAAGTGGGACAGTGCTTTTTACTGGGAAGAAGCAGGTAGCATATTGGTTAGAACTACTGCCTTCTGCTTGAATGATCCAGGTGTGAATTTCATCTCCTGCTGTTATACCCCAAAGAAAGGTACTTTATTTATTTATTTATTTATTTATTTTTATTTTTACTAAAAGGGGGTAAAATGATTGTAATTTGCTCTGGAGGAAGTCAAATGTAAATGAATTCCTTAGAATTTTTTTTTTTTTTTTTTTGGTAGCATGTCTTTAGACAAAAGGTTCAGTGAGGTGGTCCATTAGGCAACACACTGGAAATACATGGTCTGTTTCCATGCCTACCTTGTGGTTGTGATGAGGTCCAGCAAGTTGAAAGCAAGGAGTACAGAGTTGTGTTGTATAACTAAAGTTTTAAAGTGCACTTCTGTTGCTCATGTGTTTGTCATGACACTGTTGTGTTTTTTTTTTTCTTTTTTTTTTTTTTCCCCCTCTTCCTTTTTATTGATACAGGATTGCTGTCTGCCATGTTAAGGTGAAGCAGAAGGACCCAGTACTGAACATGTTAAAGCGCTTGGACAAGATAAGGTTCAGAGGTCAGAAGCGTGATGAATTTCTGGATCTGGCCGAGTCCCCAAACGCATCAGACAATGAGTGTGGCGACGAGGTCCCCGTGAAGCCCAGGTCTTCTCTCAAAGACACCGAAGACCTTGTAAGTTTGGACCTGTGTGTGTGTGTGTTTCATTGTCTGCTTCATCTCTCATAGGAAGGGTGCTGTGCCTTATCTGGAATATTCCATTTGCACTAGTGTTGTTCCACATTACTGGGACACAAGAACATGTCATACTGGTTAGTACTTAGAGCTATTAATAGGAACCTCTCCACTCCTTGTTTGGTCGACAGGTTTTAGATATAACCTAAAAATGTTTGTTTACTGCAAAAACAGGATGCTTTTGCTCTTCATTTTTAATTGGTTTTCCCATCAGTTTGCTTAAATGTGCTTTAATTTCACTTCAGGACTAGCATTTCTCTGTACTTTTGTTAATCTAGCTAATTGTCGATGTGCTTGCCTTGGTCCGGCTTTTTTCCAGCAGCTTGTAGTGACCACACAGCTACTTCAGGAGGTATGACTGCTGGAAGGGCCTTTGATGCATTGCCTTTCTGTTTGTTCAATCCCTTCCTGTTGCTCCACTTTGGCATCAAAGTTAGTGCGGTCTCTCCTTGTCCTACATTAGACTGCACCCATCTCTCAAGCCATATTGGATCCTAGAATGGGATCGCTCCGGTGCTCTGTGGACGTATTATCGTTTATGGAATTGTCCTTATGTTTTTTCACTTATTTCATTTTGCATGTCTGACCTGAAACATTTTTTGTTGTTTTATGTGCTTTACTTTTTTTGTATGACATTGGCTGTCTGTTTTATGTTAATTTCTCCCCAAAGCATTAAGCTGTTTGGTGAGACGCTTGGCTCTGCATTGTGCTACGTTACAGTGCAGTGCTTGGATGTCTTTCAGAGCTCTCTTTGGCTGAATTGTGTGGTGGGTGTCAGACGTGGTCCAAATAATATGCCCAGTGCTTGCGTTTGCTTGGACACCTCATGCCTGTGTGTAGGCTGGAGCTTTATAAAGGATGCTCTTTCTTACTGTGGAGGACAGATTAAAGTGTGTGTGTGTGCGCGCCCGCCCTTTTCCTTTTACAAGGCAATATAAAGACGTGGTCTGTAAGTTTTTTCCAAATTATTCTGAATGAGAGGTTCAATAAGTAGTTTGTTTGTTTATTTATTTAGCTAGCTTGCTGATTCAGGCTGGAATCAATCCAATAATCAGTTATTCAGTAGATAACTGTTCAAAGATAACCAGACTTGTGAGAGGTTGCATCTCTAAGACTCGTCCTACTCCACATGTTTGGTGTCAGTTTAGGAAATTATGAGCTTTGACCTGGAGACAACACTCATTTCTTGTCCCTGGAGATCTTAAGTTCTTTGTAGTGATAAGCATAGATGTCTCTTGGCCTTGTTGAAGCTCTTTCTGGTTATGTGCTGTTTGGTTCATGTTGAGTCTTTAGAACGATATAAATTCCTTTTTTGTTTGATGCCATTTGGTCAGAATATTGATTATATTTTGAAATTCTGTGCAAGATCAATACAGTAAATTTACTCTGTACTATTCAAGATGATTGTAGTAGTTATGCCTGTTGGTATGCAGTGCCTGATTGCACCAGCAGAATGAGAATGGAAACGGTACTGTTTGAGTTTTACTGGCATGGATCTCTACAACCAGGATGGAAGCAACCCTGCTTTGTTTCTAAGAAAACCAAAAATTCTCTGATTTCTTGAGCACTAACCCTAGCAAAGATTGTTTTGAATACTATAGTCATTAGTGATGTAACTACCGTATATTGTCTTGAAGTGTGTGCTTCAAGATGATTCTTATTGCTTTTTGCTCAGAAAACAAGAATTTATTACGGGGTCTCTGAGGAGTGTTACTATTTAAAGAAAATTGCCTAACTGTGGAAGATGTGTAACGTTAATATTAGAAACGGAAAGGGATGGTAATTGAGAGGGTTTATCTGGCTGGCCAAATGATGCTGTGGTCTACGGTAACATTTTCAGAAGCCCCTCTGTCAGTGGCCTAGTGTCTGGAAGTGAATTTGGTTTTAAAAAATCTGAAATAAGGCATAAATGGTGCGTCAAGAGCATCCTTCCCCCAGAAGAATCCACATACTGCTACAGGAGGTTGACATTTTCTTCCACTGCCTCTTGTCATGTGTCCAGTTTGGTGCAGGATAGTGGTGTAGTGCTGGGTGTTTTGTGCTGCTCTCTTTCACCTTGGGCCCCTTTCCAGCCCTTCAACTCTGAGGGATGTTTCTTTCCTCTAAAGCCAGTTCCCATGGCAATAGTTTCTACCACAGCTCTTTCTTGATGCTAATTCCATTAAATAAAACAAGTTTAATGGGAGAAGGAGCTGGATTGTTTTCCAGCGTGTGCCCATGCCTGTGTGTCTTGTGCCCTGTAGCCTGATGGTGAGCACTGTGCTGTGGGAGATGTCCTTCATGAGCCTCCTTTTGGTTAGGTTGCCTGTGCATAGTAAAAGTTTACACTGAGATATTTCCCTCCTTTAATCTTGGCTTCTTTTTGTTTATAAGGTTTCATCTGATTTAATTCATTGTGCTTAATTGGCTTAAAGTAATTTTCTTGTTCTATATTATCATTTTGTACCCTACAAAAAGAGTAAAATTTATTCAGTCATGCATTAATTTGTTTTATTTTTTTTGGACATGAAACAATGTGCGAGTCACTATTAGTTTCTAACTTATAATTAATAGTTTCTAAGTGCATTTCTGTTGCTAAAGCTCTAGTTCATTCATAGAGTATTTGATACTCTGCATGTTATTCATTTGCTGTTTTCTGTGTGCGACAAAACAACTTTTTATTTTGGAAGCTTTCTGTAACTCGAAGGTGACAGCTCCTTGCCAGAACCATATTCACTGTTATCGTGAAGGCCCACACCATGCTCGAAGCTCTCTGCAATAATGTAATGTATTCAGGATCTGTCCCAAAATATACTGCTGGGATTACTTTATTCAGTTCTTGCATCCCAGAATGCAATGCAGTGAGTCTGCTTGCACACAGCAATTGCTGCCTCTGTCCCAGGATGCATTGCAGCATTATGTAGTGCAAAATCCAAGGTGAGGGGGGGGGGAAGCACACAGCACCTCATCACGGTTGTTTAGGAACAATGTGCGTGACCTCTCCTGCTGCCTTTTTGTCCTTGTCCACTGGGGGGGGGGGGGGGGATTGCTTGACAATACATTCCAATGATTAAATCTCCTACTTTGCTGTGCTCGTCTTTCAACTTTTCAGTTTTTTTGTGAGATGTAAAAGACTGGTTGTGTCCTTTATTCTGCCTGCCTTTCTTTTCCATTCCTGGTGCCGTGAGAGTCTGGAGCTATGCTGCTCCCTGCCTGGGGAGCCTGGCTGCCCCCAGTCGGCTTTGTGCCAAAAGCTGGAGGGCCAGGCTTTGTGTTCATGTGTGTGTGAGAGAGAGATTTAGGGGAGTGAGGAGCTGCCAGAGAGCAAGGTGGCTGAGCATCCCATTGAGCAGTTCCTTCTGTCACGAGTGGACTTGTGTTTCCTGCGTCACCTTCATGTCTTCCCCGTGCATCCTCAGTGCTGAATCATTGCTCTTCTCTGTGCCCCTTCATCCCAGGCCGGCTCAGGAGCTCTCAGCATGGCAGCTGCCATCCAGGACTTCCAGAGATCTGAGTCAGAGCGGCTGAGCGAAGTGAAGGGACACTTGGAAATCGCCTTACTGGAGAAGCACTTCCTGCGTGAGTACCCAGCAGGCTTCGCCAGTGAAAGAAAGCTATGCACTTCCAGAGTATCTGGATTCAAATCACAACATAGTGTATTAGGACATCTGTCATTCTCATGAAAGTGCCTTCTTGGCTACATTTTAAACTGTGCTGCCAGATCATGATTGTGGGTTTTTACTTTTCATCTTCCCTAAGTGTAAATAAACCCATAAACATCTCTGGTTGTGTAGCACACTTTGTCTCACACTGCTCTTTTTAGACCTGACTATGTAGCTGTATTAAAATGGTTAATTTAATAATGACACTTAATGACCATGCTATATTGTTACTATGGCTTATTTTTCTTTCTGCAGACATTGGGTATTAGCTTCAACCTATTGTCTGAGCTCCATGGAGGCTATAACATAGGTCAGAGAGCTAAGCTATTGCTAATATTCAGATGTGTGCCCTCAGGCACAGCTGGCTAGTATACACCCAGCACCATCCCTTCTGTGCAATATACCTCTTTGTAAAGTGTGATCTGTCTCTTTATACCTTTGCAGCTTTGTATTTAGATGTTATGCTTGTTCTCTAGTTTTGGTCTAGTCTCTAGATTGACTGTTTGACCCCCATGTTTAAGGCTTGTTTCTATATTAAATATGCTCTTATTTCAGTATTTACTTTTCGCTCCTGTGTCCTCAATTGGAAGTCTGCTGCAGATGTACATAGGAAGTGTATAGAACTGGAGTTTAAATACTGCACTGATTGGTGTGTGTGAATAAGTAAGTATATGCTGTCAGGCTTCACTTTACAGACATTTGTGCCCCTTTGTCAGGATGACATGATTGGACTTAAGGGAGTGTTGTATAAAGATTTATAAGGGATGCTTGGAGCTCTGTGTGGATGGGCTTGCACAAGCAGTGATGTGAAGCAGATACAGAGGAAAGCTGCAATGTGATGCCTCAGGGATCCATTTTTGCAGCCGGTTGAGTGTCTGAAGCCTGTGGCTGTGCTGCAGTCTGACAGTTAAATCCAGGGAAAGGACTCACTTGGATTCATCAGGCAGGTACTTGTAGGCCTTTTGAACAGAGCAGCATCTGCTGTAACTATTAGCGCTGACACCTTTGGACTCAGAGGAACCAAGTTTGAGTTCTGTCTCTTGTGGTTTCCTGGATCAAGGTATCAAGCCTAAATTGTTCCAGGAAAAAATTATTCACCTGTATAAATGTGTAAATATGAAAGAAACAGTCTAAATGAATGAATGAATATCAATACGAATGGTGCGTTTGTACGCAAGACTACTAAAGGTGTTCTCAACTGCAGGTTAAGCTTTACAGCTTTTATACATTTCAGATTTAAATTTTTTGCCTTGGCAATGCTTTTGTTCCACAAAATTATCTTTTTAGTTTTTTTTTTTTTTTGTTCAAATTTGAATGTGTATACTTTGGAATGCTACAATAGGTTGGTTTTATCCTGAAATGTAATTTCCCCTACTTAATACCTAAAGTTTTGTTGGGGGGTAAGACTTCCACATTGTCACATGTGCCATAAAGTCTGAAATATAGGTTTTCTCACATCAGAATTCACATTAACCTGTTTGACATAATTCATCGATTAAGGAAGGGCTGAAGTAGAAAACTGCAAACACAAAGCTTGCCAATAGGTGAATTGTTCCTGAGAAGTTGTATTGAGATGCCCTGGCTAAGAGCCATATGATGTAGTGGGGAAGTTGCTGCTGTTGATCCTGATAGGTTTGGGGAATTAAATCCCCTCTGTGTGGTAAACCTTTGCTAATCCAGATCATTTTTCACAAGTCAGCGCTTTTCAGCGTATGCAGTTTTTTTTTTTTTTGTTTTTTTTCTCCCCCCCCCCCTTTTTTTTCCCCCTTGTCTTTTCTTCAGAAGATTGAGTACTAACAGGCAGCACCAGACTAAAGGCAAAGCACTCATGACAGGAGAGCTAGGGCAGATGTCAGCTCATTTCCTCATCAAACTTGTTAACCTACAATGCATTGGGTTAATGGGATTAGTGTCAAGCAAGTGTCGTCACACTTTTTACTGCTACTATACATTCACATACACATAAGGACTTAAACCAACACTACCCAGCTTTGCTAGTGTATTGACCATAAAAGCTTTTTTTTTTTTTTCCCCCCTCTTCTCCTCTTTAATGCACGTGCCACCTTTTTACCATTCTGAAATGCAGGGTCAGGTATACTGTAGTATCAGTTCTGTACTTCCTCTTTCTGAAAGCAATCTTTCCTGATACTTGTTTGTAACACTTGGTATTTAGTTCAGGCCTTAAAATAACGGATTACACAGGCTTATTGATCGAGACCATTAGCTGAGCACTAATGGGCCACCATAACTGCGATCTTTTGAATTGAACAGATACATTCATTATATTTGTTTCTTTTCCATCCAACATTAAAACATGTTTTCCTGTTCTGTCTGGCAGCCTGGTACATGATTCTTAAACATGACTGTTATTCTTTCTAGTGCGTGTTTGTTATTGGAGCACTAATGAGGCTGATGCTGCACATTGCTGCTTGTAGACGATTTGGCAGGAGAGGGCTCTTGGTGGTCAGTTTTGTATTTACCTTAGGCAGTAATTGTGCTTATTTTCACAGAGGTGTAGAAGTGCTGGTGTACATTGACAGATTGAAGAGGAGTAAAAGGAGGTTGAAGAGGAATACATAGAGGAACAGCAAAAGACAAAAGAATAGCCTGTTTCATAACAAACCAGACTGGCATTCATTAAGGTGTATGTGAATGTCTCTCTCCCCTATGTCTGTTACTTTAAAGTTTACAGAAATGTAATGAGATTTTTTTTTTTTGATAGATTTGTACAAAGTAATATACAGTGAAATATTTTACCCAGGTAAAATTTTTTTTAACAAACTAAAATCGTGTTGGAAAGGTAAAAAGTAATAGTACATTGTATAATCACCAAACTGTTTTATCTTTGAAGTGGTTGCATTAAGTACATAGGTATTGTTAGTGCTATCTGATTTGGGGGGTGGGAAAGCATGTTGACTTTAATTTCAAGTAGTGCCTGGTGTTAAAGGCTGGGTTGGTTGTTGAAACCTTTTAAAATAAACTCATTGTTCAGGTATTCCAAAATTCCATGTTCTACAGATTTAAAAAAATGTTTTTTTTTTTTTCTCCCCCTTTTGTCCTCCCCCTGCCATAGCTTTATAAATGTCAGTGTGTCTGAAGATTTAATAGCTGATGATTATAGTCAAAGTGAGTCCAGGTGCTTGTTGTATTGCCCGTCTGTTATACCTCTTAAGTAGGTTACAGTTGGCCTGAGCTGCTGTCCAGCTGATGACTGGTCAAGGGTTCAACATGCTGCCCAGATATAACTGGCTCGTGTCTGTCCAGGATCCTCCTTCAGCCGGCAGTGTTCATGCTCACAGCAGGGAGAAGTCACATGGCCTTTGTCTCCGCTTCAGCGTAATGTGAAATGCCTTGGCAGGGTTGCACAGTGACCCCTGCAACCCTGCTGGAACGGCAAAACGAAGCGGACCCACAGCCAGAGGCAGATTGAGTTCCCGAGGGGTGTGCAAGGACATGTGGTATATACACCAGATTGGTGTGTGGAGTGTAGTAGCATCATCAAGGCAACGGAACAGTTGGTAGAGCATAGTATACTGTGGAGATGTTCACGTTGTCCTGACCTGGGCTGGGTGGGTTATTTTTAATCTAAAGGGCTTGCCTCATTAAAGTAGACCTATAATTAGCAGGGTAAACCTTCTGGAACAGAGTTTGTTCATAGTACCTTCTTGTTTGCTTTGCCTGGAAAGACCATTATTGTGAACCAGAGGTTTGTAGGGATAAATGTTGCTTTTGCAGAAAGTGGCAATATACCACACATCGAGTATTGTACTAAATCATTTAAAGCTCATTTTCAAGTTTTACTGTGATGTGAATGTAGAAATGTTTCTGTCAGTCTTTTGGTGTTTGTACTTGTTCATAAACCATCTATGGAACCTTTTACTCTAGCTACTTGTGGCCCTTAAACCTTTTTTTTTTTAAGTACTTATGGCAAACTTTGACCAAATGCAGATCATAAGTACAAGTTATACAGGGTATTTAAACAAATATTTTGTGCCTATATGTGCCAACTAGCCAAAGTGTCATCTCATACTGTACTCATGTGGCTGCTTCCTGAATGTAATATTACAAAGTGAAAGTTAAAATCTCTTATTTAGAATTTGCAAGTGTTTATCTGCAATGATTCACAACATCAAATAGCATTTTGTTGGTGGCTTTTTTTTTTTTTGTTTTTTTTTGAGTGACTGATTTTAAGCTAACTAAAGGGTTTTTATTGTACAATGAAAAATCTTATGTGGCGGAGATGCATACTGACAGGAAGTAAGGGCAACAGAGAATTTCAGATGAAATAAAGGATTTGGGAGAAGATGGGTCTTTTCTCCAGAAGGTGCATAGGTGAACATGCTACTTGGCTAGGGCCAGTGCAGAGTGAAAAGGCTTCTATTGCGTTGGTAGCGTCTGTCGGCCACAGATCAGTCGGGGGCGTGGAATAGTCAGGGGGATAAGAAAATATCCTGGCCATTTTTCTGCAGAGGCACAGATGGCTGAGGTCTGTTTCTTTATTTGGTTTGGTCCTTTTTATAAAATTATTTTGTCGGTCTTACATTTGTATTGCTATTCAACTCCTAGGATATTCAAAGTGGTGGCCCTGAACTGTCTAGATGTTTATAAAGGGCTCTAAAAGCTAGTTTTTAATTTCTTTACAACAAGAAGGACCGTTTTCTGCGAAGTGTCTCACCTAGACGAGGCGGGAAGCAGGATGTGGTAAAGATCTTCTTTAGTTTAACATTACTCATTGCTGTAGTAAACAAAGAGATGACAAGATTGCTGCTACTAAAAATGATCACTATTTCCTTAGCAGCATGTTATGTACTTTTTTTTTTTTTTTTTTTTTTTTTTTTTTTTTAAATTTAAACCTTTCGCTATCAATGACAGAAATTTGTTCCCTGCCAACCATTGCTGTCTACATGCACTGGTATAGCTCTTTCCTGATGGTGGTAAGAGGGATGCCTTCATGCATGATTTGGGGTAGGAAAGACACAGATGGAATCTACTAGACCTGGACGAAATTTCATGAGGTTTTAGCAGGATACACCACAAGTGATAGAAGACTGGAACAGCATGGGGTAAATAAGGCAAATGTAGACAATAAATAGAAGAATGCTGTAGATATGCAAAAAAAAAAAAAAAATTGGAAAAGTAAATAAGTAGTACTCATGACTCAGTATCATTTGGCCAGAAAGTACTACACCACAGCCTGTATAGCCTGATGGCTGCTGGCAGGATTCACTTCAGGTAGTACATCTTGAAATCGCCTTACTGGCCCAGTCTGTTGCTGTAGGTGGTACTTTGTTTGGCATGTGTGGCATAAGTCATTGTGTGTGTGATACCTGCGAATTTCTTCCGACTCATTCTCTGTAATTACACCATGGCAATAAAGGAGCAACTCAGTTTAAATGTTTTGCAGACCTCAGAGTTCAAACAGGAATGGCAAGGAAATGCCTGTGTTACTTATGGTGCTCAAGATTTCTTATTGCTGCTGATATAAAGGATAGTTGGTTATGCTGCATCTTTTTGGGGGCATGGGCAGGGTTAGATATGTGGGTAGAGTGTGGCCATACACTGGGGAGGTCTGCAAGGCGAGCAAAAAGGTTGTTTGGAAGTAGACAAGAGGTGGCTAAACTTTAGCAACTTAAGATTTGCTGTACTGGTTTCTTTGTCCCCGTGATTCTCAGCTGAGAGTGTAATAGGTTTACTGGCATGGGGCCTAATCGCCTTACTGGTAAAACGGCGGTGACAGAGCTCCTGCCCACTAAGCAAGTGTAAAGCCCACTGTAAAGGGGTTAATTGTGTCTCTTACTCTGGGCAGGGAGTCCATAAGGCTTAAATATCGTCCCTTGCATCACTTCTGATTCAGCTGGAAGGGATTAGCATGTTGGAGTCGGGAGAGGACAAAGACAGGTTGTTGAAATTGCTGCTGTGTTGGGTTTAATAATGGAATATGATGATGTCTAAACACACTAGCTATGTTGAACAAGTCTCCGTCCACATCATCGTCATCTTCCACTGAGTGTAAAGAAGTTAGACCTTCGTCAAAATGTATGCTCAAAAACGTGAGTTTCTAGGTATAAAACTGCAGATCTTTTTTTGGAGCAGTTGAAGGGTGACTATTTGTATGACTGGGCAGTTATCAAAACTGATTATGTTGGATATTTCCCATGTGATCTGGAATACATAGACTGAATATGACAATCCTTAACTTTTTTCCAAACATTTTTTCCCCAAAGCGGCTAATATTGTTACGCTGCTTACACTAATTCATACTGCAATGTAATTTTTACTGTATTTGTGTGCTATAAGTACAGGGCAGCAGGTCTAACAAAGACCCCACTGAGTGATGCCCCCTAAAAACAAGACTTTTCCCACACAGACCCGAGTCACTCTGAGATCATCCTGAAATAAAATACTAACTCCTTGATCTGCTGACACATCAGATGATCAGTGAGTCCATCCAGTTATACTGGATGTGGTCATTTTAAATTGTGGTGGAGCGACGCACTTGATTGATTTTCCTCAGTTTTCAGTCACGTGCCTCGAGTCAGCCTAACTGTTCAGGTGCTACACTCAGTAATTTGATGCTGCACCTGATCTAGAGCCTTTTTGTGAGGTTTTATTTATTTATTTATTTATTTATTTATTTATTGCGCCACTTGCTTTTGAGGAACTGTGCCGAACGCTTCCCATAATCCTTGGCTACTAGTTTAACCTGAAGATTAGATATAGCATGTACGGTCATTATCCTGTGAAAGAAGAAAAAGCAAACTAGCACAAATGTCTTCTGTCCTGTAAACCTTTGGCCTCTGTTGAAAACATGGGGTCAGGCTTTTTTAAACATATATTATTTACCCTTGTGGGAGGTACAAACAACATGAGTGACAGGACTGGCCAGCTGACAGCTCACCTGATGGTCACAAGGCTTCTCGAGCAAACTGAAATTCAGGGACTCTAATGATTTACATTCATTTAAATGCTATTTGTTTAGCTGACTATCTTATCCAGAGCAGAGTGCCAGATGTATGTTCATGCAGGTTGGTGATGGCCAGTGTAAGCTATAGGTATGGATTAAAAAAAAAAAAAACTATTAAGGGTACTTGGATTAATAGCTTGAGAGAAGCTTTAAAGCACTTGGATCAGCCTCACGGCTCCCACATAGAGTCTTTAGAGCAGAGGAGCAGTGAAATCCCAAACGTTTATATATGCTTCAATATTGTCTTTAGGATACTTGACAAACTGATTCTTATATAAAACTCGTAAAGCAAAAAGGACTCACTCTTCAAAATGCTCTTGATAGTGTATGTACAAATGTTTTTATTTTACGTTAAAAGTCTGACTGAAATGTTTAAGAAGTTAAGTGTCATTGCTGATCATTTACTTCAAACATGCTTGTGATTTTAAAGTGATCGGTCTTAGTTTCATAATAAAATGCATGTTTTTTTTTTTAATTGTTGGGTTTTATATTTATATATGAAATCCAACAATTTCATTTTTATGTGATCCCCGAAAATTCTAAAAAATAAATAATTTTAATTCCCATTGGTTATACTTGTTTTGTGCCTTTGCAGAGGAAGAGCTGAGGAAGCTGAGGGAGGAGACCAACATTGAAGCTTTAAAACAGGAGCTGGAGAAAGAGAAGACGAAGCGAGTCGACCTTGAGCATAAATTAAATGATGTGCTCAAAAGCAGGTGAGTAGCTGAGCAAGCAGCGTGTAGGCTGACTTTCCAGCGTCACATCCGCAGAGGTGGTCAGGACCCTTTCAGGACCACCTCAGTAATGTGCAAACAGGCTGGCCATTCAGTTGGTGGCCATGAGCGACAGTTAAAAATAGAACTGCTTTCAGACTATGGAGCTTCGCAAAGATTTTATCACCCTTGTGACGGTATCCAGCAACGTACGGCAGTATTGGTCCATGTCGAGGGACTCGCGTCAGTGTTTGCACTAGAAATATAAAATCAGTTTTTGAGGAGATTGTATTCTGGACCCTTCATATTAATTTTATATCAAAGCTGAAGTGGATCCTTTTGCCAGAAGCTGAATGATCTGTTGACATGAGACTTTTATGTTATTTTGCGGACGTTTCTATACTTTTTTTTTTTTTCTTTTTTTTTTTTCCCCCCTTTTCTTTCTCCCCCCCCCTCCCCCCCTTGGAGTGCTTCAGGGTAAGTACATTGTTCAAGGGTACTACAGCAAACCAAAAACTTTAGCAGTTATTTTCTTGTAAGGTTCTGAGATCAAGCCCCACATTTCATTCCTGCTATAGTGCAGCTCTTGTAAAATATCTGACAGTGTGAACTTGCTGATCATAAAGTTGGGATAGCAGCTCCTTCAGTGCACTGAAACTACACTGCTCATGTTTGGACTCCTTATGCTGTCTTGGGATACTTCAGGTAGTAATTCTGTTCTGCTCTCTTGTTCCAGAGTGGAAGACTCACCACCTCAGCCTCCACGAAAACTGCAGCCACCGGTGGTCAACGGTACAGGTACATGAGTATGATGCAAACAGCAGTGAGTTGTTCTATAGTGATTTCCTCATATTGTTCAGGCTACGGCTGTTTTGGCACAAATTAGTTTGCAGCTCCTCTCTTGTGAGAAAGAAGGGCGTAGGTGAACAGAGAGTTGGATGGTGGTGCTCTGCTTATCCCTGAGGTGAGGTATGTGCATAAGATGAGTAATTAATGACTGGGGTCTTCTTACTTCTTGCTTATTTCTCCTGTTGTGGAACTTCAAGTCCAAGAATGCATTTAATGCTCTAAAACATCATTTTCATGCCACCATCTAACGCTCCATGTTGCCTTCATTTTTTTCTTTTTTCTTTTTCTCCCTTCCCCACTTTCCCCAAACAGAAGTTTTGTCTAAAAGCTTCAAAAGATTTCCTTAAGTAGTCTTGTAACTGTCTGGGATGTTCAGAGCCATGGCAGGGTGGGCCAGGCAGGGCAAGTGACTTTTATATTCAGTATAGCCAGTGTGTATAAGTGCACTGGACAAGTGGATGTGTGAAGTAGCATAGGGACTGCATGAATTAAGTGATTTGAGAAAAACTAGGTGGAAGGCATGCAGACCGCCTTTTTTCTTTCAGGTGTAAACATTATTACATTATTTTTAGAAAGGGATTACATTTGTATGTAATGCAAGCCAATTTAGTGTGGATTGAGTATGTGTTGCAAGAGAGTGTTATTTGAGAGCCATCGATGGGTTGAGTTATTGGGTTGGAGGTGTTATCTGCAAATTCAGCTAACGCTTCAGTGAGGTTGTTACTGCGGTTGTTCTAAATCCACCTCCTTGTGCTGCTAACAGAGAAACAGAGGGAAACGATGTTCTCACGACTGCAGAAGTGGCTGTATGACAAGTTGGGGGTGTACATCGAGGACTTCCGCTTTCAGCCAGAGGAGAATACTGTAGAGACCGAGGAACCACTAAGTGCTAAGAGGTAAATTCAGTGTCTTGTCTTCATTTATTCAGTACAGCTGTACATTATTTCTCACGGGAAGTGCGGACTGTGGTGCACTTGAAGGACAGGTCTGAGTCCCAGCTCCTGCTATATTACCCTTTACCAAGGTACTTACCCTGATTTGCTTCAATAAAAATTACCCAGTTGTATAAATGGCTAAATAATGGTAATTTAATGTACAAAGCTACATTTCAGTGTTGCCCTGGAGAAGGTGTTGCCTAAATGAAGAACAACAGTGAACACTGATGAACAGTTCAGTTTTTTTTACTCTGTTTTCCAGAATTTAAAAAATGGTTGGCTAATGAGTAAAATTAGACCATAGTTAAGAAAAATCACTTTACAAGCGTGCAGTTTTTGATGCTGAAAAGAATTACTTCATTGAAAATGGTATTTGAGAGAATCAGGTTCTTTGCAGTCTCTATAAGAAATTTGGGAGGTTTTTTTTTTTTTTTTTTTTTTGGGGGGGGGGGGGGTATGTATGAACCAGATATTGATGGCAAGCCTGCTTACTGTAAACTTTTGAGCATTTCATTAGTAAATATGTTAAAAAAAACTTTTAGTATTTTAAGTGATTTGCAGGTGTTTAACTCTACAAAACTCCAAATTCATGAAAATGACAATTTAAATGCAACAAGTTTGCTCTACTATATTGGATGGCTGATGCCTCTTTTCCCCATTTGGTCCCCATTGTATTTTGTAATGTAAAAAAAAAAAGTTATGATCTATGCCTAATCCCCAAGTCCATTTTATTTCATTATTTTAAAAAGGGACTGAAATTGTGGTAAGCATCTTATTTTTAGTTACACCTTGGTACCTTAGTTTGTATCAGACACATATGCAAACATGTTTGCTTGAATCGTACAATATTTGAGGTTGGGCTGGCTGCATCGATCAGTGTCTCCCTGGCAAGATGCAAATGAAGCACAGGGGCCGGCGCCAGATAGTCTCGGAGGTGTTCCCTCGGTCTTTGGTCTGATTGGGCCTTCAACATAGCTGAACCGAGACGTATGGTGTTCAGCACCTGCACAAGACCCCTGGTGGCCATTCGCTGGTACTAAAGGTGATTCCAAGATTCTTAGTTTAAGATGTCACAGTGCTTTGGTGCAGAAGCTGGGACCCCAGATGCTGGTGATACTCAGTAGGACAGACCTACTACCACTTTCAGCACTGCAGCCACTTTAATTTTTAAAGCAGCAGCTAAATATTGGTGCTGTATAGTTGTGGAAGGAGATTATGATGTAATTGCATCCTTGTTTTTTCAGGTTAACCGAAAACATGAGACGTCTCAGTGAGTATTTTTAATTGTTTATCATTGAAGACAATTTTGTCATTCTTGATGGATTTCAGTATGTATGTAAAAGGTATTGTTTGGACTTTCTATGGTGAAGCCCTGGATATAACCATGGTGATGTGAGGAATGTGGTTGTGCTTTGTCTGCAGAGCGAGGTGCCAAACCCGTCACAAACTTCCTACGGAACCTTTCTGCCTTATCGAACTGGCATTCCGTTTACACGTCGGCCATTGCCTTCATTGTGGGTGCACCTCACCATCACCAACCTCTTAGTCTTTTTGCCACTTTCTTTTCTCCACTCATTTTAATGTTGCAGCTTACAGTGATAATTTGTCATCTCAAGAATCCTCTTGTATTATAGAAACCATAACAAGTATGTAAGCAGTTAACATACATGAGTAGTGTTGTATTAGGGCTCTGTTACATTTTTTTCATTACTTTAGCCCATTATTAAAATACTAATATAGAATAATAAAAAAAACAGGAAAGTGTTATTTGAGGCTACATTATTCATTTCTAAAGCTGATTTTGTTTTGAGGACCACCATAACACTCATTTAAAATTGGTAGCACAAAACAATAAGTTGGAGTTGTACCTAAGTTCTGTAAATAAAATGTCTTTATTAAATGATACCCTATTAGCCACGTAGACATTTACTGAGACTCAAACAATAACAAATGATGCCTTGTGACAGTGCAGCCAGCTGATATCATAGGGCAGATGGAGCAGTAGTTGTTAAACCAAATGTTACAACCAAATATGGGGAATCAAACATAATGAAATAAATGAGGCAGCTGCCGTATTAAGTCTAGGTTGCAAGTCCAGGACTAGGTCTACACACCTGAGTAGTTATTACACCAGCAATTCAGACCAGGAGATGTGATTTTATTTATTTATTTTTTTTGAGTGCAAGGAGGCCATTTTGACCACTGTGCACTGGTAATGTGTGTAAACTGTGAAATGAGGTTGACTCCTGGTCTGGCTTCATGTGTCCCTCCTGCTCTTGTTCACAGGTATACATGAATGCAGCTTGGCATGGCTGGGTCATCCCTATGTTTCTGTTCCTGGCCATCCTGAGGTTGTCCTTAAATTACCTCATTGCAAGGTAATATTTCTGGATTGAGACACTGTTATGAAGTCTTTCATTATTCTGCTGAATGTTGAGTTGTGTGGCTGCCTTTACTTTTATTACCAAAGCACTGCAAGATGGAGGAGGTCATGGGCGCATGACCATGGCAATAGCCTGACTTGATGGGGTCAGGGAAGGACAGACAGTAGTGCAGCAGAAAGCTATTGATCCCGTTACCCAAAGAGGAACAGTGGGGTGGGCTGGGTTGGGGTGTGATCATATCATGGTGGGGTCAGTGCGGGTGATGTTAGCACTGTGCTGTTAGTGTGACACCTGCTGTCTTCAAAGGGGCTGGAGGATCCAGTGGAGCATTGTGCCTGAAGTCTCAGAACCAGAGGCAAGTAACACACGGCAGCTTCCGACTGTCTTAAGATGACAGCCATTTGTTACCATTTGTTATGTAACCTTTTTTTTTTTCCCCCCTGCACTAAATTTAAACAATTTTTAAACGATTTAGGAACCCCCAAAGGAGGACCTAACAGTATCAGAGAAATTCCAGTTGGTCCTTGATGTTGCACAAAAAGCACAGGTAATATGGCTTCCATGAGAGTGTAAATTCATCATGATGAGGATGGTGGTGATGCCCCCCTCTGGTAGGTAAACATTTAAGAACACATTTTAAAGCAGAGTGCACCATAGGATAATATTTTAATCCCAAGAACTCTATGCCCACTTTGTTTTAATTTGTCATTAATGTTTGTCTTATTTACAGAACCTTTTTGGTAAGATGGCAGATGTTCTGGAGAAGATTAAGAAGTAAGTGCTCTATCTTAGGTGGCTTCAGTTGTTTGCAGCATGCTGGACAGCATGCACAGTACCCTGTGTGTGTATATATGTACATATGTATGTATATATGTGTGTGTCTGTGTTTCAGTCTGTTCATGTGGGTGCAGCCAGAAATCACCCAGAAGCTCTACATTGCTCTGTGGGTGGCCTTCATCTCCTCCTGTGTGCTGCCCTACAAGCTCTTGGGCTTCATGATTGGTAAGAGCTTTTGAATGGTGCACTCTCCACCCACTGTAGCTCCATAGGTGAATCCACACCAGCTTCATGCTCCCTGCATGTGAACTGATCTGATATAAACCAGAGATCTTCTGTTAGTGATTGTTACCGCAGACCTGTGCGGTGGCTGAAGCATCACGAAGGGAAGCTCTCTGTGGTTCGTCTTTGTTTCTATTGTTTTTAATGTTTGCCGTTTGGCTGACCCCCAACCAGGTCTATACGCAGGGATCAAGTTCTTCATCATCGATTTCTTCTTCAAGAGCTGCCCCAAGCTGCGTGACAAATACGACACGCCCTACATTGTGTGGACAAGCCTGCCCACTGACCCGCAACTGAAGGAACGCAGCAACGCCACCTTGTCCCGTCGGGTATGGTGCCCTGCAGTGGACCTGAAAATATAGCTTCGTTCTGTTTTCTTCAGCAGCCTGTCAACCTTGGACCTGCACTTACATTTGCTGTTCCACACAAGCTGGTGTACAGCTGGGCTCATGATGTTTACCTCCTGGAAGAAAGTATTTTACAGTTTTTGTTTGAACTTACTTTAATTGGACATGGCCCAACTCTACAGTGTTTCATACTTTGAGGTTTTGAGATGCATAGTATAATTTAAACCTCTCTATCTGAGCACGAACTTGAGCTTTTTACTGTTACACATATGAGCTGTTTTGCTGTGATGTTGTGTTTTATGTTTACTGTCCATATAGTGTTCTTACCATTTGCGTTACTTAAAATGGTAACTTGACAGAATAGGCGATAGAGAACTCGGCAAGCAGGGATAATGAGGGGAAAAAGAATAATTGATTTCTGGTGTGTGTGTGCGTGTGCGCGCGCGCGGAGGAATGATGTCCTCATCCACACTACATAGTACTATCCTCTGGCACTTGTGTGTGTATGAATGTGTGTATTGTTTCAGAAACAGCTGTCACAGTTGTCCTGTTATGTCTTTTCTCTCTCTTAGCCCTCTGGGAATGAAAAGGTAGGGATGTGTGTGTGTGTGTGTGTGTGTGTGTGTGTGTGTGTGTGTGTGTGTGTGTACACATTTGTGTAACAAGAGATCAAAACTTGTCCCGCTTGTTCCCATGCAACACACCAGGTGCTGCTGTGATCCATGTGGTGACAGTTTTGATTCTTTGCCGCAAACAATTTAATGAAAGCTTCTGGCATAGTTGTTGAATCTGAAGTTAACTGTGCAAGTGGACAGTTTACTGTAATGTACAGTGCTAGGTATTTGGTTTTGTTTATACTTTAATGTAGCTAAACATCATTCTGTGTATGTCTACGTAATGCTTCTTGTTCATAGTTAGAAGAGGAGAGTTGTGCTAGAAAGTAGATGATTTTCTGTTTATCATGATGTTCAGTAACTTGCGGGAGCAACATGGCACAGAGTGGAGATACCGTTCTTAATTTGGTGTCTGACCTGGGCAGAAAATTGTACACTTGGATGTTTATTCTGGTTTTTCAGCATCCCTATAGAGTGAATCATCACCAGCTTTCTCCAGAGCAGCTTAGCATTTAGGATTTGTACACTAATATCATACTGAAAATTCTTTGGCTGTTTTTACAGCTGGCCAGTTTTTATTGCATCAGTTTAGGGTGAGGACCTTGCTCAATGACACCGCAGCAGGAGTTGGATTTGAATTGCAGTCCTTTGATTGAAAGATGACAGTTGTAACCACTATGCCACTTGCTGCCCCACCATGTTTGATATTTTTAGAGAAATGTATAGTCTTGCTGCACTTATGGTCTGGCAGGCACGTTCCCTGCTGTTCACTCAGCAACATGAAATATTAACCTGCAGTGTAAGCAAAAAATCTGTATTCTTCCAGGAGGCTCATCTGTTTGTGACCTCAGGCTCTACTTTGACTGCTTGATGGTCATCTTAAACTTACGTTCGGCTGTGAAACATCTGCCAATGCCATTGTCATCGGTTCGGTGGAAAGTTACTATGGTTATAACGGCAGCCAAATTTTTACTCGTTCTTGGAATAACTGGTGTAAGTAACCTTGATGAAGTACGTTGAGAGTTTCTGGTGTTCGGTATCTCCTGTGTGGCTGCACATATCAAAGTTCTGAAGCCCTGACTCCTGCACAGGGGGTCACCACCTCCATAGTGGCTGGTCTGCTGTCCCTCTTGTTTGGGGCCCCCTGGTGGCTGAAATGTGAGCTTACGTGGTTATTTGTCTCCCAGATGCAGCCCATGGCATCTCGAGGCAGCCTGGCAGCCAACATCCCGTGCGGCCTGAGCCGTGATGAAGAAGGCGGGAGACCCCACAGCACAAAGAAGGGTGCCTTCCACGAAATCTTCAACCTGACAGAGAGTGAGCGCCCTCTGCCAGGTGTGCATAGGCTTTTTACTCTCATTCTAGAAGTCCAAATGATCTCTGATTAAAGGGAGCTTAAATGGATTACATGCATGATATAAATCAGGATTTAATGCCATGTATACACTTATGAGAACAAATGTATTTGAGATTTTTAGTGCAGTGGATTTTGTGCTTTCAGTGTGTGAGAACGGCTGGCGCTGCTGCCTGATAAACAGGGATAGGAAGATGCCCACTGACTACATTCGCAACGGTGTGCTTTATGTTACTGAGAAGTGAGTTCCTTCCTTGCTCTGTGTGTGTGTGTGTGTGTGTGTGTGTGTGTGTGTGTGTGTGTGTGTGTGTGTGTGTGTGTGTGTGTGTGTGAGAGAGACTGAAAGAGAGGAGTGTGTGTTGCTGGCCCATGCTCATTCCTCAACTTGCTATACGATTCAGTGGTTTATGATGCCTCTGCTCTGGTGCCCCTCCTTCCTTGCAGTTATCTGTGTTTTGAGAGCTCCAGCTCCCGGTCCAGCTCTTCCAAAAAGAACAAAGTCATCAAACTTACGGAGATCACAGACATACAGAAGGTATTTGTATACTGGGTTATCTCCCATCTGTCTGTTATACATATTTTCTTTACTCAATTTAGCTGATACTTTTCTCCAGAGTGAGTGACAGTGCTGAGCTATGTCCAGTGAATTACCCATTTACACATGCTGCTCAGGACCAGGAACAGGGATTTGTACCTTCTCTTTGAGTCCAAAGCGTGGTGGCTCTGAACAGTACAGCGCCAGCAAGATGTTTGCTTGGTAATCCAGTTTTTGTTTCTTCAATGTTTCTCCCCCTTAGTACAAAGTGCTGTCTGTGCTTCCGGGGTCTGGAATGGGAATATCCATCGCTACACCGTCCACTCAGAAGGTAAGACATCTTCAGAATGTATAGCCAAATTACATCATAAATAGTCTATATTAATGTCTAGACTTGCACATAATGGCTTTTCTGTGCAATATTAACCAGAAATTTAGCAAAATCTCATTTCCCTCTCCTAGGTGTTTCTGTATTTGGTACCCAGCTGTGTGGTTAATGTGGCCTCAGTGTAACTGACTCTTTGTCTGCTCTCTGGCAGCCCCTTGTATTTGGAGCCATGGTCCACCGCGATGAGGCTTTTGAGACCATCTATACACAGTATATGAAGATCATGACAACCTCCATCCCCGAAACCTAGCGCTGGTGCGTGTGCAGTTTGCCCCATGAATGAGCACAGGGCTGGAGCTGCTTCTTTACACTCTGGGTCGGGGTGTGTGCGTGTGTGTGTGCGCGTTGCCTCGCTCACCGCCACCGGTCAGCCCACAGGCCATGCCCTCTTTCTGTTGCGGAGGCGGGAGCAGAGTAGCCTCATTGGCCTTCTGATTGGTGGGCGAGCCTTTGTTTCATTGACATCTCATTGCAGGGAGGCTGGTTCTCCTTGCCCACCAACAATGTGTTTTAAATCCACTGTAATTCCCTATGCGGGTGTTGCACTGGCAGTACGTTGCACTTTGGAAGTGTGGCCTTTGGTTAGTTTGCGTCTCGTCAGCAGCAACGTGCAGCAACACACAGCTCAGAAAATGCGTTACTGTCTTTACAGCAACCACTGAAAAAAATCTTTTAAACCTGTCCTTTTTAAAGGTTAAACAACTGCGGCCTTTATTTAGACTCCCCCCCCCCCCCCCCCCAGGACAAAATGTTTCCTTAGGATGCACTGACCTGCAATGAATGTGTTAAAATGTGGTAAAAAGCACACCCTAGAATCATAATGTTGAGTCTATTCTAGGATAAAGTTAATTGTCTATAGCATGTTCATGCAGTACATAGTACAGTGTCAAAATATAATGTACTGTATATAAGGAACCCTTAGTCATAGGAGTTAAATTAATATTGAAAACACTGGTTCTTATGTTCTGGAAGTAATGGATTGAGCTGGACTGTTATTCTATAGTGACCTTAAGGGTTTTGAGATGGTTTTATTTTTCAATTATCCCATTGTATTCTGCCCTTTCCTGTTGTGAGCGATGGCATCACCGGCAGCTGTGGTTCAGCAACGCGTGACAATGAGCGCCATTGTTTGTCAAAGGAGGTTGCATAATTGTTGCAGGTAATCACAAGGTGGTATGATTCTCCTTAGTCGATGGCAATGAAGTTGCATTGTTTTGTAATTGTAAATCCAACAGTGAGCCTTTTGTTTCTCTTAATTTCTGGGTCAAATGCTGTGGGGAATATTTTAGTACGAGTTGCTCACTAGTGCCCTTCTGTGTGAAAGCTGGTCTTATGTGCAGAAAGGGGTTTTATCTTCGTAAATTTAATGCCAAATCAGGTTTTGACTTGCTGTGATAAAAGGCAGTCAAATTTGGCATATTTAAAAAGGAAAAAGAAAAAAAAAAACTTCCCTTACAGCCATGCTCACCTGGCACTGTTTTATGTATTTTGTGGAGCGCTTTGGCCAAAAGAGTGCCCCCTGACTGGCTGCTGGGTTGATTTCCAGTATTCCCAGCGTACCGTGGTGCATCAGCTAGACTCACAACTGTCAGTTCAGTACGGATGTGAACCTAATGGCAGGAGATGCAAACAGTCATGTTTGAGTCTGCGCCTGCCGGCTTCCGGAATGTGCAAACTCAACTTGTTGCTAAGCAGCCTCTGCAGGGTCCTTCCTGTAGCCTTGAAGGATTTTACAAAATATTCAGAGTTGAGGTGAGCAGGCAGAATATTCAGTCCTCACAAACGTGCTTGAGTGTAGATGTTGCATCACAAATCTTGCTCTTAATCTTTTGTCGCCTTTTGAGTTGGGTTTGACAGCACTGTGTGGCACTTGGCCCTGCTGCATGGTGTAAACTGCCTATCTGCCAAACAATCAGCCTCCATCTCATCGCTGGTCTAAGTCTGGCCCAACGTGACAGAGCTGGCCTGCGCTCGCCACTGTGGATGCCAGTTGGAACCCCGGAGGATGGGGAATGAAGACTGGAAGGACCCTTCACCTGGCAAATGACTCTGCACCTTCTCTCAAGCACACACTGCCGCTGTGCACCAGGGTGTGTGTAGCTCTGCCCGCGAGAGTCCCCGCTCATCGCCGGCCCTCCAGCAACACCCTCGTTGTCCTTGCTATGATCTTTGAACGTGTCCAAATGGAGCTTGGATTTCAGTGTAACAAATGAGATTAAAAGTGTTTCAAACCTGTGCACAACATGGGCTGTGGATCTCACAAGAACACTGTCAGGGTTTAAGTTTGAGCGTTGAAACTGGGCCCACATTGTCTGGGAGGTGGGGGTGCCGCTAATTTGCAGACACCTCTGGAGTTTGCGCGGTTAACGTTAGAACCGTATTCACAGTCAATCTGTGGGGGGGAAATCCTCCTGTCAGATTTTGGGTCACTGCTATAAATCCCACCAGGAGGAAACCGTGCATTGTGTGTTGCTACAGGAGGTGGTGTCACGAGGTGTTGAGGAGCACCAGTGGCCGCTGCCACCCACCCATCATCCACCACTGCCTGCACAGAGCAGCAAGTGTGTTCAGGCTCTACAGCACGTGCTAACAAACCCTAAAACACTTTGGGAAGAGACACAGCCCACCGTCCATTTTGAAGGGAGTTGTCACATTTGTGTGAGTAGGGGGGTTAGGCTGTACGGTGCTAAACCGCTTCAGCAAAGTCACACTGTCGGTCACAGCTTCCCTGCGGTGATGTTTGACGGATTGTCACGAGATCATCGGCCTTTTCCCAACCCAACTTCCTGATCCGGCGCTGACACGGTGTGTTTGAACCATAGCAGGACGGCTGCGAGAGCTGCTCAGCGAAGTCCCCTGGGCACACTTTTGTGTGTATTTGTGTCATTGTTTTGGTGTTAAGTGTTACTTCTGTGTCAGTGTGCGCTATTTCTATTCTATTCCCAGTCTGTAACTCCAGAGGAACGGTTTCAAGTGGTGAGAACTTTTTATTCTGTGTTGTAAAAGTCTGAAATCATAATGAACATCAGTTTCTATATAAATGTAATGTATAAAAGTACATTTTTTTAAAAAGAATGCTTATTGTAAAAAAAAGTGACTTTTTTTTTTTTTTAAATTTAAAGAAATGTAAAGTAATTGGTTTTTATTCACTGTAAAGGACCAAATCCTAAATGGCTGCTCTGTTTCCTTCAGTAGTCGACTGGGTCCTTTACCAGAGTAGGTAGAGGGGCTGACACACCTGACGCCAGGTACTGTGATGGTATAACAGAAAAGAATGTTTGTTCCTGCGCAAATAGTGATTCTAAAGGCAGCTGATAGCAACACTTCCATTTACAGCTCTGACTGTTGCAGCGCTGGCTGGGATTAAAGCTTTCGTTGGCTGTCATTATGAACCCTGTTGACTTGGGTCTGTTTGTCTGATGGTAAATGACGGTAACTGATGGTCACGGTGGGGTGGAGTCCCCTGGATGTGTAGGGCATGATAGCAGTCACACCTCCCACTGCGGTCACCAGTCCACGTAAAACATGGTTGTGGAGTGTGGGAGGAAACCAGAGCATCCATCGGAAACCTATGCTGATTGAACAGGTATGGGTGGGGTCATATTTCTCCCCATGTCCAGTCAAGCCTAATTTACTCATAAATTTCCCATGAACACTTGTAAGCATGGAGAACTGCACTTGGTTTTAAGGAGAAAGAAGTTTTGAATGGGATCTGATGGTAGTGCTGCATCAGGCTGTCATGGCTGCAAGGCATCGCTTTGGTCTCTTGTACAGGTGAGTCCATAGCACTCCTGGCTGTTCTCAGCCCCACATCACACACCAGTGATAAACACCATTAGCAGGGTCCCAGGGGTTTTTTTCCCTTTGCACCATCACCTTGAGGCCCTTTTTGAGTTTCTGTTCTCTGTCTTTATGTTGTGTGACAGATTACCAACTCAAAATTACTAGCACTTTTTGTGAAAATTGAGTCATAGTTTAGGCTCAAATGAGTAAGCTATATATATATAGCTATATATATATATATATATATAAGACCTGCATATATATATATATTTATATAAATATATTTTTTCTTATTTCAACATTTGATCAATATTTTACTGAATGATGCTTCTTTCTACAAAAGGTAAGTTTGAAAATTATTAGCACCCCTATGCTTAATATTTAGTGGCGCCTCCCCTGGATACAATTACCATCTGGGGCCACCTCTTGTTTGCAATGTGACAAGGTTGGCACACGCTTGTAGATGGAACCCCGACCACTTCTTTGTGCAGAACATTTCTTGGTAGTCTTAGGTTTACAATCTTCCAGTCAGACCACAGGTTGCAGTAGGATTCAAATATGATGACTGAGATGGCCATTGCAAAACATTGATTCTGCTTTCTTGAGTCCATTTCTGTTGATTTGGATGAATGTTTGGGGTCATGTTGTTGAAAGGTCCATCTATGGCCAAGTCTTAACCTCCTGGCAGAGGCAGCCAGATTTTAGGCTAAAACATAGTGGTGCTTGGGATGATACTGTGAAAGTTTCAAACTGGGACCAGTTGCAGATATGCTGGAGAAGACCTGCATACTTACTGACCCAACCCATGGTGAGGGAGGCAAAAAAGATTCCAAGGATCACAGTTGTACAACTGCACAGTTTAGTGGCATCTTGAGGTTGTAAAGTGTCGAAATTGACTGTTAGATACAACTCTACTGTCAACAAAATACAGTCGTGAATCATTAATAATTTGGGCCTCTTAACTGCCATTGAATGGCATGATTTATGGATGTGGTGAAGGAGGACATGCGAGTGGTGGGGGTGATGGAGAGAGATGCAGAGGACAGGAAGAAGTGGAAGCTTTTGATCTGCTGTGGCGACCCCTAATGGGAGCGGCCGAAAGAAGAACTGCCATTAAATGGCATAATGAATTCCACTGACTTTGCTTTTCAAATGGTAATTTTTTTTATTTTTATTTTTTAACATCTGTTTGCTGTTCTGTTTTAGGTGGCTTTTGACCTCTCTTTTCAGCTGGAAACCACTTTGGGGTCCCCCCCCAAATATTCTTTAGGTGTAATTTGAAACCTATGCTTTGCAGGGGAAGAATAACACAATTTTTCAAAGCTTTAGTGTTTAAGTAATAGTATATGGTCTCCTTCATGTTTGATCCAAAAGTACAATTTATTGTTTCTATGAATGTTTCACGAAAGGTGCCAATAATTCTTGGATTGACTACTTCATTCCAGTCATCCTACCTCGCCGTTTGTGTGCCTTTTGGCCACTAGATGACGCCACCGGACTATTGTTGAATGTACTGTGGCGTATTTGTGAGAGGTGCGGGCAGCTTTGACGTCAGCGTTTTTACCCGTTTGTGACCTGCAGGAGGCGCTCTTGTCAAGCTTAATGGCAACATCAACACTTCTTAGCTTATTGTATTAAAGCTATTGCACCCAACTAACTGCACAACTATGCAGTTTTCTTACAATCTGCCTTTTTCAAAGTGCATGTTTGTGCATATTTATTAGCATTACATATAAATGGATATTGGAGTGACACTAGAATGTAAAATTGATGATTTAAATCTTTTTCATCAGCGTAATAGCTTCGGCAAAGGGCTTAACAACTGCGGTTTGTGAACAAGAGATGTAGTCGTGCAGGTTTTATGGAACATGTTAATTAGAACGAGAAACAAGGCGACTTCCTGTCTGAGTAACAGCCTCAGTGGAGTCCTGACATAAACTGAATGGCTGGAGAGGCCTGGCACAGCCAACCACTGCTTCAGGACCAGCCAGTCAAGTGAACTGGTGAGTCTAAATTTGGTGTGTGTGTGTGTGTGTGTGTGTGTGTGTGTGTGTGTGAGAGAGACGTTGCTCTGCTGTAGAAATGTATGAATGACTGTGGGGAGTTAAGTCTGAGATAGAAAAATAAGAGTTCTCTTGGAGACCAGACTTTAACTAGAATTTTCCTGGTTCTCACCAAATATGATCATTCTTAGAGGTTGCTATACTGTACCCCCTGCAGTCACCAATGGATGCTAACATTGAAGCCAGAGCTGCTTGACCAAATATCAGTGTCCTATTCTGTATGTCCCCTAAACCTCTTGCAATTTTGTTTGATGAACACTTTTTAGCCATTTCTGCGCTTTGACTTTTAGTAAATATAAAATAAAAAATGTGGTTGAGGCTGTTGCTTACACTCATGTCTTTCCCTCCTGGGTGAACTGCTTATGTTTAAACAATGATCCATAACTTCTTGTTTATGCACATTGAATGCACTAATACTAATGTATGCTTGCAAAGGCTGTAAACCAGTCTAATGATGAAATGAAAAATGATAAATTACCTGTTTTCTATTTAGCATTTTCTTGATACAAATAAAAAACATTTTAAAGGTACAGGAATCTTAAAAGAAGTAGCATTTGTTAGAAATGTGGTAAAGGTTTTGTCTCGGAAAAACATTTTGCATCGGGGCAGAGGAAGCTTACAGTAACTAATTAATATTAATGGCCTGTTTACCTGTGGTTGTGGTGTCTTTCCATTTGTTATTGTCCCCCACATAAACAAACACACACACACACACACACAGAGCGGAGAGTCCATGTTGCCGTTGACTCTTTGTAAAGCCGACCACCCAATCACATATGGGAACAATAAAAAGCAGTTTTAAGGTTTTCTGACTCTTGAGTGTCTTTCAGTGGCATCTCTGAAAGGGGGGAGGACTACAGCACTCAAGTACTGCAGCATTGCTCATTGTATGCTGCTGGAGAAAAGTGGGAGAAATAAATGAATATAAATGTATTTATGAAGGCTTTTTGTATACAGTATGTGGTTTTGGGCAGTTTCAAGATTACTACTTTACAGTACTGGATTTGGGCTACAGTGGGTCCCTACTAACAATGAAAATGTTCAAGGTTCACCCTACTGTCATTTTGCACTTATACAGATGTACAAGTGAAGAAAATAGACTTTCGCCTGGACCATGGTGCACTGCTTACAGACAGCTTAACAGCATGGTGCAATACAGACAAAATGAGGCAGAGTATAGATGAGTAGGTAAATATAAAGAAATAAATATATAGATAAGAGGATGATGAATTAATAAACAGAAGTAGAAAAGATTAGAGTCATCTGCACTTGGTGGTAAAGTGGCTGGTGATGATCAGTCTTTGTACTGTCTGGAATTCACTAACCTGATAGCCTGTGGTTGAAAGCTGTTCCTGAGTCTGGTGGGGTTGGCCTATAAGCTGTGATATCGCCTTCCAGATGGCAGTAGTGAAAACAGATGGTAGTAGGGGTGGGGAGGGGTCCTCTGTGATTTGGAGAGCTCTCTTGACACTCTGCTTGTTGTAGGTGGTCTGGATGGTAGACAGTAAAGTATTGGTGATGGCCAGGGCAGTGTTCACTACCTGCTATAGAGCTCCCCAGTCAGAGGCAGTTCCTACACCAGACTGAGATGCAGGAGGTAAAGATGCTCTGTCTGGCATATCTGTAGAAGATAGTGTGTATGAGGGGTGAAGGAGCAGCCAGTTTCCTTAGGAAATGGAAATACTGCTTTTTTTTTCTTCTCTTTTTCTCCCCCCCCCCACCTGGTGGGAAGTGTGGTTGGTCCATAAGAGGTCCTTGATGATGTGCACTGCTAGGAACTTGAAACTGTGCGCCAGCTCCACTGCTGAACCGCCAATACACAGAGAAGTGTAAGCATCTTCAGTCCTTCTGAAGTCAACAATCATATCCTGAGTCTTGTTGACATTAGGTGACAGGTTGTTGTCCTTGCACAAGGCGACAAGTTGCTCCGCTTCCTCTCTGTAGGCCGACTCATTATTATTGGTGGTGAGGTGCATGACTTCACGGTGATGTTGCTGCTGTATTCAGCAACACAGTCATGAGTTAGGAGGATCAAGAGCAGTGGGGATTTAGCCACTATGCAGAGAAGACAGCTTAACAGCTGCAAATGTCTTTTGGACCACAAAATGTGCACTGACACAATGCTGCCCCTCCAGTCAGAATCACATTCAGAGTTTATGAAGAAATGATGAAATGGAGAGAGCAAGGTCCTCTTGTATCTTTTTTTTCCAGAAATAATGTGTTCTGACCTGTGTCAGCCTCCAAATGTGACCCCTCAAAAAAAATAACAAAAAGAAACAATTAGTATAATGGGGTCACAGGGGAAAAAGAACGTCCGAGTCTTAATGAAATGCATATAAAGGGTTTTTGGCGGGGAGGCTTTTGACAAAAGGAATTCGTTTTGTCTATAAAACCCCAATTAGAACATGAGCGCCCTTCCTACTGAAAAATATGTTGGCGCTTGTGTTTTAATGAAGGCGCTTGCACAGCTCGGCACCACAGAAAGGCAGTGTAATTGCTTGCTACCTGGAAACCAGATCAATATGAGCTGACGGGATTTCTGCTGTCATAGCTGTGAAACAGGAAGGGGCCACAGATGTAGGACTGCTAAGGTTGCAAGAGCACCGTGGTGGAGGTTTTGTGGAGATGATGGTGCTCTGCTCTAAATTCTAGTAATAGCCATCCAGTAGGGCATCTGGGCATTGCAACATAGCGACAGGTATCCAGCTATTAGGTTGGGTTTGTTCATTGGGGAGCTATGGTGCTACCTTTCCCCCCGGCGCTGCACCTGGTATTCAATGACTCCTGCCAGTCAGTGCTGCTGAAAGATGTTATTCTCCAAGGACAATGATTGACTGGAGTCATTAAGTTATAGTAAACTGCTGGTGCCTCTTTCTGGAGAGACTGAAGAAGGTCAGTAACGTAAAGTGATGTCCTTAGCAGTGGTTTCTCTTTTGCCTCCACTGGGCTGATGCTTTTGTTGTTCTGCCACTTCCCTTCCACTGACCTCTTATCTACTCACGTCATCTGGTGTGTGATCCAAGTCCTCATGTGGTGCCTCATCCTACTTCTGACACCAATGTGGCAAGCACTTTTTAGCTTCTATGATATGCTTGTTGACAATGCTGGGTTTTTAAAAAAATTTTTTTTTATACTATATCAGTTCAGAGTAAATACTATGACCCAGCTTGATGCAGGAGAAGTGGGATTCAAACTCACATCTTTTGGTTTCGTGGGAGTAGATGTACTCCCTACTACCCTGCCTGCTGCCCACTTAAACCTCACCCCGATCAAGTCATGTGCATTCATTGAGTTGACACTAAGCTGCATACTTATTAGTCGCCAGGGTAATTTTTACTGCAACAATTTCAGGGCTACTACAGCGGGAATTGATATGTTAACCTGAGGCCTTTAATGCCAAAGGTAGAAGTGCTAACACTGGACGTCTCTACAGTACAGCCAGCAGAGCCCAGCATAGTGCACCTCCACTGAGGAATGTGCTACAGTCCGCCTGTCTGTTACCCGGCTCTACGTTGCGGACGGTGGGAATCAGCCTTTTTCCACGTTTATTCTTCTGCTTTGTGGCCCTTCTCTGCTGCATGGCTGCTGGATCAGTTTCAACAAGCTGGCAGCCAAGACCCCCTCAGAGCACCTCACACTGAAATATGCCTCTGAAATTAAATATGTGTTGTTTTCACAGCGGGAAACCAATTTCACTGGCGATGTGAGCCCTTACCGCATTACTCGATTAAAAAGAACGTCAGGCCGGCCGAACTGTCAGCATGTGCCGCCCGAGTTAACATTCATTTAAAAACGGGGGATGGCTTTTTTTTTTTTTTTTACACTTTCTCTTCCTCTCTCAATGCTTTTATTCTTCTCCAAGGCCCATGCTTCATATTTCTGCTCTAAATACGCCCGATATTTCACGCTCTGAATTCATCCGACCTGTTGCCGCAGACTCCGGGTTGTTCTTCTCGCTCCAGTTCACCGTGGGCCGATCTGCAGGGTATTAACAGGACGGCGCTGTACGCGCAGCGGTTAAGACGCGTTCCTCCGTTTGTTTAAGGTATCTGCGTCGACACGACCTCATTAGCGAACCGCTGTACACCGGCGCCACGTTCGAAATACACCTGTCATTTCCGATCTGTCATTTTAGATTCTTTCCCGTCTCCATTTCCACCTCCCGCGTGTCCGCTATGCATATTTATGCAAAGTACGAGGCAACTAAAGCAACGGCTTTTTTTGTCCCGAGGATTTGGCATATGGCTCAACCCTTGTCTGATGTTCCCTCATTTGTATATGCCCCCCCCCCTTATTTTGACCATTTCAGGATGCTGGATCTTGTGATGAGAATATTAATTTCTTATTTGTTATGCATGAGCTGAACAAGTCCCGCGAAGGGAAACCGAGAAGGTGGCTGGGTTTCGAACAATTCCCCTGGCGTTAAAAGCTGACATTTTAGACCCAATTAAGCTAGAAATCGCGCCCGGGTTTCGGTCAGTTCCTGTGTAATATATTCCTAAAGTTCGGGTCAACAAGAGAGTAAAGCGATATGCCTACATAAAGATATTTCCAGGCCATTAATAAGAGGACTAATATGCTGATGGGGTAATAATTGGGGTTAATGCCTCCTAAAATTTGTTGTGATGTCTTCAGGTTCCTTCCTCTGGCCTCCTTTATGGAAGTGGTTAAAATATCCTGCATGAATGTTATGCGGTTGAAGCCTGGTCAAAAGCGTGAGCATGACCTGTGCTGGGTTGTCCAGGCAGCCTACGTGGACCCCAAGTCAGCGCTAAATGGCACTGGACCTGGGGGTAAAATTGCATGGTGAATCAGTAACAGATTTTTATATCCTTTTACTGCTTTATTTCACCTAAAAAGGAACTAAGGCTCAGGCTGTTCCATTGTAACAGCGACAGAGGCAGATCACTCCCAGGTAAATGATTACCCCGAATACAGAATTGTCCAGGGTACCATCATAGGGTGTGACACGAAAATGCGGAGATCCAACTGGCGGGGGTGTATATTTAGCAGTGCCGTACCTGGGGTGAGGAGCGCGTCTGAAACGCACTTTGGATTTGTTCTTGTTGTCGTTTGTCATAGGAGCGGCGCGCCTTGCAGACAAGTCTCCCGGGGAACGTCGGTCCCAGTAGACCTGCTGCGGAGCCCTGCCTGCACCACTTCTAGGAAGCTCATTTGGGGCGGGGGGGAGGCTGTTTTCGTTCGGCGGCGACGCTTCTCCGCACCTTTAGCTGAAACACGTCGCACACACCCCACCCCTCCTGGTGCCGCGCTTCTCCCATGCTCAGAAAATCTAATGATGGCTCCCATTCTGGTTGGATATGCGAGAGGACATTTTAATATCGCCCTTGCATCCATCAGTCCCCCCCAGGCTCATCCTTCTCTATGTCCTCCCCCCCCACAAGCCTTGTGCACAGGGGAAATGATTTCTGGTCTCGACAGCTTTCTGGGGGTGAACCTGTTCGGCGGGCGCCGGCTGTAATCACGCTCAGGCGTGCGGGACGTCCTGCGGTGCCGTCTCGTCCACTGCATCCCGCCACTTTGTCATTTACACAGGCTTGCCAGGGTCCTCCTGGGGCCCCTTTCCTCGTTCCGGCAGTTTGTTTTCCCACACGTGACCTTGGAGGCTCCTGGGAGCGGCGAACAAGGAAGGATGATTGCTTCTAACCAGGCCCCGGTTATGTATTCATCTTCCTGTCTGTGAGACATCTTCACTTCTTCACCTCTGTAGTCCTTGGGGTGTTTGGTGGAGGCAGCGCTCTCCTGCGGCTGCTGTCGCTGCGGCTGTCACCGCCGTCGCTGCTGTGGTCGTGTGCGTTGTGGTTGTTCGCCGCTGTTTGTGATGCTGCCCGGCCTTCCGAAGTTCTCCGTAATCCCCGACAACGGGTAACCGTTGAACGTCGGCGCCATTTGAACCTGCGGATTAGAAGCCGTCATTTGTTACACGAACACAGTGAGCACGGCCCGCTTGGGGTGTGCAGCGCTTGACAGGAGAATGAATTTTCACTTATTCAGGCCTGTCGGGATGGAGATAAACGCTCCGGTAGTTATTCTAGTTACAATTACAAAGCCGTGCCAGGAGATGAATTGTATCATACAGATGGAGGTTATGAGTTTATAAACAAATACACAATGGTGATGCAATATTCTTTTTTTCAGAGCACTCATCAGCTTTTGTGCTGTGTTGGGGAGAAGATTAAAGACAAACACTCGCCTTTAAAATGAAATTTTCCAAGCTGTTCTTCTGCCGAGCTTCCGCTGCTGAACCTCAAACTCAGCTCCGCATTAAGTGCATGTTGTGCCGCCTGGTCCAGTTGCACCGGAATCATCCGTACTGCTGTGTGGGGTTGTCCCTATCATTTTAAATATTTGCTGAGCTGTGCTTTCCAACAAAGTGAATTACAAAGCTGTAAACTATTATTTACAGATTTATACAGCTGAGCAGCGTTTACTGGAGGAATTGTGGGTAAGTACATGGTGCAAGCAGGCTGCAGCAGGAGGTGTGGGATTCAAAGCCGAGTCCTTGGAATCCAAAGGCGGTGGCGCTAACCCGTGTGCTGCCTTCGATAACTCGGGGTTTGGGGTAAGGTGCCGGAGGACCACATTCCTTATGACGTCCAAGGAGATTGAAGAAAGGAGTCCTTCTGCATTAACCTGTGTCCGTAGTGAGGGAACAGGTAGACAAAAGGCAAAAGGGTGAATTAACATTCAACGTATAGAGTAACAAACCCCAGCATCTGACATTTTATTGTCACAAACAACACAAACGCTGCTGTGTTTCCCCTTTTTTTTGTAAGCGGACCACTAACAATCGTCCTTGTTGACTGTGTGCATGTTGGGACAATGGATTCTGTTAATCTCCAAATCTTTCATCACAGGAGGATTTTCTCAGGTCCCATTCTGCCTTCCTTTCCCTGGCCAGCAATCCCTGTCTCGTACGGCTCAGATGTTTACTTTTCAGCGCATCATCACCTGAGGGTAAGTTGGATTAGTCGGTGACCTTTTGGACCGAGCGGTCGATGTTTACTGTCGTCGGAGCATGAAGCCATTTTAAGGCCTTCAGGCTTGGCCGCTATAATGAAGGAATAAAAGAGAGTTCAAACCCATCTTTCACCCATCTCACTGTTGTATAATCAGCTAAGGTGTTGTATTGTATACAGAAAGGTGACATAGTTGCCCTAACTGTTGTCCTTTCTTGCAGAAAGGAGACCCTTCCTGCCGAGTTAGCCGCTGTCCCCCGTCTCAGCTGAAAGGCCTGAATCCTTGAGGTAAGCGAATGAGGGAGCCAAAGCCTTTCTCCTGCGCTCCTCTCGGCCTTGAGACCTAGTGGCTTGTGCGGCCGCCATTCTTCTCCTCGAGTTTCTCTCCGCAGTCAGGTTTTCTGTGTCTGATGGCAACGGATTCAATTACCCGGGTTTCCTGTGAGCGAGGGACTCGGTGCACGGTTGGGTAATCCACGGTGGGGTGCGGTCATAGCGTGTACATTTGTATGCTCGCTGGGGAAAAAACTGTGCGAATCTGTTCCAATCTAATAGCGGGCGAGTATTAATCTGTTAAGCCCCGCTAATGATTGGCAACGTGAGCCTGTTTGTAAGTGAGAGATTTTCAGTGCAAGCTTAGGCTGCGAGCGATTGCATCGTTGCGAATTCTGGTCCGGTACTTCTCGGCCAGGTTGATTCTGGGCCAGAGGGGGAGGGCCGTGTGGGGATGAGCTGGTGCTGCTTTGGGTCAGGGCGGTTGGACCGCTCCCTGCAACAGCCCACAGAAAGGCACGGTGCCCATGGGAGGGGTGTCTGGAACCTTCCTCTGCCGTCCTGCTTTTCATTCTGAACAATGGTCATTTTTTTGGAGAAGGACCAGGCTGTGATTCTCCACATCCTCAGCCCAGTTCTTACACTCCAAGCCTCAAGGCCCACATTTTTCCCCCCTCCACCTTTTATTCCGGTACAGGTTTAACTTTTCTGGATGTTCAAAGACTTCTGAGCCTTTGAATTATTAAGATGGCTTGCACTGCACAAACCTCTACAGAAACCCTTTGCCCCTCTGGGTTTGTTTGCAAATCTTGCGGTCAGAAGCATTTCAGATCAGACCAGGATGTTCTGCCTCTTTGTGGAGCTTGCCAGCCTGTATCTGACTCTTGAAGATGACATTGGGATGGCCATTGAGGCTGCTGCAAGATGACCACTGAAGTTGTTTTTATCTGTGGATGGTGGGGCCATCTGACTGGTCTATAGACTATGAGTGAATGAAGGATGCAGGTTGGGGGCAGGGCCTTTTGCAGTCATTTTGTCGATACTGAGAGATCATTCATGTGGCACTGGTACAAAGGAAAACGCAGAGTGAAGGACGAGTCCTGTGGTGCTGGGGGTTGGCTTGGGGGCACAGCCAGTTTGAGTTGGTAGTAGAGCTGTGTTGAGTCCTCATGTTAGTCAGCTTCTCCTTCTTCTCAAACTGTGCTCCTGCATTAGCGGTTAGTCCTCTCATACATCAACACAGAACCTGTGCATCTTCTTTTGGTGACTCACCCTCACCATGATCTTCACCTTCTGGTTCCACAGAAAAGGCCTAGCCCAGGACACAGTAGGTCCCCAAAATACCTAGGATTTGTCCTCCCTGAGCACTTTGGGTAAAATTTCTGGCGCTCAACAATTTGCTCTTCAGTATTGAATCCACGCTGCTGGTTCTTCAGAGCCACAGAAGAGCTACATGAATCAGCTGAAACGGGCACACGTTGCCAGGGTTTGCTGATTCCAAGACAGCCAAGTGCTAATCAAAGCTATTGTGATTCATAAGACTTTATTGATTCACAGCAGAAATAAAAAAAAATACAAGCATAAAATGGAGCTAACATGCAAGCAGGAGCTGTTTGGTGGTACTGCACGGTCTTACGAATGGAGGAAACAGCTACGGTTGCTTCAGGCTACGAAGTCCGTATTTTCCCAACTCTTTGGCAGTCAAGGTACAATATTCGCTTCTTTGGTAATTCTGTCTTATTCAGATGTACGAGCGAGAACAAGGTGTAGTTTCTACAGACTGTGGCGTGTGTGTGCACACCCACCCACCCACATGTTTCTCGCCTGGTCACTCCCTGGACCACGTACTCCCTTGTGAGCTACGGTAATTCTTTTCTTGTTCCTGTCAGTTGTCCCAGAAATTTGTCGACTCATTTACAATGGATTAGCAAGCAGTGTCAGCCCGGTTACCCCTTCCACGCAAAATACGGCACGCAGACTGAGTTGGAAGTGTTTTTTGTATCTAATAGCTCGAATGTTTATATTCACGATCAATTATCACAACACTTTGACAAGTGAGCTGTTTTACTGTCACAGACTGAATCAAGGCCATACTTATAAGTGACAAGAGGAAATCCTTAGAAGAGAAGAGTCTTGTGGGGAGAGCGGTGATGCTGATGTGTCAGCCTGTCGGAACTGGTTCTCAAAAAAAAAAAAAAAGACTCCACACCGCTGCCTCCTTTTAAAACCCACGCTGGTTTTTAATTAAACTGATGCCCGGCTTTGCTCTTACAAAGGATTTATTGGATAATTACTTCCTGAAAGACTGATGGAGAAGCTTTGTAATGTGATGAAATATGTGTGTGTGCTGGCCATTATCAGGGCCATGCTATGGTCCCAGATGTTGATCTATAACCACAATAGAAGCCCATATTCCACAGAGCATCAATCTAGAACACAGAGGGAGTGGTGAGAGCCAAGTTAAAGCATGGGGAGAGGCAGTGATACTGGGCTACTGGGAATGGTGGGAGATCCACAAGAACCACACCGTCCTCCTGTCCTCCCCCGGCTGATCTCCAATCTGATGCAACTCAGCTGTGCACCTCAATTCCATAACCTTAATGATGGGGGTGGGGGCACATCTGCCTGAACATCCCATATTAAATGGACAATTTCTAAGACAAAGGAGGACTTTCTTAATAACTGCCTCCCACCTCCTATACCCCATACCATAATAACGTCACCGTACCACTTACTGCAGCATCTTAGTTACTGAATAATTCCCCCCCTACCACCTACAGTAATGACTGTAGCCCCATCTCCTCTAATACCCCAACACAGCCAACACAGTAATTGCCTTAATGTTTCACTCTACTTTCCCGGCAGCCTTCCCCAGAGCCAGTGGGCCATTTGGGTTGACTCGATTTACGCTTGTGGGACGCTCGGGCTTGCAACCAAGCCCTGATGAGCATTATCTCCTGGTGCAGACCACCTGCGCTCTCTCTCTGCCTGGGAGAGAAGGAGGATTTTAACCTGGCAAACGCCGTCCTCTTCATCCTTCTCCTCTGCCCTGTTCAGGTCTGATGGCTCTTCAGAAATAGACAGGTGTCCATGCAGATCCCCGCTTCTGTTCCTCTCCAACGGCCCGCATACATAACCAGCCTTCTGGCGGAGATTCCACGTGAAAAGGTCTCATGTTTTAATCATAAGGGGTAAAGGTGCAGCCTGCGCTTCCTCCGCTTAAATGTGTGTTTGTTCCGCTGACTGGTAAGCTAGGGTGAATGTGAGATTCCACAAATTAGTGACCTCTTAATGGTAACGTAGCTGAAGCTGAAGAAGTTGCTGTTTCTCAAATACAAGTCTTTCCACATCCTGGTAGCCTCAGTTAAAATTCATACATCTTATGGATCTAATAGGTCGTACTGTATGCCAGTAATTGTCAATATTACGCTTTATGCGTTCATACAGCCCTGTGTTTGCTTTGCAGTGATTTGTGGTGAGAACCGTGAACAAATCTGCAGCAGGAGAGGAGTCCCAACCCAAAACCGACAAATTTGATGGCGAGATCCCTAACCACAGTGACACCCGGTGGCCTGTTGTTATATTGCGTAAACCAGAATTTGAGGCTATTGGACAGGTGAGCGCCCGACAGGTTGCCGTCTTCATTTAGCCGCAGCGCCTTTATAAATGCGTGTGCCAGGCCTGTGCTGCTGCAAAATAAATGCAAGGCTGTTACCTATAACTTATGGCAGCAATTGAAGCTATTGCGGTGGGTCACGTTTTCTAAATATACATGAGCATCTTTTCCTCAGTCTACTTTTCATAGTTACCTCCGACCCCCATGGAGATAATTAGTCTGTGCCCCCTTCCCCCCCAACTCCGCTGCTCTTTAAAAACTCCAGGCTGTTAATTCTGCTCGCACCTTGTTTGTGACAAATGCTCCCACAAGCGTAGCCTCCCAAAGTTCATGCAAACAGCTCAGCTGGTGGATTTATTGCTCTGGGGGTGCAGGTGCCCCTTTGTGGCCAGGTGATCAGTTTACTGCAAACCCCCCACCCCACCCCTCCTGGTTAGAGAGAGAGCACGCAGAGCGATTGCGGAGATTTCGGCTTCACTTGTGCCCAGTTTACATCAGACTGCGTAAAGCTGAGCCGTGACGGATTGATCGGATTAACATCTCTTCGGATCACAATCATGTCACGAATTGTACAGTTAAATAATTTTGATTTTTAACAGCTTACACTGCAATTTTTTTGCCACATGTTGCAATTTTGCCCAAGCAGCTTAGGAGGATGAGATGATGCATCTTCATACTTAGAACCTGTGACCCAGTGAACAGCAGTATGTGTGCTGGTGCCCATAAACCAAGATGGGAGTCTCCACTAAGGACCTGTGACCTCACAAAGGAATGTCCAACTCTGTCTGGAAGGGAAGGGTGATGCTGCAGTGGTGACCAAGGTGTGAAATGAAGATTAAGCACTCACGGTGGCCATAATAGGGATGTCTCCTACCACCAGGATGTGTGTTCATCTTCCTCTGCGATCAGCTTCCGTCTCCGCCTTCAAGTCTGTACATCATCCATCACAATCGGATGCCAGTCAGTTTCCATTCCCTGGGCAGAGAAGCAAAGCTACGAAACACCCAAAAAACCAGCCTGGCTAGGTCTGGTCAAGCTCAGCAAGGCCTCTTATTTACACCACAGTTTTTTTTTTTTTTTTTTTTTTTTTTTAAACAAAGAGCTCCAAAATGAAGATGGATTCAGCCTCTAACAAAGTATTGATTTTCTTTATGACAAGGAAGCAGGGCTGATTCTTCCAGGATTCCCCTTGACTGCAGGCTTCCAAGGTTGTTGTTATTTTCATTCAAATTAATCCTGGCAACAGGTGCTCACGCTCTCAGCCTGCACTGCGGCTACGATTGTCCTTCATAATTAAAGAATGTTTTATTGTTCACCACTGGCAATTTTTTCCCTTTTGCCGTTCCTGCTGCGGTGGACGGATTCCGGCCCCCAGTGCCTTGGAGCTAAACGGCCGCTTTATCAGGGCAGGCTGACATGCCCTCTCCCCCTCACTCCTGGGTCCCAGAGCTGGATTCCATGCACCACTTGGCCGTGATCCTAGAGCAGTTTTTGAGACGGTCCCTGGAAGTCGATGGTGGGCATCTGGCACTGAGCTGTGGCACATTTGTCTGTGGGCATTGAGGGAGCTCTCCGCTGCCCTTGGAACGAGTGCCGAAGTCTCGGGACAATGGTCGGCTGGCCTGCGGCTCTTAGCCCAATGTCCGACGCTATTCCTCCTCCTATGTACCAACTGCTCTCCATATGGCAGAGCGAAAACTCCGTCATAAATTTTAATCATCCTCCGTGGTTCCTTTCTGCTATCAGCCTCTCTCCAGCTTGTATTCTGTCGCTTGTTTTAAGCTAACGGAACTTGAAGATGATTTGTTTGCGACTGCATCCTGCTTGCTGTCATTCACGGTCGAGGACGCTTGTAAACTCTATTCATGCATGTTAGAGAACAGGTGTGCTTTTGCCGTGAGACTCACTTAACTGATCGCGGGCCTTTCTGCGAGCCATTTCGTTTGCCGTTTTTTCGAACTGTATCGGGGTCTGGTAGCTTTAACTGAAAGTGCAACCATAGCTGGAAAGGGAAAAGGAGAAGGTGACCACTGCAGCCTGCTGTGCCTGGAAGGAAGAAGGTATGATGTGAGGACAAATGTGAAGTGCTCTCAGCAATAAAAATATCATTTCTTGCTATCAGTCAAAACAAAAGGTAATGGCATAAAAAATAATAAAAATTAAAGCAAATGAATGTGTCTTCTTTTTTCAGCACTGTAGAGAAGTTCACTCAGTCTTGATGCATCAGTCTGGATCACCAGGTCAATTCTGGTAATAGCCTCCTGTAAAAATCTGGTCTCAGCCAAGATCCTTTATTGATGCTTTGGCAGGTGATGCTCTAAAGAAAATGCTATGCCTGTAAACCTCATGGGTTTCTCAGCAGTTACCTAATGGTTATAGAGAAGCACTCATTATCTGGGTAGACTCAGCAAGTAAGACTCCTCTCAGGTACCGTGCACTTTACGAAATATGGAAAGTAAGAGAAAAATCACACATATTCCTCCTTTCTTTTCTGCTCCTGTCCTCCAGTGGACAGAACTTCACCTTCAGAGTTCAAGACCGCACAACACGGAGCCATGTTTCCCCGGGTCCGTGATTCGCATTTGGAGACGCGATTTGTCACGCGTCGTTCTCGCTATGAGGTCACGGCCCAGCAGCCTTTGTTGCTCTTGTTGAAACACCACCCATTCCCACCCCGTATTTGGGTCATTTACCCCTCTGTCATTGAAATGTCAGTCTCCGTCTTATGAACGTCGCTGCTCTGTTAGCAAGCAAGACACAGTATGTTGAAATGTTTTGAAGGTATTGCAGTTAATTTCCTCATGAATGCAGCACTTATTTATAGGCCTAATACAGTTCATTACACATGGAAATATTAGCTTAAATCAATTCAGTATCAACGCTGAGGCCAGAAACCTGAAAGTGAGTAGATTTTGAGTAAAAACTGTGGGCCATTATTCGGAACCCGTTCTCAAATTTTAACATGTGGAAATGTAACTCTTTACCCCCAAAACTCATTGGCTCTACCAGATCTACAGCTTCTAAAATAAAAACCACACAGTTAAATTATATATTTATATTGATTTATCAGGCAGTCATTTCTGATCAATTCAATCATCAATGCATGGAGGAAAAGAGCTACATGCTGTTATTAAAATGTTGACATGTCTTGCACTGAATGGCATCCTTCCACAAGCTGTACTGTAGGATAGGAAACTGCTTCTCCAACTTTGTTGAAAAATATTAGGACTCACCATAGTGGTGTGAGGAAATTCGCTCACTTTGGTCCACGTGGGCAGCTCATCCAGCGACAGTAATGGGCCTCAGCCCTGTTTAGTTTATAATCTCGGGGCCTGTAAGCCTATTTCCTCTCTATTTCGATGGGTTTCTTATGTGTATTGTTCTGACTATAGCTGCAACCCTTCTTCGTATGAATTAAATAGTTATCTAATTTGTCTGCAAGCTAATTTGTTTACGGCTTTGTACAGTAATATGAAGTGCAAACACAACTGTAGCAGCTGTTCTTTGCTCCCTGCCAAGACTGAGAGGATTCAGAGAACAGGTGTGTCGGTAAACCTTATTTAGTTGCTGTTCGCTGCTGCACTTTAGTCATGTCCAACGGGTTGCAAAAACTCTTAGAGTGGTTCTCTGCGAGGGGGACGGGACCACATTCCCGACACCTCTGTTTCCAGGCCTCACCCTTTCTGAACCAGCAGCAGCTTTAAAGTCGTTCACCCGTCCCCCAACCCTCTTTTTTCCCCTCTTCGCTTGGCAGTTTGCACAAGAACCGAAAAGCAGTGCACCCATAGAGTAACTTTTTCCCGACTGGAACGGTTGGGTATTCTTCAGGGACCATGACCTAAGAGGACGAGGAAGTTAGAAGCTGGACCCTCAATAGCGTGCATACAGCGAGAAGGCCTTTGTGACATGTAAGTTCAAACCTGCTTTTTGGAGCGTCACTCTGTCTCCTGCTGGAATGCGGTTTCTGCACAATGAGAGATACAGATTTTGTTATGGGGGTGAGACCAAGGCAAATTACACAGCAACGACTCTCAATATTCATGTATAAACCGAAACATTTATTAGACAAAATTTGATCAAACAATGTATAAACTGGCACTCTGAGTCGAGGGAGTATGGGAAAGACTATTAAGCAAGAGAAACACAATTACAGCGCTTTATCCACCGATATAATCCATAGCAGTCTGGTTACATGAAGACAGTTAATATGTGTAGTAGGAATAATTTATAATTTATGTTTTTTATTCATAATTTATTCATAGAAACTGACTCACCCTGGACCAGCAGGTCTATCGAAAGTCCATAAGTTCTTGGCTCTTCGATGCTGCTGAGGTTGCCCAGTGCTTTGTGCCCTCACACAGGAGCAAAGCGGAAAATAATGTAGCCTTGATCTGTGTTTTCTGACACCAGGTTTGTGTTTTCCAGGGGGCTGGGTTGGTTTGCTTGTGGGATCACCCGTTGTTACTTGCTTTGTGTCCGTTTTCATGAATCTGTAACATTGGTATCTTGGCTGTGAGGATGAAAACTGTTTGCTCTGTATTCTCATTATAATTATGAGATGTAGATACGTTACGCATTATAGATGCCTGCTTGTGCTAATGCAGGGACGCAGTGGTCTGGAACCTGTCCTAGAAGCACAGAGCAGTAGGCCAGGCAGCGAGCACCTCAGAATGGAAGCCAGTGTGTTGTAGGGTAGCCATACACACTGTCGCTTGCTACCCTCAGTTTAGATTCAACAATTGCTTTGAGACACATGTCTTTGGACTGTAGGAAGAAACCCATATAAATACAGGCACAACAAGCAAACTCCACAAAGACAGAATGGGGTTCAAACCTCTGTCCATTTACAGCAGCGTTACCTGTTGTGTCACGTCACTGTCTGATTTCCGGAGCATTAATGTTTAAGACCTGGGACAAACAAATTCTGGGTTATTATTGGGTTAGTTTTAATGACAATTAATACTCTTCTCTTGACTGAAAATGGAAACTTAATTTATTTAATTCTGTGATATCCAAAGGGAGAGAATGGAATGAATCAAATCAAAATTGACAGCGGTTTTCAGTTGGGAGAAGAATTGTGGTTTAATTGGGCAGGATGCGAGAAGCAGGGGGAGGGCATGCATATCTGATCAGCAGGAAGATGGAGGAGATACGTCTGTGAACAAGTTAATGGCACGGACCGATAAGGCTTTGGCTGGTTGCGCTGTGTGGGTACGGAGAAAATGGCTTTTTGATTGGATGAGAGGTTATGGGGGGCGGCCGGCTCACTTGCTCGCCCTTGAAGGCGGTTCGACCCGTCGGGCCCTGGCATGATCAATGTGACCATTACCACTCCTCAGCAGCTTGACACGCAGAGGCCCAACTCTCAGACTCTCATTTACAGGGCGAATCAAGAGAAAATGGGTAATAAATAGAGCAGACAGTTAAGTGGAAAATGTAAATCGGCCAGATTAAATGTGCCTGCTGTGTCTGAAAGCCGTCTGAGAGCCAGGTGGGTAAAAACAAAGTAAGGCTGCAGTTTCCTGCAGAGGGGGTTCAGGCAGCAACCAAGATCTCTTTAGGGGATCCGTGAAATTGATCTCGACAAGAATGTGTCCCAGTGCTGCAAGATGTTTTTGTAAACAAGAGTAAAAAATAAGTTTTTAAAACCCAGACATGGGTGCTTGTGGAACGAGTGAGGAGTTCACACAGTTAGGATGGATGTAAACAATTTCGAAGGGAGAGATGTCTCACAGGCATTACAACAGCTGTCTTTGGACTCAGAGGACACTGGTTCAAATCCCACCTCCTGCTGTTGGGCCCTTGAGCAAAGTACTTACCGCGAAAAAGCGGTACTCATCCTGAAAAACACGCAGCTGTAAGTAACTTAACAGAAACAAGTTCATTATTTCCCTCATACCCTCGACCTCTTGCTGTGGCTCCCTCTCGCTCGCCCCCCTTTGGCACCGTCTGTCTGAAGTAGACTCATGCTCAGATGTTTCGCTGCACTGTCTGCAGAAATGAATTCTGACCACGCACTCATGCAGGGGACTTGGGGAATGCGGGTTTGCTCGGTGTGCGCTGCGTCGGGTCGTCTCCCCGTGGCATTTCCCTGCAGCCCCATTAGACTGCGCCAGTCTTTGCTTCGCTCTTTTCCGCCTGCTTTGTCAGATTTCCCACACGCGTTTGTTTGGGTGAAGCGGCACACGACTCCCCGCCAGCATCAAACGGGGAGAAACGAGAAGGCGAGAGCAAGGAAGCGGGAACGTGGTGCTCGGGACACCAGATGTGCGTCGTAATTGCAACCGGCAAGCTGCCGAACGGCAGTCTTGCCTATCTTTACCTGTTGAAGCAAATATCAGAGAAGCAGTAGCAGGAAATTTCTCCAAATGGTCCGGCAAAATAGCGTGGAAGGACACACGCGTATACAGCTCGTATAAAACCCAAGGAGGCCGGAGGCACCCGGAGCGACGCAGGTGCGGTGAAATGCTGTCGACCAGGGAAGCGCACAGGTGTGGATGTGGCACTCGCGGGGTTTTCCATCACCTCTCTCGCAGGTACAGGGGGATACGGATGCGCGTGAGAAGTGTGAGCGGTACGACGGCGGAATAGACAAGCGGACTCTCCACAAGTGTTTGGCAAGCGCTTCCGTAACACAATAGTCTTTAAATCACCGTGGAGCCCGAGACAGATGGGCGTACTAATCGAATAATTACAGCAATTACGTATCCGAGTCCTCGAGTAGCAGCCTGAGACGGTGCTCTCGGAGAACCTCGGCCAACACAGCGCTCGCTCCCGGAGTCCCCGTCCCGCTTCCCATTGCCAGAAAAGCAGGTGGCGCCGCAGTCGGCATCGTCGGCAGCTGGACGGTCCTGCCTCATCCCTGCTCCTTCTCGGTCGCCTTCTTCCCTGCTGCTTTCCCCAGACTGCTCCAGTAAAGATGGCCCTGCTGCTCGCATACAAACAGCTGTAAGCTGCTTACTGTGCAAAGCCAACAGTGTGATTCACCTTGGCCGATGGTGTCGAGAAAACAAAAACAGAAATGCTGCGAAAAAGAGAAGTTTGTTGTCAGGTATGGAGCAAGCGTGTTCGTAATGAAATATAAAGGCCCAGAGGAGGGAATCCCGGTACAGGTTGCGTGGAGTTGCACTGCGTAGGCCGTATCAAACATGTGCGGCAGGATGAAGCACCGTGGTGTACATTTGCGCCGTAATTCTGCAGCGGTTACTCGTGCCTGTTGTGAAAAAAAGTGAGATGCATTTCATTGCCAAAATGCTAATACTAATTCCAGTCAGATTGCTGGCTGTGGCTTCCGCTCTGTGAGCGCTGCATGTAGGTACGTACCCTCACTAATCCTTGGCTCTGCAAGGGCCTTTATTCTGCAGCACGATAATCATGTTTAATACACAGAAAGAGACTGGGAACCTTTGAGATAAATGTTGGATACAAAGACAATTTGCGAAGGATTAGGCCCAAGTGAACGCTTCCTGGTTTACTGTATGCCGCAATGCAAAAGACCATCACTGTTCCATCTGTCCTGTGGTCTCCGCTCATCATTGCCAACTGGGAGATGGGACAAGTGCGATGTTTGAAATAATGTGTCAGAGTAACCCGATGCATACAGTACATACGGCAAGCTCTTCAAACACAAAACTGTACAGCAAGGAAAGCAAATCCCTGGTCTTTGAGAACTACAGGTTAGGTGGGTTTTTTCCCCCACTTGAACTCATTCCATTTGGACATTAAGGTATGTTTGGTTTCAAGATGGAAACCATTTTTGTCTGGGAAGTGGACCGTTATGCTTAAGCTTGTGTCAGAACAGTAAGTGCCTCATGGGTTTTATTTGCTATTTTTGTGCAAAAAAGGAGAGTATCCTTCTGGGGACTCCTGACCGCAGGGTAGGAGAGCATTTTGGAGGCTTTACAATGATTTGGAAATGGCGAACATTATCCCATCCATCTCACTATCTTCACTGACTGATGTGCCAGTTCTGAATCAGAAGAAGGCTGGTTTGAAGATGTGGGACAATGAGGTGTTATCACAGCACACTGTTCCAGTGTCTTTCCACTGCCTGGGTGACTCTGTTCTTCCAGAACCCACAACGTGCTGAGTGTGACCCCTGTTTTCTACAGTCGATTAGATCTGAGTGAGCGGTTAACTGCCTGTCCCTAACATATTTTTGTGGTTGACAGCTGGTGTTAAACATGGCGTGATGTAGCCTTGTGAATCCTGACCATCTTTTTCGAAGAAAAATTGTTTAATAAGTATGAAAGGACTCTGTAGCTCTATCAGTCATCAGTGAAGAAGGCCGAAATTCTGGCAGTTCTGTCTAAAGCTAACTGTAGAAAACGGCACCGCTTTGTGTTATTGGGTGAATTATTTGCATCGCGGACCTTCTTATGCAGGTTTTAATTTCCATTAAGTTTCACACTGACTTATTTATTAATTTGTTGATTCATACAGAGTCAGCTATGTCTTGGGTTCTATGTAAAAGTACTGCTGCTGAGATGTGTTTTTTTGGAAGACATTCCTCAAGCTAACTAGACAAGCCAGACAGGTTGCTAATATAACTTTCTTTTCTCCTCCTGGAAGACTGGTATTTTCACTGTCTCTTCTCATCAATTAGTTATGCAGACATAAAACTCCAAATGTTCACTGCCGCTTGGGTGCAATGTGCTTCAGTTCTTCATTAGATTCTTTTCCAAATTCTCATGTCAAGTTGGAGCTTGTTTTTATTTGGTTTCTTCTCTGGTGATTTCTTAATACTCAGCAAACAGAGTCACTTTGGATGCAGCAATCCCATCATTTTGCCTTTAAACAGTTTGTAAACCAAAAATCTGTAAATTGGGAACAGAAAAACAAATAAATCCAATGGTAATTATGATAAAAGGTTCCAGACACAGGAAGTGAGACCACAGGGTCACACACTTTGCTTCTAGAGATCTACAGACGCTAAGCACCAAGGCACATCCGCCCCTGAAGCTCTGAAACCCACCACCATCAGGGCCAGTATCTCTGCAGTAACTCCTCCACAACAATGAATCAACTATTTACACACATTTGTTCCTAAACTACTCAGAACGGACACGCAAAGACACAAAGTGTTTTCGGCTGTCCAGTACACCAGTTATAATCTCTGCATTCATCACCGAAAACTCTGTATTTAGTAAGTGCTCTGGTGTATTGTGCTAAATCATTGTTATGCGAATAATGGTTTAGTATCTGAATTGATGTTCTTGTGTATTTGTAATATTTGGTTGCCCGCAAGTTTTATTTTCTTGCTTTTGGTGTCCTCTATGCATCGGTGTGTGTTCCCGGGACGACTAAGGGTTTGTACTGTATTTGTGCTGCAATAAAGTGCAGTTTGCACGTGAAATTCAGTCTTTTGTTGTTGTTTAGAAATGACACAATAAAAGAAGACCTATTGTTATAGTGAATTTTTTTTTGTTGTTGAATATTTGTAACCAAAGGGATGACTGTATTGCACTTCACTTCCATTAATAATACACTTTCTTTACGTTGCTAAAAGACAGGAGCCTCTAAATGAGCTGAATGCTTACTGCTTGCACAAAGCTTGAGGAAATCTCTTAAATGGTATTTTGGTAACTGAAAATGAATAAATGTATTTTAACATTCAACAAAGTAATACGTTTATTAAAAGCTGCAGGCAGTGATGCAGGTTCAATTGAAGGTGCTGAACAGATGTATCTGCTGCAGGAGCGAACCAGGCTCTACAAACAGCTGTGTGGACACTGGAAACAGCTGTTTGGTTTTCTCTGGTCCTTAATGTTCCCAAGTAGAGGGGAGCAAGAGAGAAGCCAGCCCTCAGTGCAATTTTTCACCACGGGGAGTGAACTATAGCAATAAATAAACACTGAGGTATGGGCAAGAGGGAGAGAATGAAATTTACTTTCTGAAATTACCTATTGTCATTGTCACACTGGATTAGATAGTCCTGTAATGTATGGCTTGGGTTAATACAGCCAGCAACTTGACACAGACTAAATACTCTACTGTCTTGCCTTTGTGCAAAATGAAAACAGTTGGACAGAATTTATGCTTTTCATGCAGTTGTTTTTAACGATAAACCCACCGAAGTACCTGACATCTCCTTCAGTTGTGTCTCTGTTCTTGTTGGCAGCATGGACTTGGATCAAATCTGTATTTAGGAGGTCCTTAAAGACAGGTGGAGGACACACGCAGGATATCTGTGCTGTTGTGACTGTAAACATGCTTAAATATTCCACCCTCCTGTCACAAAGGACAGCTATGTGGCACAGTTTGTCTACATTCAGGGGCATAGCTCAAAATTCTGGTCCCTGAATGTAGACAAAGTGGTAAATTAACTAAATAAAAAACCTCTCCAGGTGTGGACCACTAGAATGGTCACCACTCTCACCCCTCCAGTGACAGCCAAGTCTACAGAAAATACTGCACTGACAGGTTGCTGTGTGTGTGTGACAGTATAAATTGTATTCACAATTTATACTGTCACACACACACACACAGAGCAACCTCTGAGAAGGATTATGAGGTATTTTCTGCACAGATGAATCTAAAGAAGAACGTTCAATGCTCTACTAGTTGTTTAAGTAAAAAAGGACAGAAACAAGGTTTTCTGAAAGTCAAAGGTGACTTAAAATGTTTGATTTGAATATAAAATATATAAATACAAAGTGCTTCAAGGTTTGTAAGATGACATACAATGGTACTTCACCCCAAAACATGTTGCACAACCCACAGCTGGACTAGTGAGGAGTAAATGCTGTTACAAACTGGGGGGAGAACCAACAAATGATCATTGGGGATTCCATGACCCCTCAGAAGACCTGGCCTTCGATAAGTGTGTTCTACTAATTTTGCTGTTTTCACCACAGTCAACAGAGCTGTTCTATCTCCCTCATCTGTTATGGACAGCAGTGCAGCTGTTTTTAATGCGTGTGCCTGCGTCCTTTAAAACATTTTGATGCGGCCTCGCCTGTCGCCCATAACTTCTTCGCACATCACCTTGTCAGTCACCTCAAAGTTAGTCCAGCAATGTCAGCTGCGCTTCAGTCCGACTGCCTCTGCAGCTGCTTGCTCAGGGACAGATGGAGGTCTGAGCAACGCAGGTATAACTACATAGCAGGTATCAGGTAAAGTACCAAGGGACACAGTGGGGGCAGCTTCAGGCCACAGGTGTGATACGAAGGTCTTTGGTTAAAGCTCTCGGTTAAGCCCTTCATTACCCCAGCGGCCTTTGCTGCACGTCCTTAACTGCTGCAATAAAAGATCCGGCTGTATTACCCGACAAAGGCTAATTCATTCATCCCTTGTTTAGTTGCCTGGTATGTGGATATTTTCACTGATGTGGCTTGTGACTATTAATGATTTTTTTGCTCAGGATTTTTTTAATGCAGTGTTCTTCACCGAACCCAGCCCTGTGAAATTTGGTGCGAAGTGACTAACCGAGACCACATTTGCCCATTGGGCCAAGTGGTTGTGTAAGAAATACTGAGAGATGCACTGAGTTGTGGAAATTCTACATTTTTGCTTGTGTCCTGCTGCGCTTGTTTGCATCCCATTTTGTACTGTTTTGATTTAATTTCTGCTTATTTCTTTATTTATTTAAATGTGTCATCTTCTGCAAAGTAACTGAGGCAAACTGTCAAGGTATGTTTACTTTATAAAGCCTTTATTTTTAAAATGTATTTTATATACAGCATAATGTTTTTATTTAACAGCCATTCATTCTATTTCAGTGTGTTGCCCAACGTTTTCCCGTGAAATTAAGCATCATTTGGGGAAATTTTGGGGAGAACTTTGAAGGAATTCCGATTTTTCCCATAAGAAAAAGCAGCAAGTGGTTCCTCCACCTGGTTTTTCAGTATTTTAACTGTTTTCAAAGATGAACTTCGGCCAGATACCAGGTTATAAGTGCATATACATAAAAATTAAGTACATGTTGGTGTTGTGCAGAAAGTGTGAATCTGCTGGTGAGGAAATGATCCGGCCACTGTGCTCTCCAAACAGGCAAATCTGGTAAAGACAGCGATCTGTTGTTGCCTGCTGACTAGGCTGTCGGCATCACATGTGAACATTACTGTTCAAGGATATGGCACTGCCTTGTAAATTGCTGTGATTTAGGGCAGTTTCTCCCGGTTCAGTAGGTCTGTGTTGTTTCTCATCCTGTCAACAGGGCTGACCTCTGCCCTCCTCCTCGATGACAATACTGGGATAAATGAACGAGCTGGACAGCTCCAAGAAGCGGGGAAGGACAAGCAAGAGGAGGAGGATAAACACAAGCAACAACCCTGCCTGAAGTTAGTAAGTGGCTCAGGTTCTCTTCCATACTCTTAGTTTTGTCTGTGGCCATTTAATGCTCTGTACTACTATGAAGACATTCTTGCACTTGCCATAGCTTTATTGTAAGGCTTTTTGTTATATAAATTACAGAAAAATACTTGCGGTTTATGTGGAATATTTCGTATATAAAAGTGCTTTCATGTAGCTCCTAAAGAAGTAAGACAGGTGCTGCAAATGTAGCAGACTTTAGCTCACATATGGAGAGCTGTGTTGCTATACCCATTGGTGTTATGGTGCAATATTGCTGTATGACAGGATCTTGGCATTGAAGCAGAGCATCTGTTGGACTGCTGCTTGGCACGCTGCTCGGACTGTTCTCATCCAGCATTGTGGGCAATGCCCAATCTAGACTCCAGTCAACAGGAGTGTTCCCGAGATCCAGCCTCTCTGTGTTTTTTGGCTCATTGACACCGAGCCCTGAAGCAGCCCTCTTCGTCCCAGTGCCCCCAGCCTCTGCTGACATGCTGGGCTCAAGTAATACCAGTTTGCTTATTTGTACATGTGAAGCCGTTTATATACTGTACATATATACATATATATAAAAACAAGGAAATAAATATTTTAATGATAATAGTCATCAGAGCTATTTAAAACATTTGAATGTTGCAGAAGTAATCTGCTAAAATCACAGAATATTACAGTGTAATAGTGAGCTGTAGTAACTCTGGCAGTTTTATAGTAGTAAAACCAATGAAAGCACAGGAAATGAGTAGTTAGAGGAAAATATAACAGGAAAAACATTCCCCACAGGCCTAATAAAAAGGCAGTTAAACATTCCGCTACGACATTTAGGCCCTGGGGAGCTGCGATGTTGCCTCAACAGGAGATGTGACCTGAAATAAGGGCAAAACTAAATAACAGTGCTCATGACTTGTGCAGACCCTAGAACTTTCCAGGGTTAGGATGATCATGGCCTACAGCAGCAGTGACCACAAAGCTGGAGCAATGGAAGTATTATCTGTGAAAGAATGACGATGCACGGGCTGATACTGTGTTGCTTATGAGTGCCAGCCATGCTGGTTTGGGCTAATGTCACTAAGGAGATAGGATATAATGTGATATAGCAAAACAAGCCTTTGAATTTAACTCCTCATGTCCCTGGTAACTGGGAAATCTACCTGGGTTTTCCTGATCATACAATGCTTTGTTATGCCTGTGTTCATAGCTGATTTGCAACGTTTTAGAAATCTGGCATAAGATGTGCGTAAGCAGTGATGTTTTCACTGTTACAGAAGTATCTAAAGTTGTAAAGTAAACACATATCTGTAGGATAAAAAATTGTTGTGATTTCTGAGGCATGTCAAGGTCAGCCATGATGGCTGAATATGGAAGAAGCAGCTGAGAATGCACAAAAGTGTGTCCAGCTTCACAGGGGATGGAGCCCAACTCCGTGGATCCCCTTGTGCGTCTCCTACAAACCATATTTGTACTTGAGAATCATAGTAAAAAATCTCACAGTGACAGAATAAAAACACTTTACATACAAACATGTGACAGGTGAGTGAATGGCATAGCACCAGCAAAACCTTACTGATATGGTGTGACAACAGAATCGAATGTAATCCATATGGAAATTTCCGGAGAACTGGACATGGAGGTTTCCATCGCATGGGGGCTGCAGAGCTACTTGGCTGCAGACTGATCTTCAATCCCTCTTGCGAACAGCTGGATCAGCCCACGGTGAGCCCTGTAGCCACAAAAAAAGTGAGAACATCACAAGTTTCCCCTTTCCACCCTCAAGCAGGCAATTTTTGTGTCTTTGGCTGCAAAAAAATGAGAGACGTCTGCAGCCTCGGGAAATGCGTATGCAGAATGATGTTATAATGCATTACAGTGGTGTACAGTGTAAACAGAGCGTCTGTCAGGCCCTCTTCTACAAGTAAGACTGACCTCCCTTGTAGCCCTTGGATAATCATCAGTTATCTCAACAGCCGAGTTCATTTGCTGACCGGCATCAAGAACGATTACAGGAGGGGGAAATGCAATAAATGAATGGATTTATTTTTAATTAAATAAATGTTGGCTTTTAATGGAATGAGAGTTATTAAATTACGAATGCTACACAGCCATGCATCATTGACACAATACAATTCCCTGATTGGTTGCGATGCCACATTAAACAAATAATGGATTCCAAGAGCCAAGATATGAAGATTTTTTTCAACCATCCCAACTAAATCACAGTTGATCAGACCGACCATCCATACAGAATATGTAATGAGCAGGATAAGGCGTAAAGCTGCAGTAAATGGTTCAGTAAGCAGTATCTGGTTTTATCTTGTCTGTGGGAATAAAGAGCAGAAGTGTTTCACAAGTTATACACTCTCTCTCACACACACACATGCACACGCACACACAGACTGCAAACAAGAGCAGTGGCTTACTTGACTTCAATGGCAGCCCTGTCAAGGGTCTCCCCATCGCAGGTCCAGGTGCTGATGCGGGGGGAACTGCAGGTGTCCTGACCCCTAGAAGTGGGCTCTAGCAGCTTGTTTGTGTCTTGTTTTTTCTCCAGTTCTTGAAGGCTACTGCTGTGCTGTGGTGTGAAGCGGAATCTGCGCACGCGGTGCACCTCAACGAAGTCCATGTCGAACTGTGGGATGGCTGGGCGTTAACCAAGATCCTACCATGTTCACAGGGTATGTCATACAGTTTACTCGATACAGCGAGTAGCACAATTCTATAGAAGGTGGTTTCCCAACCTGGGGTTGCTACAATTCTCATTCATTCAAGAATTTTCATTCAATCGACAAGATGTTGGCTCAAATCATAAAGAAACTCAGCAGGCATTTGCTTGCTTAAATTGCTTCTACTTGAATATTTAGGTGCATAATTGGGCAAAACTGTAAGCTGCTCCATTGAAAAGAATGGGTTTAAGCAATAAAATCGCAGAAATATAGATGTGTCATCTTTGAACCTTTAAATAAAAATGTATCATGGTAACATATTGACAACCCAGGTCCTAGGTACAGCCAGTGTTACCTGAACACTAACCCCGCATCTGGAATAAATGTCTTAATAGATACACTTCCCAGCCAAAAAAAATATTCACGATGGGAGGGTTGGACCGCTGTGTAAAGTCTTCTCCGGCACATCCCAAAGATTCTCAGAGGGGTTAAGGTCTTTACTCTGTGGTGGCCAAAATGATGTCTCTCTCATGCTCCCTGAAGCACTCTTTCACAATTTGAGCCCGATTAATCCTGGCATTGTCATCTTGGAAGAAAAAACCCATTTATGGAAAAACCTGGTCATTCAGTATATTCAGGTAGTCAGGTTACCTCACTTTTTGAGCACATAATGTTGCTGAACCTAGACCTGACCAACTGAAGAAACCCCAGATCATAACAAAATTCAGGTGGTGAATTTTTTTTTTGGCTGGGCAGTGCATGTCTCAACACATACATTTCTCATCTACTATACGAGCATTCTGTGGTTTTAATAATAGAGAAAAAAGTGCATAAACAAAGTGCTGAGCTCACACCTGGTCCTTTATGTTAGCATGGCGCATCAGGTGACGCAGGAAACCACGGTAGGAACAGTTGTGGACCAGGATGAGGTCTATAGTGCCGTCGGCCAGGTGAGCCGCCGGAGACAGGCCTTCTGGGCTATGTGGACAGGCGCAGCTCATGGTGGCAGCGTTGATGGCAGCAAACTTTCCGTGAACCACCTGCCACTCAGCCTCAGGCTCTGCTGTGATTACACCAAACTTCATTATTCAGCATTTCTTCATTGCACTTAAACTGTTGCAAATGAAAGAATTCAGAGAAACGCTTAATTTTTTTTTTTGGTGTTGGGGAAAAAAAAGATTTGAACAGGCCACGAGCAATCAAATGAAATGTTTGCATCTCACTCGCGTGCATATGGGCTGCCAGCGTCTCGTCCTGCTGCATTCGAAGTTGTCATATTTCTGTTCTAAATGAGTAATGGTGATGTGTCTTATTCAGATGAGGGGAGGAAAAAAATGCAGGCGCTGAGTTTGGCAATGGGGCAGCTGGCTGGTTAAAAGGAACCCTTTTCCCATGATCCCCTGGGAACTGCGTTCGCAACCAGAGATGGGATCAACTCAGTAACTTAACATGTAAAGCTGCCAATTAGGGATCGGGAGGGCATGACCTGTTGTTTTCAGTAAACACAACTTATCTGTTGCTTAGCATAAGCGAACACAAATAATGTTTATGGCATGGGTGTGATGCTCCCCAAAGGCGACGGCTCGCACAGCAGGTGCCGTGTGGGAGAGATAATGCAACGTGTCACAGTCTGATGGAACAGGGATCCCCGTGTTATCAGCCGCTTGGCTCCTGCTGCTTGGCACAACGCTAATAGATGAGGGGACAGGCTCTGGGGACAGATGGGGAAATAACTCTGCTCCTCCCCTGAGACAACATGCGCGATTGTTAGTGGGGTCTCTGACAAGGTGCCAAGGGCTGCTGATCTGGGGGGAAAAAAAGACAAACAGGTATTGTTTCTGCACCTTTCTCAGCAATGTCCTCGCTCGTTCTGGAGGCCTGTCTGTCTTGTGGGAGGAGGCGGCCGTCGTGCTGACAAACGGGGCACCTGCGTGAAATGGAAAACGGAGGGGCAGCCAGGCAGAAGTTGAGCAGGAGTCGGGCCTGAGCGTTATGAGGTTCCTTCAGATGTCGGGCAGAACCGTGCTTGTTCGAGTTCACCGTGCAGAACGCGACAGGCTCTGCGCACACTAGTGGTAATGGCTGCACTGACACTGCACTCTCACTTTCAGTGGCATATTTCATAGAAACCTTCAGGGTGCCACTAGTTATATAACATAAATGTCCTCCTTATTAGCATAATAACACAGTGTCGAGGAATAATAACCGCTCTTGTGAAGAAAGACACTCATCTGATGCTGTATTCTTTTGGAAGGCTGGAATGAAAGCCAAAGCGGTGGAATTTACCTTGCCCTACACCTGGTTTTATCTCTCGGGCTCCCCAGGATGTTAGTAGCTGGTAGGAAAGATACAGTTCCTTCATATATGCGATGCGCGAGAAATGTCTGGATACCTGGAGAGAAAAAAACAACATTCGGTGTTAGCAGAGGACACTGTGGACAAGAGGGGAAAGGTATTCGGCTGTTGTATTAAATTTACCGGAGAAGATATAGCGAGCTGGGCCCATCCATCGCTTCCTTTCACTGTCTGCCAACACATCGCCATAGAAACCATACCCAAGCAAGGAGATGGAATACCTGAGGAATTTGCCACTGTGATGGACTGAGCAGACGTCCATAGGCTGCGAGTCCCCTGGAGATACGTTTAAGGAGAGGTCAGTAATGGCCCAGGTCTTATAGGCAATCCATCTGGGTACTGAAGATGCTGCTCTATACTGTATGTCCCTCATATCAGGCTGAGCCCACAGCGCAAGGTTATGCAAGGCACAAGAAAGTGAAGATAACGCCTTGTAATCTGTGTGTCTGAGTGTACTATGGTATAGATGAGTGCCTGTGAACACTGATAGCTGAGGTAACAACCACCGGCGTGTGTCCTACACTCAGCATTTGTCTCCTCATGAGCAGATAAACCTACTCACCCACAATGATGTGTAAGGCAGAAGTCACCGGATCGTTGGTGCCCGTTGTCGCGTAGCAAATGCAGTCGGTTGAGCCTGTAGTGCAATATGATTTACAGGTCAGCACTGGCACAGTACATTAAGCACCGCACAAGGGACACGTTTAAAGGCTACTGCGCTTAAGGTGAAAATAGAGCAGTAAAGTGGGCAGCAGGTGGCGTAGTTGTTAGAGCTGCTGCCTTGTTCTTCAAAGGTCAACGGTTAAAGATTAGGTTCAGATCCCATCTCCAACTGTAATGCCCTTCAGCATAGTACACACCCTGGGCTGCATTAATAATAAAATCACCTGCTGTACACGTGAGTGAATCATTGCATGCCAAGTGTGAGGCTGTGCAGGGTGTCCTTCCTGTGCTTTTATTAAAAGCTATAAAGCGAATGCACTATGATCCACAAAGCCAGGGCTTTAGGTAACAATTACAGCAGTCTAATCTCAGCTTAAAATCCATCTGAACTGCACGGCCACACCCGACCCTCATTACTTAATTCTGAAGAGAGCATGAGCCCGAGACAAGAAATAAAGTCTTTGTTTTAGGACTTCTTCTTCTTCTTCTTCTTTCGGCCGCTCCCGTTAGGGGTCGCCACAGCGGATCAAAAGCTTCCACTTCCTCCTGTCCTCTGCATCTCTCTCTGTCACCCCCACCACTTGCATGTCCTCCTTCACCACATCCATAAATCTCCTCTTAGGCTTTCCTCTCTTCCTCTTGCCTGGCAGCTCCATCCCTAGCATCCTTCTCCCGATATATCCAGGATCTCTCCTCTGCACATGTCCAAACCAACGCAATCTCGCCTCTCTGACTTTGTCTCCAAACCGTCCAACCTGTGCTGACCCTCTAATATACTCATTTCTAATCCTGTCCATCCTCGTCACACCCAATGCAAACCTTAACATCTTTAACTCTGCCACCTCCAGCTCTGCCTCCTGTCTTTTGGCTTTGTTTTAGGACTCCTCTTTAAAAATTATCATTGAGAAGTCTAAACACAGCTTCTCTGTTTCTTTTTCCATCCAGAGAGATCTGTTACTTCCATTTTTATGGTTGGGAACTGAGATAAAAACTCTGCTCAGATATCTTTCAGAACTGGTTTGCAACATATAAAAGTTTGTTCCTGTTCTATAGACTTGGGTCTTATTTAAGGAAATACGCTGCTGGAAAAAAGCTGAGTTAAGCAGGCAAAAAAAGGGAAGGTGCTCTGATCACACATGTGGCAGAAATTTTATGACTCTATAAATAGCACTGGGATAAAATGTCAGCAGATAGACTGTGGAAAGACTTTGGCACCACTGACTTGTCTGTCAATAACCAGCCACAGCCTGCTGTTGAGACTTGCACTGCTGTGACCCAGGTCCTCAACACGTCACTACAGAGCAGAACTTGGCATCTTTATCACCTTCTCGACTCAAGTCCAATACCTTAGACTTCGGCAGCAGTTTTGGAATTCAAGGGTGCTGTAGAATGGACAAAACAACCCATTTTGTGGACATTCTCAAAGATTAAAAAAAGCTGGAGTGATTTGGTTTATTAGTTAAAAGGGTGCACGTGCACAAATTCAGCAAACAACAAATATTTCTAACACTTCTACAAGGAAACAAGTCTGACATTTGCAAAAAGTGAAACCACAGAAGTAAATGAATCATTTACCTGTCATCTGTCTGTTTCAACACCAGCGTGCACCTCTCTGCACAGATATTCTTTTCAATTCAGCTACTTTCTGACTTTCTGACTTTAGTTTTGTCCTTTCTCGGTGTATAAAATTGATTATTTTGGAATGCCATTTTCCAGTGTGATATGGCTCACAATAACTACATGACACCCTCCTGGCAGAATATAATGCAAGATACACAATAAAAATAACAAAAACAACACTTTGTCAGGGCTGAGAAACTGTGACCTCTTGCCGAAGTCATTTACGATCTCAGGCAAGTGGACAACGCGACAGCAAAGTGAGACCAGAAATGCATTAACGTTTGGACGGCTCTATTAGCACATGGCTGAAGGGAATACTATACGCACGCGGGCTGCGTGTGACATCTCCAGAGACGGCAGCAAATCAAGTTATCCATTTTATTCCATGTTTCTCCTATTTACAGTGATTTAAAAATGGGGCACCACATGCATAATGGAAGGGAATTTTGAATGATGGCCCCTCCATGTTCCCTTGGCCATTTTCTTAAGTGACAGGGCTGCGGTGTTGTTATGGAAACTGTGGTGTTCTTTTCAGAGTGGAATATGATTATAATTTAACATTGCTTTAGCTAATGTTCAACAAATCTATTGTTGGCTGTCACCCTGTGAAATGTGGATCACCCACCCGGTGTCTCTTTGACAACCTCAAGCCAACGCTTGTCTTGACACGTGGTTGCGGAGCACGCGTTGCGTTCTGGGCATCTGCTGTAGTTTTTCTACTATTCTGCAGTAGCGGCCACTTTCGAATAAATTCTCCCCAAGATCAGCTTTAGTTGCTGAGCTAATCTTCCAGCCGAAAGGGATGACAACTTGATAGCATGATGATAGCTTGTGATTACAGGCTTCATTTTCAGGCGTGCCCTCAAATGCAGTTGATGGTATTTGCATCCCAAGCAGAGAATTTTGCATGCAAATGTGTTCACTGTTGTGACAAATACTGTTGCCATGGTGGTAACTACATATAAGGTAATTATTCACAGAATATGGAATCACTAAAATAAACAATAAATCATAATATGAATAATACACAAATATTAACATCAATAACTACAATAAAACAACTTCAAAAAAACTACACCTCTGAATTGCGGAACAGCATCTAAATATTATTATTATTATTATTGGATAATAATAATAATAATAATAATAATAATAATAATAACAACAACAACAATGATGCATTGTTAATGTAATAGTGTTATAATGTTAATATTATATTATTAATATAATACCAGACAAAAGGATTGTAAATATTTCCTGAAATTTTTGCTGTCACTCAGCAGTAGGTGAGGTTTTCTCTTAAAGGGCCAAGGCTGGTATCCCACCTAGTGCTGTAGTTCTCATGAGCGAGCTACTTGACCTGAACTGATCCAGCAAAAATGGGCAAATCACCGTAAGCTGCTTTGGAGAAAAGTGTCCACTGAAAAAGCTCAATATCTCGGTATTTTCTGATTAGCTAAAATACAGGTGACAGTATTTACCTGCAGGGATGATGCCGACCCGCAGTGTGCAGGGCACCAGCTTCTCCTCAGCGCTGTTCTGGTCAATGCCAGCATCCTTCTGGGTTCTAGCGATGAGGCCGTGTATAACCTCACTGAAAGTGCCATCCCCCCCGACAGAAACCACGCTGCGAAAGGTAAAACAGTGCCCGAGAGATCAAGTTGCCTCATTGTAGCAACTCACAAATCTCCTCCAAATACGTTCAGATCAGCTGATCTGGAGCCCATCAGTAAGTGGCTGATTCGGTGTAACTTGAATAAGTGATAAACTGAAAACAGAGGAAAATCGTCAGCATTTTAGTACCCACTACAACAATTCTACCAGTTTAGTCTCTTATGGAAGTCTGTACTCACCCATCATACTTGGTTAAATCTGCTCTGCTTTCCAACTCCTCTTTGGCCTGATCTTGTCCCTCGGTTACTGTGGAAACACGAGCTATACAGTTATTCCTCTTCTAGTGCTTTTATTGGGAGACATAAGGAAAATCCTGCGACTGGAGGCCAGCATATACTTTTTATCATCTTGCAAGTCCAGCCAGCTACCTGCAAGACCCCCTCTATTTATGAAATAGTTACACGGCTGAACAAGCTGCTGAAGCTGCTGCCAAATCGGCATCTCCTTGCATTCTGCTTGTGTACGAACATAAGATGCTAGTGTTTAGTATGGTCCACACTCACACACGCAGATGCAAATAAATAGTAGATGTCTTAGTATTACTACATTTATTGACCATCAGAGCTTCCATCATAATATTTTGCTGACAGATGAAGCAATAAACAAAACCATTTTCCGAGGCGTGTTCAGCAGACTGGGCCGTTTGCCTACAGGGATCAATTTGTAGGCCATAAAGGCCCATTTTTCATTTAAATGTTAATGTTCGTTGTTGACAGGGACTCACCAATCACATGGGTGGATATGGAGGCACGGGCAAAGAGAGGGGCCACCCTCTGCTCGTAAATCTGCTTCCCGCGCTGCTTCCCGCCCATGGGATTAATGTAGACCAGTAAGCGCCTGGGTCGGTTGCCTGCAAGGCAACAGAAGCTCACTGATCCCCACAGTCCCAAGTGCCACAGTCTGACTCAGCAACTGTCTGGCACCGGACAACTTTCACAAACTTTCTGGTGAAAGCGACCAAGTTTGCTGGCCCTAATGAAGGCAGTCGTGCAGAAGAGCTCTGGCAGCCACCGTCAGTCTGAATAACAGGACTCCTTCAGCAATTATGAATCCCCCCAGGTTGCCGCGCGCTGCACCAACGAAGTCTGCCTTACTGATAGCATCAACACGCACGCGGTTTAAATGTCTTTCATCAACACCATCCAGTTTTCAAAGTTATAGTAAAATATGCTGAACAAATTCAGCTATTTTTTATATAGCACCTTTATACACTGCCCGACCAACAAAAAGATACCACCTGGATTTATCTTAGTGTTATGATCTGGGGTTGCTTCAGTTGGTCTGGTCTAGGTTCAGCAACATTATGTGCCCAAAAAACAAGCTCAGCTGACTACCTGAATATACTAAATGAGCTGGTTTTTCCATCAATGGATTTTTATTCCAAGATGACAATGCCAGGATTCATTGGGCTCAAATTGTGAAAGAGTGCTTCAGGGAGCATGAGAGAGACATCATTTTCACACATGGATTGGCCACCACAGAGTCCAGACCTTAACCCTGTTGAGAATCTTTGAGATGTGCTAAAGAAGACTTTACGCAGCGGTCTGACTCTTCCACCATGAATATAAGATCTTGCCAAAAAATGAATGCAACTCTGGACGGAAATAAATGTTGTGACATTGCATAAGCTTATCGAAGCGATGTCATGCCGAATGTGTGCCGTGATCAAAGCTAAAAGCTAAAGAAAGTCCAAAATATTAGTGTGTCACTTTTTTTGGTCGGGCAATGTATATTTTATATGCAGTAGCACAAGTATCATCAGTAACAGAAGTGACAGACAGTTAGAAAAGCCAGAGGAACTAAAACTCCTGAGTTTCTGCCATTATTAAGGAACTTACTCAACATTAAGAGGTGCTCCTGGATGGTTTGGACCCACTGGTGACACGTGACTGCACTAGAGCAGTAGAAGGTGACCTCACTGGTGAGCCAGTGGTGTTGATTCCTCCTCTCCACGTAGGACACTGGGAAAGAAGAGAAGGAAATGACTGGGTACCCCTGATGGAAAATCGAATACGATAAACAGGTGGCAGGAGGTGCTTGGCATGTCAGCACAGGTAAGCCACCTGTGTACCTGTGAAGGCACTCAGATGTGCTTCATGGAGCTCCTTGTGTGTGCGTGACTGTCTCCCACTGTTTTCAGTCGGGGTGACAGGTTTGACCTCTTGAACACCTATGATTTCAGACACAGGCATGCAGTGTCTCTCTGTGGAAACAGACAAATAGTGATGCTTAGCTGAAAGGAATAGCGCATCAACAGCAGCAAGAGCTGACAGGGTATTCAGTTGTAATTGCACAGAACAGCAAGATAAAAAGCTGACATGTTGCCCCATATGATAAAATTGTAAAAGTATGTTTGAAAAATGATTGATATGTGACTTGTACTAGTATGTGAAGTGGGCTGGTACTCAGTGGGACTTAGTAGCTGGTATGTCTGCATTTTTCTCTTTGGAGAAGCACAACTTTTTCCTGCATACCAGCACTTCCCAGAATCCCCTGGTGCTCTTTCCTGCCCCTTCTGACCAGATTCTGTCCCTCAGCTGCTCTCCCAGGAGAGGAGCATAACTGTAGGCCATGGTCAGTATTCATAACCGCCTCATAGCTTCATTTCATTACCCAGGGTGCACTATGGTACACTGCAAGTCGGCTCACCTGCTTTTTGCGTAACATTTGTTTGAAATTCGGCTCCCCTTCGTCACAGGAATACATGCTGTGAATATCAGCAGTATCTCCTGCTGTCTTTCATTCACCATAGAAATTCAAAAGTGAATATTTTACAGTTTGATGACAATTGACACACATACCAACATAGCAGTAAGAAAAGAAGTGCCACATCTTCCCCCTCTTTAAGCTCTGCTCGTGCTTCAAAATAATATGTACAGGTACATGTACACAGGTGGCTTCCTTGTGTCACAACAATGTGTGCAATGAAGCATTTGGTTCAACCTTCCTCAGGAACACTCTTAATAAACATTCATTTCTGCTCACATCATTTACAGTTTGCTGTGCTACAGGTTGTTAAAACAGTGCCGCTGTATCCTCATACTGAATGAAACAAAGTGTTTTCTTTCATGTTATTTGGTTGCTGGTATTGGTCAGTTGAAGGCTATCATGTTTATGTTTTGTTTTTATGTTGCCTTGAAGTGTGGCCCTTCTCAGTGTTTGCATGAATGAACTGGAAGATTACTTTAATGATGACTCGGGATCGCTTTACCATTAATATGTCTCTGGCTAAATGGTTTTTAGTAATAAATGGCGCTGCATTCTATGGGAATGGAACCCTTTTGACATTTAGCTTGGATTTTATCATACCAGTAGTTTCATATGAATAGAGGGGTTTATAAAAACTGCTTCATAAGACGGACTTTATTACACTTTATTAAAGGCCGTCAGGAGTAGTGCCACATGACTGGTGCCTCTTATTACACTGTACAGTCATTTTGAAATTATTTTTTCTATTCTTTCATGTTATATGATCTCAGAGTGCATTAAATCAACTACTAGTGACAGAACACTTCTCAGCACTACATTATGGTTTAGTCTGGGGTTCTGTGTTTAATTACAATTTCTTATACACACAACTGAAGAGCCAAAAGGAATAAGGAAGAAGCAACAAGAAGCCATGAAATTTGAGGACGTGGGGAAGGATTTGGTTTTCCTTACTGCTGGGGACACAGGGAAATGAGCTGATGTGGCCAAACAACCACACGGATTCTGAGCTTTTTGGTCTATCCTGCCTATATGGACTAGCACCATTTTTCATCATAAAAATTGCCCTTGTGCATTTGCTAATATTTTTAAGCCGATTTCCCAACAGACTTTACTGTTTTTTAATGTAAGGACAGAGAAGCATATTTTTCTTGTTGATTGTTTAGCTGGTGCTTTTTGGCAAGCCTCACAGGGGGCGTGAAGATAGAATCCATGCAGATTTTGAATGTGCATCCCTTCTGGTTAGATCGAAGAGCACTGAAAGCAGCATAACAAGTTGTAGGCAATAATCGGAAAAAAGCAGAACTACTTCCCTTTAAATACCAGTGAGGAAGCTTATGGCTTAAAAATCATTTTTATATTTTCATGATAACTATCTATCTTACTGGCAGGACAAACTGATTTCCAGGGTAGATTGCAGAACAATTGGAAGCTAACACTTCTGTAGGAAACCCCCATGCAGGCTGGAGTGTTTATTCAATATAGAAAAAGTTCAGAAATGATGTTAGCTGTCAGATACTGTGTTCATATTTTCTGGCAAGTAGTGTTAAACCTCAGAACAGTGACTTTGTTCCTTTTCCCTGCAGACGAGCAAAAGATGTCTAAGCTTAAATTAGCAATAGCTAACAACAAGGATTGGAAACTGGTACATTTGTGAAGGACATCCATCCATCCATCATCAGTAACCATATGCCCAGTGCAAGGTCACAGTACTGGCGAAAAACAATGTAGGGAAATACAGGTATTGCTGCATATGCAGCTTCACAAGCCTGAATCAGATCAGTCATTCACTAGGGGAAATGTGGGGTTGGTTGTTAGAACTAACATGGAGTATTAATTTCTATATAACACTAAGTTTAGCCAGGAACACCAGAAACCCCTGTTTCTGACACAAACAGGTTTTGGGTCACAACTGAGAGTAAAATTACCTTTTAGAACCAAACCCAGAATCAAGACTTGTAAACTAAAGGTTGCTGCCTTAAATTCTCAGGAGGGGTCCTGTTGCATGTAAAATGCTAAAGTAAAATATAAAAATGTCAAGTGAGGCCCAAAACAATGACAACAACATTCAAGAAATGTATGTGCATACAGTATGTAAAAAGCCGCTAGCATATGAAAAGTGTGCAAGTGGGAACTTGGATTATCAGCATTGTGAAGTTATGCCATGTTCCTTCCTTCATCTGCTTCATAGCCTTAAGGTTCAGCTTGATCTGACCCTGACAGTTGGCTATAAAATCATTTAAACACAACACAGCCATTAAAGCGATCAACAAATTGGAGTCCTCTCCAAGTGAGAGGCATAGTTATCAGTAAGAATTGCATAAGGTTTCATTGGATGTAAGGCCACACACGTTTGCAAGCCATGTGACCCACTGTACTGGTTTACCCATAAGGCAATGTGATGCTGAGGTAGGAATGCCACTCTTTGCTGTATGTCACTCCAACAAAAGAGACTGAGCCTTTTGCACATAGTTTGCATTCTCACAGTGTGTGAACAGGATGTGCATTTTCCCTCAGTCTCCATGACAGATCACAGCATGTGATACGTGATACATGTATGGTATGTATCTGTCATCATCTGCTTTAATTTCTAAAAAGCGTTTATATTGCAGATGTACAGTACGTGTATAACCCGCATTTGTGAAGCGAATAAATAATTGCTATGAGCTGTAGCTGAGAGTGCAGAGATCCACACGTTTGCTTTGCTCTGCTGGAACTTGTGTGATGACAAAAGCAGGTAGAAGCCTTTCATAGCAAGTGAACCAGACCGAGAGCTTCTCCAACCTGCTTTTCAGGCCTGGATCTCTGCTGCTGGTGCAACAGGTGTGACAGGTCACCCAGGATCTGCATTTCTACAGAGTCATCCTCATTGATCTTGTACCTCACTACAGGAGTACCAAACCACATGTCTGCATCACTGCACGGGTGCGTCACTTCCTCACTACGTGTGTACACATATAGAGGGTTACTGACCCCACAGCAGTCTCCCACGGAGCATCAAGATGAGATCAAATGTCACGCAGTGTTATAAAGTCAGAATAAAAACACCCCGACTTCCTTCCACATTCTAAAAAGTTTACAGGTGCAACAGCTACTGAAGCCATCGTTGATATTTATATACCATACTTATACATTTTGGCATACACCTAAATTCTAAGGTCTTAATAATTTTCCACAATAAGTGTGTTAATGTGTGTATATCTGAGTCTGTCTTATTCTTATGTTAAATTTTAAGCTGTAAATGGTTCCCACAATACCCAAATTTGACTAAAGACATCCATATCATATAATTCTAGGTAAAAAATAAAAAATAAAAAAATAATCGGAGATTAATATTTTGAAATATCTTGCTACAAGAATTTAAAACAGATTAAGACAATGAAAAGAAATGTGATTTGATTCTGATAAGAATGTGTGCGTTTTTATTTAGCGGATAATTTCTTCTCGTTTGAGTTCCTGTGTGCTGTGTGTGTTTACACTGCCTTACCGGCGTTGGGAGCGTCCTGGCGCGGCCCCGACGCTGCCCCGGGCGTGCACACCGCTTCGCTGTCCCGCCGCCTCCAGGTGAGCGAAGTCCCGCTGAGGGTCACTTCGCACTCGGCGAGTCTCACCGTGAAGACCGCCGACAGCACCGCGACCTCCCGCTCCCGCTCCCCCTCCGGCTGCTGCTCCATGCGCGCACTCTTCACCTGGCGCACCGGCCGAACACCGGCAAGAAAACGCGCATCCCCAGCACAGGTGGCCTGGTCGCCGCCGGTCACTGTATGGCGTGCGTGGCGCGCACGGTGTCGAGTGTAAGGCGTGTGTGCAGCGTGCGGAGTGCAAGGAATGTGCCGAGTGTCTGTCACCTTCGCACCGCGGTTCCTCACAGGGTCAGAACTGAGAAACGTCTCACGCACAGGTGCTCATCTCACTGTTAGTTTACCTGTTAAATATTTGTCGTGGGAACTGTTGAAAGAATAAAGAATAAAGTGCAGTGCATGCTTGTTACGCAAGCAGTTTTACGGTGCAGCTTCAAGTTTCAAGGTGTATTCGTCATGGATGCGGCAACAGCAGCATAACAGTGTTGCCACCATGAAAAGTGTTGCTTCCAGGCATCCTCAGCAAATAAATATGTAAATAAGGTATAGGAAAATTAAATAATAAATAATGAAATTAAGAAAAAGAAAAATAAATAAATAAGGAATAAGATATAAAAAATATACATAGAGGTTGGAGTTAAAAGTTAGTAAACAGAAATAGCAAAAAAAAACAAAAAAAAAACAAGAAGTAGCAGACAAAAACGAACAACAAACAACAGCAGCCAAACCAACAACCACACAACCGATAAGAGCATACAAGGCAAAAAAAAAAAAACAGGCATACAGACAAACTCCAATCGACTTTTTTTTTCACTGTTTAAGGGAGGGGTCAGTGGTTCAACAGTCTTATTGTGTGGGGGAAAAAACTGTCCCGGAACCTGCTTGTTCTTGTCCGAATGCTTCTAAAGCGGGAGCAAGGAAAATAGTTTGTGGCTTGGGGTGACTGCTGTCCCTCTGGATGTTATATGCCTTCTTCTTGCAGCACTGGGTGTGGAGGTCCTGCAGGGCTGCTAGATCAGTCCTGGTAATGGTCTGTGCTGTCTTGACCACTCTTTGCGGAGCTTTACGGTCTGACGCATTGCAGCTGCCATACCAGGCCGTGAAACAGCCAGTCAGGATACTTTCAATGGTCAATCTGTAGAAGTTGACAAGTATCCTGTTGTCCATGCCGAACCTCCTCAGCCGACGGAGGAAGAAGAGGCATTGTGTTGCCGCCTTGATGACGACGCTGGTGTGCCGTGACCAGGACAGGTCCTCAGTGATTTTGTCTCTTAGGAACCTGAAGTTGCTCACTCTCTCCACTGCAGTGCCGGCTATAGAGATGGGCGCGTGGTCATTCCCCTGCTGTCTCCTGAAGTCCACGATCAGCTCCTTTGTTTTGCTGATGTTGAGATGGAGGTCATTGTCCTGACACCATGAGGTCAGGGTTCTCACCTCCTCTCTATAGGCCTGTTCATCGTTGTCGGTGATCAGGCCGATGACAGTGGTGTCGTCAGCAAACTTGACGATGATGTTGGTTGCGTCTCATGTTTAGTTGACGCGCTCTCAGGTGTGCACCGGATTATTTAGCTGTTTGTTATTTAGTTATTATTACAAAAAAGTGAAAGATGTATTTTCGGAATAACGCCGGTGACCTTCCTGACCCTGCAAGTGCCCTCTTTCCCAGGGTGACACCATCACTCTTGCCTGTACAGTGTACGTTTTTGCACATTTCTTGTTTTTATTAGTGATTATAAAATACCATTTGACATGCGCTGTCAGTCTCCCAAACGTGCTTGTCTGTGTTCTGTAGTTTGCTGCATTTCTCTCATGTTCTGCAATATTCAATTTAGAACCTTGCAGCCACTGAAAAAATATTTTTAAGCTTTTTTGTTTCATGTACAATCTGAAAATAAAATCATTAATGAACCTACTACACATTTTATTTAAATAGTTATAAACACAATAAAGGTATTCTGGATAGTATTTAAATGTACTGTATCACTCTAAGTGTAATTATTTACACATTTTAAATGTAGGCTTAACCTTTTTTTTTGTTTTTTACAAAATATTGTAGATTAATTGTTAAGGAACACTGATTCATAAACAACGAGTGTATCAGATACCTAAAGGAGCTATTTATTTATTTATTTGTTTGTTTGTTTGTTTGTTTGTTTGGTGTACGAAATATATGTTTCAGTGAACATGTTGCCAAGGCAGCAGATTCTGACATGAATCCCTGTATGGGACTGTCTTTCCTCTGTGCCCATTGTCATACAGTCACATGCTGCCTCAGTGGGCTGGATCAGAACCAGACAAGCTACTGTACACCTTTACAGAATGTATTATTAACATTTATTTATCTGACGGCATTGTCAAAGTGACCCACAGTGTTAGATGACCAGGGTATTCGAACCAGAAACATTCAGATTAAAAGACAACAACTTGACATTTAAATCAGCGCTGTCACACAGACAATCTGTTTAGAAAAGAAAAAAAAGAAGTTGACAACTATGGTATCACAGCTTGGAGAATAACAAAGACTTGAATTTCAGTGTGGAACCTCTGGAAATCACAGTTCACAGACCATGGACACTGTAGGGTGTGTTTGTAGCCATGGGCTCCATCTAGTAGGTTTGGGTAAGATGTACAGTTAAAGGGATTAATAAGTCCGACTTTAGACACCACACATACATATGCTGACCATATGTTCTCTCAAGAATACATACTTACAGAGGTTTCTCTCATCAGGTGTGATGTTTGAAACCAAGTTTGCTTGATTTTATCTGTCACATCATTTTGATCCTTTGACCCCCCACCTTCACCCCAATGCGATGGCCAATAGCAGAGAACTCATGCAGACCCTTAGTGTTGTCTGTTCAACTCTCATCATGTATTTATTTGAAAGAAGAAAATTTTGCTTTAAACAACACATCACCCACTCCTGTTGAATTTCATTTCGGGTTTAGTACCTTGGTGAAGGGAAAGACTGGGATTCATATGACTTAAAGTTTAAAGTTGTTAGAAATATCAAAATGAGAAAACGCAACAAAAATTGTGCATAAAGCCTTGTCTAATTGGAGTGTTATGTAATGGAATTAAATTCATGGAATGAAGTTTGTAAAGCTCTAGTGGAGAAGAGGAAAGAGAAGCTATTTATTGCGTTTTCACTGGTTACCTGGGTGGGAGGACTAGTGTTAAAGCTGGTAAGCGATTAAATAAATTTATCTAATTAGACATATCAGTGTGTGAAGACTTTACGACGAAAAACTGCGGCATCTTCCGCACGAGTGACGTCTTCACGCTCGTCGCGCATCGAGTTTCTTGGTACTTCTGATTGGGCGACAGTCGACGCTTTCATAAGCGTCCAATCAGAGCACGGCTCGGGCACGTACTCGCTCCGCTGACATGGCAGCTTCGTGACTTTTGATTCGACAATAGTCGAGGCTCGGAGAGCCATCGAATCGCAGCACGTCTTACTAGCCGAAGGCTGTGCCAACATGGCGGCTTTCTGAGTTTCAGGAAGAGGCTATGTGTAAATAAACACACTGTGAACTTCTACTATCTTTTATTGAGTGTTTTCTTCTCGTCATTAATGGTGTATTATTGTGCCGGGAGAAGAAATGTCAAACGACGGTAGCAAAAAGCAATTCTGGAAGAGGAACAGCGCCAAGGTTCCTGGAAGGTATGTGACGCGCTAAGCCAGCTCGGCTCACTCTTGGCGCTAGCATAGGAGGGCAGCTTGGAAAAGTTAAATGACCACAGCTTTGAGCCCGAAAAGGTCATTGTAGTCTTTAATTGTTCATTTAAAGAAGAGGGTTCTTATGAATATATTGACACGGGTTAGTAGTAGAAGAGAAACTAAAGACAGCTATGCTGGGGAAAGTGAGGTCTACAGCTTGACGGACTGTGTGTTGACCACTGACATTGCATTAGTTTCTTAATTTTCCAGTTAACTGGTAGCTGCAGGTTTTCTCGCTCAGGTGTAAAGTTAACTGTAGTTAACTGCAGTGCTGAAACATTGAAATGTCGTGAGAATAAGTGGAACATGTGACGACGTTAATTTCTGAAGTGTCTCGTTTTTTTGTAAACATCTCACATGTTAGCAAACATTTTCAGGGCAAACAGAAATGAGCTGGGAGATTCCTCAAAGACAGCCGAGATATGAAGTTTTTAAAATAAAGCAAAAAAAAAAAAATCACCCTTTTCTGGTCCCATGGCTTCCTAAAATCTGTTACAAGTTTTCAGTTGAGGTGAAGGAAGTAAATTACAATTAAAACATTCTCTTCATTGTAGCTAAAGGCAGTCACTCATAATCATTATACATAATAACTTACAAATTATAGAATACATAATTTAATCCTCTTACACTGTAAGGTACCTTGAATGAAAGAATCAAGTAAATAAAGCTATTAATCTACTATTATCATGGAAGTAAATAAATATGTGCAAAACATCCTTGGTTAATTTTTATAGAAGAAGAAAAACTAGCTTATAGAAAATGTGTGATGTCCAGATTCTGGATCTGTACACATTTTTACATGTGATAGCACTGCTTATGTACCCTTTTTTCCCCTCCATGCACAGGTCTTATTTTTTAATCAAAGATTTAAACCCAGCCTAGAACTATTTTTTGTTACAGACATTAGGAATGTTTTCTGTTATTTGTCATACATAAAGCAATTGATATTTAAATAACATTAAGTCACATATTTTTTCTTTATAAAACAATGATGACCACCCTCTATAGTAAAAGTGTGTCAAGTTATTGTAGAATGATAACGTAACCTAATACTGATTTTTCTTCCTCTCTTTTGCAGCATACAACATGTGTATGGCGCTCAGCACCCACCCTTTGACCCTCTCCTGCATGTGAAGTAAGTTTGGTGATGCTTTTGGGACTCTTTGATGCCCAGGGAAGCAGGATTTTGTCAGCATAGTCCTTTTAGCTCAACCCCATGCTGAAACTGTGCAAAAATGTACTGAATTAAGGCTATAAAATACTTACTACTTTGTTGTGATGTTTATTTCTTTGTATGTCAAAATTTAAACTCAAGCTTGCAACAGACTGTGTTTTTGCATTCATTTTCTTAATGCTTTTTCAATTTCTCAAAGTATGTTGATGTAAAATTATGGAAATCATGTTTTTTTGAAGTTTAGACTGCAATTTACAGCAAGGTGTTCAAACTACTAACGTATTATGAAATTGAATTTGCTCTGTAATTTTTCTTTTGCTTTCAGATTGCATTCCCATTTCCTCATTACTGTTACTATGGGGCAGTTTGCTTAAAATACTTGATTTAATTTGCTTTAGATTATCTCTACCTCAAAGTTTTTCTTTTTTGTCATTTATTCCATAGATTGTGTAGAGGTACTCCTGATATTTTAACCCCAAATATTCTAGAAACCTGCTACACTGACTTGCTTCAGTTTTTGCTTTTTTCCACATTTATTTTTTATTCTTGTAAGGTACACATTTGCGTTTAAAGGTGGTTTGCATAAAAATGCTTACAAATCCACTTTTTTTTTTTTTTTTTTACATATTCCTCCTGTGAAAGGTGTAGTTACAACAGCAAGATGTGAAGGCAGTAAAGTAGTGCAGTGTCTTTTTTTGTCAATGGTTTTCATATCCTCCTTAAATCAAAGCTGCACTCTGTCTTCTGACCAAACCAAATTTAGCTGAATTTTCTGTTCCGCTTCACTGCTCTATAATTTTCCATCTGAAGGTGCCTTGCATGTCCTTCTTGCCTCTTATGTTGAGACTCTGAAGGCCTTCCTGTCATGCACAAATTGTCATGCACCATGAGTAATAACTGCATTTAATACTTGTTTGATTAGCTCACTTATTTTCCATTTGTCATGTATACATTTTGAAATGGATTTTTGGAGGAGTTCAATAAACTAATTTTTCATAGCTTTCAAAGTATTTGTAGTTATGCTTATTTAGATATAAAGTCCAAATAACATTTTGCTTTTGAGGGTTGTTCACCCTCTTTTTGGTTCAACTGATTCATCAGACATGGTGAGTTAGTTTTGCAAGATGTCTGTTTTCCTGACAGACTAGTACGGGATATTCATGTTTGTGATCTGCTGGAATCAGTATATTAACTTTTCACTTCACACTTGGCCTTTTTGGACTTAGGATGAGTGGTGATGCTGAGAAAAAGAAAAATTTTCTAACTCAAGCAAGAGTGAAGGTGTTTATTTTTCACTTGTTATTTAAATAAACGTAAGACTAGAACAATCTGCAGTTCAGTACTGTTTTCTATATTTATGAAAGATATGAAAATGGGGAAATACACATCTGTGACATCCAAAAAAAATCTCACAAGATCCAGTATATCTTATTTGTACAAGGACAAAGTTACATCATTGGCTGGATTGTGAAAAATGTATGCTTTTTGTGTTCAGTTTAGTTAAAACTGGAAGCAAAACACAAATGACACCAGGAAAACCCAAGAAAGCCACCACCTTCCAGGAGTTTGAAAGCATCACCAGCGATGCCTGGGATGTTGGTGATGATGATGATGAGCTGCTGGCCATGGCTGCCCAGAACCTTAACATCGAGGTTGTCATGGAGACTGCCAACAAGGTGATTGAGAACCACAGCAAACTACAGGAATGGCAGCAGAAGCAGGAGAAAAGGATTGAGAGAGAGCAGCAGGAGGAGGAAGGCAAGGAGTGCTTGCAGCCGCAAGTAGAGGAGGAAGAGGAGGAGGAAGTGGAGGAGATAACCCCAGAATCTGTCCGCTCAGATGCCAGCCCAGACAGCAGGATGGTGAAATCACTGAGCGAGGCCTATATCAGCTACTCAAAGGGTGAGCCAGAGCTCCCACCATTGTTGCAAATAGTAAATTTTTCTTCTGAGCATTTCTGTAAACACTTCTTTGGTTCTTACTTTATTTGTTTATTTTACACAAAATAAGAAAACAGCATAAAAGTACAGTCGAGTGCGCTGGAAGGTCAAAAAACTGGCAGGCTTGCAAGGAAGACCTCTCCTGTAAATGAAAGAGGGGTTAAAACTGTGATGATGAAGGTGACCACAAAGGTTAACGTAAAAAATTTATAAACTGTTAAATAGGTAGATACCAGTACATTGAACAGAAATATTGAATTGAGAATAATAGATGTAAAAAATACTTTCAATGGTTCCATAATATATTTTTTCAGTAATCTTTTGAATAATGTAACAGATTAAGGGAAAATGTTTGCATACATGAGGACCTTGAAATTATGATGACAGTTGGCCTGGGTGGTTCTAAAATGGGAAATGTGGAGGTTCGTGTGGTTTATTTGTGGATACTTTTGTTGCAAACAAAACAGTTCTTGAAACATAAAGGAAGGAGACTACTTACTAGCCAAAAACAAACTTATTTGATAGTCTTTTATGTGGAAAATCAAAATGTCATGACTCCTAAACAAGGGGAAGGAGTTGAAAAAGTGGCTGTCTTATAAATCAGTGATAAGTGATATTGTACAGAGCTTCTGTACATACGTGTCCGAGCAATATTTCAGTAGGAAAGGTAATATATCAGACAATACAAGGGGATGACAAGTTTGGTGGAAAAACTAACAGCTGATTATACTAGTGTTTTTTTTGTTTTATTGGGAATATTGGACTTCCAAGTGACCTTACTGGTCAAAGCAGTCTTATAATAGAACTGGATCTACATAGGAATGATGGAGTCTCATGTTTGTGTGTTTCTCACTAAGAAAATGCAGCAAAAAAAATTGTTTGCAAACTGCTCTATAGAGCATAGAACTGGAACATCCCACTTTGATATGGAGATTGGAGGTGAAGCTGCAGCCTCTTAATGCTTCATTAGACAATGTCACTGTTACAGGGGCTCAGGTTGCTGATGCTACTCCAGAGCTTTCCCTCTTTGGGAATGACTAATGAGTGAAGGCTCTGAATTGTGCTTTGGCGATACAGAGGTGGAGGGGCACTACTAATGCTGGGTCAGTTGTTCACCCTCCCAACCTTGTTTCTCTTGACACATCCAGCAGAAGTGCATGGTGAGAAATCATCCCTCCAGCGCCAGCGCTCCCTCCCACAGCGGCCTGTCATCCCTTTGGTGGCTCGCATGGCGGACCAGAACACATCTGGGACCCCTGCCATGACTGAGAGAGAGGCGTCGCGCTTGGACAAGTTCCGGCAGGTTCTGGCTGGACCCAACACAGACCTTGGTAAGGTAGCCCAAAATGGATACACAGCAGAGTCAGTTTGTTCAGAATAATTCACTGATGAAACATCTGTTTGATTATATTATGGTGGCAGAGAAACAGCCCCTGGACCAGTCAGGACCATCTGTGCTAATTTTTCCAGTCACTAGTAGGGGCTTCTAACACTATAAGTGTGTTGGAAATTTGCAGCAATAAGGTTTTGCTGTCACTATTTTGAAGCTATAGTCACCTGGGTATTTGTCAAAGAAGTAGGAGTGATAGAAAGGACTGCGAACACACTAAAGAGACCTTTAGAATGGGGCGATATGTAAATTATGGTATTTAAGCAAAGTTGTTACTGATATGTCAGATCTTTGACTGTTTACAATGAGTTTGGTAATATGAAACTTCTGGAATATTGACCACAGCTCAGATGGTGTCATGACATTGTTGGTAAAGAGGTCACTTGGATGTTTTCCATATTGGGCAACCTTGAGGAATTTTCCTCATGGATTTCTTGCTTCCTATTGGAGTTGGCTGACGCATGTGGTGATTGATGGCCTCCTCTGCCACCTAAGAGTATGAGAAGGGCCGAGGATGTTTCCTTTTTTTCCACTGTAAATTTACAGTACAAATTATTAGGAATTTGATTTATTGTGTGTGTGTGTGTGTGTGTGTGTGTGTGTGCGTGTGTGTGTTTGGGGTTGGTGGGGCTTCAGCTCTCGTCTTTGTGCTCGTCAATGTTTTAATGCCACTCTATACACATGCACCTTTACTTTTGTGTTTCAGATAATTTAACTGTAAGGAGCTTTCTTGTCTTGGTTTTCTTTAGGCAGATTACTTCTACTGTGGGTTTCTTAAGTACCTGTGCTGTAGCAGGCTGTCATCGTTTTAAGTCTAGTGTATTTAGTCACTGACAATTGTCATCTAAGCATGTGATGAGGGGGAATTTCTTAGAGGAAGCTGAAAAAACTGAAAAAAATATTTTTTTTTTTTTTTTTTTTTTTTAATAATGAATGAAAGGTTCTGTGTTAGTGGTTGACAGAGCCTAGTTTGGTTTTCTTTAAAATGCTTACTTGTCTGAGGTGCTGCTCCATTGCACTCAGTAGTTAGTTGAGGGAAAAAATCTGTGGATAGAATGTAAGCCAGATGTTCATACAACAGCGTTCCAGCTATTTTGTTCACTCCTCATATTTTCTCCTCTGTGATGTGTTGCATCCTGTGTGGTGTTTTGTAGATTAGTGAAGATGTATGGATTGCTTTAACCATGGTGATTCATTCTTATGTCACCATTATGTCATGATTATGTCTGCATGAATCCATCTCTCAGGAGTATGAGTGTGTCCTGCGTCCTGTCGTCCTGCACTCAGTGCTGCGTTTGGGATGTGGAGTCAGGTTCTGTGGTGACGACTGTCAGCCTGCTGGCGCAGTCGTTTGCTGTGACTGACCATGCAGAGCCACCGGTGGCTTGGCCGATGGGTCGCCAGGGGCTTTGGCACCTGCTCCATATCTACTTGTTCTCATCACAGGAGTCAGAGCCTGGTGGAGACCGTTTTGGATGTAGCTGTCAAAGCTTTAGTAAACATGCAAGCTGACTGGCCAGCTTCTGACTGCAGGATACAATATAAACTTATGGAGGGCAGCAGCTAGCTTAGTGGTTACAGTTGTTGCCTTTGGCCACAGAGGTAGCAGGTTTGAATCCCACCTGTTGCTGTAGTACTTTTGAGTGTAGAATTTACTTCATTGAAAACTACATAGCTTTATAAATTATTTAAAAAAAGATGACCATTCAAAGTTGCTGTGGAGAAAATTGAGTGAGTGGAACAATATGAATTGAGGGCATAACTGGAATTCCTCTTTTCATTCTGCAAGATTGGAATTGCATTTGTGTGACAGTTTCAACAGGATGGGACATGAACAAATAAACTCTTTTGACTTGACTTGACTTGAACAGCAAGCACTGCAGCGATTCTCTTGTTGAAATGGATTTCCTCACCAATTCTGCAGTGTGTGATACTGCCCTCTAGTGTGTGGTTTTGACTTTCCTTCCTTTTACATGAAGGAATGTTTCTGTTTTTTCTTGGAATGATGGATGGGTGCCTTGTTTACTGGTTACCTCCCAGCATTTTTCAAAACTGTCTAGTAAAAGCATGCAGTTTTGAGCTGAACTTAGAGGGCGTTTGAAAGACACAGCGCAACTTGTACTTCTCAGTGCAACGTGTCCAAGAGATGTTTAAAAAAAAAAAGATTAGACCAGCTATGACACTAGTGAACAAATGCATTTGTGACCTAGATCACAGTGATGAGTAACATCAAAATTTACAAAATTATATTTACTCTGTCGTGCATCAAAATTTATTGCTGACTGATCCTTTTGTTTGTCTGGTGTTTGTGGTTGCAGTAAAATTGATATGAAATGTGTAGTGAAAGGTTTATAGCCATCATTTCTTTAGCTATGCCCCTTTCAGGAAGATCACATTATGTGATTCTTAGAAAGAAAACACAGTGAAAAACAGCATGTGTAGTTGATCCTGACAGATGCATGGTTGCTCCTGATGTTGATAGTGGTGCCTAATGTATTCGTACATGTCATCTGCGTGTGTGCGTGCTGCATGGGGGGTGCTGCCTGAAGAAGACTAGCCTTGTCTCCAAGATGAAGAGCATGTCAAGAGTGACAGGCTGCTTTCAGAAGTTAGAGCTCTGCTTAGGGGCAGCAGATGCCTGCCTGGGGGAGAAGCTCCCTCGCTCTCTGATAGCAGGGTTCGCTTCTCTTTAGAGGTCATTGCAGTGGATTTGGTTTGTTTCAAAGAGGCAAAGGGCCTCACCTGGCTGTTTCTGTGCTGGGAAAATGAAGGCTGTTTTATTTCCTTTGCTGCTCTCTAAGCTGCTTCTCTACAACTCTGGCAAGCTCCTTTCCTCCCAACATCCACACTCTCCAACCAGTCACAAGGTTGTGCTCCCTGCTCCTGTCTAGGGGCAACAGGAAGGAAGGTGTTTAGATTGGACTGCCCCCACCACCCCTTTTTGTGACTAACCTGTGCTGAGGTTGCCTAGGCGACCGGGCCCTGTTCCCTTGCTGTCTGCCTAGTGCTGTGGCTGAGGAGCTTCAGGTCCAGATGAGATCCTGTCCCTGCTCCTCTCTCCTCCCCTTACTGCTTCTGGCCTTTCTCACAGCACTTCTGCCTGTCACTATGTTCTCATGATGATAGTGTCTAGATTTATTCACTGGCTTTAAAAGCAGGGAGAAATAATTTAATTTGAATCGATGCAACTTGGTTCCTGTAGAGAGATTTGAGTTTAGTTGATCATGTTTTAATCAATTAATTCATACATATACACTGTGTGTGTTTGTTTATGCTCAGTGAATTCTGAATGTAGATGCAAACAGGGCTGTCTAGTTTCATGGGCCTATCATATATTGGACACAGCATCTGATAATGTTACTATTTGTCCTGATATAAATCAAGTAGAAGACAGAATTGGTGCTCAAATGAACTGGGAACATGAAGTCGCCAGCCTGACCTGTAGACCTGGGGTGTTGAAACCCCTGAGCAGCAGCGATCAATCACGCTTGTCCTGCTTTTCTTCTACTGACATTTGTCCTCTTGTGCAAAGTAGTTTTTTTTTTTTTTTTTTTTTTTGGGCTTTTTTCTGAATGATACAAATGTTGTATGTCCTGGTACTGCTTTGCTAGGCAACAAAAGAAGATTGTCCTCTCTGCTTAGATGCGTGACGTTTCAATGACGCTTTTCTCTGAAGATAAGAGACATGTGGTCTAGTTGCTGCCGTGGTACTTCAGAGCAGTAAATGAATTAATCAGAGCTACATGCTGGAACAGCAAGAAATTCCTATACAGGGTTTCCTGTGTGAAAATTTTGAAGGTCAGTTTGAAGTTGTAGGATTTGCTGGGATGTGTCTGATGTTTGGTCAGTGGTGGGGATGTTTTAGATCTGGATTCCGATCTTGTCTTGGTGCTCATACCAAGAGGGTTTTCATTTTACTGAGGTCAGGGTCCCTTTGGGTGGCAGCTGAGCTCTCTGTACTCTCTTAGTGAGAGTCTGTTAGTGCCCTCACCAGGCTTGTGTTTCTCAGCTGAGGGGTCTCAAGGTGCACTGCTGGAGAAGTAAGTAAATTGATGGCCTTTGTTGAAAGTTGGAAACATTAAACATTTTCAGTGTCTCTGATCAACAGATGTAATTTTTCAGGTTTTTCTGCCATAGAAGAATGCATTGTAAATGCATTATTTGTGGCACTGATAGCTGCATTAATGCACAAATCTTATTGGCCTTCATTTTCCCTCACTATAAAATTAGAAGCACTGCTCATTATGACGTGTTAGTTAGCCTTTCAATAAGCTCTTTTCCACTAACTCTGTCAATATCCTTCTTTCATGAAAGTATTGATCGATTGACTGCCTTTGTGGTATTGTGAAGATGAGCCATCTACAGTACATTGTTACCGACAGCCCGTCTTTACATACTGATGCGTGTCCTCAGGTTGAGTAAGCGGAGATGAAAAGACGGAAATGAAGACAGGCATAGAGGCTGGTAAGCAATACAAATGGGAACCTGCTTATAGAGAAAGGAAGCACATGGGGCAAACCATTGAAAGCATCTAGGTGTGCTCATGCAGAACTAAGTGGGGAACTAAGGCAGTTTTCCAGGCTGCCATGCATTCTGAGTTTGTTTTCAAGGTCAGTAGAGCCTGTCTTAAATTGGAGTCCCTTTACAATGACTTTCTGTATTTGCAATGGAGGGAAACAATTTTTTCCAAAGTGGTCCTCATACATATATATTAATCACAGCTTGGCAGTGGGTGTTTGGCCCAGTTCCCAATGTAGAAAGGTTCTTTGAACCACAGGGTGAGGTGGCCTGTCACACAGTCACCTACTGTGCAGCCCTGACCCTATTTTTTATGACATACAAAACAATAAATTATACTTGTGGAGCCACAATTTAACATTCAATCCAAATAATCTGGATCCAAGCAATTGAAAATGGTTTTTTACATCTTAGAGGTGCTAATTTGTCATTTTTTGTTGTGATTTAATGTAATGCATATATGGAGGATTGTGTCAGAATCCAGTGAGTTGCCAGTGCCTGGTATATAATGCAATTTTACAATGAAAGAGAAGGAATTTACAGTGTAATCAATTAAAGGAACCTTTGACATATCCCCAAAGGTGACAGGATGCCATGGTTTGTCCCTCTAGCCACCTACTCTGCATTTCATCTCCCCGTTCAGCTAATACAGAGAAGTATGTTTTTACTAGAGCTCCATTAGTTTATGAGCTCACTTGGACGTCACTGTGTCCTCTGTTTGACTTTTGGACTGTAGTCTTGTGTATCACAGGGACACACACATACACAAATGTCACAGGCAGGTTTTATGAAGTGTAAACCAAATTAATGTAGCAAATGGAAGAAGTTACACGTAGATGTGGGGAATTAAGTTAAAACTTTAAGTGATCCCCCACCCCCCATGTTTTATAAAGGATGAACATTGGCTAAGCCGAGGTTGTTAAAATGCCACTATGGTCTGACCAACAAAATATATAGGAAGAGTACAACCTCTATAGTTGCAAAAAAAATGCATATTTTTGAATGATTCCTTTAGGCTGAATTTCATTTATCTCTTTATTGTACTCATAAAATTGCTGACAGGAACCACATATTCTGAATGGCTGGTGGCCTCGCTCTGGCTTGCCAGCAGGATGTTTCGACCTCCGTCGGTAATGGCCGTTTTAGAAGCTAGTTGGCTTGCCAAGTACACTTCAGGAAACATTGGCTGTGTTTTTTCCAGGTTGCGCCTCGAGTCTGTAGACCTTGAGCCACCCCACCCCGCCAACTGTGTTTTCCACATGTTTCCTGCAACTCGCTGGTTTTGCTGCACGATGTTTGAATAATGCTCGCAGATGGCACGGCTCGGGCCAGGTGGTCAGCCGTTTCCCCTTGTGCCGTGTGTGGACGCGCTTGGCCGATAGGTGACTGCACACACAGGGCCTGTTACTCTCAACCTACCCCCTACAGCTCTCTAGAATGCTTGAAAGAGTGAGCTGAGTTGCAAGCTCCCAGTTTCCCTTTTACGCACTCTGTTGTTCATTGTATTCTTCATCTTTTTAATGCCCCCATGGACCAGAGGTGAAGTTGCTTCAGGTCTCTGATGTAAAAAGGCTGGAGTGAAGCCCAGGGGTTTTTGAGCACCATTACCTCAATGTGTTGCCTTTTGTTCAATATTCTTAACAATGTGTGTGCCATTTAAGGAAGCTGTTGAGCATATTTTCAAATCAAGGCTGTGTGCTCTCAATTCAAGGTAAGGATTCAGAAGTACTTTCAAGTCCACTCAAAAACTGTTGGGTGATGAAAATAGTCAGTTGATAAGGGGTATCAACTTCCTCTGCCAGGGTAAACGTATGCAAGTGGCATTCGTATTGTACCCTGCAGTCAGAGGCTGGCAGGTTAGCTTGCATGGCAGCTGGGGCACTGGAGTCCACGTGTGTGGATCCCTTAGGGGGACACCAGTTTTTTTTTTTTTTTTTTAAACACAGGTGTCCTCAGAGAGTCTGTTTCTTTGTTGTCTGTAACTTGCTTTCACATACCCAACCACCATGTGCGCCCCTTCTCATGCTCATACAGATACCTGCTTTTTCAGTCTCTAAAATAAACCTACTTGGTTGTGTTACAAGGGTTTTGTTTAGTTGTGTTCAACATGAGCCTTTCTGTTCACATTTATCTGGTAGACAATGAAGATGAAGGTCAGAATAAAAACCCTTTTCTTATATTTCTGTGACAAAGTGATGGAAATATGTTTTATTGGAATTTCTGCTCCCTTTTGACATTTGTATTCACTGACATTTCAGACTGAATAACTATCTATATGTCAAGATTAATTGCTTTATTTTACAGTTTTATTTGAACTTAAATATTTTTTTCTTTTGTATGCATGGCTTGTGCAAACATGACGCAGATGACGTGCCTTGATCCGATAGCATTTTGTTTGTCATTAAACAGAGTTCAAGTATGTTTTTATATGGCTAAAGGCCCAGTCTTACTGGATGTTGCTGAATTGATGTTTCCTCTGATTCATTTGATTGAAGCATTGGAGAATAATACACTCAAAGCAACTCCTTTATTTATTTATTTGTTTGAATAAAAGAAGAAAACATATGAATACAACAGAATGTGTGAAATGGATATCCCCTGCACACAAAATAAGCGTTAAAACTTGGTGGAAGAAGGCGAAAGTAAAATTTTATATAACAATTGTAAGCAGGCTGGCAACAGTACAGCAAAGAGAAATATTTAAACAGGGAAACAGATGTAAACATACTTCAACGTGCTATGTTATTTATATAGTAAATTATGCTGATTCAGTAGATATTTTTCAGCAATTTCTTGGAAGAGTGTAACAGACGAACATGATTTCAAATAGGCAGGAAGAATGTTTCATGCACGGAGACCTTTAAATTGTAATTTCCTGAACAATTTCTTTGTGATATTAGCACAGAGATGGGAAAACTAAGAATTTATTTATTTATTTTTTTGAGATCTTTGTAAAAATATAGTTTTCTTGTAAGCAACATCTTCAGTGCTGCTGTTGCAATGCTCTGAATCAGCTTTTTTCTTGCTTTTGCTGTGTTGTGTTGGGAACGTTTCAACGCCACATTCTGATGTGTCCAGTGCTAGAAAAGTGCATGGAATCATAATGCAGGAGTTGTGAGTGTGGGAGACTGTTCTCGATGTGTGTGGTTTATCCTCTGGTCACTTGTGCTTTAAACATTTGAGATGACAGAGAGCCATTTAGTGCAGCCTGCTTTCTTCCATCTTCCTCCCTCAGACATAGAGCAGAGTCATCCTGGCTCAGAGCATCCTGTGCGCTCTTGCTGCCAGGTGCTTTGGTGGCAGACCAAGGGCAAAGCTGTCTTTGTTTTCCATGGCATTTTCACCTGGTTACGAATAAACCTGTCGCCGGAGGCGCCCACCGTCGCTGAACCTCATGGCACTGAGTGGATGGTTTGTGTCTTCCCAAATGGCGTGTTTGACAGGCACCTCGCTGGGACTGTACAAGAAGGATGCTGATTGAGCTAATTACCTCAGCTACACGCTGGCGGACTGCACAGCGAAGACAGTTTTGGGTCTGTGTGACTGCATTTTGTGTGTGAGAGCAGGTTTGTCTTGACTCTGAAACAGAACAAGGACCAGGCCAGTATAAAGGCGTGCTCTGGAGCCACAGTGTTGCTGGGAGTCAGTCCAGATGCAGAGGGCGCTACCAGGAACTTTGGCGAGCCTGGTGCAGACAGCGCGAGGAGAACGAGGACAGGCTGCTTGCTGACACCAATGTGTGTAGGATGACAGTGATGAACGACAGCGCTCTCTGTCTGGAGTTGGCCGTTGGGGACTGGTCACTGTCCCTGTGGGCTAGCGTTATATTTGGCACTTGTGTGCTGTTTGTGTTTCCCCTTGTTCTGCCAGATGGGAGGTCGAGACCTCAGGATGTACGGGCCCGTTCCTGCAGGGACTGTTGACCGTACAGCCCTGTGTGCAGTGGAACGGTCAACTTCCACAGCATCTGTTCGGCCAGGTGAGGGGTCACTTTGGAGGCGTTTGTTCTCAGGGTATAAGCGGGAATCTAAATTTGCGCCTGACTTTCCTGACTGCGTGATAAATGCGGCGCAAAGGAACATAACAGATAGTTTAATTAAGCGGCAGGACACAAGATTCATTGGCTAATTCCTGCGGTTGACAGCGCAGATGAGGTTCTGTAGGTGTGAGCTGAGGCGAGCGGCCCATGCGTGCCTTTCCATAATGAATCGAGTACGTTCCCCATGAAGACCCCCCCCCCCCCCGAGCCCACCGTTCATTAACGTGATCATCAGACGTATCAGACCCCCATACTTTCTGTCTTCTCAGCTCTTTGTCCTCCTGCCTTCCTCTCATGTTCACGGGAGTGACTTTGGGCCACCAGAGCCCCACCTGCAGCTGTAGGGCGACATGTTCCACGACAGAGGAAAGAGAAGAGCTGCAAGGCCAGGGAAGTTTAAAAAAAAAAAAAAACTGCCTTAATAAGTCGCTGTCTTTGTTCTCGTTCAAAATGTGTGGGTGTAATCTTTGGAGATTGTGCCCACACCCCTCGCCATAATTTCAATGGTGCCACTTGCAGACAGTGAAAACGCAATGATAATTATGTCCCCCATTGCATTTTAATTGCCCCCGTGCAGCAGGGTCTGCAGAAAGCAAAGCCTTATGTTCTCAACATCCTGACAGGATTGTAGGAAGCTCCTGCTGAGGGCTTGCAGGAGGAGCCTACCTGGATCTGCATCTTGTTTGGGTTACTGTGGCTGAAAGTCTGCTTGAAACCTTCTCTAGAGCACAAATATAACATTACATGTTTTCAGCATTGGTACATCTTTTTACAATCCTGTTATCTTTTTTTATTTACTTTCCAAGGTGCTGCTGAGATGACAGAGAAGATATCTTCGCTAGAGTTTCGTAGGTTGTTGATGGTACCTTTTAAAAGCTTCTGTAATGGATTGTTGGTGCATGTGGCATGTGTTTGAACGGAGAGGAAAAGTTTCTGAAGGGAGAAAGAGGTTTCTCTTACTGTCTGGCAGAGTGCACTGTGGCACTGAGCCCTGACTCACCAGCCTATGTTCTCACACCACAGAAGTTCTTGCTTAGACCAGTGGGTTGAAAACACCTTTTGAGGCCCATGATCTGAATGCACTTAAAGTAGTTAAAGGTGTAGGAGTCCTTAGTAACGGTGTGTGTGTGTGCGTGCGTGCTTGCGTGCGTGCGTGCGCGTGCTGATTTTTATTGCTGCTCATATTTTATGATGTGTAATATGGAGGTCATCCATGAGATTTTGCTTGTCTATCCCATGTTATACACCAGTAGGTGGCACAACAGGTAGAGCTACTGCCTACATTCTGCTGTTGGATACTTAGCCTGCATCCATACAGTAAAACATCATGTAAATGTACTTTGTTCACTTTACTAAGTAGGGTAAGGGCAGTCACATAAACACGATACACAATGTCAGTTCAGGTTTGTGGTGATGCCTGCTGCTGTACCCTTGAATAGGTATCTTGTGCTTAATCGCTTAACCAAAACATCAGTTTTTAGCAAAGTAGCAAAAAATTCAAAAAGCAAATAATGATACTGTTATATCAAATAAATCTTGTCTAGATTTTAATCTCCCACCCTTTATGGTTTCTCAAGCTACAGTCCTACACTGCCAGACACTGTGAGGTTATCTCAGGCACCCATCAGGGGACCCTGTATGAAGGTGTACAATTTACTGCTGTCCAAAACACATCTGTTTTAATTAAATGCAGAGTGCCTGGCCCAGGGCTCATGCTGCAGCCCGATCACTTGCAGTTGACTCGGCTGCCTCTTGCGCTGCTTGCATGAGTGAGACGATGTGGTCTGATTCGGCACCTAGGAGATAACTGGGAATTTGTGTTGAATTTGGGTGCAGATTGTGGAGAATGTTAATGAAGGCAGCCAGACAAGTTTCTATGGGTAAATAATGAATGAAACCACACATGAATTGAGTCTTATTTCTTCTCTCTCTTCGTCTGCTCTCTCAATTGACTCTCATAATCAGGTTTGTCAGTGCATTTTTTTTTTTGTTCTTGGTTTTGGCACCAGTTTGAATACCATTGATCATCTATGGAGTCTTGTTGAGCACAACATCTAACTGGCCCCACTGAATTCAAGACCATGCTTCCGTGATACAGTTTGCGCTGAGCCCTCTGCTGTCTCTGCACGCTGCTCACGGGAGAGCTGGCTTTCACCAGAAGAGAGCAGTTTCCTGCATCTGAAGACCTTAAATTTCTCACTTTATGTGTTCTCAGCTTATTATTTCTTGCTTTGGTATTTGCGTGCCTTAGAATAATATGCAAGTGTGGCCATTATTGTTTCCCTGCTATCGGTTTTTCAATGTAAATCTCGCAGAACACATGGTCACTGAGACATGTCACAGCAACACGTTTGCAGGGTTCTGTGTCTTTGGAAGCTGTCTGTCCTTCTGTATGAGCACTGATAATCGTGGACTGCAGACCCACTGACTGCTTGGCAGCAGGCTTAATTTCAGGTCATTTTTCTGACCTGATGGGAAACGGTATGGCTCAGTGGGCTGTTGTGTCTGTGATACAGCAGGGGGCAGACTGCCATATTGAAATTTCAATGACAGAAATAACCCTGGACCGGATTTAGGGCTCTTAGTGAGATTCATTTAGCATAAGTGCTCCTTGCTTCACTGTGTTGGGTAAGGCTGCTGGAGGGCTGGTATGTTGCCCACTGTATCGGAGAGGATGGGCCCTCTGTTGAATTTCCCTGCAGCTAACGCGCAAGCATCAGATGCTGTGGTTTGCTTTACATGCATTGTATGCCTCTCAGCTGAGAGGTGAGTGAAAGTAGGATATTCTGCCAGTTTAGACAAAAAAAAATGCAGAAGTGGATTCCTGTTTGCTGTAGATGTTACAAGAAGTCATATATTCAATAAAGGCTTTATTTACACTGAATTTGTAACAATATTTTCAGGTAGCATTACAGATACTTCTTTTCTGTGAACTCTCTAATAAAGGAAAAGTGTGAAGAGGAGGAAAAGTTTAAATTCCAGATGTATTTTTAGCAAGGCGATGAGGGCTCTTCCCAGAGTAAATTGGGCCTTTTCATGAGAGGATTAATTCTGTTCTCTTCAGAAGAAATATGGATGAAGATAAGGTAGAATATAATTGAGACTTCTAAAGTCCTAAATCCCAAGTGATCCAGGATAACTCTGTGGGCTGCTATTTTTGTGTGGGGGACAGACCAGGAACTGGGGTATGCTGGGGAGGGGGGCAAGAAGTCTGAACTCTGGGAAGTCCTCCGGCATCAAAAGTCATTGTCTCAAATTCCCCTGGTCTGAGGCCCACCTTAATGTCCGGTCTGATCACATGCTTCTCTTGTCTATCTTGCTCTTTCTTGCAGAGGAGCTGCGAAAATTGAGCTGGTCTGGGATCCCACGACAGGTCCGACCAATCACGTGGAAACTTCTTTCGGTGAGTGATGCTATCCTCTCCCCCACCGGCTTTTTTAAAATAAAAATGGCAGTCGGTTTACCCTCCCTTTTACCTTCCCTTCTTATGCTGACATTTGGTGAGAGCTGTGACTTCTTTTTTCCTTAAATAAAATGACTTATTTTATTTTTATCTTTTAAATTTTTGTATTATGACGTGGTCTTTTAAATGATGTATGTTATTTGAATGATTCAGTTTTTGCATTTTCTTGACTGAATGTCTGTCTCCTTGATTTTTTTTTTTTGGAATTTCTGTGTAATTTAAGTGCTTCTATAAAATTAATTTTTGGGGAGTACACCCTTCAGCTCTGATGCAGCTCCGAGTGATGTCTTTTCCTCTTTGGTCATCAGAAACGAATGTAACTGCAGCATAAGGCTGGTTCCAGGTCCTGGTTTGCATCAGTTACACTAGCAGCTGCATTGTGTGCTAAGGCTCTAGGCATTGCCAATAGAAGCACCTGTTAAGTGCTACATGATTGCTGTGCTTAACATACCTCTATATGTATTTAGTGGATGGAATGCTTTTATTGTTTGCTGTATTGGGAAGGACTTTCATTTTGGGTTCTCATCAAGGGTTTGTTCATCTCTCTTCCTCACCTCTGATCCCCTAGAGATAAGCTCAGAGAATCACGATTATGTGTCAAAATGTCCCGGTTGCCTAAATCTGCCTAAATCTGTGCTCTCCTGTTTGAATAGCTGAAGGAGAACAGAGGACTTTGTCATTAAAATTCAGAAAATGTGCTGCATGTCCCACATCTGAACCCCCCTTCAAACAGCAGTAGGGTGCGGTGGCCCAGGTTCCAGGCGTGTGTGGTTCCCTCTCCCAACCGAAGGACTCAAAGCATCTGAGCGTTGCTTGACCTTTAAATCCTCTCTGTATCATGATGCTCTCGATATGTGCCTCTGAAAAATGTTTCTCCAACGCCTCGAATTTGTATTCCATAAACTGTGTGCGACACAGCGAAAGCGCGCCGTCGTGTTCCCACGACCTTCGCAGCTCAGAAAACTGCTCTGCCACAATTTAATGTATTCTTTCCAGTGGCTGGTTAGCTGTGCTGACAAAGGGACAGAAGGTGTGTATGTGTTCCCCCCCCCCCATGTCACAAAATTATTTCATATTTTAATTTCTGTACCTGTAAGAACAGAGGGCCAGTCTTTCTCTCATTTGCATCTCAGTCATTAGTAAATCTTTATTGGAGGATTAAAGAGAATTAAAAAAAGATGCACGCATAAAAGCAGTTGGTGGGCAATTTCTTCGGTGTTTAACCTCAATTTGCCTCTTGCCATTGTGCGCGTGATAACGTATTGTCACTGGCTGCTTGCTCAGAGTGCCGCGCCCAGGTAGCTCTCTGCAGTCTTTCAAAATGGAAATCAAGGGGGAATATTGAGTGTTTGCCACCTAATGAAGCACTTTCTCCTGCCGAGGGAGGCTCTCTCCACTAATAAGCTTTAACAGGGAAGGCACTGGCTGTCGCCTGTGCTGCTGTTGCCAGGCAATTTCTCCTGGAGCTCCTGTTGGTGAAGTTTTGTTAATGAAGTGTGCTTTAACGGAGCGTGGGGACGTGGTATCGCAGAACCGCGGCCCTCACCTGTGTGGGTGGTCTGTACCGGGCCTGGTGGTGATGTATGGGCCTTGTATTAGGGGCAGATGGTGAGTGTGTGAGTGGGTGGGGACAGGTCACAGAGATGGAGCAGAATGAGAGCCTAGATGACAAGGTGCAAAGATGTCCCCTAGTGCTAACCTGCAGGACTCTTGGGGACTCTGGCATGTGGAAATGGTCAAGCAGACAAATGGAGAAACTTGGGCCTAATGGAGGACGAGCTGAAGGAGGGCACCCATTTATATCTCCCCTGTCAGCGTGGGGCCTCGGAGTGTCTCTCGATCGACCTTCATTTGCCTACGGTGTGCTTGTCTGCCATCAGGCCATAAAACCAGGGCCATAATTTTACTGTAATCAAGCCACAGCGATCAGGGCCATCAGGCTTCTTGTCAGGCATGGTGGGGGGCTAAGTGGCTGTGGGCGTGTGTGCGCATCATTGTGTGTCTGTGTGGGCAAGGGCTGTGCGATGAATCTACACCATTTGAAATCATCCCTTAACAAGAGTGATAACTGGACCGAGCCCTGTGGGTACCGGGGGAGTGTGCCGGCTCCGTTTGAGCTGTGACTTTAATGCACAATCGATCCCCCCTCCCCGTCCTGCTGACTCCACACAACCTGCTCCCAGGCTCCCCGGGAACCTGTGTGGACGCTTCCCTAAGTAGAAATCATTTCTGTTTGTCAGTTCTCTAGTAGAAAATAAAGATTTAATTTACTCTGAAAATTGATTCTCCTAAAGCCACAGAAAGAGGAAGAAAAGATACAGAAAGATTGGAAGGCCAGATTGCCTGTTTACTGTAGCTCAGCATATATTAAGTGTAGTGTGGAGCACCTGACAGGCTGGCGATCGCCTGGGGAAGAGCTCTGAGTTTGGGTGTGATGGGACAAGGCTACTGCTTGTCATTTCCTGATTTGTATCATTTCCTTTTCGCAGCCTTATGCTGGCTCTTGCGACAGATTGTAAACTTTGTTAATGTAGATCCATCGCACCATATTCACACCACTGTACTCCTCATAAAAATCTGTGCAGTATTGTCCTCTAATCCACCGTAAGCTCTCAATTAACCTCGAGCAAAGGGTTTTAATGTGTTTTTGTTTATGCAAATAGAGCCCTGAAAGGACAAACCAGGAAAATGCTAATACCTTCTCAAAGCAGTATCCTCCCATAATGCCATTTTCTCAAATGACCGGCAACCTTTGTTAGCACAGTTTTGTGTTTGTTCTGTGTGTGTAAAAGAAGATGCCGTAAATGGGCTTTTAAAAATCAAAGCTGTGCAGCAAGCGCATGCGCTGAATTTGTGCGCTGAATTTGCTCACTATTGAACAGTAGCAGATATTTTTGGCCATCTATCCGTGTATCCATTATCATTAATGGCTTTGTCCTGCTCAGTTCGTGGCATTCCAGAGCCTATCTCAGCATCACAGGGCTTGAGGCTTACATACAGCATTAAAACAAAGTGCAGTTCGTGAGTTTGTGGAAATGAAAAATCGTGATCACCAAGCCAAAAAAAAAAACAAAAAAAAAAAAAACTGAAATTGTCTTGGACAGATGACTTTGCATGTCTAGTCTCTTAGGGACAACTGACCTTCCCAGTTAAATGCAGCCGGTGAATAAAAGATAACATTAACCTTTAGCCACACAACAAAACAGACAGGTACAAATATCTTGTTCTGTGTGTTAAACATGATGCCTTTATGTGTGCATGGTGCAGTGGATAAAAGACCAAGAGATTAGTTATCCAGTGATAATATATGCACCAGAAATTAATTACGTGGAATTTCCACCCTAGAATTTAAATTGGACAGTTTTTATTCTGAGGCTTTTTTTTGTCAAATTTGAATGCTGGCAGATAGATGGCTTTTTCTGTGGACAAATGTTTCCCTGATTAAGACTCCCGCACTCAGATTGAGCTCAAGTTTTTCTTAGCGGTTCATCTAAATATGATGCATGCCTCTACAAATGCATTCTTAATGTGAACTGTACTTTGAAAAATATGTTCAAACATCAAATTACCTGTAAAACATTTTTCTTGCTGTTCTGTTGTTTTTGTCCTATTCTGCAACACAATTGTAACCTGACAAAATTGTTTTGACAATGACAGTTCAGTTAAATTATTTTGCCAATAAATTTACTCAGAATATAAAACATGTCTATGCACATTACCAGAATTCAGATGTAGGAAAAACACCTTTTACTTAGCATATTGTTTTTATTTTCCCTGCCCTTTGAGCACAACTTAAACTTTTTTTAAACTCGGTTTTCTCACTTGTTTCTTAACCTACCAACATGACTTGCTTACTATTGCAAGCAGTCTTGCTGGCTTAAAAGGAAGTATTTCTTCAAGTTCTGTGCCGAGTCCCCAGAGGCGGTATTCAGGAGACCTGGCCTTGTCGTTGACTGCTGCCCAGAACTTCCAGAGCCTTCTGTGAATCGCAGGCCCGTGGCTCCAGGGACAGGCCTGTGCTCTCCAGATGAAGGCTGCTGTGACTCGCTCTCCCAGCTCTGGGTGAAGCTTTATTATTCTGAAGGGCAAATCTGCACAGGCGATTAAACAATGTTTCCCATTTAGTTAATATTGATGGTGGGGCGCTGTGACAAATGGCCTCCCCTCTTGCAACAGCTGGGGAGAGGGACTTGATGAAGAGCCGTGCCTTGTTTGGGGTTTCATGCATTATTTAGGGCCTGCAGTCCTCAGAGCTTCTCCACATTTCTGGCAAGCTCTGCTTCTCTGCCTGCACTCCTCCTCCTTGAACATTTGCACCCTGTTTTATGCCCCCATTCCCTGGTTGCCCCCCGGTAGATGGATGCCGGTTCTTGAGCAGGACCCTTCTCTGTCCGGCCTCAGTGGCCTCCCTAGGTGGATCTGCGTGTTTGGTTTCCGCCCTGTATTGATTTCCCCTTTGTCAGAAGCAGGGTGAAACGATGCTATTTCTGCCCGCTGAGTGGACCATCACCAAAGACTTGTAACAAATGTCAGATGAAGAGGTGACTCAGGACAGACAGTAAGACTTAGATCTGCGGAAAAAAAAAAAAAACATCTCCTTACACTGACAATGAAAGCTGTTCTGTCCAACTTGTTTTACAGATGATTAAATCTGTTTGGAAATACAGAACGGTGCTCTAAAATTTGCTCTTTTCTGTTTGGCGGTCATATATCTCCAGTGCCGATTTACAGATGCAAAATTCAGGGGTGTCACTGCAAGAGAAGGTGTCTTTTTACATCGGATCACATTTGTTTTGTGTTTAGTGCTGGTCCTGCTTGGCTTTTTTGATCAAGTACGTAGTCTTTCACATCCGCCTCAGGTGAGTGTAGTGGAAGGAATACATCAGCTGTAGTTTTTCACAGTGCATGGCTTATTGTAAAATTATTACTTATTTGTTGTCTGTGGGCTGTGCAAATTAAATTATTTACAAAAAAAACTTGTATGTATTTTTTTGATGAAAATGTTGTGGTAAAGTTGCCAGAAATTGCTAAAACAAATATATTTTGGGTCTGGCAAACTTGATTGGAGGAAAAAACATTAAAAAAAATCTGTCACTGTTTCATATTGCAATTTTTGATCTTGCAGTTACTGTTTTTATTTTTAATTTATTAGACGTAGAGGAAAATGGACTGAATACTACAAACAAAATGTGAATGTGACCAATATAATATGCACTAATAGGATAATAATACTGCATTGATCTGCCTCATCTGTGCTCTTGGTGGCATTACTAAAGGGAGACTGAACTCCAAAACATGTTTGAACAGCCAGACTCACAGAGCACAACAATGTACTTTTCCTAAAGCTCTCAAAAACATTGAACACAGACAAGATTAACAATCTCCTTAATTCCCAAACATGGTTGAACACATCTAGCTACAAACATGTGGCAGCATTGCATTATGGGAGAGCCAGCCACAGCACCCTGCGTCACCACTATGACATTGATGCACTTCTGTAAATTCTGTACATCCATCACCTTCAGAAGATGTTGGTATTGGAAAGGGAACAGGAGGACAGGAGACAAACACCAATCAGGTTATATCCAAATTTGTCTTATCACAAGGCACCTTATCACAGGGTTTTCCTGTGCCATTTAACACTGTTTGAATTTTACACCTGTAACAGCATTTGATCAAGGTGCTTCGCATAGTAAGAATTGCATGCTGTATAAATCAAAGTAAATTTTAAGTCTTCTTTGACAATGGTTATCAGCTAAATAGAGCTTAATGATAATGATTCTGTTTCAGCATTTATTACAGAGAAGTGTTCTGAAATGCATATACAAAAATAATAGAATTTTCTAGGTATGTACATAATAATATAAACATACGTAATTCTTTGCTAAACATTTTTCCTATGGCTTAAGCTTATGTATTTAAAGCTCATTAAGGCATTCTGAAAAACCTTTCACTACAGCTGTAGAATTACCTATATTTCTTTAGTAGTGCAGTCCTGTTGCCTACACTTACTGCTGGCTGTTAAATCCAAACAAGTGAGACCTTTGAAACAGGGTGCTTCAGTGGTGCTCATCCAGGATGATGCTTCTGATATGAAAACTGTGTACGGATCTTCAGTGGCTTCCTTCATGGTGATTGTTTGGTGTCTTACTTTGATACCTTAAACCCCACAAAGTCCATTATCTGTTAGGTTTAATTACACTGACATATGCTAATTGCCCCTATTTCTGGTGTACAGGGTCTGTGTGGAGCACATACATCTTGTTGTAAAAGCTGTCCTGGTGCTGGAGTAAAAAATGGGCGCGTGGGAAGCCGTTCGTGTGATTAATGGATTTCTGTGGCTGTAAATTCCCTTGTAATCAATTATTTTATCTGGAGACTTTCTTTTTGTGGAACAGACATCTGCTGTGCATTTCCACTGGAACGATCAAGATTGAAGTTTGATTTTTAGCTATAGGGCTTAACGGAGGCTTGAGTCCCAGTCAACATTTCCCACCCTGTCAGATGCCCTGTAGTTGTCTTGGATGGACCTTGGGACATTTGACCTTACCTTGCAGTGTGAAAATATATATTATGTCTCTGGATGTTCCATTGTAGGTAACTTTTTTTTAAAAACGTGATCTATGTTTTGGAAGTTGTCTTGTAATGGAGGCTCCTCACCATAGTCGATTTACACGCACCTGCCTCTCTAGTTGTTTTCTGCACTTGGAGACTTACGTTCCTCATTTGCTGGGAGTCAAGCAGACAGGTATTTTATCCAGAAAGCTGTAGTGCACAAGTGATCTGGGCCAGTAGAGAGGAAAGCTGACTCGCTGGGCGTTTCAGGTCTTCATGTTTTCCCATTTGAAGCAATGAAAGAATCATTGCAGGCCCGCAATTGTTTTATGACGTGTTCCCACTGAGACCACGATGCCGCTGGCTTATGCTGCGGCTAGAAGGAAGCTGCATGGTTTCACGCAGCGCCTCATGTTCCTTCCCTTGTTAAACAGCAGCCAACATTGTTCTGTCGGAGCGAATTGATTTGAACGTGTGCGAACGGTTGACTGTTGCTCTGTGCTCCCTGCAGGGCTACCTTCCAGCCAATGTGGAGAGGAGAGCAAGCACACTGCAGCGCAAGCGGCAAGAGTATTTTGGCTTCATTGAGCAGTACTATGACTCGCGGAATGACGAACACCATCAGGACACCTACAGACAGGTATGGCTTCTCTGTAACCCTTCTCTTACCTACTCCTGCTCCTCTGTTTTCCAAGTGTTCAGGTGTACCAAGTTACAAGTTAGGGCATAGCATGTTTGTTTGTCTGGAGTTGATGTGGTACCCCTGGAGTAAACCTGAGGAGCTTCCTGGGAGAAGACAGCCAAGAATCATTTATAGTGCGTGCTGAGACAGCAGGACTCGTAACCTAAATTCGGCATCATCCAACATGGACAAAGCACCTGGACGTGGTTAACAGCAGTATACCATCACTGAAAGCACACCCTTCATGATAGGAAGTGGATGCTAGATTCACCAAAATAGGCTCTTCAGGCTCTCCTTAAGAGATGATGGCAATGTTTTGTTTTTTTAAGAGGTGTACAAGACTGAAGAGACTTCTGATTATCTCTGCTGAGGGAAACTGGACTACGTAACCTCCCGTGCTAACCTCTGCTGACTGAACATTGGCCTCTATACACATGCTTTGTTAGGGGATTGTTCGACAAAAGGATCCGGTCCTGAGACAGGATTACAGATACAGCAGGCCTCCCATAAGTGCTTCTGTTCATGCCTGTCACATCCAAATCAATGACTCAAGGCCGTAAGATGAACTCTGCAGAACCCGGTCCTCATTTTCTACAGAACCGAAAATCATTTTGACCTCTCAGCTTTGTAGGGGAGTTTACTGTCAGGTCATGCCTTGCCTCCCTTGCCCATCCTTTGTACTTTTTAAGACAGCAGCTTTTCAGGACAAAGGATTAATTGATTTGAATCTGTGAATATTTCTGTATGTTAAAACATCACATGTAAATTCCTGAATATCTTAATGATGGTGCTTCTGTTAAACTTTTTTTTTTTTTTTTTTTTTGGGGAGTACTAGGTATGGTTTCTATCTCTGAACTCCCAGCTCTTTAAGCATCCCCAGCTGGGACTGTCTTGTTCTAGCTCCTGTTCTTCATTTCTTGGAAGTTAACTGTCATGCTTCAAGGTGACACTGTCTAATAACGGCCTCCCCACGCCCTGATCAGAGTGCCACTTTCTGGGGAGCGTCTGAGTGCTATCACTTTGCATATATTTTAAGTATATATTTTCTCCATATGGAGTATAATGAATGTTTTAGGGTTTAGTTGACTTCTTCTCAAGGCATTACGGACAGAAAAAAAGAAATTTTCCACAAGTCAAAATTAAATGACTTGTTTTACATGTACACATCATAAAACACCTCTAGCTCTGTTTTTTTTCCTGAGCAGGTTTGGTTGTAAAAGCAGTGACTTTCTTCGAGGCAGCTCATGTCTTCAGGGATCCTAGGTGTTATCCAATATGTCCATTGTTGACTGTTTAGTTTGTGTTTCTGTTGCTCTCTCTGCACTGTCAGATTCACATAGATATTCCCCGTATGAGTCCGGAGAGTTTAATCCTACAGCCGAGAGTAACTGAGGTAAGAGCGGTGGGTCTTACTGGAGCAGCTATGGGGTCTTTGGAAGCATGCCAGTGGGCCTTCGGCACCAGTTCTGTCTCTCTGTCTCTGTTTTCCTCTGAGACCTCCAAAAGCTGCTCAGGGCAACAGGCTCATCTGGATGTCCACGGGACTGAAACTTACATTAATTTCAGCCAGTAAACTATAACCTGCCCAGTGCTTGACCGGGAGATTTGGCTATTGATTGGCTGACCAGCGATTTAACAAGAAATGGTCGGAAGGACCCATATAACTTCCCCTACCCAGCCAAAGGGTGGCCGCACATAAGAACTGATCGGAGCCCTGAGCAGTCAGTCGGCCAGTCCAGCCGTGATTTGGAGAGCCATCTCTGCTAACTTACTCCCACTCCCGTCCCCCCATGGCTGTTATGAGCCCCGGCTAACCTGCCTGTGCTCCTGTTTGTGTTCTTTCCCTGCAGATTCACATTGACATACCAAGAACTAATCCCCTTATTCCTCTCTTTCAACAACCTTCCGTGCAAGAGGTGAGACTGAGCCGTGTTCTGCTAGCGGTCCCCTCCCGCACGTGCCATGCATACACTGTCACAAAGACACGTAGTCACAGGTACACACACATACATATTCCTGTACTTACTTTTCTTTGGCATCACAGAGGGTTTGCCTTCCAAAACCAGTACTGGAGAGGGGCACACTTTACAAGGACACGGGACTAACTCCCTGTTTCTTAAAGATGAGCTCAAAAAGGGTTCATTAGTATTCTCTCATAAAACCATTACAGACAGAGCAAAACTGGTCCAGGTAGTGTGTGAATTGTGTGACTGTCTGAGAAACATCTTTGGGAAAATATGCCTAGGTGATGTAAGGAATTGTTACTGGAAAAACAAATCAGCTGAACAAATCAGATAATAAATCAGATAACAAATGCAGCACTCTTTCACTCATGACTCCCTAATTTTGGCATTGTCTCTGGCTTATCTGTGTGTTTCTGGGGGGGGGGGGTCTCTGGGCTGTTCAAGGAGAGTGTGAGACAGGTCTGCATCTGTGTGTCTGCAAATTTGTATTCCCTGTCTTTGGGAATCTGTCCATGTTGCGTGTGGGGTTTGTGTGTTTAAGTATGTGTGCAAAAACTTGTGGCTTTGTGTGTTGTTTTTATATAGATTGTGTGCATGAGCTCATTGTCATGTGATGTAGTGTCCACAAAGATGTTCTAGGTTTGGTTAACTAAACCACAGACCCAGAATCCTAATGCTCTTCTTTAGCATCGTGTTAGCTTAGATGCCAAATATTTTTACCTTTCACAAAAGTATACTGGCTTTTTTGGTCCTCTGTGTCAGTTATCAGAATCAAATTGCTTATTTGGTAAATGCAAAATCTTTCATGGTTGTTATATTTCCTCTCTCAACAGACGCATAAAATCTGCATATTGAAAATCTGTAGTGCAATAATCAGCTGACAGACTGCAAGTAGACAACAGTTGAAGACACTTTTATAACCATTTTATATGAGAATGGAGGTGATGGACTTGTGCTTGTTATACCTGGAGAAATATAGCGTAGCTGAGCATGTCTGTATCACCTGAAAGGTTTTGAGTTAGTGGTTTTAGACCAGTTTTCCTGATCTTTTCCAGACACCCACACATGCACACACGCACACAGTGCCCCTTGTTTATAGGTCCATCCATAACCACTGCATGCTCCCAGTTGTTGCATTATTAATCCTGCTCCCTGGGACTTCTGCTGATTTCCTGGCTACCTCTTTGCACAGCTTACACCTTTTTGTTTCTCTCCTCATGAGTCTCGCCAGCTGCATAAAAACACGCCTCATCACCAGGGCTGAATACATGCCAGGTCACATTTCCATGACTGCCTGTTAAAAAGTCTTCATCAAGGGTGTATAGATATGCTTCATTTGTGTTTCTGCTGCTTTGTTTCATTGGCGTGTGAGTTTTTGTTGGGCTACTGTTGATCCAGACTGGTGGTGGGGGGTGACTGATTTACTTAAGTGCCGGGCACAAGATTCATTCATTGTGTTCAATGATTCATGCCGCCAGCAGAGTTTGGGGTTATAGTGTTGAGCAATTTGAGGCACTCCACCGTAAAGTAGTACTCAGAACATAGCGAACATTGAGATTTGTGTGCCTCAATTCCTGATTTTGCATTTCTTTTGAGAGGCACTTGCTCTAATAAAGAAAAAAGGGCAGAGAACAAACAAAATCTTTCCAAATTGATTTAGTTGAACTGTAAGCATTAGACAAAAGCAGCTGTTAACGTAGCTGTATCAGGCTTCCTCAGCATGGCCTGGCTGTCCATTGATTTTGGCAGCTGCCTTAAGCATCCTATTTCTACCTCCCTGTGGGTGATGGTGGTGGACCACTGCACCCTCTAGTCCTGCAGAAGGGCCTTGGGGGTGACGAGAATAAGTGGCCCCTCCTGTTGCATTTTTGTCAGTATGGCTCTATAAATACGAAGGAGTGTTATAGTGTATCTAGCTGCCACCCTATACTCAATAGACCTGGGTTTGAATCCCACTTCCTCATCTAGTGCTGTCGAGCAAGAAACTTATCCTACGTTGCTCTGGTAAAAATGATCCTTCTGTATAAAGGGGAAAATAATTGCAAATTTGTTAATATTGCAGATCACTTTAGAGAAAAGTTTTAGCTGAATGCCAATTTTCTTTTTGCTTATTTTTTTGAGCGGTTTAATGAAGGCATTTAGTATTTGGAAGTGACTTTGACAAGACTTAGGTCTGTGTGACACAGTTTAGTCAAAACTTACACATGGGGGTAAAAAAAATGAAAGCATTTACAGGTCTTATTCAAGTTGATCTTGGTCCTCTTTGTTGAGCTGACAGGAAGGTGAAACATTAAAACTGTCTTGTGCTGCAGCCTTAAATGAAGATAGAAGTGTTTTAAGTTTTAATAAAAAAAAACTAAGCACAGAAAAATTATAAGTAAAGTCCTTGGGAAGCAGTAGTTGGAAGCTGGGTGAAAATGCAGATAAATAATCGAAAGTGTTGCGTGTCATCTATTTTATCCTTAGATGTTCGCTCCTTGCATCCAGTAACTGAAGATCACTGATCTTGACCTGAATCTATAAATACTAAAATTCATATTGGAGCATGTCATTTCATGTCAGAGAGCAATGCCCAGACACATGTGGCTGAATCTTCCTTTGCTGTTGGCTTGTCCTCTAACAATTCTCTGCTTTGATAGCCAGTAAACAAATCATTCCTTGGACCCACTTGAGTGTTTTTAATCTAAATTATTTTTGTGGAGGAAGGATCCGCTTAACTCGGTGAATTGGAGGGAAGTGATGGTGCACTGCATGCAAGACTCAGCACAAGCCCCTATGTAAAGAACGTATGAGTTTGTTTCACAAACATACTCTGGAATGCCTCTGTAGACATACCATACCTGCTGGGTTTGGCATTTTGTAATCAGATATTCATGCTCTTAACCAAGAGGAGTTGGTAATCAACTCCTGTACTTTTTCCAGTTTTTGTTCTTATTGAGCTCTTGGGTGTTTTGTGATTCTTTTAACTTTTTAAACTTGTCTGTCAGATATTTGAACGCATCCTTTTCATCTGGGCCATCCGGCACCCAGCCAGCGGCTACGTCCAAGGCATCAACGACCTCGTCACTCCCTTCTTTGTTGTCTATGTCTTCGAGTACATTGGTGAGTTCTTCACACTTCTTTTTTCTTATCTCCAGTGCCAAGAAACATTAAATGTTCTTTCTTTTTCCAAATGGATTTTTGCTGTTGTGTATTGCTGTTCTGCCAAGTAATTTTTTGCATACCAGTTTATTAGGACTCGCCCATGTGGAACAGGCCTGGTAATGACTTGACTTCACCGAATCAACAATAATGCAGGCCTGGCTTTGCTGGGAACTAGATAGCTGGGTACTGTCCATGGCTTAAGGCTTTGTAACTATGCCATGGGGATTTGTTCCCCTCCGTAGGCATTGCCTCTGGTAAGTCATCAGTGTTAAACACATTAGGCTTAAAGAGCGCTAAAGAAAAAGCAGCAGCTTACAGCCATGTGTGAGGCTGAGCTGGCTTCAGTGCCTATCCTACGAGTCTTTCCCCTGGCAATGTGGTTAATCTGATCACATTTTTCCTGCGGTGTCTGCTCTGAAACTTGTCTTTTTTTCTTTTTTCTTTTTTTTAAAAAATAAATTTATTATTTTTTTTTTTTTACTTTGGGGGGGGGGTGGTTGGAGTTTGAAGCTGGACTCATACTATTGCTAGGCAACCAGTGACCACAAATGCAGCAAACGGCTTAAATGTCAGCAGCATAATTGAGAAATCAGTGCAAAAAGCTAACATAGCATTAACATGACTGGCAGTGACGACGCTGATCTCTCAGTATTGGATATCGAAGCATCAAATGAAGGATAGAAAAATACCCATGAGCTCTTGACACTTTTTGTCTTCCAGTGCTCAGCCGAGAATATGCTTATATGTCTGTGTTGAATCTCTGCAATGTCATGTTCTGGTTCATTTTTGTCAATACTTCAGACTTCTGTTTGGAGATTCAAAAGGACAGATATCTCATTGTTTTGTGGTGTTTACACAGTCACAGTGATATTTGAAAGTAGCAAAACCTTTGGTAGAGACAGAATCACACTTAATGTGCCAAGTTGGTGCTTTTTTCTGCAGTAAGGCATACTCTACTTATGCCCCAGTTGCTAATGTGTGTCTTTGTAATGTCAAGACAGTTCTGCCATTGTTGAGTCTGTTCCCGTACTCAGAAGTTCAACAGATGATGTTGTGGGTAGAAATGTCCCCTTGCCGCCCTGATTGGAATCCCACTCCTGCTGTAGACCTTTCAATCTGTATACTTATGTCTCAGTCTACTCTGATAAAATTGTCCAGTTGTATAAATGGGTAAAAGGTAAGTAGCATAGCATACATTCCTACCATTATTGTTTCCTTTGACAAAGAAGTCAACCAAATGTAAACTGCAGTCTTTCCTTCAGTTCAGGTCTGCTAGGCTTTCGGTAAAATCAACAAACCTTTTCGCTGTTACAAGCTCAATATATCTGATAAGTGTCTTTCATCAGTCCTTTGATGGGAAAAAGAAAGGAGTTACACTGGCAGCATTTGGGATGGAGAACATGTTGGTCCATGTGACTCCCTTGGCAGACTGATTTCCACTCATTCTCACTTTTTTTTTTTTTTTTAACTGCTTATCCTAGTCACGGTCATGGTCTGGAGCCTATCTTGAACTTGCCTAATTTATTTAGTACTTGTCTCAGTGCTAAATAGCAGACTAAATGTATGGGGTGTTTACATGTTTGTTTTCTGTTCTTCTGACCTGAAGTATGAAAAAATACATTCTGAAATTTGGACAGGAAGCAGGTTGTTTCATTTATGTAAATTGTGAATTTGTTGGTTCCAACTGTGAATTTGTGAGCTGTGTTTATATCTACAGACATTAGTTTGGCTTTACCTAACAGAATGTATCAGCATTTGTAAGAGCTAGTTTTCCTCTGGCCTTTAAGGAGATGGAAGACTTGAGCATCAAAATTAACCCATGTGCTTGAATTTGTGTGGACTAGTTAGAGTATAGGATCTACAGGCTTACTGGTGGACCAGGTAAGGCGACACAAACACTGTGGGTGGAGTCTGACAGCAGAGCAGCTCTTAGGGGAGGAAATGCTACAGGAAGTCAGCAGGGGCAGCCAGGTCATGGCGACGTTATCTGAGCCTCGTACTCCTCAGTTAATTCGCATGTGTTTACGAACATGAAGGCTGGAATACAACTGAAAGCAGAGAAAGTGCTTTGGAAACATCTGTAGGTCTATTGAAGACTTCTGTGTGTACAGTTGTCAGTTCAGTGCTGTGTGAACGTGGCGATATTTCATCATCTTTCTTTTCACCGCCGCAAGATGCAGAGATGAAAATTAATGATTTTCACACGATAATCAAAGCTGCTATATACACTTGTGTGTCTGTGTTTATTTTGAAGCCCACCACCTTGCACTTTCTTAACTTGGATATTGAGTGACATACAATAGCTGTCAGATATGTTTGATCTTTCTCTTTGGAAAGACAGTTAGAAGGCTGATCATTAGCGATTAAGGATGCAGTGTATTTGGGTAAGTTCTCACTCTCACTGACTCCTGCTTGTCCAAGGTAGCGTGTGGTATAAATCAGGCACGCCAGTGTTTCTAACATCAGTTAGAGTTCAGTTAAGTGTTATGATGGGCAAAGTAAGTGACTTTACTGTCTTAATATTGCGTGATGGTTGGCACTAGGGATGCAGCTCCAGCATCTCCCAAACAGCAGTTGTTCTGGGCCTTTTATCAACAACCATTTTAAAGGTGTACTGAAAACGGTACAAAAAATGAAATAAATACTGGTGATCAGTGAGCCTGTGGTCAAAAACAAATGGCAAGAAAACAGATGGGCTGCAACTAGCTAGATCCCCTCTGTATTCAACGTTGGGAGTGCAGAACATCATCTCAGAACACACAGCTTATCAGACTTTGCCTCGAATAACTAAAACAGTTGTAGATGTTGAGGGCCGATGCTATCAGTGAAGAACAAGAAAGCGCATCTCCAGTGGGCACAGGAGGCTCAAAATTGAACCATTGTGGAGTGGAAAAAAGTTACCTGGTTGGAGCCAAGAAGTCCTGTGTGAAAGTTTTTACTCTCCCTTGCAAAATTCCTCCTTGATGCTGTTCTGAAGGCCAATCGAGGTGTGACATCCTGGAAAGTCATTGTAATTTCATGCACACAAACATAGATACACTAATGGCAATTTAAAGTCACCATTTCACGTGAAATGTGTCTTCAGACTGTGGAAGGAAACTGCAACATTGAAAGAGAACCACACAGACTAAGCTGGGGTTTGAACCCACAACCGATCATAGTCCAGATGCTGTGAGGGGTTACCGCTACCCACTGTGCCATTACACAAAAAAAGTAGCAGCAAGGCAATTCCTGTCAGGCAATGCTTTTAACTGCAGTGTTATAATTCCCTCTTCTTCACTTCAATGTCAGCTGCATTATTTAGCATTTAGATTAAAACAAAATCTTACAAAATTCTAAACTTCTGTGTAATGGTTTGCATGAAAAATTTAAAGCTGTGATCTAAAACGCAGCCCCCTTCCAAAGCAAGTCTTTCATTCTATTTACTGTACACTGCAACTAATTAAAACACTTAAGTGTCTTTTGTGTAGTTTTAAATTTTAATTTTTGTTACTTGGGGTCTTTTGAATTATAATATGATTACATTTGCCTTCTTGACTTGGCTGTTGCAGTATAAATAAATTAATTTACTGTATTGTAAAATGTAAATCCTTTGACGACTTTCCATTTTAGTTATCTGTGCTGAAATAAAAAAGTGTCCACATGTAAGGGTCACATGCTCCTCTATCCAGAAGTGTGAAATAAATGAAGAGAGACACTGAAAGCGAGTGACACGATTAGAAGCAGCTCTTTACATTGACAACATTGTGAATGGGCCCTGTGATAAAGTAAGCTGCCTCCCACAGATTAACTCCATCGCCCTTTTCCTCTGTCTCCTTAAAACGAATAGGGCAGCTGCCACAACGAACACACGTGACAAACAAATGTGACATTAGACAAATTCTACATGGTTCTCTACAGGGTCAGCAAGTTGTCTAGTGGTTAAGGGCAGGTACTTGAAACCTACAGGTTGTTAGTTAAACTCCCAGGATGCATCTGGCTGCAAATCCTTTATGTAGAAGCAAATAATGAATTTGTTAAGTTGCTCCTGGTGTTATTTGCATGAAATGGTTTGTTAACAGCTTGATCTTATTTTTCCCTGAAGGAAATGGTGGCGCAGGTAGTACTGATTCTTCACAGCAGTTGGACTGTGCAATCCTACTGTGTGGCAATTGCATGCTCTCCCCCATTCCCATGAGTGTTCTGACAGGCAAAGACATGCGTTTTGGCTGATTTAGTGAATATAATTTGATCTCTGTGTGTGGGTGAGTGGGTTTTGCCTTTTCTGGTATATGGAGGTGTAGTATAATAATGAAGTGTATCTAGCAATGTAAAATGCCGTAGATTAAGGTTTCAACTCAGTTGCACTTAAAAGTTCTTATATAATACTTTGATGAAATGTATTACTTTGCTGCATGTATAAATGTTAATTTAAAACTTCATGCATATCATTCACAGCATTGTTCAGAGCACATACTGTTGTCTTGGTACATGCGAGTTACCAAGACGGTGCGTGAAACAAGAAAACTTAACTCTAATACAGTTAAAAGACGGATCAGTGTTGAGTAAATGACAAAAGTTGTTTCCTAGAAAATCAGAGTAAAAGAAAACAACTGAGCTTTTTTTTTGCTTTTTGGAAGTAAATGTCCTGCACCAGTTTGTTTATCAGTCGGCTAATTTGTTTATCGATAGTAATGTGGTGCTTTAGCCTTGTGTCTTCGCAATTAAAGTTCTGCCGCTTTAACAATGTTCCTCTGTCACAGTATTTATTGGAGAAAAAAGAATTCACTGAATGAGCCCGAAATGCTGCTTACAAAGATTCACTTAATTTGCTTTGTTCAGTTTCCATTCTTTAGGGCAAATGTACTTTTCAATTATACAACATTTAAACTTGTAATTAAAGTTGGATAGCTCTAATGAAATAGTACGGGTCGATTTTATTTGTATTTATTCATTTGACTATTTGTTTATTTATTTATTTCAAAATGGCACAGTATTGATTGTGTGCTGATCTATAGTGTAATTTGCATTGTCTCAGCCTATGGATTCTCGCAGGATGAATTTTGCTGAGGTGCGTTTCGGTTCATAGGCTCTGGCTGTTCGCAAGCGCTTATGGGAAATCCTGCGGACCGTCCTGCTTTCTGAGCCAAGAAGTCCTGTGTGACGTTTTTTGCTGCCCCTTGCTGCTAGACCAAGGCTGAGGACACGTGCTCTGTCAGTGGAGGTCCTTTGCTGGTTCCTTATGCCCCAACCTGCACTCCGGATCCAGCATCCTTCTGGGGAGCCATAAAAGCCCCAAGCTGCAATGATTTGTCCTGACAAACTGCACACTCCCAGTTTACCTAGGTACTGTGCATGCTAACTGCTGACTGAAAATGATATTTTCAAGGACTGGGAAGGTAGAGGAGTATGTTAAAGGGAATGCTGGCCTGTTTAAGTAATAATAGAACTGTGAGATTAAGCCAAACTGCATCCACCGTGCCCCCAGCAGGTGTCAGCAGTCCAGCAGTCACCTCTAATTGCAGACTTGTGGAGAGGAGTCGTGATCTCTGGTTTCCGTGATGATGCATGCCTTGCCAGAGGGCCTTGGTATAGCCTTCCTCTTGTCCTAGTGCACGTCCGCCCTCATCAGGATGCCCTTGGTGTGAAGCAGTGGTAGTCCAGCATAAAAAAGAGAGACACCTAAAAGAGGTGGTTGTTTTTTTTTTTTTTTTTTACTTCAGTGAAATAGCTGCCCTGTTTAGTATTATTGTAGTGTTCATGTGTATAGTGGACTACACGTTGCATGTCCCTTCTCTTTGTCTAAATCCTTAGTTTGCTCATATCTCTCTAGTGCTTGTACTGTTCACCCTGGCCCCTCCCCTGTGAGGATCAAGCATTCTCTTTGCTTTTGTCCTGCACCACCCTTGGTTCCAGTGCTCTAGCATCACAGCTGCACACAGTGCAAGATTTCCGTTTTTGGCACATGCTCCCTCCACTGCAGTACCACATGCAACTTACGGGTGCACTCTCACACACGTTTCCCACATGTACTGTACAATGATAGCACATTCTGACACCATTCTTTCACTGATGTTAGACACACGCTTTTGTTATAAGCGCAAAGTTTCCGACCATTCAACATCATTTGTGTGTGTGTGCGCGCGCGCGTGTGTGTTTGCGTGCGTGTGTGAGAGAGAGCGCACATGTTTGAGGAGGTGTACATGCACCCATCTATCTGTCTGTCTCCTTCTCTCCCTCCATAATGTTTGTGGAGAGTGGAACAGGTTGGTAGAATGACCTCGCTGCGAACATACTTATTGCAGTTATTGTAATAAAACATTGAGGATGTCATCCAGCCGAGGAAAACTCACATCAGCTTATACTGTACTAACTTTTTGCATTAACTGCAGCTACCTTAACTGACACCATTGTCCAAGACAGTTTGGAGTAAGTTTGCATTGTGTGATCTGCAGCAGATGGGCAAAATAAAGAAAACAGCTGGCAATATATTAATATCAAGGACTTAATAAAGAGCAGGGTCACCCTTTGATTTCAGAATGGCTTAAGTCCTTGGGATGTGGTCATACAAGCTCTGAACTGTGTGAAATGTCATACTACACTGAGAACTAAAGCCTCCAGTTCTATAAGTTATTACAGCAGGAGTGGGATTTGAACCAGGAACCTTCAGATCAACAGACAGTGGCTCTAACCACTGTGGTTGTAGTCACTGTATTGTCTGTTGAAGTTTTGCACACTTAGCATTTATGTGCCTGGAAAATTAAACAGATTAAATGTGTGCAAGTGTTAGAACTGAAAATAAGGAAATGCACAATGTAAATAGCCTCACCATGGCGATGTGTGTTACTGTTAATTTAAGCCAAGTGCGATAGATGGCACATATTTTGTTTTAATATTACTCTTGTCTGTGTGTGACCTGGAAATAGGTGTCTTTTGAATTCATAGAGAAGAAAACAGTAGGGATTCAGTTTGGTCCCCCAGGTTTGGTCACTGGGATTAGGAGTTCTTGTGTGTAGGTGTCACTGGGTCTCCGGGAGAAGAGTAGTGGGTCATTTGTCTGTGCCGTGGCGGTAATGGAAGGAGCAGTGGTGCGTGACATGGGGACACAGACAGTAATGAACTCCTGTCCATCCGTTCAAGACCCCCCCCCCCCTTGCCTACAGCCCAATGTCCAAAACCAGATTTGATGCGGGGCTGATTAAAGTTGCTCTGCTCCTCTAATGAGTCATTAAGAACTTGTCTCAGCCTGGTGGGTGCCGACCTCTCGTGTCCCCCAACTGGCCCAGTTTGCAGATACGAGTGAGGCCACTGGTCTAACCTGAGCCACTTCAATGCGTGCGCACACAGACCTTGGCCCGAATGTCTCCTACTGTAACCCTGGACAAAAGAGCATCTGAAATGAAAGAATCCTGCATGTTTATACTTAAGGGATTCTAACATGTGTTCTTGCCAGCATTTCCTGGCTCTAAATTATTTATTACACAGTGAATTCTTTATCCTTTTCCCACCGGACTAGCAAATCACGCCAAGCCTTTATTCCATGGATAGTCCCTCTATGTAAAGACGCAAAACACCAGCTTCTTCGAAGACATGTTTACATGTTTGGGTCTCGGGGCGCTCTTGATAGATCTTCTTTCTCCTGATTGAGTAAATCAGTACCACACGTACTGAGTGACAGTAACAAAACTGTAGTTGAACTGTTACACACATTTGCTGTTCACAAGTGTCAAGAAAATGAAAGTATCAAGAAAATGTCAACAGAATCATACTTTTAGTGTATATGCAGTTAAAACATAGAAAATATGCTGTAGAGCAGAAATGAATAGAAAAGTCTGCTTTTTGTGATTAAATTGTTCTTTTTAGATAACTAATCATGGATGTAGAATATTTTGGGTATTAGTTAATTAGTTTGCTATATAAAGTCATAAATTGAATTTCTGTACAGATTTATGAATTAAAAATTCTTCTCTGTTAATTTTTGCAAATGAAATATATCATGCTCGACCTAATGCAATTTATAACAGTTAAAGGTGCTTTGGTAAGGCTTTGGACCATTATTGGTTTGTCATTTTAGTGTACGTTTTTGTAACCGTACCAAACAGTTGGTTACATACACATTTATGTATGTATTTTAAGTAAGTCAGACAGCTAATACTCTAGTTATTCCAAGTTAAGATGACTGATTACATCATATTAATATCTTATTGGATTGAAGTTTTCCTGTATTTCACATGTAGCAAATGTCTTCTTTTAATTTAACAAATTATGTTCCTTTTCTGCTTTAAGGGTATGTGTAGCAAGAGAATGCAACCGTATTACTGGTTCAGAAAGAAAGAAAACAGGAAGGGTTCAGAAAATTCACATTTTCACATAATAAACATACTCATATCCATACTGAAAAACATAATTCTCACATAAGTTATTTAAGGCATGATGGCTTTAAAGGGTGCAGTCCATTTTGGGTTGGAAAGTTTAGCATGTCGCAAATGAAACTCCTGAAAGTTGCACCACTGCTAAGAAAGATCTGCATACTGAGGTGATGCATTAGAGCCACGCCTGCTGACAAATTAGAGAAAAACCAAGTGTGGTTGGTGTCTTTCACAAGTGTCCATCAGCTCAAATTGCACATTTTAAATAGCCAGCTGTGTAAAGAGCGTTGAAGCTGCAGATGAGCATGTCAGCCGAATGGTAGTGAATGTTATAAATGACTACAAAGAGCGTGAATGGAATAACAGACTTGTGCGGCAGGGCAGCAGCCTTGTCCCGGGAGTGGCTGTAAAGATCAGACAGTGTTTCTCCAGAGACATGATTTGCAGCCCTCCGTCTGCTGCATTGGCGGTATGCACTGTCGCTTGTGTCACTCGGTATCACACGTTAGGTTCAGGTCCTTGCGCACTTTTTTTATAGACCTGCCTCATTGTGCAGGTTCTGTCTTCCAGACCGAAGTAAATTAGCTCTTCACAGGTACTTGGTGCCAAGACTGAGCTTTGCTGAACTTTTGGCTCATGAGCAACCATTATTTCTCCTTTTCTGCAGGAGGAATTGCTCACTAAAGGCTCTGGTCCTGCTTTCTAGAAACGCTTACTGTACAGTATGGACAAGTGCAGAATAATAATGACATTTCCAACTAGCACAGCCAGCAAATCGCAAGGACGCACCATATGAGGTACCAGTGAGCACAATGGCCGCATTGGCACTGTCACCTCACAGCATCTCACACAGCGCATCTCACAAGAGTTAAAATCATGGTATTTAATTAGTACACTTAAAGAGAGAGACCAATATGTCACGGAGCAGTGAAGCTTAGCAAGTCTGAAGAGTTGTTATCTGCTCCCATGACCATGCTGATGTTTACTATTTTGGACAGATTTGCCAGTCCTTCCAGGGTGGTGAGTCAGTGGTTCAATTTATATTTTACATTGATGTTTTGATACGTTCCTATTAAACTGACCATATCCAATAACAAAGGGTTCTCATTTAGTTTAGCAGTATCCCTCAGCTTCTTGCTCTCAATTTTTTTTTTTGTTTTTTTGATCCCAAACATTCAAGGTTGAATCTGAAATATCGCTGTTAACAAAACTTGGAAAGTCGGTAAGTAATTGTTGAATTAATTACACTTTTCTTGCAGTGGTAGATGTCCTTTTCACAGTGGCTCTGTCTTATTAGGGTATATGGGGTGCAGTGGCTTGTAATTTCAGCTTTTGGCTGTGGAGCTTTTTCTTGGTTTTCCTGCAGGTTTGCCCATTCGTGGTACATCACTTGCTTTGTGGATGCATTCGAGGTTCCAGCATGACTACTGAGCAGCTTCTTTCACTGTGGTTTCATGTAGATCTTAGTCCACCGTAAGATGGAGGTATATTGTAAGGCCCGTGGGAACTGGGGCTTAGTATTTTAATTATTCACTGCTTTCCTCTCACTTGGAAAGTTTTTTTTTTTTTTTTTTTAAATCAGTTGCCTTTGTTTCCATAGCGGAGATCGCATTACGCTGAAGTAGTGTATTGCTGCACTGGGGGGAAAGGGAGCTAAAGTAAGTTATCTATGTGTGTGTGTGCTCGTCTCTGTTATTAAATGAGAGAAAGAGGTAAGGTATTTTAGGCAGACACATTATTATTTTTTTTTTCTGGTAATTAAATCCCAGACTTCTCTGTCAGTGAGTTACTGGTGTACAGTTGTTACCGAGAGTCGTGCTGCTTGGAGGATATGGTAATTAGCATCCCAACGTGTTTGCGGCTCTCCTGTGCATCTGAGACTCTTATGCTGTCACAGAGCAGGCTACATGGACCCCCTGGTCCTTTTGTAGTCCTTGCATTTAGGCTGGATGCGGAAGTCACTGCTGGAGGGATCTAAGAAAGCTAACTACAACTCTTGAGACCACTGAAGGTAACAGGACAACACAACATGAATCAGTTTTTGAGTGTTGGAGGAATTTGGAACATGTACAAAGTTGCAGGAGCCTTCTGCGGGTTTTACTGCTCTGCTGGTGTAGGGATCAGTGCCATCTATGTGGTGTTGGGGTTTGCCAGAATACCCCAACCACTTCAAGGTCTTCATTGCAGCTGTATGTTCTGACACATGGTGGAGAAGGTGCCCAGTGTTCCTCCAACAGCTGAGTGTTTGTGCTCAGTGTCACCACTGGCACAGACAGAGTTGTACTGCCCTCCTGCACCTGTGCCACCCTTGATGATTTTGCCCGACCCTGTAGGTGCAGACCGCTGTGTGACGACTGGCTGTAGAAGCTGAAGACCGGTAGTGTTCAGATATCAACGCGGATGCGATCCCCGCCCTGACCGTGTGCCCTGCTGTTTTGACTCCTTGTTGATTACTAAGCATCTTACATTTGACCGATGTGCATGTCTAAAGTCATTTCTAGCAGGGCTGATAAGTTATCTGGTGTAGGATTAAAAGAAGTACTGTGGAAAACAGCAGGGTTCTAGAGTGAACTGGAGCTGTCAGTGGATCAGGAACAGGTGGGTCACAATCCCCCAGAGCCAGACATGGTGGAGCTATAAGGTGCTGTGGCATTGCTTTTCACTGAAAAGCTTTCAACTCGCACATTCTGGGATCGATGGCCAGCATTTTCCTCCATCCTGGACTTGTGCATTAAAAACGGGGTGGAGGTGAGTAGGTTTAAAAGAAACTCAGATGAAAGACCATCTGGTGATTAAGCACACAAACGGCCAGTCAAACAGAGGTACCCTTTGAGGGTTCAGCAGGAGAACCATGGAGGCACTGTGTCTGGGTCTGGCTGAATACTCCCTCTTCTCCATTGCTGGCCTGTGGCACCAATCTGGGCATGCTCAGCATTTCAGGGATCTGTGTGGGTTACCAAGGCGACAGCAGGGAGCTTACGGGCCTTGGTAATGGCTGTTTCAAGTCACAAAATCATATCGAAGATATGAAAAGCTTTTCTTGAACACAGGGGGATCACACACACTCATCTTGTCATGATCTGTGAAGAAGGTGAACACTTTGAATGAATGCAATTTTTACCCTTTTGCTACAATTTTGAATTTCTTTTTCTACTTAGAAATGTATAAGGTGTATGTATGGTTATATACTTGAGTCATGCTGTTGTCATATTATTATTGTTATTCACTATATAGGTAACCTGAGACTCCAGTCAGTGTTGAATGTAAACCCCAGCACTGCCATTAGTGACAGTATTATTCTGTCGATGGTGGATAAATGGAGTAACAATCACTTCCACTTAGAGGGGAAATCTCACCTTTTTATTTCATTATCATGAAATTGTATTTCCAAGTCCCATTGAAGAAGATAATCATTTTCTTTTCCATTTTTCAGTCAGTGACCCATGTGCTCCCCCAGAGTGTGTTTGAGCCCTACTCATTGATTCAGCTTCCTCTCTCTCTGTGCTCTGGCTCTTGCAGAGGAAGACGTGGAAAATTTCGATGTTTCCAGTTTGCAGGAGGACGTGCTGCGGAACATTGAGGCTGACAGCTTTTGGTGCATGAGCAAGCTGCTGGACGGCATTCAGGTAAATTGATTCCCCCATCCTCCACCACTGCAAGGCCTGATTAATTTCATGCCTTTGTTGGAGCTCCTCTGGGAGTGTGAGGCTCTGGGGTGCTTGTGTGTGTGTGTATGTGAGAAGAGTGAAGCGGAATCTGGCTTCCAAAGCCTTTAAGGTGTGCCACACCACAGGGGTCCTCCTTCTCCCCTCTAGTGGGTTGCCGCAGCCACTGCTCAACACACGGGTGCAGGAACGGGAGTCGCCTTGTTTCTCTTTCCACCTATGATTTACCAAGGGCTCGGTGCCTCCGGCCCCAAGAGGCTCTTGGGTAAAGTGTGACCAAATAAACAGTTATCTGGGAGCTAAGCCGTACTCCGCAGTATGTGAAGAGCTATACTCCTGGAGGGGGTAGTGCCCCTTGCAGCTCAGGCTCAGTCCCTTTGTGGTGTGTGCCACACCATGCTGTTCCATAGGAGGTGACACTGCAGTGCAGCGCAGCATTCTTTCAAACACCGAGAATCACTGCATGCACTCAGAATCACTTACTGCCAAACCCTGCCTTATTCCTTCTAAAGTGATTTTGGATTATGATTACGGCTGTTAGCCCCAAGCCTGCTGCTCTGTTAATGATGTTTCAAAGGCAGCTTTTTGAATGACGTTGACAGCGGTGCCTGCTCTCCCCTACTTTCAGTTTTTAAGTGCAGAGTTCTTTGAGGAGAGATGATATTTGGTTTGAGTAAATGGCACAGTGCAGCATGAAGCAGACAAGTAAGACTGACCTTTAAGAGTTTTTGTTGGCGCTCCACCAGACAGAGTATCAGTTCCAAAGGTCACTGGATAGTTTAGCTGTAACTCTTATTTAAGACTTTCGATAGTGGCAGCTAAGATGTTAGTGGCTTCTAATGACTTGTCAGACCTGGCCACCTGCAGCGGATGCAGCCCCGCCTGCTTTAAAATAAAGGCTGTCTGCCAAGTTAATCACTTTCTTTACATAGTGTAACACATCTAACTGACTTGAAGCTCCTCTTCCCATTAGAATGTTGCTAACATGCTAACATTAGAACTTCATCACCCTGGCTGGTATACAGATGTACACAACAACAAGTATGGCTGGGTGTTTGTGAACTGAAACGAATTAACCCATAAACACCTGAACGCTGTGTGTTCTGGGTTACCTGAAGCTTTTTAGGTGTGCAGTCTTCTTTAACATCTGCGCTGGGGTGAGGAGCATGTAAGAAATTCAGATGATGTCCAAGGTCTCTGCAAATAGCACTGCAGCACCTGAACTGCCTCCGCTGAAGAGCCTCGATGAGTCTGTTTCAGTGTATGTTCTTGACTATGAGATAATGTTGTTGTATGAGAACAACCACATGCTTTACTTCAGGGCGTCTTTGCTTGGTACGTGACTAATATGACACACCTACGTTCTAGAACCAGAATGTGAGAAAGATAGGTCGCGCCTGGTCTGTCCCTCTGGTGCTTCACCACAGCTTTGCACATTAGACCTGACCTCAGTGGCCTCTCTCTAAATTAAGAGACGTTTTTGGGACAGAGATTTGGTCTCCGAACCCCTGGGTGTTGGAGAGGAGGGAGGGGATCTTGTCTTCTCCTGCAAATGGTATAGATCTCGCCCAGATCTGCTGCAGACCCACAAGCATTTTGGTGTCAGCTAAGCTCATGGAAGACCATGTGACTTACCTTATTTTTTGTTGCCCCCTGAAGGAGTCATCTTTAAAGACAGTGGTAATTGGGGATTTTATGTCGGTTTGGTTTATCGCCCCTGGGTCTTTGGTAATGTGTCTCCTCGGAGACTAACCGTATATTTCCAGCAGTCATTTGCATTCTGCCCTACGAGCAGGAGTGGAAGTGGAGGGCTCTCTTCCTGTCGTCTGGCAGTGCTCGGCTCATCTCTTCAATACTATGCTTTCTGATTAGCAACCTGTAAAGAAGCAAGGAAAACAAAACTAATGAAAGCATTGCCTAATGCCTTATATTAAAGGAGTGGTGCCCCTCTCTCTTGTGTGTGTGTGTGTGTGTGTGTGTGTGTGTGTGTGTGTGTGTGTGTTGCTGCTGCTGTCTGTCTCAGGAGGTAAAGCAGTACCGTGTTTACCTCTATTTGTCCTGCCCTATGTCTCTTTCTCCCTGTGTCTCAGTCTATGATTCTGTTTATGAATCAATATTCCAAATCATGTCAGCTACTTGCATCACACAGGTTTACATCTCAGGCCCCATTCCTATTAAGTAATGCTGGATATGTATTTCAGTCACCGTGTTAACTTTCTAAGCTAAGTAATAACAGGTTGCGGGACAGTTGGGGCACTATGGTTACTGTTCCCTTGAAGCTGAAAGGCTCAGACTCTGATGCCCCCTCTTAATGTACTACCCTGAATCGCTCCAGTAACCATTAGCCAGCTGTATTAATGGGTTAGACATTGTAAGTACCTTTGTATTATTTTATTCATTTCATTTTTTAGCTTTTGCTGTTTTGTATGTGTGTGTGTGCGCGTGTTAAAAGACCTTGAGAGAGGCATTAAACAATGTTCTGACTTAATCTGCAAGCAAAAAAGCTAGTGTAATATTATGTTTGGTTGCAGAACCTGATACTTCATGTGACCCACTTGGGCTCCAGCTGTTTCACCTTGATGTTTGCCCAAGAACGTTGACTGAAATGTGTATGTTCATGTACTGATAAAGTCATCTGTGCTGAATAAAATGAAGTGCAAGATAAAGGGAACAAATGCACTGAGCTTGCCCGTGATATAAATTTTCCCATCATGCCTTACTCTTGATCACATTACAATTTACCTGGAGATGCACTTTGCAGAACTATTCGCATTGATTACTCCTCCATCCATTGATTACTATTATATTTGATAAAGTGCTCAGTTATGATGCTGTATTTTTACTTTCAGTTACTCAACACATGCTGATTTATAGGTATGTGATATGTTGTTGCCCAGAATGCAAAGCGGGGATGCAGAAGCAGAACTGCGTCAGTAAGATTAACGGCGCCTCCCGCAGACCGGGCCCCCCCACCACTTTCCGCCAGCTTGGGGATCACAGGGGGTGGGGTGGGGGTGCTGAAGGATCACAAACTAATTAAGGTCATAATGGAGTTCAGAACTGTTAAAATTGTTTATAAATCACCAAGGGGAGCCGCGCGTTCCCCGGCGTCCTGTGTGTAATTAGCTGGAGCCAAGGTCACAATAACAGCGGCGCACTTTTGGGTCCGAAGCGAGTGCGCTCACAATGGCTGCTGTGGCCACTGGGTGGGGGAGGCTGGCGCTACAGCAGTCTGCCTCTTGTAGTAATTTCCTAAATAAATAAAAACTGTCTCTTGGGTCAGTGAAATATACTTTCAGCGATATTAATGGACCACTTGTATATAGCACCTATTTATTATCTTGTTATAAGCACATTGCTTTTGTTTTTGCCAAATTTTAATGTGAAAATTGGGGCAATCCATTTAAAATTTTTTAGTTTTAGAGTGCAGTTGTTACCCTAGGTGTGTTCAGTTAAGGTATAAACCTGTTTATATATATGTTGTAGATGACCAGTCAGTCAGCTGCCCCCAGGGGTCATTCAGTACCACGATGCACAAGGACAAGGACTAGGCGTCCAAAGGGTTAGTGGAGGTGGTGAATGGCCACGATGGCAATAAGCAAAGTTTGAAAAAAGCTGCCTCCTTTGCATTCTACATTTGTCAAAAATTTGTCACAGCTGCTTAAATTTCTTATCCATCATCCAGCCTTCTGTGTAAGCGTTGAGATTTACACACCTCTCAGACCCTTTGTTCTGAAGACAGAGGCAATTTAGACCCCATAAAACAAGGCACTCGTACATCAATTAACTTTGTGGTTTGATCAGCCTCTGATAAAGATTTACAAGTGTTCGCTGAGAAATAAAACGGAACTGCAAGGAATGGGTGGTCCGACAATTGGACCTGACAGGCAGACCTTGTGGCCCGACGGCTCGTTTTATTGACCAAAATGCCAGAGGGAGGCAATGACTTACAGCCGGCCACACTGGCCGGAATCTTACTTCACCATTCGTGAGACCAATGTAGAGGCTTGCTTGGCACTGCACTCCGCTCGGTGTTCCCCACTTGTTTTGGAGTTGCATTCTGTGTTATTTGGAGTGTCTCACACCCAGTGGAAACACCCACGTCTTGTTTTATTTGGTAATTATGGCAGCAGATTCGCAGACGCTCGCATGTGTGCACAAAAGTGCCACTTTTGCTTGTCTGTCTTTGTGGGAACCGTTAATGTGATAAACTTCATCTGAGCAAAATCTGAAAACACGTGGAAGTTGGTAACAAATGAAAGGATTTGCTCTTGGGATTTTGCTCTTTAAAATGTGGCAGAACTTTAAAAGGGACATTTTGATTTATGCAAAAGTCTTTTCAACACCTTTCTGGGTTTTACTGTCCTTGTGGGGTCATTTGGTTTGAAAATGTCTCCTCAAGGCATACTAAGACAAATGCACATATAAGGTAACAAACACGTACACAATTGTTATTTGCTCGGAGCCTGCTGGTGCTTCGGAAATGGTCCTTCTGTGGATGATTGTATGCGTGTGAGCTGCACGCCTGGGAGTGCTCCGGTGTTGTGGCTGAAAAATAGCAAATTAATATGCTCTTGATTTGGGAGTGAAAAGGAAGGTCTTGTTGCAGTGGAGAGGCGCTTCTAATGCGAGGCTCATCCTGCACTAAACCAGTAAGGATTGCTGCCTCCTGCTGGCTGAAAGAAACCCCTTGTTCCCTTTTCACAGCCACTATCGTGAAATCTGACATCGCCCTCTATCTTCCTCCATCCTTGTTCTCAACTTCTTTTGTGAGGTGCCCAGCCAGAACAACCCTGATCTCGTCCACTTTCCTTCTATGCCGTGGTACTGATTATATCTTGTACACTATTGGTCTGTCTGTGAGCACTTGATGTTTGTGAGTTTTACATTTAAGAGAAGCTGTCAGTGTTGACTTACAAAAACCGTTCCCCACTGTGTACCAATTCCAATACACCGAACAACTCGCCCACCCAGCACCCCTCATTTCGGAAACTTGCAAATCTCACACTTTCACACTTGGTTTCACTTTTACAGGTGGACATGTAGGCACATATGGCTGCGACAGGATCCACAACAAAACAGATGGAGCCGCACCGCTTGTAGGACCAGACATTCCGCGGTGTCTTTTGTAACTGGATTAGATTCAAAACACCCGAGTAATGTGCAGAAGTACAGGCATGCGGGAAGGAGAAGTGAGTGAAAGCAACACAGGTGATAGTAGAGGTCACCCGATGCTCTGTCCGGTGTCTCCACGACTCTGCAAAATGACGTGCATTTTTCTGTCAGACACGCACCTGTTAAAGGGACTCAAGGTTAATCAGATGGTCTGTCATCGGCAGAGAGATTCAGTTGTGGTGAGCACTTTATTGGCTGGTGGCAGAGTTCACTGAAAAAGGCGCTGTCCGCCAGGGCATCTTTAATAATGCAGCTGTAATTACTGCCGCCTCTGGGTTGGCGTACTGGCTGCTCGACACGGGTGGAATCGCCCTGAGACGAGAGGACACACCAGCACCTTGAGAGACATGGGGGGGACTCCTGGTACAGGGTGACGACTCTTTGGGGTGCATTTGGCAGATGTTCGGTCTGTGTGCCGGTTGCAGTTGCGCTGTCTTATCGTCTGCTAGTTAGAAATGAGGGAACATTGGCAGCTGATTTGGGGTCAGTTGCTGCTCTTCCCACCCTCATTGCCATCATGGTTGGCCATGTGAGCAGTACTCTGAGGAACAGGGTTTGCTCACATTGTAGTGCAAAACCCAGTGTTACTGACATTACCTTACTCTGAAAGTGAGTAAGGGATGGCGATGGGCAGGCATGCATGCTCGCGCGCGCGCACACACGTTCACTGTCTTGATAAATTGGCTGAAGTTTACCCTGTTACAGCACTGCACCTAACTTAGAGCGACTTCATTCGAGTGGTAAGAGAACACTTTCAAACCTGAGCATAAATAACTTTGAATGAATCACCAAGTGCCCAAGTGACATTGCAGTGTGCTTTTTAGAAGTAGTTTCACTTTTAATAAGAAGCTGTTCTTTGTCTGCCGAAAAAGCTTGCTTAATATGCCAGTTTTCCTAGAAATTGATCTTTGAGGTATGAGTTCGACCAGCGTCTTTTGCATCACTTTATTCATTTTAGGCTCCACTTCTCATTTTTCTGTGCGGATGTCTACATTTCCTGTGTCCTCGAGTATTGCACCACGTACGAGGAGCAGAATTTTCACACATGGCTACAGTGCGTCTGGGTTCCGTCTGACAGTACAGAGCTCCTTTATAAACACATATTCCCATGTTCAGGGTTGTTGAGTGTGCACTCTGCAAGGTCTGCTGGCGATTTCCATCCGCTGGTTGCCCACTCTGATCTTTCCTGGCGGTCCGTTAATTGCCGTGAAATATGTGACCGCGTCAGCGATACTGTTGATCGATATGGGCGGCAGCTGCCTTAAGTGGAGGGGCGTAGTGCACTGATCCATCATTGTTAACCTTCACTTCTCTGTGCTGCTGGCCAAGGCTATGGTGTTGGGCAGCTTGATGGCGTCTGCGACCACTTTGTTTAGCCCTTTGCCCACTGTCCGACTAGCTACCGCTTGGTTACGCTGAGAAATGAACGTGGTAATTACACTGCACCCTGGGTAGAGATGCTGAGCTTAATACTGGACTTCATTGATTCCCTTCACTCTTCTCTGCAGAGAGCCAAAGAATCAAAGATTTGCTTCATAAATGTGTGTGCGCCTGCATATGTTCAAGTCAATATATGTCGAGCTTGTTGAACTTGTGTTTTCTGTTATTTCTGTGTATCACTGCAATAGTTTTATAGTGTTTGTCTTTCCCTGGATTTTACAAATGTATATTGACTTTTCCCAATGAGCTTTGAAATTTATGTCCCATTAGAGCTGTCAGTTCAAATTACACTAAAGTATAGCTAACATTTTGGCAAACAGTGTCAGATATCCTTATAGACATGTTATGGAAAACATAAGAAATGGGTTAACAGAAACACGTTAGCGAGGGAAGGGAAAGGTTTCTTACTCCATCCAGCCATTGAGGTGGTTCATGTGCCATCGGGACGAAAATGTGCCACTGCATTGTGCTCACATCCTGCCTTCGTATCTCCTTTCCACAGGACAACTACACATTTGCCCAGCCAGGGATCCAGCGCAAGGTACAGGACCTGGAGGAGCTTGTCAGCCGCATTGACGGTGAGTTGACCTCCTGCGCTCGATGCTCTGCTGAGACCACCAGCCACCTTCACCGTGTTCTATTGAAGCAGCATATTCCAAACTCTCAGCCGCTGTCTGACCACTGCACTGCAGGTCCTACAGAGAGCCACACATTGTTCAGTCTGGATTAAACTCAGTGACTGCTCCAGTGCAGGGGCAAGAAAGCAATATGATTGTTTTTAGGGGCTTTTTGGTCAAGCTACCGTTTTTGTTTTCTGTTGCATTTATTTGTTGTGATGGCTGGTGCAGATGTCAAAGCTCTGTTGTACTTCGTGCTTCGCCACTCTCCCAGATGTCTTTCTACTGGGAGTCTTCTTCAGTGTGGTACTGTTGCCAGCTCTGACTTTGCTTTTCAAGAGTGTAACAGGGTCACGTTTTCAGAACCCCTAGTCGGTAAATTTTATTTTTGTATGCTGAACTATCCTTGTCATTGCCAAGGCTTCTAAGTTAGACAACAAGAAGTTGCTTATGAATTAAGAATAGAAATTAGTTACATGTCAAGTACTTATTTTCAGACTAAAAGTGCTTCATGTTTTGCATTCAAATGGGATTTTTAAATGTCTGCTAAAAAACTAATAAAAGAGAACAATTGCTTATTGAAAACAGCAGTTTCAAAGGTATTGTGCTCGGAGCAAAAGGCTATTGCTCTCAACTTGCTGCATGAATTATTGTTATTATAATTCTAATGATTTTCTCGCCAGGGGACGTGTTTTGCGCAGTCCCAGTTGCCTGTTGCAGCCATAATGAAAGTGGAGGTGTGTAGATTGTTGTCATGGTCTCCCGACAGTCTGGTCATAGACGCACACAATGACTTAGACCTCCGTGTGGTCCAGAAACAAGTTTATTTGCCTCTCTAAGGACTGCTTGAGTACAGAGGGTATTTTCTGGTTTCTGGATTGTACTGAGGCTTTTTCTAAGTCTTTTGTCTTTCCTTATTTGACATCTTTGTTCAAGATAATTTGGGACAAAATCAGTTTCATTTAAGTGTGGCCTTTTTAAATTTTTAATGGCTTTAGTTGTTTAGCAAAGTTTAGATTTGAGGTCAAAGAAAAATAATGTTCATCAGGTTGAAGTAGATGAGAGAAATTTTGAAGAAATCATGTATACTCAGTAACTGCCGTAATACTCTGAAACTCAGTTTCTTTCTTGATATGTTTATTTACTGCCCATTTCTACTCTGGGCAGTAAAGTAAATTTAAATGCACTACAGGTCAAGACAAAAGAAAGCACATGCTGTTTAATCACTGACTGTTGTAAAGGAAAGCTGGAAGTGCTATTGTTATATTAGCATTGCAGCAAGCTTTGTACTTTTACCCAATGCCAAAGCAAGACAATAATCCTTGCTTGGAGTTCTTCCACCACCTCTATTGGATTTTTAGTTTTGCTTTTGGGGGGGGCTGTATACTCCCAGCTTGCCAAGCACACAATAGCCCAGAGTTGCATTTTGTGACCAGCCAACGGTTCATCAGATTTATTTTCTTGCCATCTAAATTAATTTTCATTTTGGTCCTTTGTAGGTATAAAAATAAAACAGAAATATTGCTTCTAAGGAGGAACATGGAATTAAATTTTTTCGTATTTGGTAACAAATATTGTCCTGTCTTTCACTCTATTTCTAGTGTATCACTGAAACTGTTAAACATTTATAGTAGGCTTTCCAGCCTTTTTTGTGATATTGGAAATTCTGCATCCACAGTCTAACTCCGTTATTGTTAGTGAGCTTCTTCATCTCAACAGGTCAAGTGTAGACTGTATCCTATATCCCCTACCATCTTGTTTGTCATTGAAAAGATTTTTGTCATCCCACTCATCTATTAGATAAGCAAGTACTTTCTCAAAGATACGTCTCTGATCCTGTGCCATCTCCATAAACATTGTATGCTTACGTGAAGCAGATGAGCACTTTCTGTTAAAGCCAGAAAACAATGTTCATCTGGAGAGGCCATTAGATCTCTCATCTTTCCCAGAGATTCAACAGATATCCACGCTTGGTTGATTGGAGACCAGCATTCCTACTGGAATGGACCTGAGTTGGTTCTTGGGGAACATAGAGACGAAGGCCACAGATGTTCAACATTTGGCGCTTGTCACGGCCCACCGGCGTCTCGCTTAATGCCTAATTGAAGCAGATTCGCCAATTAACCGCGGTGAAGCTTCCTGTCACGGTGGTTAGGGGGTCGGCTGCAGCGGTAGCGGCCAGCGGGCTGATCCATTCCAAAAAGCCATCATCTCCTCGCTTGACCTCACCTCGGGCTGTAAGTGGGTCAGGTTCACTTTTCTCTGCAGGAAAGATGTGCTGTGTCACAATAGATCCGGCAGCTGCCATTCAGCCTCAGGCGAAGACCCCAGTCAAAGCCCAGTAAACTGGAGGGATGCTGAGCTCTAGGATCCAATACAGCAGTGCTACAAGTAAGAGCTACAAGATGAAATGAATAAGGAAAGAAATGGATGACTGTCCAACAGCTTTAGCTTTTTCAGGCCCTCTGCCAACCATCCCAAATGTTACTTTTTTATTGCCCCATGTTTATTTTATTTCTCACAGCTGCTTTGTGGCTTGTGCTTCTGTTCACTTCGGTACTCTGAGTGCCCTTGGACTGCGAGCTCTGTGTTATTCCTGAGACCAAGACAGGGGTACATCACCTTCCCCGCAATTTTCTCCAGAGAGGAAATGGTGCAAGGTCAACGTATTTTTATCGCTACAGCCATTCTGGTGGATCTCCAGCTGCTCCTGTTCATGCTAAATGCTCCCTCTGAAACGTTTCTTCTTCGAAAGGGAGTTGGAATTCTGGTTATTTTTAAGTCACTTGAGGGCCATATTTTTCGCTTTGGAGGCCGTATCTGAACGGTGGGTTGCTCAGCTTTTATTTTAGAAATGGCCTCCTCTTCAAATTGTACAATGTCAGGTTTAATCGGGTGTTTGTTAGTCGTCCTCGCTCTGTTATTTGCATCCTGAGCAGTAATGGAGTGTGGTATAAATCAATCAGTGTCTTTTAATATGCATCAGCCCCTCTGCTATAGTTAAAAGGTTTTTTTAAATTGTATCAGTGACATTTTCTAGTGTCTCACCAAGCATTTCATTGTGAGGTTTTGGTAGTTCTGAATGAAAATATAAGATGGGGGGAATATAATGCTTTAATAGAGTAACTTGTAGTTTGATTGGCAGAGGAAGCCTTGGAGCACTCTCTTCTTAGAGATATAAAAATAATGTATAGTCAGTCCTTGATTTTGCAGACCATAACAGTATTCCAAAAAGCAATAGAAAAATTGTAAATATTGAAAAAAAAAACTATTTTTAAACATAGTATGATTAGAAATGTGTAACATTTAGCTGTTGTGAAGAAAATATTTCATGCAAAATACTTTGTCTGAAAAAGGGAACCATCCAGCTTTCCTCATTGTTTGTATGATGAAGGTAGTGTACTGCCGGCTAGTCCACCTGTGGTAGTCCTCTGCTCCAGTCATACTGGCACCTTATTTACTGCTTTCTGCATGCAATTCACAGTACTGAATAATTCACTAATTCACATAATTCACTCTACTGCATGTATGTATGTTTCAGTTACAGCACTTTATTTCGTTTTACTAGCCGCATTACATGTTGAATACACATTACATTACACACATTTACATTGTAAAAGTGTTACTGTGGTACATAGCACAGTACTATATATGAGCATAATAAAACAAGTCACACGTAAATTATGCTTTTGATTTTCTGGACTTTCACCACATCTGGACCCCCTCCCTCCAAAAAAACAAGGATGGACTGTAATTCCATTTGGGACAAGTGTTGCATAAGCAGCAAGTTAATTATAAATAATATGGTGAAGGAAACCCGCTGACAGGAACGTGTGCGTGTGTGCCTGCCTGCCTGCCTATGTTGCCAGGCAGAGGTAGCTGTTTCGGTTGTCATTGATAAAGGTGTTATTGGTCCTCATACCCCCTGCGATTAATGTGTAGACTGACGTAGAATTGAACTTTTGGCAGTGCTCCTCAGGAGGCCACCATGCTCATGGTCTTCGTGGTGAGATGTTACTCCACCTGTTTCCCCTCTCCACAGTGTCATTATCGATCAGTGGTGGTTGGCACCAGGCAGTGGAGCAGGGCCATGAATCCTCTGTGAGACTGGGCTGTGACAGGTGTCACCTAGCGCTGCATGTACAGTCAACACCATAGTGCCCCCATGTGGAGGTGGTGGATGAGAGCCACATGGTGCAGTGTGATACCCCACTGTTCCCTTCACGCTGTGACTGAGCTGAGAATGAGACCAACACATTGCTGAACTGTACACTCGATAGTTTTCACAGAAGCACATTGGTGAAGGTCCTCTGCTAGTTGGGTAAGAGTAAGGCCCATTGGGACTTGAACCTGTAATCCTTCGGTCACAGGACACAGTTGGCCAAGTTTATTGATCTTGTGGTCTGTCTGCTGAGATCACTTAGGCTGAGCGAAACAGTTTAGTGTCTACTGCTGTGGTATTGGCTGAGGGGTGTGCACTTAAAACCTTGCCTTAAAGCAATAAGCGGAGTCCAAAAAATTTCATTCACATAAAATGCAGGGTCACCAGGGTCATACTGAGGTAACTAAAAAACAATATTTTCAGTTGGTCTTTGAGTCACTAGGTGAAAAGGACAAAAGTTTAAATTTTTTAAACATGTAGGAAATAGGCAGATTATGACAAATATAATATGTACTAATACTAATAGAATGATAATATTGTAATGGCACCCTTTGTCTGATCTGCTGGCAGCATTACAGAAGGAGGTATCAGGAGACTAGAATGTAGGAACATAAAGCTTTGTTTCATATTTAAACAGCAGCACTCACAGAGCACAACATGCCCACCCCAACGTTCTCAAATACAGTGGACACAGAGAGGGTCAACAATCCCCCTATGACTCCCCACAACAGTTACACAAAGCTATTTACAAACATGCAGCAGCTGTGCACCACGGAAGAGCTCTAATAATGTAAGTATAATTTTTTACCCAAATATCTGTCAGTCTCTGAAGACGTTGGTCATTAGAAAAAACAGGAGGACAGGAAAAAGTTGCTAGTCACGTTGTATCTGTATTATCCGTATTTATCTTATTGCGAGGCACCTTATTGTGGGTGGTCTACTGTATTAGAAATCTTGAACTGGTTACAGCTCATACAGATTAAGTTGTGTTAGCTCAGTGGGGTCTAGCACTTTTGAAAGGATATAAACACACACAGATGGTCCCTGAGTTATGAAGGTCCAACTTACAATTTTTCGACTTTACATTGGTGCCATAGTGATACACATCCAGTAAAAACCTTATCCTGAATTTTGATTTTTTTGCCCCCCCCTCAGGCAAGCGCTATACTGTACGATACTCTCTCATGATGCTGGACAGTGGAAGTGGTCTGGATTTCCCAGTCTGCCACAGAGTCACTAGTGTATGCTCTACCGTGTTCTGTACCCCCTTCCCCATATCTAAGTTTTGTTTTGTGCATCCATCATGTCTACGAAACGCCCATCTGTGTCTCCTAGTGGTGAGAAGAAGAAGGCAATTACTGGTAAAGAGAAACTCAAGATAATTGCCCAGCATGAAGGCAGCAAGCCTGTCATGGCCATGGACTTTTAAGGCTAGGCTAGGTTATGATGTTCTGTGGGTGTTATAGCATGGGTTGATGGAAGCAATTGTGAGACATGATGGTAATAAGTTTAAGTTCCGTTAAACTGTAGTGCTAAACATTAGCGATTGCAGTAAACAAATATGGATGATGCCACAATTCAAAATAAAATTCAGTGTCTTGGAAAGACAGTGCTTGCAAGAGAGTTCACAAGGGGCAGAGGAAACTGAGCACTGACAGGAAGTCCGGGTAGAAACTAAATCCCATCCACGATTGGTTCCTATGCCAATGAATGCTCAGTCTGAAGACGAGGGCAGAGAGAGCGCCTATGTTCTGTTGCTGAAATGGCCACAGGTGTGAAAGTAGTTAAGCATATTAAATGCATTCTCGAATCACGACATTTTCGACTTACAGTGGATTTATCGGAACGTAATCCCATTGCCAATTGGGGGCTGCGCTCGCGTGTGTGTATTCATATTCATAACAGTTTAGGAATTGTATATAAACAATGCAGAATAAACATGCCAGTGTAGTGTATATCGCATCAACCAGCTGTCTATACACGACAGTTTCTCCATTCGTTCTTTCTGTTTTTACACTTTATACTTAATGAAAACACTTTATTTAAACAATAGCATATAAACAATATAGAAGAATGGTTGTTGTTGTAATGTGGCACTTAATGGGCAATGTGAAGACCACATTAAATGTCTGTGTGTGGTGTGTGTACTCTAGATTTTGAGTGAGTGTTTAGCGATAGGATGGTGCTTATGGAGATTAAATTAAAACTGCTGGTTCAACCTCCACTCACCACTCCTGCTGTGATGTCGATGGACAATATACTAAATAACAGCTGTATAAATGGATCACATACGATAGCGTTTTTTTTTTTTTGTTTGTTTTTTATTTTTTTTTTTTGTGGACACCTATATATCGTTACATTTTGTGTATAGTGTGTTGGGCTTGGTATTACTGTATTGTATTTCAGCTGTCTGTACATTAGATTCCTGTAGGATGGGTGTCTGTATATGAAATTTGTGTAAGAAGTGACAATGTTGATTTTTGTGTTTGGCTTTAGCACATTAGATAACCATGTGGGGGGTATTTGTATATTGTACTTGTATGCGAGCTACATTTATGCATGCAGGATTCTGAAACTCTGGAAGGATTTGCAGCCTTGAAGGCTGAATATTTTCAAATGAGAAAAGCTGGGATGTTGTTGAAATCAGCTGAATTTACCAGCTCCCTGAAACAATACCTGTGTGTGTGTGTGTGTGTGTGTGTGTGTGTGTGTGTGTGTGTGTGTGAGTGAGAGAGAGAAAGAGAGACTCTGTAACCACCAGTGATCTATACATTGCTTTGCTATGTGACACACTAGATTAATATTAAGGTGAGGGGTATGCGCACTCAGGGCAAGCCTCACCATTCACACGCAGTCGATAGGTGTGTAATCCCAGGTAAGGAGCCGGATTGTCATCAGTAAGCGGGTCCTGCAGTCCTGGGTGACATGTTAGATTTATATGAGGGTGGTGTCTGAGGCTGTCCTTACCAATGTCACGCCAAAGCCAGGGGCAACCTCTTTCATTGTTTCCTAAATGATTATGTCATTCCAGGAAGTGTGTGTGTGCGTGTGTGTGTGTGTGTGTGCGTGAGAGAACATACTGTATGTATGCCTGTCTAACAGAATTGGAAATGATTTAATTTGAGTGATTGTACTATTTGTATTTGTGTTGAAATTATTTGAATTTCAAGAAAATTAGGTAAATTTACTTACAACTTACAATTTTCTTCCTATTGTTTTTATTATTGACCACTGAAACAGGACAGCACTCTTAATGTTTGTATGATACAACATCACGCCAGCTGACCAGTAGCTCCAGCTGATGTTTTTTGTCTCTCTTGTGTGCCATACTCCAGCAAAAGTCTCTGTTGGTGAGCAGTACTCTTTTGTGTTGTAGGCTAAACCCTAAATTAGACATTTTTATACATGGAAGATCCCACACACAAAGCCTGTCACGTGTGTGCGCATGTGTGTGATCAATGTGTTGGCATTATGAGTTTGTTTGCAAATGTAGGTAATTGTTGTACACATGTACAGCCTGGCAATATGTATACTCAGACTGGTGAGCATTCTATTATAGTTACAATATGCTGTATATTTGGACATTATCATATTCAGCATGATGTGTATAAAAACAGTACCTCATAGGCATATGACTGTGTGTCAGCAGCAGTTACAGATGTCCGCTATATGCGTGCGTGCGTCTGTGCATCCATGTGATTGAATAGTAAACTTTTGCGAGTTGCACTGGTGTTCTTGACTGCTTAAATGCAGTCAAGCTGTTTTTCCAGGAGACACTTCTGCCTGTCTGTCCTTCCCACAGCCTGTGGCAATCCAAACTCCAGGCTGCTAGTGTTCAGAGAAACCTCTTACCTGCCTCACATGCTAGAGCTTGTGGTCTGGCCTACATTTAGCCCTTGGTATATGTTGGTCTGTCTGTCACTCACCTCTTATTTCTGCTGTCCTCTGTTTATTTAACAAAAATGACAGGAGAGACAGGACCTGTTTTTCATGAATCTCGGGCATTTCGGTGGAGTGGCTGCATTTCGGGGGTGGCTGCCACAGATGTTTAAGATAACACACAAAGCATTGTGTGGCCCGTTGATGCTTCTCAGTCAATCCGATTCAGGCCCCCAGCAGTCTTGGTAAAGAACAAAGGGCTGGACATGTGGGGCAGCAGGTTTATGAGAAATGGTTAAATAGAAGCAACACTCAGTCTCACCACCATCGGTGGACAAGACCTTTTGAATGGGTTGATCTTGCGATGAAGTTACAGCTGCAGCTTAATTGGCAAGCTTGGTAATAGTGGCTGATCGTATAAGCATCACAGCGGTTTGAACCTACACATTCTCGATGATTAGTTTGTAAAAAGAATGATCATAAACTTTCAATTTCTATCCATTTAAATATCAAAATATATAATTCATTTCTGAATTAACACAGATGTTTCACTTTTTTTTGTCTTTTAAAAAAACACAAAAATCTTGCATTATCTTAAACTAAGCCAGCTATTGCTATGAAAGGCTTGAGACCCACATGTCCAAAGTAACGTATGCATTTGTATGCTTCTTTTTTTCTTCCTTGTCATAATTTATCTTACCATTTATTTTTCATAATTTGTTGTGTTAAATATGAATGGATTTCTCTTGCTCTTCAGGCCATGGACCTTTGTTCAGTACTCTATAACCCTGTTGAGAACAGTGCTGTGTCAAAAATAAATGCATTGAATAGAAATAAATGAAAATATTGTTCTTGTGTGGTATGGTAGTGCAACAGGCACCTCACTGCTCCTTCTCTGTGGTTTTGGACATGTTTGCATCCAGCTTAGTCTGTACATGCCCCCAGTGTCTGCAGGGGATTCCTGAGTGCTCCAGTTTCTTCCCACAGCTGTTTGGTGACTCTGAATTGCTGTTAGTATGTATATATGCATATCTCAGTAAATTTGTCTATTTATGCCTCCTTAAAGATGGTAGCACCATCACACTGGAGAAACAGTTACTGATAATGGATCAGTTTTGTTGTTTTTTTTTTTTTTTTTTTTACTTTTTAATTTGCCACACATATTTTCCCTATTTTAAAGAGCCATTTGAAACTGCTTTTAAAGGCACTATGCAACATAAATGTTATTATTTTAACGTGACCTATTGAGGCATAACAGGCACACCCCCAGCAACGGTCCTGGCCTCATAACAGCCACACCTCCAGTACCCCTTGCTGCAGCTAAAATACATAGGCTGTCCTCACCCTGCTGCCTGCCTTCTCAGTTCTGTCCTTTCCTTCTTCTCAATTGTCTCAGTTTTCAGCAGAGTGGAGGACACAAGGAACTGTTTTTTTTTTTTTTTTTTTTACCTGTTCCTTGCATGACCCTCTGCTGTGAAGACTAACTGTGCCACTCGGGCAGGACAAGCATGCTCGTGCCATTTTAGTAAAAGCTTGTGATTAAAATGTCCGGTGGTTGGACCCGCGTGGCCAAGGCTGTGATCGATGTTGCTGCTATCTGCTCCAGATCGAACTCAGATTCATCCTGCCTCCTCCACTGGTGTCATATTTCACAGGATTTAAATGGTGCTGCGAAGGCTGGGGTGGAGATGAGTGTGTGTTCAGTATTAAAATGAATGCAGTGAGGATGGCACTAGATAAATTTGAAGGGAGGGAACACACAGTCAGGTATACTCCTGAGGATAGTCACTGTCTGGGTGGGGCTGTCAGACTCCTATGAGGCTTGTTTACATGCTCCTTATTCCCGTAGCTCGCTTGGCTATTTTGAGCTATGTGAAGTCTCACTGATTTGTGTTTGAAAATCTGACATCATTTGGTGATGGAGTAAAATTCTGAATATTGTAGCACTAAACATGGGGAAAGACAATTTATGATACACATACTATATGTATCGCTTGCTTAACAGGGTTAATTTGTTATGTGAAATCACCCCATTAGGCAATTTCCCATTATCAGGAAGCTCCCGGACAAAAAATGTCACCTAAAATTAAAAATGAATCAAAGTAGCATGTTTCTTTATGCATGACATTAATAATACCAGTATTTAAACATATTTTTAACCGAAATTGTTCCATGTTATCACTCACTAAAATCTGTAACTTAGTATTTTGAAGTACAGTTAAATTCTGCACTAAAATAAATTCGGACATGGGTGTGCAATCGGATCCTGCTCCCTTTCTAGTCACCAGCACCTTCTAATGGAGATAAATTTATAGGATTCACGGAAGATAACGTGTATTTTCTTAAATGTTTGTATTGATGTTATTATTATTGCAGTGGTGATGGGGGAGATGGGAGATTGTACAAAGTTGTGGAATTATGGGGTTGTTGACCCTCGCTATTCATTGTGTTTCAGAGCTTTAGGGAAGGTGTATTGTTGTGATTCGTGAGTGCTGTTTGAGCATGCAGTGAAGAGAGTGTTTCCACTCTAGTCCCGCCTCTTGAGACATCCTTACGAACACTGCCGACAGCATATTCACAGAGGTTCAGTGCAGCATTATTCTATTAGTACTGGTACATATTATGTTATATATAATATGTTTTTGTTTTGTGGACCCTGCTTATTCTGTTATAGAGAGGTTTTACTATATTAAAACTGGATTTTTTGAGACTGTTAGTATGTAAACAAAGAATCAACTCTGATGCAACTTACCTGTGTGTCTCACCTCTTCATAATGGTCTGAGTTAGGATTACAACAACTGATTATTTTTAACTCTTAACTTATTTTAACATTACCCTCTGTTCCTTTTCACTTAAAAATATCAGTTATGCTGTCTCTACTAACAGAATAAGTTATACAGGGCCATTCAGTAAGTGTGTTCTGCACGAAGTAAAGTGGATCTATTTAATTTCTGACGTACAGTTATGGCAGCGCTAACTCTTCAGTTCAGCTGCTGAACACATTTATTCAACATTTACTCAAAGAGAAGTGCATAAGAGAACTGGCATGCATCCCAAACCCGAGACCACCGATCAGGAAGCAGGCAGTGGGACAGTGGATATAGGAAAGTCTGCTGCTCTGTTTACCAATGTACTGCATGTTATGAGGAATAAACTAGAGAACTGTTCCGTTCTGGTAGAGCGGCAGTGGCTGAAGCACAACTTTGTTCTGTTTACGAGTAAAAATGTCCATGTCCCCTTTCCCTAAAATTTTGTCATCTTCAAGCAAGCAAGAAGATCCCCTTTTAGTCTTCAAAAGGACATTAAACTACCCTGAATTTGTTTATGTGAAAGCAGTAATCATTTCATTGTGCAAATACAGTATGGGAGACTGATGGTAATGAACAACCATTAAGGCGTAATGGTGTCCCTAGGAACGCTGTTACTGTGATGTGCATCTCGGAAAAGACGGCGCTTTCCCAGCGCTGCCACTGGCCCAATTAGCAGTTGTGTGTCTCACTTGTTTAAACCTTTGCAACGACTGTAATTAAAAAGCAGGACATTACTCTGCGAGAGTTCCCAGTCCCCGTGCGCCCTGGGAAATAGTGATTGATACAGACCAGCTACCAAACACTGCTTCTCTGTGTGTGTGTGTGTGTGTGTGTGTGTGTGTGTGTGTGTGTGTGTGTGTGTGTGAGCGAGCGAGCGAGCGAGCACTTCTCTGAATGCTCTTTATTCCTGCCGCAGTCCAAAGAGGTTTGTTTCGGCTGGATTGTCCAGTTTAGTGCACTGTGCCTAACCCATTTGCTATCTGTGACAAAGTTATCTCAATACTAGTTAATAGCTGATTGTACTTTGAAGAAATGCATATGATAAATGTAAAATTAAGCCAGAATTTATAACAAAAAAAAAAACAAAACAGTGGACCTAAATTTTATGGATTTAAACCATAAAGGGAAATGTAAAAAACTAATTCTTAGTTGTTTCTGGAGAAAATAACATCAATAATCGATAAAATAATGTTTTAAATATTGATTCTGTGTCTCAGTAAAACAATCCAACTGTCTCCATTGTTTGTGTGATGAAAGCAGCACTGTGCCTCCTAGCCCCCCTGTAGTGGCCTTTTGATTCAGTCATATCAGCTCCTTGTTCACTGTTTTCTGTATATAATTCACTGTACTGTATGCATGTATGTTTTAGTTACACTACTGACTTTATTTCATTTTATTCAACTCATCAGGTTATAACAGTCACTTTATAAAAGAGTTACTATAGTATATAGTGCTGTTCCAGTAGTGCTACAGTCAAAAATATTATATTTTCAATTTTCTGCACCTTCACCATTTCCAGACACTCCCTGCCCCCATACAGTCTGGAAAATATAAGATGGGCTGCATGGTGGCCCACTATACACTGGCATTCCATGGTTCATAATCTGTGCTTTTGGGATGGGCTCTGAACCACCATGATGTCACACTGGAAAAGTAGTCATTGATGTTGGATGGATGGGTGCACAAAAATTTCCAAAAACACTCATGCAGTCACTGCATTCTTGCTTAGAGGTATGGACACAGAACAGGCATGGATGCATGAGTGCAGTCATAAAACACACAACAGTACTTGTGGGAAAGCAAGCAGTCTCATTTCTTATTAATGTTCTTAGTGGCACGAGTTGCCCTTAACTGCTGTCCAGGATGGCAGCTCTAAGTAGCATGGGTGAAACTTTTGGAGATGCCATCTTGTCAGAAGCCTCACAGAGACCTGTGTTGGGACCTCACACCCCGCTGTGTGAGAGCTGTACTTTACGCTACTTGGCAGCACAGTCCTGATCCCGGCAGTGACGCCGTCACGGTCTGTTTGCTCAGTAGCGCCCTGCATCACGTTTGCCCACTTGGCTCCATGGCCTTCTTGTCCTTTTTTCTGTTCAGCCAGTCGGTGTCTGTCTAGACATATTGCTGTTTTTAAGTTTTTTTTTTATTTTTTATTTTTTTTAATCATAACCTTGACAGTAGTATTTCCACGGTTAAGGACAGACTCATGTAACTATAAGGTGGTGTGGTTTCTACGTATGTTTAGCCCCTTGTTTGCCCCCGTGTGCCTGAGCAGAGAACAGCTGCCACCACAGACTTATGTTTCCCTGTGGCCCCCCTAATAATGGAGAGCAGCTCCATGTTTTATACTCTGAATGGCAAGGTTTACACTTGGGAACAAGACCAAGCCATGTACGACGTCATTCTTTTCAGTGCTGATTGGTAGGGGATCTAATAATTGGTCAGATAAGACATGGTATTATCAGGAATACTCCTGTCTGCAAAATGTCAGGAGCAGCAGAGTGCGCGACTCACTCTGACTGTTGCCCCAGAAATGGACTATGATGACATGGGCGGAAGGGACACTGAAGGGGAGGTAATTATGGGATTGGCAAGGAGGACGGAAATCTCGGGAAGCGCAAGACACGGCATTATCTCCAGCTGGGCTCACTTGTCCACCTTGGACCTTTGACCTTCACATTTCATCCTTTTCCCTCTTCATGTTGGGATAGGTGTCTGAAACACAGCAACCTTGCGAGGAGAGAAGTTAATACATTGAGGGATGATTGTTTTTCTTTTCAAGTTTATTTTGATTATGCATTGTATTCCTCAGATAACATTTACTTGCACATGGTTCTCTGTAAATGAGAGGTGGGTGAGATGGTGTGTTGGAGATGAGTGGCTGTAAACTGAGCGTTCTGAGATACATAATGGTCCTTCTGAGGCTCTTGTAGCTTTCTGCTTAGTCATGCCAGATGCTGCCCACTGATGTCGTAAACGCCAGCTGAAGAACGTGCCCACGTGGCGCTGGTCCGTCCACTTCCCCAACCCCTCTGGCATCACATTCTGCAACCCCTGTAGTGGGGCCCATCCACATTCCAGCTGCTTTCTGTCTCATTTTTGCCTGCCTGTGAACAATTAGAGCAAAAGAGAGAATTATTTGCTGTCGGGTTCATGCCCTGTTCAAAAATCAGATCTTATAATGCATGAAATCTCACTTTTTTTTTGTTAATTTTCATGTATTTTGCAATTAACCCCACAGGGGCAAAGACATAATTTTTTAACGTTCCAAACAGTAAATACTGACCGATACATTTTTTCAACTATTAGGAGGTGACGTTTGAATTTAAACGTGTGTCAAGGAGGACGTGCGTACATTCGTTCCGCTGTGTGTCCGTACGTAACGGCGCAAGAGCTAAGACGATGTTATAACAGAAGTGTGTTTGCGCAAGACTAATGTTTGTTTCTCACTGGGAAAATCTGTCTTTGTGTTCACGTTTCCGTCTCTGATAACTGGACTGTAAATCTGGGACGGCTACAATAAGTCACTGTCAGAAGAAAAACAGATGTCCATTTTCTGTAAACATATAAAAAAAATTATTTCACTGCAGTCCACATTTGAATACATCCATTCTTGGTGAATTGTACACGTCTGTTCTGTGTATCATGTTTGACAAGTGTGTTGGCTTCTATGTGACCAACGTCCTTCTGCTGTGGCTCGTGGATTCATAGTTACAATTGATCTGTAAAGTAGAGACATACTCTGATGAAACTCGTACATCATTACACGTACATGCTATAGTATATGCCTCTTTAGTTTTAATAATAAAGCGCTTTCTTCCTGCAGTGATCACTGTCAATTCTACACAGTTCATGTATTGCACTCGAAACAACAGGAGTCTGTTTCTACTTACTCAGCTTACAAGAACAAATGGGACCAGATTTTTGCTACTTTTTTTTTGTTGTAAATTCGGTTGTTTTAACACTTATTCACAATCAGTAAAAGATGTTGATGGATGTAATAAAGGTGTAATAAATTAAAAATTGCCTGCAAAACAGTCCTGACAGTTGACTGATTCCTCCTATAAAGATCTGCAGTTTTTGTCTGCTTTCTTTTTTATTGTCTACACAATAAAAATGTTAACACAACATATCCCTCAAATAATTTCCTGCTGAAGCTTTTCAAACTTTGACAAACTTTGACTACATGAAATTTATAACAAATTTAAAAATGACAAAGCAAAAATATGTTATCACCATAAACTCCATAAACATTTAATTCGAGTTGTTGACAGATTTGTTCCTTAAATGTGCAGCGTTGGTTGACTTGTGACTGATCATAGATGTTTGCAAACACCAAACTGTAAACACAGTAGAAGAAAGTTGAGCAGTGGTGGCCCAAAACTCAACTCTTTTTGCACGTTTTACTGCCAGTAGGCAGCTGGGTGTGTAAGCACTGGTCAGTTTCTCTTTGCAACTGACAGAAATGTTGGAAAAGGGGTAAGTGAAGGCGATTTCATTAAAAACAATAATGCAGAAAATGTATGTATCTGCAAATGTGCCATGCGAGGAGCCTGTGCATTGCACTGCATTGTGAAGCATGATGGCTATGAGGTTGTGTGGTGTCTCACGCCCCTGTCTGTGCAGTGGATGACTGATACAGTAATTATTTGCTTTGCAATGACAGTGCAGTGGCGATATTATCTCTGTAATGGATGTTGACGCTGTGTGTTTGTGTGTGTTGAGTGATGACTGTAATGTGACTGCGGCCTTGGGGCCTCCTGGCTGTGTGTGTGACGCCTGATGTCTCTCCACAGAGTCAGTGCATCGGCACATGCAGAAGTACGAGGTGGAGTACCTGCAGTTCGCCTTTCGCTGGATGAACAACCTGCTGATGAGGGAGCTGCCATTGCGCTGCACCATCCGACTGTGGGACACCTACCAGGTGTGCTATAGACACAGACAGACACGCACTCACTCTGTGCTTTTTTTTTTTTTTTTTGGCGCCATGCATCATTTATGAAGGTATACATTCTCACTACCCCATGACACACATACAGGAGGACCCCTCTGTGGATAGTTACGCTGGGGTGGGGCTGTACTTGAACCCTGAGCCTGCTGTCCACATAGCTCTTGATTTGTATGCAAACCACATTTTGCGAAGGGTCCTGCTCTCACCAGGAGTGCGTTCACCTGAGTTGCGGGAGAACCGCTTTCCCCAGGGCAGGCAGCCGTCCATCCCGTCCTCCACTGCACTGCCACTGGACCCAAACAGGCAGCAGGGGAACATCCCTCAGGGACAGAATCCTAATGTGTCCTTTTGACATTTCTGTCATCAACCATACGCATTGCTGTGGGTGGGGACGTTTGATTGGCAGCGACAGGGAGGCCCGAGGACCTGAGAGGGCGAGTGCTGGGCGTCCGGGAAGTAGGCGTGTTCCTCTCTCAGCATCGTGCCGATTAGTGCCGCCTCGCTGAGCTCAGAGCCCACGCCATTTTCCTGGAAGCCTGTGGCTATAATTTCCTCCAGAGATGGGTCACTCACGCAGAGCTGCTGCTACCAGGGTGTGTCAGGATGTTGTCAAGTTTGGTGAAGCCTCTCAATGTTGAAATGATTAAGAGAGCACAGGCCATATCTCAGTCTTTCCTTTCAGTTCCATTTAGGTGCCTGATCAGAGACTGCTCCTAGAACTACCAGTCATGCTGTTCTTCCCAGCTCCTTAACCATCAAACAGCCTGCCATCTGTGTAGTTAAAAGCTGCTTGAAAAGCCATATAACCGTGTGGACAAGATTGACACATTTGCTTCTTTTTTGCCCTGAGTGTAAACAAGTACACCAGAATTGTTTTTACTTAAGCTATGAATAGCTGGTCTTTGACTTAAGGTTCAATTTGAAAAGAGGCAAGAAATGCAATATGTTTAATTTGTTTTTTGTTTTTTTTTTGTACTACAGTATTCTGAACTCTTACTCAGCATTTACCTCCCCCCACAAACTTGGCTTCAATAAATAAATTGTGCTCAGTGTATTCATTACTGTTCTGCACTTCTGTCTGGCGGAAGCAAACAGGCGACTGGATGACTCTTCTGCGACAGAGAAGTTTATAAGCAAATGTGAGGTAAACCGAGTGTGGAACTTGACAGACGCTGGTGGTGGTTACTATGACAACCCCCTTCAGAGGACCAGCAGCTTTACTGCAGTGGGACCTTTGGAGGAGGGATGTCCCCCCTCCAGAGGCCCCCGAGGTATCAGTCTGCTGTCATAGTAGCGTGATGTTTGGGCTCTCTCTCTCCTCGCAGATAGACTGGAAACTGGCCCTGATGGGGTTTCTTTGAGACGGTTTCTCATTTCAGGTGAAACTGTCCTGTAAGGGAGAAGCCACTCTTCAGATTCCCTTGTTCACCTGCACTTGTTTCATGTCAGCAGTGTGAGCTGAGGCTCAGCGTGATTTTATTATAGCCACGTTTGAGCTGCATGCATGGCATGAGGGAGAACGCGCTGACGTTTTTCATTTGCCATGTGTCACCCTCTTGTGATCCTCTTAATAAAAAACAGTTCTTTGGCTCTCCGCTGGTTAGACAGTTCAACCCCCGTTTTCCTAGAAGAAACCCCTGTCCTGCATAGAATGAAGGTTTTCCTTTATTTGGTGTGATGTACAGCGATTATAGCAGAATAAATGACAGTGCCAGCATGACAGTGTAAAGCCTTCAGGCGCACACTTTTCCCCCCTCTGCAGTAAACTGCATCCAGAATTTGGTTTTACAGAAGCATGGAGACTGGTCCTCATGGCCGTTCACTCTTCACACTGCCCTTTGTTACAAGGGCGACAGAGGCGGATTTCGGCGCTGGCATGAGCCCCCTGGGACAGCCGTGTGAAGTGTGGAGCCCAGCAGCAATTTATAGGAGTTTGTTTTCTGTTACAAGGGTATTGGATTTATTTGTCCACCTGTGTGATGGTATGAGGCAGTGTTAAAGAATATGACCTTAGCGGCTGGGCTGGGGGTGGTGGAGGCTGTAGGGGAGAGCCCTGTCTCCAGGCCCATGCGGGGGCTCCAGCCGGGGCTATTATAAAAGACAAAATCGATCGCTGCCTTCCTCTGGCTGTGGGGGAAAGTGGAGATGGGTAATTGCGTTGCGGCACCCCGTTTGCCATGCGGTTTCCTAGGAGAGAGGAGCCTCGCCAATGTCAACACCATTGGCGACACTATCGATCGCCAGCGCTTGTTGACATGTGCGCTTTGTTGTGTATGGGTGGCAGGAGCACATTCTCTTGTTAGTCAATGGTTCGACAGTGCATGTCAATAATCGGAGGATATTGTTTCATGTGGGTATCGATCTGCTGTTTCCCAAAGAAAGACAGACAAATAGCTAAGAAATGATGAATTAAGGGCAATTAAATGTACTTGAGACTAATGGCTGTTTCTTTTTGACTAATTTAATTTGTGTCTCCGTTCTCTGTAGCTTCACAAAGTGTGTTCTGACGTGAAGGTTAATTTTTATTAAGTCCAGCTTATTTTTTCATTGATCCGCTATGGTTCCTGTAGTTGAAGGTTTGACAGCAAGGCAGATGTAAATGTTCTTCTGTGAAATGTGGAATGTCCATCGGCCACAACATAATGACACTGTGACAGAAGGAGAGAGTGACAGGGTGCGACCCGAGCACTACACGGTGCTCTCAGTTAATAAGTCAAACTGGGGCCATCATATTCACAGACACTTGTCTGTCAGACAGTCTCATTATATCTTGGCTGAATGCAGGCTTGAGATTTTAGCTTTGGTGATGGCTTCCCCCCACATAGTTTAATTTTAAAATTTAGGATTAAATGGCCAGTTTCAGCTTCATGTTGGCTCCTTTGGACTTAGGCAACAGCTGCAGAGCTGTTGTTTAAGAACCATCGGAGAGGACTGCTGAAATAAGTCTCAGTGCTGTGGAGAGTAAACTCAGAATGCTTTTAGATTACGTCTAGGTGAAAATCTCTCATTGTAAATACAGTAAGTACAGTTTTCACTAAGGATGCATTCCTACAAAGTGGGGGGGGGGGGGGGGTTATACCTGTATAACTTATTAGAAAAACAAATAAAATAAAAGGTAAAAAGGTAAAAATAAAAAGTATGGTGGAACAATAATAAATAATTAAAAGTAATTTTATTAATCTCATAGAGCACATAGTTGTTTCTTATTTATATTAGTCATTGTATACATCCATGACAATATGTAGTGAGATAGCTGGTAGCAGAAAAATGCAGTTTAAAAATGAGATGCACCATGTGCTCCTCCTGCCAATGTGTGCACTCCTTGTCAGCATCATCCTGATCCAGAGAAACACACACGCACACCAAAAACAAAATTCTGTTCAGTTTTTCAGAAAATTTTGAGAAAGAAAATGTGTCACGCACATGTGAAAAGACAGGTACCGGAATGTGCTCCCATCGAGCGCTAGGGGAAATGCATTTGAGAGCACGCGTCCAGTGGTGTGTGGCAGTGCAGTGAGAAGAGCCTGTGCCAAGAACAGACATCTCTCATTGTGTGCAGTTGTGGTGCTGGAGCCTGGTGATCGAGGGGACGGTGCCAGAGCGTGCAGTATGAGCACTACAAAGATAGAAAGAGAATGAGGATTATGACAGTATTAATTACAAAGAAAGGAGAAGTGCAATGGTGGGCACGCTGTGTGAATGAGCACTGTAAGGAAACAGCGCTAAATGGGACAGCGTTAAGCCAGGTATTGCTGAGTAATGACACTCCCTCAGGGATTAGTGGCGAAACACCAGTAGATGCATATGAAACAGGGACGCGATGTGTCGGCACACGCGTTTTGGTAATGAGTGTGTTAGAGGACTGCTCGTAGTATCAACACTAGTTAATTGTCGCCATTTCAGTCAATAACTCTTCCTGCAGGGATGGTGGAGTGAATTAAAGATGTGGCAATTGACCTTTGGAGAGGCTGCACTTGTTTCACTATGGCCAGTTCACTAATGTTTGTGTTTCAGATTATTAATGATCACATTTTTATTTTTTTTAAAAAATTGCTTCCTTGTTCCTGTTCCATAGCGTGCACTTGGATGTTTTAAGACAGCTGTAGACTCCCCCAGACATCATTTACATCATTTACAGTGCATCGAGAGCCAGGTGACACCGGCTGTCATTATGATTTCGGAAGAGCAGGGAATGGATCGGGAGGTGTATCGGCGACCCTTCCTCCATCAGATGGAAGCTTTCTTTGCGGAAACTTCAGGAAATTGACTTGACACTTCCCGTTCTCCATACAGACACTGTGTGAATATGTGAAGAGGTGGACCGGCACAGAGATGATTGCAGGCCTCTGCTAAGCATAATTCTTTTTCCCCCCCCCCCCTTCCTCTTTTTTTGGGCTGCATGTCAAAGGTACTGAGTGGAGACTGAGGGGAAAAAGACGTTCAAAATGAAATCTACATATTCAGTGCTGTTGAAGGAGAGTGGCTATGGATACCATTGAGTTTCCAGCTACTGTCTGCTGCTGTTTTGAATTGGACACCAACAGTCAGCATCTGAATTCTATTACAGGTTGTTTGTCTTGCATTAACAGCGAATTGTTCAGCTTATTCATTAGCGGTGTGTGTCGCTGTACAACACTTAATTATTTTGATGGTGGGATTAATGTGAATAGACAATGCAGAGTTCAGCAATTTCTTGGTCCTCCTGTGGACATTTGTTTGCAGTAAGTGCAAAGGCCAGAGCGCCACCGGCTCTGGATAGTGAGGGTGAGTTCCTCAACTCGCACCGGGAATAGAATCTAATTTGCCCCATGAATATTTGATGCATAACAAAATAGTCTGAAAATGACTGCTCGCTCGCTCTCTTTCTTTCGGTCTCTCTTCCTCTCACTCTGTGTCATAGTAACACACCTGAAGAATCGCGCTGGCCTGAAGTAGCTCACTTTCCTCAATTAATATTTCATCATTGTCTGAAAACGTAAAGAGGGCCGCACCTTAGGGAGGTACTCGAGCACCAGCTGAGTGCTGAAGACCGTGATGCTTATTCTTATAGCCAAGAACACTGTTCATGTCCTCTTTTGACCAGCTGCTGTTCTCCATCATAGCTGCATCACTGTCCCCTTGGGGATTTTGCTCTTCCCTTTATTTGGAAAAGCATGTTTTTCATTCAGGGTTGCATAAAAAATTGATTCATTTGAAATCTAAGCATTGATTCACCTTTAAACTCCAAGGCTTCATTTGCGGGAAAAGATGCAGTGTCTCTACTTTTATTGCGTTGAAAGCATCGTTCTCACACAGCTGCCTTTTTAATAATGCACATGTGATATATTACTTACGTGTAAGATAAAGTGCTTGTGAAATGCATTAGTGAAAAATCAATTAAAATATAAATATGAAGTTACAGTGGAAAGTGGTATGGGTTTTGAAGTCTGAATTATAAAATCATAGCTCATAGCTGAAGAGAATGGCATCTTGATATTTTTCCTAGAAATTATTATTCCTTTGGTAAGATATAAAAAATAGTAGGAATACTGTTTATTTTTCTCCTATTCTCTAGTAGAAAGGACTTTTTTGTTTTCCTTTCCTGCATGGCCAGATACCAACTGTACATGTATACTACCCTTGTCATGTCTGTTCAGCGCTCTGTGTCACTGCAGTGAGAAGAGCACTATATAAAAATAAAATTGAATTGAATTGAATATGTGCATGGGACAGAGCCTATATGTAAGGGCTTTAAACCTACTCAGGACAGAGGGCTTAGATACAGACATGTGATTCTAATAATATTAACTATAATAATGATTGGAGGTTCAATCATTGTTACAAAGGGTGGTGTAGGACTAATGAGGAGATAAGGAGGGAAAAGCATCTGAAACAGATCAGTTCTGAGACCTATGTGGAATAATGGAAGGGAATCAGCACTTGTGAGGGACGGAAGTTCATTGAACCCCAGTTTTGTCCCCCAAATGAAGGGAGTGAGTACTATGTTCTGATTTAGGTGTTTTCTGAAGAAGTTGATTGTGAGGTGAGAAAGGCTGTGTGAAGCTCCTGCTGATCTCCTGTCTGATGGTAGGTTGTTCACTTGAGGGTGCTGGAGAGGGCACGAGGCTGCTGTCTCAGGGGTGTGCTGTACCTGCCATTGCATTCTTTTCTGGGGGGGGGGGGGCATTGTAGCACCCGCCCCTGTCCCCCACTAATGAGATGCCGCATCCAGCTGTTGCATTAGCATGCGACCAATCCCCACTGTTCCAAATTCTCGGGTGGGGCGTGTCTTCCTCCAGGTGACTGAAGATTAAAGTCACTCAGATTATTTGTTCAAGCGTCACTTGGTTTGCATGTGCATGCATTGGTATGGTTTCCATTTAGTTTCTGTTTTTTTAAATCTAAATTTCCTAACAGTATTTATCACTTCAATCGTTAATGACAATTTTCTAAATGAATTATAGTTCATAATGTTGGCATTTAAATTTATGATTGTTTAACACTGTGTCAAGGGCAAATGTATGTTGTGAAATTGCCTGGAGTCAGTCCTGTGGGGGATATATGAGAGACAAAATCAACGCCAGCCTTTCTTTTGTAAAATCATGCATTGCACAGAAAAATTTCCAGCCAGTGGAGGTGATAGAACAGTCAGCTAATTCCCTGTACATTAATTTGTATGATATGCTATAAATGTTTGGCCATAAAATTAGAAACAAGTCATACATTAGTCAGCAAAAATTATACACTAGGCAGGTATTCTTACTGTTATTATTCTTTTTTACATTTCAATATTTCATTGTTTAATGTGTAGTGCCCTGTGCCCCTGCAATATGCTTTGGTCCTAGGAGAAGCAATGTTGATAATGAGAGAGAGTGTGCTTGTTTTTTAATACTTTTTGAGTCTTGAGGTACTGCATTTGTTATGAAAGCTTGTAAGCGGCGATATGCGTTCAGTAGAGCTGTTGAGATGCACAGGGATCTGCTTTCTCTAATTTCTCGTTCAGAAGGTCTTCAGTGGGAAGCCAACTGCATTTTTCTGAACAATCTTTTTATTTGTTTTTTCCACTGAGCCAGTCTGGGAAAGTGCTTCTCTTGATAACTGCAGGTTTCCAGCAGGGATGTGAGTCAGACAGCCTCAACCCCTTGGGTTGGGGGGTCTTCCTGATGATTAGCTGATATTTCTTGATAGTGGATGCTGTTTATGATCTAGAATAGGAGTGCAGGTTAAGGGACCAATATGCTTTGCTGGTATGCAGCCATGAACCTTTAAACACTTCCATCATCCCCAGGGTCCCCAGTGACTGCAAGCTCCACAGGTCTCAAACCTGAGGGCATTGTGTGTTTTCAGGTGTGAATTCTACCCTGTCTAGTTCCCTGTGCACTGCTGTTCATGCCTATCAGACAGTCAGGATGTTCAACTCCCTCTGCTCTCACACCTCCATTTACTTTGCTCATGTCCACAGACAGGAGAAACTTAATCTTAGCGCAAAACAAGCATGCTGGCTAAAACCACAGTGGCACAAACACACAGTTGGTCCCCAGTTTACATTAGGGTTATGTTCCAGTAAATCCATCGTAAGTCAAAAATATCGTAAGTCGAAAATGCATTTAATATACCTAACCTACTGTCACGCCTGTGGCCACTTCAGCAACGGAACATAGGCGGTCTCTCTGCCCCTGTGTTCAGACTGAGCATTGGTTGGCGTAGGAACCAATCAATTTAGTTCCTACCCGAACTTCCGGTCAGCGCTCAGTTTCCTCTGCCCCTTGTGAACTCTTCTGCAACCACTGTCTTGCTCAGACCTTGTATTTTGTAGAGTATCAGTTGTATATGCTAGCGACCCCATGGCAGACTGGGAGATGTGTATTGCTTCCGCTGCCAAACCTCACGAGAGAGTATCGTACTGCATATTGCTTGCCCAGGGAAAAAAAAAATGTAATTCAAAATTTTAAGTAAGGTTTCTACTGAATGCGTATCACTATTGCATGATTGTAAAGTCAAAAAGTCGTAAGTCGAATCATTGTAACTTGGGCAACATCTGTACTCAGCAGGAACTCAGTGGTTCCACCCACAGGAAGTAGCTGTCTTTGGTGGTTGGTCATAATGGTGCACATCTCTTCGTCTTTTGACTTCAGTTTTCAAAGGGATAAACACTTGAAGCCCTTTTACTTAGAGCAATCAGTTGGAATTGACCCTTTCCTCAAGGAAATTTGTTGTCGTCCTTTCATATAACCACCTGCTTTCTTTATCTGAAAAGATGTCATCTTTGCAAAGACTGGGAGCTCTGTAGCAGGATGGTATCACACACATAGTATTCACAGTACCTCAGACAGCTTCCTTCACATTGTCTCACACACTCTCCTACTATTGTTCAAGCAGCTGGGACACCAATGACACATTTCACCGCTCAGGAGTGTTTCTCAGGTGCTATCACTCTTGACGTGATGCACTGTGTCATGTTAGAGTTTGAAACACACTGGACTGGGCTCATGGTGATTGCCCCGATGAAGACCATGAGGTTAGACCATGAAGTAGCAAGCAGTTACTTTCTGCTCCATAACTTGTCAACAATGTTTATTTGACACCCTATAATAGACTTGCATCCATCCTCCTTAGCCTTACTCCTCGTGGTTCCTCAAAAGGCTCCAGACCACCACAATTCTTGCATCATTGTTTGGGCCCTACCTACACCATAATATGATAACCTACAGCTTCTCCAACCTCAAAGGTTAATGCCATGTAATATGTAATAACAAAGCTAAACACTATGTATATACGTCTATATCTATGCAGCTGAATCCCTATTTGTTCTTTATTCACAACTTTGTTCACACAGGTGCTTCTCACCCTACGTGATGTTTTTACATCATCAAGTTCATTAAACTTCAGAAAGACTACTTACTATTTTGAAATTAAATTAAATCAAATTTAATTTAAGGCTAAGAGGCGGGAGTAATGATGTTTCATGCAGCGTGTAGTAACATCACACACAGGGTGGTCATGCTGCTGATTTTTCCTGCTATACACATGCTAAATTTATGGTTTACATATATGTCTTCTGAGAGTGAGAGAATGCAGTATAAAGGCATAACTAAAACACACACAGAGCCACATTCTCACAAGCACGGTTTTACCTGCTGTGATTCGGATTTAGATAGCAAATGTCATGTACTGAGAAAAACTAATATTTTATAAATATGTAATGCTTTTGAAATTTGGAAAAGGTTGGTACCTGTAACAGGTTTACTAAAAAGCTATCGCTATAAGCGAAGGAAATTGCTCCCAGGTTTTACTGGTTTTAACTACTTTCCACATCACAGTGTGAGCCAACACACAGGTGTTTATTATACATTTCTATGCAGTTGATTGTCTTACAGGCATTAATTATCATACTGTAATTGCCTGTATTTCCTTATGGGACAGTGAACAGTCACAGAGAGCAGCAAGAGGAAGCAGACAAGGGCAGAAGCTTGCAGAATGAGTTACTAATTTTCTAATTAAAATACATTTAAAACATAAAGTAATATTATTCAGTCCCTGGTCTGACAACCATTTTACAACTGCCATCAGTCTTGTCAAAGGTTCAACCTGCCTCTGCTATGCCTCTTAGCGACATCGTGAATCGTAGCTCTTAAATCAGTTGGCATAGAAAACTAAATATGACAAATGTATAACTAAACAAATTAAAACGCTTAATTCATTGTAACATGACAATGAGTGTCTAGCATTTTTCCTATTTTAATGTCATTTCTGAATTTGATCACTCACCAAGTCAGGAAAGATAGTAATAGTAAGAGAAATAGTAAAATAAATGTATTTATTTATCTTGATAAATGTTGAATCCACTGTAGCCCTTGGGCCCTGGGCTGCAGCCCACTTTAGTCTAATTATATAATTATATAATTATAATATATACATATGTATGATAAATAAATATATAATAAAATAATAATTATATAATTATATGTCTGACTAGGCCATGGTCATTGAGTGAATGAGTGTTTGTGTAACCACATGGATTCAGCTTCTTGTCATTCCTTCTTTGGTTTCTGTGATGGGTGTGGTGGAAAAGTGGCCCATGCTGACTGATGTCAGTTCCCCTTCTTCAAGTTAAAGTGAAACCATGAGGAGTGGGGTGAGGCTGATCTGCTATGGCCTCCAGACAGCTAGCCAACGGACACCATACGTTTATTGTTGTTGTTGTTGTTGTTTTAATCTATGGCATGCATATACAGCGCCAGTTTATAGTAGTTTATATAAGGCAATAAACTTTAAGAATAGATGTTGAATAGCCAGATATGGCTTATTCTAAAACCAGAACACATTGAGCTTTTTGCTGAGGTCATCACCATTTGAGCTGGTTGTGTGATCAGTCTTATCCTCTTTGTTTTGGGCATGAAGAGAAAAGGCGATTGTGTAATGATTGTGATGACTCCTTAAATGAGAAGCTCCTCCTGTCATTCCTGTTAGCCACTGCTTCACTGCACCATCACTTTTCAGTGGCACTGGCTGAGAAGCTGGATCTCATCTTACATCGCTTCCCTTATCTGCTCTTTGTTGTTTGGGAGTCCTTGTTGCAACTCCATGGTAGATGTTTGCACTTAGGCAGGCAAGTTAATTTATTAGTTTCTTATTATTATTTTGCACACGTAAATGTTGCCAATGGTCAGTATGTATTTACTGTAAATGCATTAAATGTGTCAATTATTGTAGTAAATGCACTGCCCGTTGTTGTGTTGAAGTAAAGGACAATACATACTGTACAATGTCATTATTTCTAAGACTGCCTGCTGTATGGCAGCCTGTGCGTGTCAACGTTTGGGCCATTTGTGGGACATGACTATGGTATCCAGATTGCCTTGTTAAGAGGAGCCCACAGTGAGGTGTCCTGTTGCTGCCAGCACTTTAATTCAGTCATTTGTCTCCGTGCAATAAAACTGCCCAGGTATGAAACAATCGCATCAGCAACAGATGTAATAAGCCAGGGTCAGTTTTATCCATAGGACGTATATGTGGTGAGAGAGAACATTTTTGTACCAATGGGCACCTTTTATACTCATTCGTGTATTTTTTTCATAGGCAATATAAAAGAGATGCTGTGATTATATGGTTTTACAGTACAATTTCAATAACCTTATTTAAAGTACATTAGCAACGGCATGTATTGCTGTAGTTGTTTGTGGTGAAGGCAGTCATGTAGATAGGATAAAGATGCAGGATAGCAGGGGTTCAAATAAAAACAGACTTACATTTAAATATAAAGTGTCAACAGGAAATGGGCACATGGCCCCTTTAAAGCAGTCCTGTAATAATGCAAAGAGAAAAACTGCAGTACTACTAAAAAGAATTTTATTACACATCAGACAAAAGTCAGAAGGTAGCTGCAGCCTTCCTCTTCTCACGTTAGACTTTCTCAGACCAGCTGCCTTATGTGATGTTTGTGTTTTAATAGGAGAAGCTGCTTGTCATTTTGTGAATGTATTGGCATGGGAAGGATTTGGGAAGCTCCCATTTGAAGCCCTCACAGCAGAGTACCACCCCCAGCTCACACAGTGTCCGTGTACCATGGAATAGAGGACCGTGTGTCTGTTTTTTTTTTTTTTGTCCTATGCAGCTCACTGTTCTTTACCTGTCTGCTCTGTCACCCTGCCAGGCGGAACCAGAAGGCTTCTCTCACTTCCACCTGTATGTCTGTGCTGCCTTCCTGGTGAGATGGAGGAAGGAGATTTTGGAAGAAAAAGATTTCCAGGTAACTGCACCGTCCCTTCCCTCTTTGCCTTTCTGCTCTCCCCAGTGTGTCCGAGCATGTCCCTTGGTGTCCCCGGGCTCCTCAAGCGCTGTCGTTATTAACTCCGGGGGTCGGCAGGTCACCGCTGCTGCATTAGTGTGATGACAGTGGCAGCTGCTGTAAGGTGACATTGCTCCCTCTCTCCTGCCCCTCCCCACACGCATTTCTGGCCCATTGGCTTGCGGACCAGCGCTCATCCCTGGCCTTCTTGTACACACCCAGGCCGGCTGTTGTCTCCTCCATTTGCAGTTGTTGGAGTGTCCAGCAGGATTGCTATGTCCCATTTCCGGAACAGTAAATACTTGTATGTTACTCAAGCTGTGAGCTAATCACTTAGTTTCTTTTGAAGCATGAACTGGGGCTATGTTGCCATTTTAATTTACCCTATATTGTAGCAGTAAGAAGCTAAGTTGTGCTGCTCCTTCAGAACCCCCTTGGCCTTTCTTGCTAATCAGCAGGTTTTCTCTCTGAGGCCTGCCATCTTACCATTTTACCTCATTTGTTATTTCAAAGCAAGCGGCAGAAGCACAGCCCTCCCTGGCCCTGGCTCCCCATGCAAGCGCCTGCACTGATGTTTAACCAAGACAGCAGATTGAACTGAAATTGCTCCGTGCAGCTGAATATGTGGGAGCTAGCAGAGCATAGTGGGAACCCCCCACCCACTCATCCACCTTGCTGATTTATTCTGTTTACAGTACCCTGATCCCCTGTCGCCCACAGCACCTCGGTGAGGCTGCCATGCCCCTGAGTTTGAGTCCAGATCTATGGTATTTACCTCAGTTTACTGGTTGATTTTGCTGATTCCGCTGTACTTTTAGCACTCTGTTGCATACATTATTTCTTTTTTATGATTACTTTGAGCTCTTTTCCACTTAAAATGAGAATCGCCTCTAAAATGTAGTCTGCAAGGTTTGGTGGCAAAATCAGATTTCTGTATTCGGTCTGAGTCCTCTACTTGATGACATTCGTGCTACCAGAGGACAGATTTATTTTTTTGCCCATTTGGTTTTCATTGATCATTTTGCATGTTCACTCAGCAGTCTAGGTGGAAAGAATCATGACTAGGAAATGGTAGCAGAAACAATTTTTTTAAAGAGTTGAAAGGTATGGATTGGTTTCTGTCTTACTTCCAAGTGAAAAGGTGATTATTTCAACACTGCGGCCATTTAGCAGTGAGGGGTCACAAACAGCTGAGGCTGCATTAGAAGAGGCTTCTCCCACCTGTGACCTGATAATGGAGTCTGGCAGAATTGGGGGCACCACAGCTGTCTCTAGTGTCCATCTCACACCACGCAATGCAGCAGGGTGGAACCCAGACGGGATATTGACAGCAGTCAGTTTCCTGGTGTCAGCGTGAGCCGGAGTTGTCGTGCCCAGAAAGATCCTGTGACAGGAGAAATGCTGGGATTTGAAGACTTCCATTCTGTGTGGCTGGTGGTTCAGTTATTTTGCCCAATCAGGCAACAGACAGCATCTCAGTCCCGGACATAGCTAGATGCTGGCTTTAAAGGGGACAGTTGCTTCCAACGTTCTTCATTGTACCTGGTTTACTATGAACCAAGCTAACCTTTCCTTGCCATTGTATTTTATTCGCTGACAAATTTCTAAAATTGATTTTATTCACTAACGCATTGTGTCCAATAGGACCTCCATCCTAGTCACCCGGGGCTGGTAATACACAAAGCAAAGATATTTAAACAGCAAATCCTACAAGCTGTGTTTACTCAGCAGAGCTTTGACTTGGGGAGTCTGTGAAGCTGTATTAGTGTTTGCTAAACATGCTGATTTGGGCGGCTGATGGAGGTAGGGCCCCCTGGGAGCCTCTGTGTGCTTGTTCAGAAAGCTGGCCATGGGGTGGAGATACACTGCCTCATCTCACGTGTTCCCCACGCGACTTGCCCCGCGTGACCCCCGCGTGGAGCCCAAATGTCACTTCCCACCCCTATGAGCGCTCATTAGCTGTTTGTTTGTCTAATTACAGAGAGTCCTGCGCCGCAGTAATGAAAACGCTTAGCCTCCGGGAAACGGCACTCTTTCGTACCTCTAATTTCCATTCCCCCCGTGGTCCCTGTGGCGCAGTAGAAACTGCTGGCAGGTGGGGCTGTTCAGTTCACAGCTCGACCTGCGGAAAAACAACATTGTCACTGCTGCCGATGGGTGCAAGGTGCCGAGCAATTTTAAATATCAAGATTTTCCCAGACCGACTGTCATATGGTGAAAAGTTGGGAAAAATGTGTCGTATTTTTCCACTCTCTCCTTCTACTTCAGTCAGTTATCATTTATTTATTTGCATTGTGCTAAAGAGACAGAGCGAAATGGGTGGCTGCTGTGGAGGAAGTAGCTGCAATCCCAAACTTTGTTTTTCCTACTCTCTGTCCTTCACACCTTGACGTATGAACCGTATTTATCTGTATTTTGGCAATAAGGACTAGCATGCCATTTTGTGCTGCTCAGTGTGTGGAGAGAAAACAGATTTGCGTTAGCCAGGAGCCCATCCTGTCGAGCGAAACTTTCGCTGTCAAGACTTGCGTATCGGACACTCCTGGTCCCTGCAGCCGTCTCTCACCGGGAGTTGAACCTAGAGCCCTCTGGTGAGGAGTCTGCTGTCCTTACACATTGCTTCACTACTGGCCCTGAGCACAGATCACCTGACTGACCAACATATTTCCTGCCACCAATCCTGCAGTGAATCCCGTCAGCCCCGGCGCTTCCCTGCCCGCAGTTGGCGTAAGGCATACATGGACAACCATGGGGGGGCCACACAACACCCTCCCCTCATTTAGACACAATGAAGGCTGACGGTTTCCAGAGGAAAGACTCCTGGGAGTTTATTGCTTTGCTGTAGACTGTCCTGCCCCATGCCCAACCCCCCTTCTATACTGAATGAATGTTCATTTTAAACTATGATTCCATTAAGGTATGAGAGGATGAAAAATGTTCTTCTGTATGTTTTTGTTTTATAATTGCCTCCGTCAGAGTGAGCCAGAGCTCTTTGAACAGGAGATGGGAACATAGGAAAGCGGCGTTCTGTCCTCCAGGCTTGCACCCCCTGTGTTGCTAGCTGTCGAGTGACGCCTTCACCAATTAAACATTCAATGTGGAGAATTTGGAGTGACACAGTCATTATCAACACCACTGTCTGGGCTTTAATTGGAAAGTCATGAATATGCCCCCCCCCCCCCACATTGCTTATAACACAAATAAATCAGCTCGGCCTCCTCGATGGCATGCCTTTTTTTAAATACCGTCAAACTCAAGTAATTTCCAGTATAGCTTTTTTTGGCGTCTGCTCCATCGCTGCAGATAAGTTACCCCAGTTCTTGACCTCAACAAGGTGAAATTTGCAGCGCTTGTTTTGTGGTCATAGAATAATTTTAAAGGCTAAGATATTATTAGTGAGCAATGAAAGGATGTGGCGTTGTGAAATTCATCTTGGTTGTTTTGTTTGTTTTGGCAGTCACATGGACACCGAAAAACTCCATTTGTTTTTGGTTTTCTTGAAACAGAACCGAGTGTTGCCCAGGGTTTGGTTGTGTTTGCTCCAGTATTGTTTGTTACTTTGATAGACTGGTCAGAGTATGCAAGTGTTTGAAGGATAAAGTGTGAAATGTTGACCATCCATCAATGCAATCGATGTGACATCCTCTCTCCACCTTGAAAAACTGTCACAGATTGTTTGTTCTTTACTTGCTGCGGATTTAGTGCCGATTTTCCCTTAATGGGAGGGTCATCGTCCTTCAAAGTGTAGCACAGTGATAGAATAACATTCACACAATCATTTCTTCATTACTGTAATACAAGTAGTGTTTCAGAGTTTAGCTGTAGGCAGGAATGTCTTGCATATCTTCAGTCGCACCGTGATATTTAAAACATGTACTGATCCAACTAAAACAGTGGTTTTATTTAGCTTTTCATTATTGCTTGCTGTAGGCTGTATGAAAGCAGGTCTTTGGTTGAGTTAACCCTTCACTTGCTCATTTAAATTGTCTCTACTTTTTTAATATTATTTTGAGCTGTAGTTTGGCAGCTAGAAAGACCCAGATGCTCAGTCTTTCAAGTGAACTTAATCTCAGATGAGGTTAAATGAAACAATGCAATTTGTCTAAAATACAAATTGCAGAAAATAGTGTATGAAGGAAGCAATTTTTTAAGAATTTTTGTTGTATTGAAAAATGAGGCATCAGCCATTGTTAACAGCACATACTGTAAATTGACTTTGTTTATAGCAGTTGAAATTAAAAGTCTGTTTCCTCTGTGAAGAGTGAGACATCAGCAGCATCCCTCTCATTTCCCAAGCTCCATGTGAGGATCGGGAAGCTAGACTGTGTTACTCCTCTTTTATTAAAATGTGCAAGGAAGACATTTGAGAACAGACACACCGCCTCCGTGGGCCGAGGCAAAACTGCGTTTGTACTTGGGTGTCCCCCATGGAAACGTATGGTACCTGCAGAAGTTCTGCCAGATTTCTGCTCTTGAGTATTTCTGCGGCTTCAGCTACAGAGGAGACCAGCGCTCTGTGTGTAGTGACCCTTGTTTCTGTTGCACGGCCAGCATTGCTCTGTGTTAATGCATAATTACTCAGCCGTATAAATGGGTCAAATACTCTAATGTCGGTTTGGATAAAAATATAAAGGAAAAAAATGGGACAACATGTAAAGGACATGGACTGAACCCGGAGGTGGCCAGTTGAAGCCCTACTGCCTGCTCCTGCTGGAGTTCCCTTGGGCAAGGTTTCTACATGGAATTACTCCAGCCAAAATGTCAAGATGTATAAAAGGTTCTTTGGATAAGCAAGAAATAGAACTATTACTATCAATATTATTATTATTATTATTATTATTATTATTATTATTATTATTATTATTATTATTATTATTATTATTATTGTGAGGTCCCAGTACTGTCTTTGTTATGGTGAACTTACCTTCCCTAATGTTATAGGAGAAGGTAGACCTGGATATACCTTGGTCTCATTGCTTGGCTTTGATGTGGTCTATGTCATGCTGTAGACCAATCATAACCACCCACAAAGTGAGGTTTAGAATTGGCAGAATCTAACCCATTCCAGTTCTGGCAGTATGCACCATGGAGTGCGTAATTCTGGGTTCATTAAACATGTCAGATTGTATTTGTCCTGTAGCCCAGGAGGAAATTTGGCTACTGTCTCCATTAATGCTCATTTAGGTAAACACTGAAAAACTCATCTCTGTAGCATTATGATTATAAGCCTAACAAAAACTTTCCTGACCAAGTATATGTGATTTTATCGATAGATAGAAGATGTCTTTGTGCAGCCAACAGAAATGCAATAGAAGTGATGCGGCAGTGTTGAGCGGCAGCCTTCCTCAACGTACTCATGCGGAACTGCAGATGGAGGGATGGTTGTCGTGGCTTCAGCCATTTATCTCAGACTTGTTCCTAATGAACAAAACACAAGTATTGAACAAATGTTCCAAAACTAATTTGGAAGTTAATTTCGATTCCAATTTAGCAGTTGACACAAAGCTATTCGTTTTCTGTAAAAGGAGTATCAAACATTCATTGCAGTTTCTCTAAGGAAAGGGCGAATGAAGTGAGGGTTAGAGTGGTGTGCTCATGGTGCTCAGGCATGGGTGTCTGCCATTCATTCCTGTTCTACACATGACCATGTTTTGTTTTCAAATATTTCTTAAAATATCTTTGATGAGTATTATTTTATATCTCCAAATCATGTAATTGTAAGGGTTTCAATTTTCAAACTGTTTCACTACCTGCTTCCCCTGGTGGGATCATGTGTGTGTGTGTGGGTGCGTGCGTGCGTGCGTGCGTGCGTGCGTGCGTGTGCATGCGTGCGCCTTCAGGGAAACATAAATGTACACCAGAACTGTTAAAAGTCAAATGTCCCAGTGGGCTTAATCCACCAGGTTTTCTACACCTCTTTACTTCTCTAAGAGCATATAAAGAATTTAATGGGGTTCCATCAAGATTGCAGTTGAATCAGGTGGTTTGCTGCCTGGCTGCAGCAAAAACCTCTTGGTGTCGGCCCTGTAGGACTGTGAGTTGAATAGCCCTGACAAGCGCCATAATCATTATTACAGTAAGTGTGTCGTCGTGTAATGCTCTATGCCCTGTTATGAGTCTCCTTGGCTGTAAAATGAAAACCAATCCCCTGGTAAATGTGCTCTGATGTAGTGTGTTGATAAACGCTCTAAATGTGCCGTATGGGTGCCCTCCTCACAGAGAGGCTCTCGCTAAAGACTTGGAGTTAATATCCCGGAAGTAATTGCATTTCCCGAAGCTCATATTCAACCCGCACCTCCCACTCGCGGCAAGCTCTTCAATACTTTCTGACCGATCAGTCGCCCATCCACGCTCATTTGTCACAGTGCTGCTTGCAATATAGCGCTCATGTTAGCGGTTGAGGAGCTACAAATATGTCACTCAACTGAGTGTTTGTTGCTTTCGGGTTATAGGTACTTATCATTGTGATTGATCCCGTTCCTAAGAATATAGAGAATATGGTCGGTAATCTCCCCTTTCCCTCCCACACCTGTTTTCTACACAACAATCTTGGGAAAAAGCCAAAACCTAGCATTTGGCAGCCAAAACAATTGGCCAGTTATCCGCTGCCAGATGTCATTATTGGGTTGTCATCATACAGGGAGCTTATCTGCGGGATGGCGTCTCTTTCCACAGGTCCGGCTGCGGGTCTTATCAACGGGAACTGTGGGGGGGGGGGTTCACGTCCACACTTGGCTTTCGAAAAAAATTCAATCACTGCAGCAGATAAGAGAACAAATTGAAAGGGAAAGGGGGAAAAAAGTGCATTTCACAGTACAAGCTAAGAAGGCAATTTAGGAGGACTTGATGTAAAGAAAAGTGATTAAAACCTGCTTTTCTTGACGGCCTGCATTGAATGGCTCAGCAAACCGCTGTATCTGCTTGCTGACGGCCCTTTTATAACCAGAACAATTCAGAGATTTTGGAAAATCTGTGTGATATAAATCGAATTTGGAGTTAAGGAATAGGTAGAGAAGGCGTTTGAGGAACATGGCAAGTGTGTGACTTCCTTTTGTGCAGCTACAGTTGCAAAGTTACAGTTCTTTGTTTTAACGTTTTGAATTAATGAAGTTTCCCCTGGTGACACATTTAAGTACAGTCCCATTAATGCTCCTGCTGGGAACAACAGGAGAACACTTGTGGTGGAACGTCTTCCACTGTGTCTTAATTTGAAGAGGTTACAGTTAAATCTTCTTGATGGTCCTCTTAAGTGAAGCAGTTGGCAGTTTTTCAGCAGAGCTGTGAAGTCTGCCCCAAGTGAAACGGGTTCGACTTGTTACTTGGCCCAGTGTGTCCGCTGGGGCCGAATTCCTACGCAAGTACTTTCAGAAATCTCTTCTCCCTTCTGATAAAATCTCTCTGAATGTTTATATTAATGTGAGGCATTAAAGGTGATTTTAATGCTCTCTGAAAAGGTAATCTTAATGTTTATACAGGGCATCTGCTAGCATTCAACTCATCCAGTCTGTCATGAGCATCACTAATCTAATTTAGCAAGGAAATGTATTGTCCAGATTTGAAGCTGGCAGGCTGGAACTAGACAGAAAGCATAAGTGTTCCATAACCTAAACATAACATTAGAGCAATACTGCAGCTTTTGAAAGAGAAACGGCATGAATTTGACAGCAAAGGTAACCCGTGGTGTGTGGTTGTATGGTGCTGCTGTAATTGTTGCCTGTCAGTCGTCGTGGATCACACTGATTTGAATCCTGAGCAGGTGTTACTTGACATTATGTGCATGTTCCATTTTCAGTGTCATCATCTCTATGTTTGTAATATGTTGAGGTGAAGGTGGGTAGTGGTGGATCGTGCTAGCAGAAGGGTATGAAATGCATGAACCGGTATGGTTCACTACGTAATCCTCCCCCCTCAGTAAGCAGTGCCCATCCACGCAATATAACAAAACTCCGGCAATGGGCTGCTTCAGCTTTGAGTCCATCCTATTGAAACTAAAAATGCTTAATTGTGAGTTACAATTCCATCCATAAGTACAAAAAGAATTCATTTCGTTTCATAGCTTTATTTTTCCTAACTAATAGGCAATAGCTATTATAAACGAATAGCCATTCCAGAGTAGCACATGGACTACGTTTTCATACTCTGACCATTCCTAACCATCCGTTCTTTAGTAGAATCTACCTTTTTTGTTTTTTTTTTTTTTTTTTTTTTTTTTATTTCTGCTCATGTGAGCACAGCATGGATGAGCTGGTCATTATCACAGATATATAATCCCACTAACCAGCATGCTCCATTTCAGCACCTGAGTCTTGCCTTTAGAAGATATGGAATAAATGGTGATGGGTTCTCCCTGCTTAGGTGGGAATTCAGAGGGCGGTGGGTGGATTGATTCACTTTTGACAATTACGGACATTTTATCCGTGGCTGCCTACCTGTCACTGGTGTTTGCATGGCCTCGCCTTTTCATCCTTCATCACCTTGTTGAACAGCTGGTGAGAACAGAAGCACGAGTCTCCCCACAGTTGGCTTGATGGGTTGGATCTAGTGTCCCAAAGCTGACTGGTCCTCGTGGAGCAGCATGAAGAGAAAGTGACAAGTGCTCAGTTCCTTCTTATCTTCAGCCTCCACCAGGCCCACCTGGATTATGCAGAACTTGTGTCCCCTACTCATTGTAGGGGAACATTCGTAAGTGATGTAAAAACAGCTAGCCATCTGTTGCCTTGTGTCTGCTTTAATTGTTCAATGATACATCCATAAGTGTCACTACACAGCATGCTTTGTTTGAACATATTCAATTACCCTGCTTTAGGAATTTGACATTAAAGGCTGTGAAAAACAGTCTGTATAAATAGTGCAGCAGCTTGAATGAGGCCACCAGCATTTGTGTCGTCCATTATGTGAAATGTTTTTCTTTTTCTTTAATTTGGTTTTAATGCATTCCTCAATTGGAGGTGTTAGGCTTGTGCTTTTGTACATTTTTACCATTTGAAATTCAACCACCGGGCGGAACAGGGCTGTAAATAAAAAGATTCAATTATGCAGGATAAATGTTCAACATTCATCATTTTCCACACTTATCTGGTTTTTAAAGATCCCTCATTATAGCCCTAGTTTCAGCAGGTTGTTGTTTTAATACCCTCTTAGAATGGTTTTGCTGAACAGCTGCCGTCTGTATGCAGTTGCAGGATTCATAGGTTGGCACGTCTGCAGGCTTTGATGGATATATTAATAACCGGCCTTATCTGACGGAAGGCTTTAGAAACCCCAACCCCCTCTTTCCCAATTCCTCATTCTTCACCCTTAATTTCAGCCATTGTTACTATTCCATATCACAGATGTCTTCCTTTTGTCCTCTGTCCTCTCCCCCTCTAATTCCCACTTCATCTCTGAAGCTCTGATAGGCTGTATCTGCTTGCTCTCACTTCTCCCGATGGACAGTGTAATTAATTTGCCCTATTCCACGCTTCAACGTACCTACGCTCTTTTAAATCTTCGCGAGGGCTCCGAGCCTGTGCAATTGTCATTTGGCCAAATGTGTTTCTGCCAAGGTCAGAACTGTGAACCCATACCTGCCTGGTGTTTCAGGCAACAAAATAGAGCTTTGGATTTTTAACTCTGTGCGCTTAATCTTGTGGGGCGTTGAAGGATTCTTGCATTTAGCTCACACCCACTGACTCGTCTTGCTCGAAATGGAGGTAAGACAAAGGAAAATGCCAGGAAAGCAGTGTTTATTCAGTCCTTCTGGAGAAAAAGATGTTTTTCAGATTTGTAAGCGTGAAGGTCAGCTGCGTATTGTTCCCCTTCCCGATAATTTCTGCTTTTATTTGGCCGAATTGATGATAATGCTTCTCAATGTGACCCAGCGATGTTAGTGAAATCATGTATTATGATGATGATGATTATAACAAATTAACAAATGAGCAAACACTCATTAGCACGTCTATTAGCCAGAGTTTAGTCACTCTTGCTTTCTGGGCATCCTTAATGGAGAACTGTGCCTTTGCCTCATATCTCACTGTAATGCGGGGTTCAGACCTGTTCTGCCTGGGTAATGAGGTGTGTGTTTGTGCAGGCAGGGTGTTTCTGGCAGAGGCGGGAAGCTGTGAGCCGCTCCACCGGGGCTCAGTCCCAACAGTGTCATGGCACACGTGCATAATTAAGCTGGTCATTGCAGCACACAGTAGCCAGTACCTGCAGTCCCCTCCAGTGTAGTCCACTGCAGTGCAATGTAGTCCTGTAGTCCTCTGTAGTCCACTCCACTAACATGCTATACTCCTTTAGTCCTCTCCACTGTAGTCTTCCGTAGTCCACTCTGCTGTAGCCCTCTGTAGTCTACTGTGCTATAGTTCACTCCTGCATTGCACAGTCCTCCATCAAACTGTCCAGGCAGAACTCTCTTCCCTCTATACCTGTGCACCCCAGGGAGCTCCTCCGATTGCGGGTCCTTTTCTGTGTTCCTCAAACCCATGCAGTAGGCGGGGCACACCGTCTTCCGGTGTCCTTTATGGCATGCGGGTTTGCTGACATGTTGCTCAAATGGGCCTCAGCTAAGACCAGAGAGCTCGTAAGCGATTCCTACTGTCAGATTAGCTTGCAGAAGAGCGGCTGTTTGGGGGATTTTTGGTTTTGTTTTTCCTTTCATTTTGACAACTAGATGCATAAACCATGAGGACCATCACCTCATACTTGACATCTGGCTCTCGTTCTAACCACAGGATAATAGGATTTTGTGTTTTGTTTTTTGCTAAGGGGAGCATGTGACTTCAGATCTATTTAAAATTGAAAAGTTATAATTTAACCTTGCTCTTATATACTAACATTTCTTGTAAACTTATCTTTGTGCAGAGTCTGTATGTATGTTTGAATAAGTTGTTTTGTATATTAGCACAGATTAAAACTCCCCAGCAGTGTATCTGCCATGAATACAGATGAGATTTACTCAGATTCCATGTTAATGAATGGTAAGAAGAAGTTTCCAGAGAGACCACAGATGCAACACTGCTGAATTAGTTCAAACCATCAAAAAAAGAGATACGTGATGTTTTGGAATTGAGGATTTCTCTTCAACTACGATCTTCATGTAGGTTCACTTCTGACTTTACCAGCTTATTGGAAGGTTATGAAGATGAGTGTTGCATTTATTCAAGGTAAAGTAATAAGTAGGCAATAAGTAGCTTTAAAGTATTGGCTGCTCTGCAGATGTTTTCTGACCAAAACCAATTTTTTATTCATTTGTAATTGTTAACTGCAGTTTTTTATTTAACATTTATTTATTTAGCTAATGCTCCAAAGAGATTTACAGTGCTAATCTACATACGGAGTAATTTTTGATAATGTTCCTTGCTTAAGGGTGGGGATTGAAATTAAAACCTCCCGAGTCCAAAGGCTAAAGCTCTGACCATTGCCCCACCTGTTGCTCAAATGTCTTGGTTAATGTCTTGGCTATGGCTGGATGCACACTGTGTCAGTAAAGCCCAGAGTCCTCCCCCTCAAATCTCAAACCAGCTTTACTTGCGCTGCTCAGCTTCTTCGGTTGGCTTCTGCTTTACAGTAGGAGACTGAGACGCCACCTCTTTTACAGTATCTCCCTAATGTAGCCCCCAGATCAATATCAAGACTGCCTCCGGTCAACGAAAGCAAAACCCACTGCAACCATGGGAAATGACTCTTCGCCGCTACAGCCTAGACAGTTCGAACCAGACGCCGCTTGGGCCTCCTTTAGAGTCTGACAGGCACACTTGCTTCAGGCACAGAAGGTGTGAAGCAAAACAAAAACATGAGTTGATTTAGCCTTTCCAAACATCCAGGCTTGTGCTGCGGCGGCTGTGATGTCTCCGTTTGCTTCAGTGGTTTCGTGCATCATTGTGTGTGACTCCTGCGCTTATGATTGCTCCCTGTGGGAGAAGAACTGGAGCTGCAATTTACTACTTTAGTGAAATAGCAACACACCCTGCCCCTTTTGACTTGTAATCTTTTTACTTCACAAACTAAGAGAACATAGTTTACTGTGGAAATTGATTTTATTCACCGTCTCAGCTGAAGCTGTCTGATCAATGAGCTTTTGTAGCTTAACACCCTTTTGCTGCTGAAAAAGTGCATTTGCTGGTTTAGTATTTAGAAGTGGAACGGAACTTAATGGTTAGTTGGGTTCTTTGGTTGTACTAGGTGTCCAACCAGTGGTTTTTACTGAAAACGTAATAGTGTGACAGTGGCTAAGGGTGGTACTTCTGAGAAGAGGGTTTGGGCCTGCTGTGGAGCTCCTCATGTGTGCCCTGCTTTTCAATACTTGCTTTGTTCTGTGTTGGTTACCATTCTGCTCCACTGTGTTGTGCTATGTTTTCCCTGCAGGCAGCTGTAAGACCCTTTGTTCTTACTGTTTAATTAATTTGATTGTTGTTCATTTGCCTCCACGAAGGTCAAGCCCAGTTGTTTTTCTTTTCATGCGTCCTGCTCTATTTCTGTCATTTGTAACAGATTAAGGCAGTGGGCAAACCAAAAAAAAAAAGCTGGTTTGATGTCCTCGCCTCTAGGCTACCAGTTAAGATGTTTCAAGGCATTTCTTCCATAAAATTAAAATGCTTCATGAGAGAAATGCGTATCATGATCTAGACTTGGAGGCTTGTGCAGTAGAGCGGGCTGAGAGCGCTGTAAGTGACATAATGGCTCTGTTTGGATTTGCCGGTTTAAAAAAAGTCTCTTTCTGCTCCAGTCGGCACATTGGGCTGAGAGGGAGGGCTGCTTCTCTTGTCTCCTTCCAGATCGGCCACTAGTCAAATCTGCTTTGTCTCTGTTTTTCCCCCACTTGTCTCACAGGGACTCATGATCCTGCTGCAGAATTTACCCACAATGCACTGGGGCAACGAGGAAATCAGTGTTCTCCTCGCAGAGGCGTACAGGCTGAAGTTCGCTTTCGCCGACGCTCCTAACCACTACAAGAGATGAGGTTCGTTCACGTCCTGCTGCAACAGTGAATACAAGGTCCTCTTCTTGTGGCCTCTCCCTGCGACCCAGCTACAATGAGATTAAAAAGTGCGCATTTTCGGGTTCTGGGTTGCAGCTCTAACTGTTGCCTCTGTGGTGCCCTTTTTATTGCAGACATGCGCACTGTGTTGTCACCTGAATCCTGCCTATCACAGTTAACCCAGATTCAACTAACCAAAAAACTACTAGCAGAGCTGCAGGTGACAATTCAGTGGTTGGTACTGTGACTGTTGACTTTTGTAAAGTTTCCTGGAGGAATTTTGCAGGGGGTCTGGTGATCTCAACCGGCTGTAATAAGAGATGGGGCTGGTCAGGGTGGCATCCCGGGAGGGTGTAGAACAAGCCCCCGCCCCCCTCCCCTGGTGCGGGAGTGCAGTGGAGGTAGTGACAACCCCCGATAAATAACATCATTCTTGTTGCTAATCCCCTTCATCTGTTTGCATTTTATTTTTCTGTATGAATTCCGTGAAAGCCTAAATTATCATGTAACTGATGTTTGGGGTTGATTTCCACCCATTCCCCCCCTCCTCGTACCTTCCGCTCAATCATACATGATGTGTCAGGACTACCTCAGGTACAAGCCAGGCGTCACTCCCCAGCAGACTGACCGAATGTCAATGTGTAACTCCACAAACAGTTGTGACGCGTGCAAGTCACTTGGTTTGCCTTAACCTGGCTGCTTCCTGTCTCTTTCTGGCAGAAACACAGGTGCAATATTCTTTCCTCTTTGTAGCAGTACACTTAGATATTTGTAATAAATAAATAACTAATTGGAATATTGTTTAGTTGAAAACGCTTGTCAAATAACCTTCATGGAGCAGGCTTTGTGCATGAATTGTACGCTGTGTGAACGGCAGGTACAACACGGGAGGGGGCAGTTTGTCTGTGTGATGCTAAAGTTTTCAGTTTCGCATCAGAGAAAAACAGCTTTTGTGTTTCTAGTTGAGCAGTCTGACTTTGGATATATGTGCCACTTATTGCAACTGATTTTCTATTCTTTGTGGAAATTGCACTTGAAAAGACTTTTCTTCTGTTTTTTAACCAGTTATAGGTTATGATTTTTTTAAACGTGTCGTATGCTGTTTACATAATATGGTGCCTGATGTAGTACTGTTGCATGAAGGTATCTGATGAGCATCGGAGGGGGATTTATTAAAGTTGGAGGTGTTCTGTCAGAGAACGTTTGCTCGCTGTTTGCCATGGCGCCGCAAGACTTTTTTCCGCACGGATGAGGAGGCCGTCAGTGCGGTGAAAGTGCGAAAGCCGACTGGCGACAGGAGAGCACTGCACGTCTCCATGGAAACGAGCAGTAGCCGCTCCCGCTGCACAGCCCCACTGTTTGAGGCCCACATACAGAGCTATTGTCTTATAGGGTGATGCACCAGGGTGTGGATGAGCCATTTTCTCTATCTCTGTCTTTACTTTTGAATATATGTGACTTTTCTGGGTTATGTTTTTCCTTCAGCAGTATTGAAATGTTCAGGCATGTATGGGTACCAGTTAATCGGAGAAGGAATCGTGGAAGAGTGACTTATGCAGTGAAAATAACAAACAACTTTGAGTAAAAGTGTGTACAAAACAGTGCATTTTCAAACAAAGATTTGTAAATAGATAAAAATATGTAAATAAATATTATATGGCAAAAACACCTGTCTATTTGAATTCTCTTACATATTTCCTGATTTTAAGGATGTACAGAGATGAAATGTACATTACCAGTGTACCGAATGCTTCAAAATCCAGTCTCAAGGACACTCTTTAAAAGCATGTAGTGAAAAGTTTGAAAGGACAAAGATGCAGAGATGCACAGCTGTTCTCTTTGCAGAAGTGTTTTTCAGCCGTTTAAATTTTTATCAACGGGGACACAAGATCTAGAATGCTGCTGGGTCCTGTGATGTCTAGTCTGTGTTCAGAAAGCTCCATAATTCCACACGTTTACTTGCGCTTGCATTTATATTTCATGTGAATGAACATGTAAAAAACATGACTGTGGAATCTGAATTTACATCCGTGAAAAGGTAGATGTGGATACAGCAGTCTGCGGGATTGCAGACTTTGTGTGACATGTACATACGCAGAACTAATACATTCCCTCCATTTTATGAAATGTTTGTCTGAAAATGTTTTGATACTTTGCATCAAAAATGCCACAGGGTCACTTTTGCAAACACAAGTGAGCTGTGAAGAACCAGACAATTGTACCCCCGCCCCACCACGGTGCTGCAAGATTTTGGGTCCAGGAGGCCCTTGAGATGCTGGGGTTTGATGTCTGCAGAAAGAACAAAAACAAGATGTTAGTTCTCAGTGCTTCAGTGAGCAAAGAAAAACATTGGGTTTGAATAATGCTGTAAATTTGACTGTTGTACATTTCGAAAATGCGCTTTTACTTTTGTCCACATGCAGTGAGGTAAACTGAGTATCTGAGGGGAAAAGCTACATGGTGTTTTGAACGTACAAGCCAACACAAAGAAGCCATGAATGTGGAACTTTCCGGAATCCTGTCTTTGCTGCTGAGCAATGGTGCGCAAGCGTTTTTTTACCGATACTCTGAGGCCATACAGCTGTTCAGTTCCCCATCAGGTTTCCGCCACAAGCGTTGACCCATTGAGGTTCTCCGGCTGGTGTGTCTTGCATGATTGGGCTGTGGGGGGCAGAGGGGCTGCTGATTCCAATTGTCCTTTTTGGAGTCCACAGGGGTGAGCTGAAAGGTAGAAAAAAGCCATTCAAAGATATCTGTCAAATCACAGGTCCTCTCTGGGCACCAGTGTCGTGCCTCCTTCCCTCACCACATTTTTACCAATAGTTGCTGCTTTGTCATAGGTGTGCCACCTACAAACAAAAATGGCTGCTGGAATTCCTAGAGTTCTTCAAACAATCTGTATTGCGGGTTTGGCTTTTGATCTCAGCAAACACTAAGTCGCATCTATGTCTTGAAAGCCCACCGCAAGCAAACATCGTGTCCAGCTAACGTCTTTAAGTTGCAGCCCCAGGAATGACATTCAAACTCTCTGTTTGACCCTGGAATCCCAGTGGCTGAAGAACCTGCCCCACTGGCCACCTTGATGCAGGTAAGACCTGGAACCCCTTGCCCTCACAAACACACGTGGCGCAGATACGGTCGTCTTCACTGTTTGGGTCTATGCAGCCGCATCCTCATCGTTCTTCTCCATTCCTGTCCTCTGTGCGACATACAAGAACTCTCACATCTGCTGCCCCGATGACCAAGTTGGACCCAGTTTCCTGCTTCCCATTCGATTGGCACCTTTCATTATGCAGATGCATCATTAGCGAATGTGATCAATATTTATCTGGTTTGCTGACAGAGGTGTTGGCTGAATTTCAAGGTGGACGTGGAGAACCCATGAGGATTGATGCTCTGTACCCCGAGGAGCTGCCACTCAGCCACACCATGGAACAGCATGGTCGTGCTGGGGACGAGATAGGTCTGCAGACCACGAGGAATGGTCACACTCCTGCTTTGGAGAGGTAAGGAACGGGGTCAAAGGGTTCTGCATGAGCTTTGACTTGATGTCTGAAACAGTCTTGCGATCTTCAAGATGCTGTTCACGCGTTGGAATTTATTAGTCTATGTTTTATCCTCTTCATATGAACAGCATTTATTTTAAAAAGTCCTGCTTACTTGGATATGGTCTAGAGTGTTCTTCTCACCAGTATTGGTTTTCTTTTCTACACCCCCCCCACCACCACTCCAGAACCAAACAACAGTCTTTTACTTTCATTTGGACACACATTTTTTGCCTGTGTGAGATGTGTAATTATTTTGTCAGCCGGTGTAAACAGGCGGGCGTGTGTATTTTCTTTCAGAGTTTCCCCCAAATTTCAGTACAATCCTTCTCAGTTGTGGAGTGAACGGTTTTAGGAGTTCAGTCGCTAAACATTTCGGTCATTTGTGGACTGGGAGGAAAATAACAAGTCAGCACCAATCCAGCGGCAGAAGTCCCACTAAAAGTTATACCTAGCTATAAAAGTCACGTTTATTTTATCATTTAATAAATAACCTGGAAGCACTTGCCTAAAAGTCTGATGCTATGATGGGACACATGAGACACATGGTGCACCTTTGAATTTTCTTCTGGATTTCAAATATTCAGTGTTCAGATATCAAAGGGAATAGAGCAGTTTTCATGTGCAAAACTGATACTGTGAACAAACTAATAATAATACAACACACCTTCGGCTTGTAAGTTTAGTATCAATGATTATTTGAACCAAGTTTCTTTGCTAACAATGTTAATGACATTTGTGAAAGCCCAGTGGTTGGAGTCTGGCTTTCAGCCATATGAAACATTAACTTCAGTATTTGTAAACTATGAATAAAATATTAATATAAAATAATGTTTGGCAGCGGTGACCAAACATAAAGTTTTGTGCATTATTGCGATTGTCTACCTTTTATTTTGTGAGTGTTGCATCTAGGTTTTCTTCTTAAAGCAGGTTATGCAATGAAGCTTGCATGTATGCTAATAAGCCTGTCCCTAGAACCAAACATGCAAAAGCAGTTAATAAATAAATATATGAAAAAACGTAGGCAATGCGGTGCTTAATTTAATAGTTTGTTATTTATTATTTCTCATATCTCCAAGAGGATGAGAGAGGCTAAACCGGGAGCTGTCTGTCTGCGACAGTGAGAGTCACGCGGTTCTCGGTGCTTCTGTCTTGTAGCGGCGAGGGGACCGACTGCATTGGCGCCCGTGTCACTCGCCTGCTGATGTCACCAGTCTCCCTCGTGACCTTGTTGTTTTGTTCTGCATTGCCGTTGCCTTGCAGGGGTGCAAAACAGCTGCCGCTCTGGGCCTCCTCCTCTCCTGTCCGACAGGAGGTTCCACTGACCTCCACATGTTTTTGTGTGTGTGTGTGTGTGTGTGTGTGTGTGTGTGCGTGCGTAATCTCTCAACATGTTGTGCAGTCACACTCGACGCCACGTCTAATTAGTCTACTTTTCGTGTTGGCGACAGTTCTTCCCCCGAGGATTCTCCGTCTTGTGCTCAGTAACCAAGGGCTTCCTTCTTGCCGTGTTTCCCAGCTGTGTCCCCCGGAGACTGAGCTTCAGACAGCGTAAATGCGCGCTGTCATCGCCGCCACACAACACCCCCCCCCTCGCCTTTCCATTGATTTTAATCCTCCAGACACGTCGCTCTGTCCAAGCGCTCTTGCAAACGTCAGGCTTTATTGCCGAGTTCCTGGCTTATTATGTACGGTTTTTAAATGTAATTACGGCGCTGAACGAAGATCCCCCATCGACTGTGACTGTCAGCAGAAACATCTTCACGTAGTCCTCACCCAGCTTACAGCTCATCTCCTCCAGCGTAGTACGAAAAGATCCCTTAATCCCGCACAATGTCAGCTTTTTATTTTATTAATAATTTTGTGCATCAGTCTTCAAACAACTTTGGCTTGGTGACCTGTTGTCCCGAAAATCATACATTTTGCCTTTTGCTTATATGCACGTTTCCTTTGGATGAAGCGCACTAGCCAACCTTTTGAGGATAAAACGTGAAAGTAAGGCTTTGTGTGCTCTGTTAAATGCTGCTGACTGTCCGCCCTCAGGTGATTTTGCTTCATTACCAATGAGGTCAAATGAGCTGTCCAGAAAATCCAGGTCCGTGCCAGTTTGCTTGTCCTCCGTGATTCATTTATAATTGATAAATAAATCAGACATGACAATGGACAGCGTGTGACACCCGACCCCGATGTCCCGCGCTGCACCCGGGACTGTCCGGTTCGCCCAAACTCAGAGCCCTGACTGAGCTTCTTATCTGCAGCGAACATGATCCCACGATCTGAAGAGTAAAGTTTCGTGTCGGTTATTAATGCCGTAGCCGGTGTAATTCCTTGTTTTCTTGCTAAGGTTTGCTTTGCAGCGTTATTACACGGTCATTGTTTAGGGGTCTCGCTTACAACAATAGGAGTCAAGTCTCCCATGGGACATCTCTGTTGTTCTCCCAGACACAATGCAGTGGCCACCCAGAGCCGCTTTGGACGAACACAAGGCTCTGATGAGGATTAGCCATTTAAAGACGACTTATGGCTCCTGGCCGTGGTGTGGGGATGATGGTACAAGAGGAATAGTGACATTGGTTTATTAAAAGCACTTGAGTGCGCTGGACTTGGATCGCTACAGTTAAAGAGCCCTTCATTATTTAGGGGCCAATAATTCGTCCGCTCCCGCTCGCTGGTCTCAGAACAATCGCGGTGCGCAGGGGGATGCTGGGATGTCGCGTGATGACTTATGTTCCCCCCTCACTTTTAATGTAGCTTAATTTCCGTGTCCTGTTTACGCAGCAAAGAGCGCTTCCCCCACGAGACTCCACTTAGCGGCTTGGCGCTAACAGGCAGACGCTGTAATGCTCCTCCGTATTTTTTTCCCCCTTCTTTTGTCCTAAAAAACCCAAGTGGCCCCGCGGGGGCCTCAGCAGCAGAGTACTCAGGGTGACCGCGATCTGCGTGTTATGCACAGTAGCAATTATTTAAAGGAGCCGGCAGCGACCCTTGGGAAAACTTTTGTTTGTTTATAGTTTCGTCCCGCTGCCTAGACCAACGTGCGTCCAGAGACTCCTCGCTTAACTTCTTGTGCAACCAGTTGTGCTTGTTGGTCACCTGCTCGACCAGCGTTTCAGTTCCCCAGAAAAGAAACAGCGGGCTTTTCATCCTCCCGTGCTGACGGCAATTCGTTCTCACGAATAATATCCAAAGGTGAGGCCTTGCACATACTTATCTTTGCAGAAGTATTCAAGGACTTCAAAGCATCATGTGAATTTGGCTAATGCTGGCTGAAAATAAATAGATGTTAGTTTAGTCCTTTCAGATTCTCTGTGTTTAGCAGGAGGAAATAACCGTGGCATTGCTTATCTATTTTATGGGCAGTCTGAGGCAGAGAAAGTTGTGTTTGGAGTCGCGCTGCAATATGTTAACATTTCAGGGACTCCTTTGAATTGCTGATGAATTTGGGGATGGAGCAGAGATTTCCCCTGGTTTCCTGTAGCGACGGCGATGCCTCGGGCCCCGTCTCGTTCGTGATAGCTTTAGATGAGTTGGCTCGGGGGGTGTTGACCGCGCTCAACCGACCGTCGCAGAATATCATTTCTCTGGCTCAGTGCAAAAAAACGAATGAACGAAAAACCCTGTCGCCGCGTGGAGCGGGGAGACGGTGGTGTCGGTTCTCCCAAACAAATCGGTGCTGCGACACAGTCCTAACTCCCGAACGATGCTGATATTTTGTCGTATTGACAGAATGAGAAATTCCGCCACGGATTGAACGCAGGGGAACATTAACCGCCCACTTTGTTTGCAGGACCATCACCACAGGACACATAAGTCATTATTTGCTGTATGACTCCACAGTAAAGGAAGCATCACAGCACTGCCTTATGGCACCGTGAAGCACACAGAGGTGCGATAAGACTGTTAGAGCTCTGATGGCTCTTCATCCTGTCTCTTAAAACCCTTTCTAAAATAATAGGTGTCTGCTCGCATTACGCTGACATTTTGACCTTTCACTAAAAGATTTTTTTTTTGATAATTCCCAGGAAACCCTTATTTTCGGTGCCTCGACTCATTTGCTATTTCGCGTAACGGCTTGTGTCCGTTTAATGTCGACCTTTTTAATGCTGCGTTGCATGCGAGGGGGCTTGTCGAAAACTTGAGGCAAGTAAGTAAGAGATTATTGATGCTTAAAGGAACTCGGGAACCTGATGCCGAGGAGGAAAGACGCCCAGATAACCCTTTTGTAAGGGGTGTGCATTTCTCCCAAGTGAAACTGAACAGTGTTTGAAGTTGCGGTGTGTTGTTAATGTGAGATTCGATTATGATTTAATGTGACGGAAAGAGTTTAGGTGACCGTAACTGACTGACTGCAAACTGTATGTACAAGAGCCCAACTGCTAATACTAACTGGAATCTGAGGCGTGATGGCCACACCGCGCATCTGTTGTTCACTTGTGAAATGGTGCACGGGTCGGTGATGCTGCATCGTGACAACTTCAGAATGCAAGCGGACCGAAGGCATTAATGCGTTTCGATTAACGGTCCGGAGTCACGGATCGATGCAGCATAATGATCTTGACCTTATAACAAATGTTTGAGAAGCTGCTGGCCTAAGTATTATTAACTAAACCAGATTAAACACCGGTTTTCAAACGATGAACGCAAGAATCTGAGTTAAATTTAAAGAAATGTGTCTAAGTTATGCAAGATGCAGATTACGTATTATATGCTAATATGTGCAGGTGAACGTATGTACCTGCAGCCCACCTACACATGGAACAATGGTGCAGGTGAATGTGCACGTAAGACCAGACCGTTCCACCTTTTCCTCAGACACGGTGCATCGGTGGACCATTATGAAATGACTGGCAAGTGTCCAAAAACGGTCCCACGGCAGACAAGAAGGCGTGTGAGACATTGGCTGGCTGGCACCTGTCGGCTACTGAATATGCGAGCTGTTGTGGAACGCGAAGGCGTTTGCGCTTCCACAGATGTGTTTTGGTCCGTGCTCGGTAAACTTTACCAAACAAATGTCATGCAACGTCTCTGGTACCAGTCTTTGGATTGATGCTCGCGGCATGAGCTGTCAAGCATTGAGCGAATACGAACACTGAGTTTTCATGTAAGTCACTGTATGTTGTGGAGAGGCTATCGACAGGGAGGGGAGAGTGAGTCTGGTGTCTGTCAGGGGCCTGACCTCTGTCCTGGTCATTTTTATAGTCGGCTTTTCCTGCAAATGTAGAGCTCTCCGCATCAGCTGTCCTCCCTAAATGTCAGTGCGATGGAGATACAGCCATTTTCTATTATTACTGTTATTATTTTGTTGCATAACTGACACTTTTGTCCAGAATCAGTCCAATTTCTCTCATTTATTCCGCTGTATATCTTACTGGAGCAGATCAGGAGAGCTGCCTTCCTTGAGGGGGCTGCAGTAGACCCCCGACTGAGAGCTCCGGCACCTGTGTTCTTAGTTCTGTACATATGGAAATGTAACGCTATCATTTCAAAGTACAATTCCGCCACCTTACAGCTGTACAAAGGAATGAAAAGGACTGCAAGTCCAAGCACTTTCTGGACCCCCGGGTGTCCTCCGCTTTCTCTGTCCTGTGGGTCACCAAGTCAGTCTCCTGACGTCACAGCCAAGTGGTGAACTACTTGCAACCCAACCCGCTGTGGTGTTAACTTCAGTATATAACGAAATTACACTGCCTTACAGTACATCTCCAGAGATTTACAGTGTTTTCCCTTACTTTACTCTCTCTACAAAAGGCTTTTTCGTTGTTTTCTCCTCCGCTGTCCAGTGATGTACAGTTACAGCTAACACTTATGTACAAGTAATTTCCCTGCATCAAACCTTATTTCTCCTTTTCTTCCCTTTGTCACTTCTCCTGCACCTGTGGGAAAAATTCACCGGCAAAACCCCGTGCACAAACTGTGCTGAATACAGAATTTCCACTAGAAAGTCTGAGTTCAGCAGGGCAATCTGAGAGCACCGCAATGGGGTTGGACAGAAAAGTGAAAGCAAAACAAACCCCAAGTGTCCTACATGGCTGGGAGCTGCGGCAGAAGAGCTTTGAAGATATTGCAGCTCATTTTCTGTTAACACTTAACCAAATGTGTTGTGGAAAAGCAATTTTTCTTGTGAAAAAGTACCTTTGGCAGGTGCTGTATGTGTAGACATACGTTCTAAACAGGTGGGCTTTTTCTCGTGGGGGTGTGGTCTCAGAAGACCACGCCCGCATTTTACCCCACCCTCTTGCTTCATTACCTGCCCATTTTCAATGGTCCAAACCTCAGAGCCACTGAAGGACACCGCTTTGCTCCTGTGTTTTGTTATGTAAGAGTTGAATTTTTGAATTTTTTTCCTCATTTTTCTTTTCTGTGCTGAGAATTCCTGAGTGAACAGATTCAGAATGTTAATAAATCCATTCTGGTTACTGCATGTTAACTGACAAAAATATGGGACAAACATTGACAACGAACGAACGGCACGGCAAACATTGCAAGAAGTGGATTAAAAAATGCGTCTCGTGAGCACTTTCTATCCCAGCATGACCAGGGGCTGCTAAAGCGTTCATCACAGGGTTTAATTTTCCCAGCAGATGACTACGCTGTCTCAGATTTATGGTGGCATGTTTCCCCAAAAGGGAAAAAAGAAACACAATGAATAAATAACCTTTTGTATTCTTTATTCAAGAGCTGCAGAAGTGCTCCAGCCTCCATACGGCGGGGTGCTTGTGCCTCCTTTAATTCCTCAACGTCTCCCGGGCTCAGATATAACAATGACAGAACAATGTTCAGAAATAACATTATCTCTATAGCCAAAGGTCCCGTTTGTGGCTGCTATTGATCAGCACCGCTCTAATATATGAGACCAAAGGAGATCCGGTGTAGATTTTGCCACAAGTAAAGGCAGACGGCGAATCTGTCTGGTGCTTCCTCCCCCTTGACTTTATGTTCAAAATAATAACTCGATTTGTCTGTCCTTGAGTCTCTGTGACAGATTAGAAAAATAAACTCATCGGAGAAGCTTGAACTTTTCACGGCGACTAAAGCCCAGATGCAAGTTCCCTTGTAATGTGCAATGTGTATTGTACAGTGCGCTGCTGTTTTAAAAAGACAAATTGCACCTATGGCCCATTACATAAGATGCCATCTGTACGAGGATGAATGTGGAGGGCCCTCAAACAGCTCCTGCATTTCAAATTATTATCATTTCATAAGCGCGCTGTTTAGAGTTCTGCTGGGAGCGTAAATTAGCAGAGTCTTTGGTGGGAGAGGACGGTTTGCTTCGCGGCTGCCCCGACGCCGTGCCTCAGGCCCGGTGGATGAGTCAGAAACGTTCAGGCGAAAGACTGTAGAGCATGCGTGTGCGAGGCGATGAGTCTCGGCCAGCAAGGTACTTGAGTCTGATGTCCTGGGACCCTTTGTTGTAATTACAGTCTGCTCACACTTAGCACCATTACAGTCACACTTATTGCAAGCTCTTCTAATGGCCTTTGCTCCCTCGGCGACACTCAAGTGGAGCAGTTAAACAGAAGCTGGGTGTCGTGTTCGCCTCGGCAAACAAGCAGAAGTTATCTGTGTTCATCGGCCTCGCAGCCTGTGTGGAGTGCAGTATGAACCTCTCCTGTGAGTTGGCTAACTTGCAAAATCGTCTAAACAGCAGAGTGAGAATACACGGCAGGTGAAGCTACGTAGTGGCCAGTCGCTCCCTGACCGTCCTCGGGACGCCCAGCCGTCCCATCTCTATTGTTCGCCTCCACCACTGGTTAACCACAGCCTTCGTCCTGCTCGCTTGCTGAATCCAGAAGCTGCTCATGGAACCAAATAAATACATCTAGTGTCCGGCGGTCCCAGAGGAGAGGTTCCAGAATAACCACGTTCTAAAATAATTCATTTACCTCTTTTTCATTTTCTGAGCGAATGCCGCTATCCTGGAAACCCACATCAGTCATTAAATATTATTGCTTGTGCACACAGTAGACGGATGCTTCAGTAGTCCTCTGTGTTGATCTCGCAACTTTTTTTGTAAATGCCTTTAGTTCTCCGGTCCGGGTTGCACCGGTTTCCCAAAGAAGATCCATGGCCAAAGCGGTCGTCCTCTCTAAGTTGAAGTCAGTAATTAATTGTGCCACTTCACGATGGACGCCGAAATTGCTTGAAGAGCGCACGCTAATAATGTGATGTTAGGTGTCTGGAGCAGCAAATATAAACTTTAATAAGGCGCTCCCCTTGTAAATGGGTTCCAAAATAATATTCTCAGCAAACAAGTGGACGTGCCGCTCGCTGCTGATACGTGTGGAAATACCGTGCTGCGTTTCTTTAGATCTCCGCATTTCGTGTGGTTTTGTCTAAGGACTCATTTCGCTGGGCAAAGTAATAGGCCTCGAACGAGATCGTAGACGCACGGAAAGTCTTGAGTTTCCTTTTCGACAAGTATTTCTTACCGCCGCTGCGTTGCTTCGTATCGTCCTTAGAAGCAGTGCGGTTGGAGGTGAACGCCATTCCGGTGACCAACGGGAGGAGCTGACATTTACCGTCACTTTCCCACTCATTACCCCCCATGAATCAATAACTGTCCTTTTTCCTTTGTAATTCTGCTGGAAACTTCCCTGGTGTCGACGCCACCGGGGCCACCTGAGCTCGGCGACCAAGCGCTACGATTCCGGCCCATTAGCGTTAGCCAACGTTTCTAATTAACAGCGAGGGACCCTCCGGTGACACGAAGGTCACTACTCAATCAAACGTATTGACGTTGAGAAACACGGGGGTTAATGGAAACGTTCCGGACGGCCGCTGGCGTCATTGATCATTCTTGGGCGGCGCAGCGGCCGTTCCGGGCTCAACAAAGATGAATTTCTTTATATGTTAGAGAAGGTATCAGCCTTATCGTCCTGCGGTCCTTTCCAATTACCCAGCTACTTCAAGGCAGACATCGTTCATGTAGCGACGAGTCTTTTGAAGTATTTATTCAGAGAGTATCTCCTGTCAGAAATGCTTCGCCATCGTTCCAGGTGATAAGTTGGGCCGAAGCAGCATCCCTTCTGCAATATTCTTCCATTTCAAGGACAGCGGGAACATTAATAATCCTACAATTCCCAGACATGTAAATAGACTAAATCCTAGCAGAGGTTTAAGAAAGACGTTTCATCTGTGTCCCGCAGGTTGAGCGAGAGGCTGGAAGGTGGGGAAACCTGATAAAGCCACCAAAGATTTATTTTTTTGTTTTCCTTGGTAAGTGGACGGAAGACCCTTTTCGGAGACGTTGCTAATTGTGTCAGTGCTCTGCCAGGATTTAAACTAAATTGCCTCTTTTTTATTATTCTGTTCTCAGGGTAAAGAGGTTAGAGGAGATGCTGCGTGTCTCCTTGTTTGGTTGGGAGTATAACCCCCCCCCCCCCCAACTACCCCGGCCCCATCCATAGTTCTGCAGAAATTGAAATGAAGCATTAAACTCTGCTCCGACAGCGGACCCCCATTCCAAAAATAAGCTCTCTCGTTGTAGAGCGTGCCGAGCTGTAGGGACCTGCCTGGAACGTCAATGCACATTTTAAAGTCAATTACCCCGCTGTACTTTCCAGCTGCTTATTCATACTGGGACTGGCGCCACAGGAGGCTGCTTTGGGGCTGGGGGGTGAAATGCTTCGGAGATGGAACAATGTTGCCGTGGCGATCGCCCTGTTGGTCTGGATAAGTTTTGAAAAAGAGAAAACGTTGCTGTCCTCCACCTCCAGAATCAAGAGGAAGGGAAATGGGTATTATCCCCCCCCTCATGCTGGTCCTGGGGACCTTGGAGCAGCGACTTCCCTCCTATCAAAGCTGAGTGTTACCCATCCATTAGTGTTTTGCCCAAAAAGGTTTGATGCCCGTGAGCAATAACGCTGTTAGCTGCGCGTCGGGTTGCAGAAATGTGACCTGCGAAGCGACGGACCATCAGCACCTGCATAGCGCAGCGGCCGTCCCTGTCGCTCCCTGGTGCTCAGAAACACATTGTCAGGTGCCGTCATCACAAAGCCCCGGGCTCTGAGCACTTGCCCGGGCAGCTGAAATGCATCGATGCATAGGAGCATCAGCCAACAAGAGCAGGGTAACGCATCCGGCTGTGGCTGCACGCGCTCTTTTTGTCGAGTAAGTGCTTGAACTCATCTGCCCGTACGACATCCTAAGAGTCCGGCTACTGGCAATGCATATTTTGTCGTTTTGTCCTTTCTGTGCATCAGTTTTCCAAGTATTGCAATAATCAGTTTGCCCTCTTATGCTCTTATTTCTCTAATTGTATTATGATGGCGCACAGCACCGTGTGGCTCCTGCAGGGTCGTCGCTGCGGCTCACTGGGCTTCGGAGATGCAGACCAAGGCTGTTGTGACAAACGTGTAAAATCGATGATCTCCTTCCTGCTGAAATACAGGGAACTCTGGGAAATTTACCCACGCTCTAATTCAGCAGGTGCCACATCCAAGGCCCAGCAAACTGCGGCTGCTGACAACACCAAACGATTTGAACCGAACGCAGCGACTGGAATCGGTGGCAACCGATCTGTCAGTGTGAAGCACATAGAGTAATTTCCTCCCTACACTTCACCCGATAGATGATCTCTCCTCAGAGGAACATCCAGATGAGGTGGCCTGTCAATTAAATGCTTTAAAATGTAATTATAGGCTTAATAGTCAAGCAACACTTTTTTTCTGTAAAAACTATTTTGATGGAGTTAATCATCTCTCATTCAATTTAAATTTCATTAATTTTTCTTCCCATTTCTTTCAATTCATTTCAATTAAAATTATTTTTACATAGTGCTCTTCTCCAGGGCTGACAGAGCCTTGACCAAAGGTCAGGGGATGAACAACAGGGAGGGAATGACATGGATTACCTCCTGTTAGGTCATGCAGAGAGTTAAGTGTCTAAATAAGCCAGCTGGCAACTGAGGAGAGGAAAAAAAAAAATCCAATAATAAGAACGGCACAACTTCCTGTAGGGGTCCAAATGCCAGTGGCTACCCACTACTCCTGGGCATTCTAGGTAGACATAGAGAGCCAGCAGTTATTAAAAAGACTATACATCTGATTATAACATTGTTGTAGACACAAAAAGCAAAATAAATGGATGTCCAGGTGCAGGTTTGCTGTTCTTGTCCATCATGGCTCCTGTCAGCAAGGAGTGATGCTGTAACAGCTGGTCTCATCAGGACACATCAGGGGGAAATCAATGATCATCTGTATCTAGGCTGGAGTCTGCAGGTCACGGGCAGCTGGAGGACCAGAATGCCAAGGTACCTCAGAAAGAAAAAAAAAAAAAAAAAAGAGGAGCGCTTGTGAATACATCAGTTGTGGTCAACAGTTGAAATACAAACAGAACAAATGGAAGGATTTTAGGCCCAGTTTTAAAGGCCACAGCAGAAGGGGGCATCTCACTGCAAGAGTAAGCGCATCCCACAGTTTGGAGGCCCTGGTGGTTAAATGCTCTACCACCCTCAGTTTTCAAACAGATTTCTGGAACTACAATCAAGTTGGCATCTCGTGAGGGCAGACCAGCAACTGGCTCGCAGCCAGCGAGGAGATCAGAGCTGTAAGTTGGTGCCAGACCTTTGAGTGCCTCATAGGTTAGAAGTGGTGGCTTAAAGCTGCATCTTTATGCAACAGGTAGTGTTACCATGAAGTGACTGAAGAACTGGAGTAACATGACAAGATTTTCAGCAGCCAGTGACAATCCTGGCTGCAGCGTTCTGGTTGAGGTGGAGGGGAGAAATAATGTAGGGAGTTCAGTCAGATGGCCAGGAGGAGGATTTTAGCCATGATGGTAATGAAGGTGTGAACCAGCTTCTCAGTAGAAAGATAATGTTAATAGTTTGAAAATATTCCTCAGCTGAGCGAATCAAGTCTTCATAACCGAGGTACTATGGGCTGGTAAGAAAGCTCTGGGTCAAAGCAGGTTAAGAATTTTTGTGCAATTGACAGAAATTTAGATCCAAAAGTGTCAAATGAGGAGGTTTAATACCAAATATCTTCAGATTCAGGAGAAGGTTTTCCACCATTCAAGGTGAGATATCTGGCCCCCATCCCAGCTTCGCTGTTGCGACAGTAGAACAGCTGCTTGGTGAACCTGAGTGAAACTGAGTTCCACCAGCATACAAGTGAAAGTTAACCCTGTGTTTCCTGATGATGTTGCCTAACTTGAGCACAGTACCAGAGGTCCATGCACATCCCCATCCTGAGTGGACATCACAGTATGAAATAGTGCAGCACTAAAATGAGAAAAGTCTTCCAGATGTCAACTTCTTTTCTTTCCAGTTTGTCACTGTTCTGCATTCCCCCAGTAGAAGTCCAACACGCGGGACCTTCTTTGTCCTAAGAGACAGACGTCATTTCGGCAGGCTCTCCACTGCTTCCAAATTGAGTAATGACTGTAATGTTACTAAAATTCAGATTGATATCAAACACGTAGCGCTAACAAAAGGGTTTGCACTATAAAGGGGATCTCACTACCTACCTAACCTTCACCTTGTACTAACTCTCAACCACCACGGCAACCCCACAATCAACCCACAGCAAGCCTATCTAGCTACTATGCAATGGTTTGTATCTCACTAAAACCGATTCTAGCAAACTACAAATCCAAACCTGGCATAGCGAAGTGATGGTGCAGTATCTCATTGGGGCTGTCAAGCGGGCACCTTCCTTCGTTGGTGTTTTGTCGAGTTAGGCCCATGACACCTCCGGAAGGCTCAACCACAGCTCAGGAATCCCAGAACTGTTCCCCTCCACCACCGCATGCACCACTGTGCTACCCAGCAACACAATGCAAAACGTTATTCACCTTAGCACCCCCTCTAACAACACACTCACTGCCCATTCTGCTACTTGCTACTTGCGAAGAAGAAATTCCTTTCCTACCTTCTTTATCACTCTATTTAATCCACGTTTTGCATTAACCACACAAACACCGCCACCTGCTTACTGCTAACCGCTACCATTTAAACCATATCCTACCAGCTTGTGGCTTCGTCGCCTGACTGCCATCAGCACTGGTCCTTTTCCTCCATATCCAAAGACTTCCCTGCCTCAGCAGCCTCTGTTATTTCCCTCACCATCTGCCGCAAGTTCTGTCCTCGGATCCCGAGTTCACGAAATGGCGCAGTTATTGACCGGGCTATAAAGCTGCAACACCGCACTTCTACCGGCCTCACTCTTGTGCTCTAACCCCACCCCCCTACCTCCACCGCAAGATCGCTATATCTTAGTTTCTTCCTCTCGTGCACCTCTTCAAATAGATCCTCCCACGGGACTGTAAGTTCTATAAAATATACTACCTGCCAGCTTGCTGACCACAACACCACATCTGATCTTTTTTATTTAGCTTGTGTTAACTATTTCCTTGGGCACTACTGATTTTCCTCCCAGGTCAACCTGCATTTCCCAAATTCCAATTCCCCTTAACTGACCTACCTCCTCTCTACCCAAGCATTCCCTAGTCCTCTCCCCTTCCTTAACAAACTGAACCACTGAACTTCTAGCCTCACATCCTGACCTTAAGCGCTCTCTCCACCTCTCAATGGCTGCAGCCAGGCATTTCAACACCTGACTGTACCTCCACGTATACCTACCCAGCAAAAAGCTAACCTTGCAACCTGCTAATACATGCTTTATTGTTCCGACCTCCAAACACAGAGGACAAGCCGGGTCCACACCAACCCATTGCTTCACGTTCTGTGGCAATAGTAGAACATCATAAACAGCTCCTAGCAGAAACCTTATCCGATTTGCATCCATGCTCCACAGCTCCCTCCAACTCAGCCTCCTCTTTTCAACTCCCTGCCAATTCACCCACTGTCCCTACTTCCCTTGTGATACTGCCCTAACACACCTCTCTGTTTCGTCCCGACAACGCATCTACTCTACGACTAACCTCCTTCTCTCTACAGGGCCTGCGGTCTCCTTTCCGCAAACCTAGTCCTCCTCTTCCTTGTTGGATCCTCCCAACCACCTCTACCTGCCTCAACTCTGCTTTGGCTTCCTGTACTGTCTGCCTTGCATCCCACTTTTTACCTGTCACTATCCTGGATACCAGCCCCCTTACAACTGCATCCTTACTACCTGACAGCTGCAACTCTAACCTTACTTTTGTGCAGTAAAAACTCCTCTGTCAAGCTTGATAGTGGCAACTGCAGAATCCCTTTCCCATATAGAGCCACACTGCTTAGACACCAAGGAACCCCCAGCCACTTCCTAATGTAAGCGCTGATCAGCCTCTCCAGTTTTTCTACCTTCATGACTGATGCCTCATACATTGTTAGTGGCCACATCACCCTTGGGAATAGGCCAAACTGTAAGCAGCACAGCTTCAGTTTTCCCAGCAGCCCTGATTTCTCTATTTTCTCCAACCCATCTACTATCGTTCTCCTAAGCTGCTCCACCTGATCCACATCAGTTAACTCCCTTGCATTCTACTTCCCTAAACTCTTCACTGGCTTTTCCAACACTGATGGGACTGCTTCATTATCCACCAAAAAGCTAATCTCGTTTCCTTTCCGTTAACCAGTGAGATGCCAGACTTTGCTGGCTTAATATTTAAACTAGCCCACTTAAAATTCCCATCTAACTTCCCTAGCAGTCGTCTCACACAAGCTACTGTCATGATCGCCAGCATCAAATCATCCATATAGGCCCTTACTGGAGGAAGACAGAGCCCATCTGGCCGTCGCTCTGCCCCTACCACCCAATGCGAAGCCTTAATTACTATCTCCATTGCCATAGTGAATGCTAGTGGGGAGATGGTACGGCCCATTTCCAGCCTCTGCCAGGCTGTTGTGTAGAAGAAAAAAGACAAAGCTGATCATCCAGAATTAAACCTTGCATGCAAAAATCTGCTTTAACAACACCTGCTAATTCTTATTTGTTATGTAAACTCTCAAGGGCTTAGACTGCGCTGTGGGGAAAATCCATTTAACAGTTAATATGATAAGGGGGTCGGGTCCAGAAGTGGCACCGAAGAGTCAAATCCCTCGGGTTGATCTAAAAGCCATCATCATCACAACCCTGTGACACCGCTTTTCTGTTGAACTTTGTGTATTCCACAGATACTGATGACACTGTCTGCAAGGGGTGGCACAGGGGTGCAGCAAGTAGCTGCTGAGGTGTGGGTTTGAATCCCAATCAGGCTGTGTGGAGTTTGTGTATTCTCCTCTGGGTCATCTGGTTTCCTCAGACAGTCAAAAAACATCTGTTTCAGGCTCATTGGTGACTCTAACTTGTGCATAGTGCGTGTATGTGTGTGCGCGCGCCTACACGTGCATGGGGGGTTAGGGTTGGGGTGGGGTTGGGTTGGGTTGGCACCCTGTGATGGAGTCCCTTCGTCCCCTGCACCCAGTGATTCTTGGATAGGCATCAGACAAATGGATAATGGAAATGAGAGAACTTCAGCTTCAACCATCTTCAAACACCAAAGGCTCAACAGTGCTGTGAGTTTTTAAGCCTTTTTGAGAACCAGGGCTGGGCAGTGTTACGTTTTTTCCTCAGATGTCCTGTCATGACTGAACGAAATCCCTTTCATCTGGGTTCTAATTGACATTCCGTCCTCATTTATAGCCTGTATACTCCAACATACTTGTTACATGTGGGAATGGAACCGAGGCCGTCGGTGGCCAGGAAACGGCGTGCGTCCGGCTTCCACGGATGCAGTCTCGCCATCTCTGGTTCTTCATGACAAAGGTTAGTAAAGAGCAGTGTGAACGGGGAAATATGTATGGAGTTTTCACAAGGAGGCAATAAATTGTTGTATGAATTAAAATCAATGATCTCTTCCTGGGAGTTGAAGGTGTTACTTTCTGGTCACGAATCCATTGCTCTTCCTGCCGCCAAGCATTCGCTGGGTAATGCTTAGAAATCACTGGAAAACCACAGCACTCAGTCACCAGAACCTTCAGTAAAGCCAAGTAAATCTTGTGAGGAGGTAAGAAGTGAAAGAATGGATCTCAAGTCACCTGTAGACACTTTTTTATTTGACTATAAGTATCTGTCTGACCTTACAGAGAAGATGGTATTGCACCCTTTACGCTGCCCACTAAGCATGAATACTGATGAAACTTTGTGACAACCGTTGCAGTTGAAGGATGCAATCGAGTGAATTTTCCTCTTGAGATGCCTCTGTGACGTCCATGGTTTGTGTGTTTTAAGCTGTTTCGATGCACGGGGTCACGGTCCTTACCAGTGCGGCTGCAAACATTGTCTTCGATGTTTTGACCTGCGTCCTCACTTGCTTTTCTGCCGTAAATTTTAGCCCCGCAGCAGATGCTGGACTTCTCCGGTGCACTCAAAGGAATGGAGGTGACTTCATGACCAAGAAACACTGAACCCAAACCTTGCATCGTGATGGAATCTTAAAGGAGGTCCGGTAATGCAGAGAATCGTCTTCATCAAGCTTTGATTCGGTATTCATTCTGTTCCTTTAAGTGAAAAATCTCCGATTGAAATCGGAGGAAATTAGCAGGAGGTATTTCGACAGGAACGTCTCACTAACTGCTTGCGATGTGACTTGTTGCAGTATAATGTGCGATTAAATATTTAGGCGACTTCTTTGTCCATTTTAATTATGGTAACATTTCCGGTTTGGGACCCCCCCCCCCACCACCACGTGCTCCTTTATTTACTGGGCTTTTAGTGACAGTGACAACTATTGTGTCTCTGCCCCCTTTGTGCTGCCTGGTCCTCCTCGGCAGAACGCAGTCGCTAATGAGTTCTGCTCGGCTATATTTAGTCCGGATCAAAATGAAGGTCCTCTCATACGTACAAGTCCATCTTAAGGCCTATATGGGAAAAGCAGAGTGAAGTATGACAAAAACAATGAGGCTGTCAGCTCTGAGACCCAGCCAGAGAATATTCATGTTTAATGTGAGCGCATTTGGAATTCTAAAGCCTCGCTTTCTGGGTAAATGAAGTCATTTTGTGCCGAGCCGGGCCCCCGGATTCGGTTGTTAGAGAGGAACGTGAAACACAGCAGAGCCTTGAGATGACTTTAAGTGGCTGCCGAGTAGCTGATCCCGGTATAGAAGAAGAGTTTGGAGGGGGGTGCGGGTGCTGTGGGTTCGTATCGACTTCCTGGCATCCCGAGGCGCCGCATGAGCCAAGATGGCATCACATGGTTGAAATGGGATAAAGAAGGCATGAGCTAATGTTTATGTGTAATTGCCAGTTGGAAGTTTAACTTTTTGTGTGTCTGCAGCTGGAGGATGACATAGGGCTTCACCGGCTTTGGGTGTTCCCTGCGCTTAGAGTGGCTGTAACTGTGGTCCTTCATGCTGGGCCTGGTCTGCTGAATGAAGGCCATAAAACAAAATGCTGGTGCTTTTCTTAGATGGAAACCATGATGTGAGGGAAAAAGTGACATTTTTCTGAGATGGCAGCCGTGGTGTCAGATGGGCCGGTGCTCTGAGGGCCTCATTTGTGACAGCAAGCCTCAGGCGTCCAACGTTTACTCTTCAGTGGCGCTCCGGCGGCCGTCATGGTTCCTGCCTCCTGAACAATGAACCACCCCCTGGTACCCTCGGTGCCGCTAGAGCCGACCTCTGACCCTGTTCGCGCATCTCTTTCCTCTGTTGACGGTGCCTATTGAATGAGTGAAGAATCCTCACCTCGGTGGTTGGCTGAGACTTGAACACGGCGCACGTGTCTTCGGAGAATACGAGCTCTGGCAAATGCAGACTTTTCAGTGCCTTAAAAAACCAAATTATATGAACTTTTCATGCCTAACAATTATGTGATATTTAATTTATTTGTAAGTGCTGGGAAAGGTAAACCTGGACTTCTTTTATGGATCTGAATGAACACGAACACCTGGACGTAATCGGTTGGAATTAAATGTTTTCTCCTGGAAAACCATTTCATAACCTTACGCCGCATTGCATTACACTGTCTTATTATCCCACGTTTGATCGTTGCCCAAAGGCAGCCGTAATTTCATTCCCTGCTCCAATATCAGCTGCTAATTCTTATTTGCCATAAAAAATGTGAGGGACCCTGGGCGTCCCATAGCGAGGATCCCTTTAGCATTTAATGGGGCGAAGGGCGAGACCCGAACGGTTGTCAGCGCTCAGCGAGCGCCACAGCCCGGCTTGACGGCCGTCGCGACGAAGGGACCGGGGTGGAATGCAAGAGCTCGTGCATTCTTACCTTTTGCCTTCTGCACATGCGTCTTAGGAGCTAAGAAGCAACAGCAGCACAGCATTGGTTGCCAAAGTCATGTCGACAAACAAACTCCATCCTAGTGAGGCTTTGCTGTATTTAAAAAGTCCACTTCGGTCTGTCCACATTTACACAACACATATTTTTTTTAATATACTTGGCATAACAGCATGGCTGAGAGAAGTACATTTGAAGGCATTTGGCTTTTTTCTCACAATGGGATTTATATTCTGTGTAGTTCTGCACAATTTTTCTTTGTCATGCAATAATTTAACTTCCCCAGTGGACATTTTGTTTCGTAAACACTGGGACACACTTGGTGCCTCAAACCCGAGTGGTTTTTGTCCCTCAGTGATGCCAGTTTGGCTGTTTTCTACCAACATCCATTGCACTAACATGTAAATTAGCATGAAGACAATAACTGCTAGCGCAAATAAAGCCTCAATCTCACGACTGAATGAGACCTGCGACCCTGCAAACTTCATCTACATCCGAAACATCAGTGAACGAAATCATCAAGCTGCTTCTCACAAACTTGGTAAACAAATGAACAAAAAGCTGGAAAAGGTAGAAAAGATAAACTGGGGGGGTGCACATGACAGCCAGAGAATTTAGAGATCTTGGAAATGATAATTCCATCAGATTTGATGTACATTTGAATGGCTCACATTAGGAGTTCACCTAAAGGGGTGAGTGAACCCCTTTATGTGAGGACACCCATGCTTTTCTTAACAAAACATAGCTCCTTTTTTATTGAATTCTTCACTTTCCAGGATTATGCCAAACCATAAATGGCCATTTAACAGAGAGCTGAACACACTGGCCTAATGACAATACAGCAAACAGCACCTGAGTGTAGGCAGAGCTGCTTGGTCTCAGGCGCGTGAGCAACACAGTCACACCTGGAGCTCAGGTTTACCAAGCTGCTGTACGAGTGACGGTTTGGCCCAAACTGCTCAAAAGCAGATGAGCTGTGCATGAGCCGCCGCGCTTCAAATCCCTCATCTGGAGCTTCACATGTGGTCTTCAGAACTGGTGCTCTGTGAAGAACGACCTGTAGTGACAGTCTTTCCAGGACCTTGAAAACATAGCACAAAATATACCAGTTAGACCTTTAATAATAGCAAATAAACTTAAAAAGCAGTCTTTTTTCTGGATGATGCATATAAAATTTGTTTTTAAATATTTTTGGAACATTTTTTAAAAATACAGAAAATTGTTTAAATAAATTGCTAAAGGGCTACTGTAGTGCTGGTGGATGTATTGTTACACCCCGCCATCCCAGAGCGGCTCACAAGTTTCATCCCCCACGACGGCATCGGTTTCTGGGGTCTCGCTGTCCATCGGTGTATGATTCTGCTTGGAGCCAGACCGAGCGGGGGCGTTATTATTTCGACTTGACCACGAGGACAGGTTTGCTTGAATGTAGTCAAAGTTTTCCCCGTCACTGCAGAACCATCTTATCACACAGCTGCTGAAATGGTTTGGGATGAAAAAATAACACTGATTTAACACAAGCGGAACAATGAATTCGGTTATCTGATCTCGCGCTCACGGCTGCTAGACCATCGCGTGTTGTCCCCGTTATCAATCCATTATGAAATCTTCAATCTCATTTCCAAAATAATTTCCTCAAACCGTCGCATGTGCCCAAAATCCCTTAACTATTCATACTCCTTATGAGCGTTGTACATCACGCTCGCCCAGTTTACAGCGAAGCAACGGCAACCTGAGCACAGGTGTGTTCTGCGCTGTTACTGAGCTGTGCGGCAGAGCAGCTGATGAAAAATTTGCCCTGCTGCTGTCAGGTGTGGCTGCGCTCTAAGTCCAAACATATTGATGTGAAGACCAGACCCAGAATGCAGTCATTACGCTTTGTTCCTTCTATTCTTATGCTAATTTTTAGATAAAGCCTCTAAGCCTTCATTGTTTATTTGTGACTACTTAAAGGTTAAATTTGCCCACAAACAATGCCCATGATATTTAGCATGATATTCTGATTCATGCTCTTAATCATCTCTCTTAAGGCAGAAGATTGTCTCAGGGAAATAACAAATGACCCCATGACACTGCTTCTGGCCTGTCGATCCAGCACCAACACATACACACACACACATATACACCTGTGCACCTGTAAGCTTTACCTCTATACCCCAAACGCATTTCTAGTGCAGCTTGTGATAGGGGTGCAGTCATGTGAGAGGAGGAGCATTTTATTCCAGTTTTGGTTCCAGTGAGGTTTCCACTTAGGCTGGTGTATCAATGCTAGCTGTTGCTTGCGTTGGTGCCAGTAAGCCCTCGCATCCCAGCCACGCACCCCCTTTCTGCACCGTCTTTCACTCCTGTCCTCCTTCCATGTCAGCACCTCTCCACTTAGCTCGCACGCGTGCGGTGCTCTTTTCTCCTCGGAAAACTTGTCCGAACGCAGCGTTTCCAGCTGCGCCGCACATCCGTCCCCACCGACCTGCACCGCGCCGAGGTTGCGGACGGCTCGCCCGGTGGCCAACCTCACGAGGCCGTAAATTCAGGGCATCCCAGCGCTTCTCCAGCATTTTTCTCACTTTCCCTCAATTCATTTTACAGGTCATGTTCTATAGCTTATAGAGATTATTATTGTGCTCTGGTTTTATTGCCTGCTAGTCTAACCTCTGCAACACCGTGGATCGGCACCGGATTGGACAATAAATTTCATCCTAACAACCCTATTTAACACCCCCATAAAACTGATAAGTTTCTTAGTGCTTACTCGGTGACATGTGTCATAAATAGCCCGGCCATATCCGCATATTTATGGCCTTGTCTTTTGAGCGCTGCATGTAGCGTCACAATGTCAAAAGCCACGTGAGACGAAGTGTCCCTTTGGCCCTGACGGCGCACGGGGAATTGCGGCGTTGGTTCAAACCCCGCGATGGTTTCTTTTTGGTCTTTATTGGTAATGTCAGTGCGGGAATTAAATGTGCTGTGTTTGTATGTGCTGGTGGTTGCAGGCAGCTGTCAAAAAGCCGACTTTGACAAATGTAGATAATTCACGTCAAATGAAAATAACATCGTTTTTCATCCTCAGATCAATCATCTGATACTAATGGCCACACACAACTAAAGACTGTGTTCCTTTCATTAATGCTTGTCACATATTGACCGGTTGACATTATCCAGCGAGGAAGCTTGACATAATAATTATTAATATGTGTTGCTATTGTATCTGCCCAGCTCTCAAAATGACAAAATAGAGGAAACCTTTTCCGTTGAGTCTGGAATCAGCTGGTGTGATGTGCAGTCAGTAGGAGCTATCACGTTGCATGCTGACCACGCGTTCCCCTTCACCCCAAACCCTGTAGGACCAGCAGCTAAGTTCATTGCCTGCTTTTCTGCTCCGGGGTCCGAGTTCATTCATTTATTTTTTCCCAACTGCTGTTATTCCTGAATCACTCCTTTGTTTACTTCCCAAACGTTCTCGAAGACTTCAGTGACTGCTAGAGTTTCGCTTGTCGCCTGGACCTGGAATGGTGACCTCCAGTGGTTTCAAGGTCTTTCTACATTCGTTCACAAAGGATCCCAGTTTAGTCTTTTCATTTCTTTGACCTTTGTGACAAATTGGTTCCTGTGAGAAGTTCTCAGTGTTTCTTTTCTTCGGGAATGAAGAAAAAGGTGTTTGGGGCTTTTTTTTTATCCTCCTAATTGTATGGCACCACAATGCAACGCAATATCATCCATGCGGCTGCCGTTCACACACACGGTGCTGTAGTTGGGTCCATTCTGCACAAAAGGGGAGCACCTTGGGGACGTGACCTATTCTCCTCTTCGCATCGTGAGCAGCAGGATGGGAGTCACCTTTAGAAAAGAGACTTGTCGCTCATGTCAGGGGGAGACAAAGAACAGATAGATCAGTGCCCAGATGCCCTACAGACATGTTGGACCCACAGGGTCCGTCCTTCGGTGCTGCTCTCTTTCGCAAAGCGTCTCCTAAAGGGTCAGCAGAAGAAGTGGAACGTGGCTTCTGGTCCAGGATGGGTGGCTCCCGGTACAGCCGTAGGGAGTTTTTTTGGTTAAGCCCATGGACTACAGGATAAACCCACCTTCTCTCATCCGATGCCCTGTTTATTTACCAAAGAGGTCTTAGTTTTAGCTCCAGTTTGGTGGCCTGAGCTCCCTTCATCTCTCAGGGTTGCTGAATCCCCCTCAGCCTTCAGGTGGACACACTTCTCCCCTGATTCCCTATCTGCTCCATAAACTTTTACAACATTATTTCTGAAAGAAACTCGCATTCTCCATCAATTCTGCATGCAGCTCCTGGTGTGAGGTGTGCCGGCCGAAACGGGGTTGCTGGACAAACTGGCTGTGGTCTGATAACCATACATCTGTTCCCAACTCCTTGTCTTACATATGTTTGTTCTCTCTGAGCTGTGCGTTGCATTAGAGAAAAGCGTCTGCCAAGTTATTAAATGTAAATGTGATTTCTGAGGGGAAGCCAGGCGACGGCTAGGAACTTTGGTTTCAGTGTTTCTACAAGCGATTCCCACTTGTTAGACACAACCATTGGTCTCTTTTAATCCCACCTCCAAGTATCTTCATCTCAATTTGAAGCCCCTAAAGACCTGGGCTGAGCTGCAGCTTGTCTCCGGGTTTGTGCCGCAGACGCCTTCCGAGATTTCGCTGTGGGGTGGGGCAGCCCCAAACTGCTGACATGTTTGATGTCTAGACTTGATCTGGATGCCTGTCTGCAGAGCGATGCCGGGGTTCATTTACGTTCTGTATCCAATAAATATTCATCCAATGTTCCAATCCAACACTAAAGCTGCCCTTTAGGTGGCCCACAGTTGTGGGCCAGGCGCGTCTTGTTAGATTTGACCTTTTGTGTCCCGGGTTTGTTTTTGAACAGTCTACCCCAGGGGGACGGGGGATGAACGTTTATGAAACGTCGCACATAAAAGAAGAAGCCGCTGCGCTCACGCTGCTATAACGCGCCAGTCATTCCGAAGCCACGTTGGGGATCAAACCCAAATGCTGTCATTACAGCAGCGTTAAACACAGCATGCCTTTGCTTGATAGAAATAATGAGAACGGCCTTGTTCTGCGACAGACTGGAAAAGTGTGTCAAGCCATCTGCCTATTCTGAGCAAAACAAAAAAGTGAATGTGCATTTCTAATAGCGCGCAACATTAGTTAGATTCCCTTTCATGTGCGTGAAGTGGGCTGAGCTCCTACCAAACTGCGCTCGGCGCGCAGCAAGAGCTCTCGTGGCCCCGGCCGTCTCCAAGCAGGGCATGCTTTCAAACAGCAGCGTTAGACCGCTTTGCTACGCTGCGGCGTCTTCCGGGAGCCTCGGGACACTGTTGTGGTGCAGCGAACAGAGTGAAGATCAGCAGAGAGAAGTGAAGCTTTCCCCCCCCGAATAGATCACATATGTTTGACATTACATGCGGCAGGTAATGCTTTATGCCTGCTTTTTTCTCTTCTCTGTGCCTGCTGACATCTCTGCAGCGCAGGTGAGACTAAATTACAGCGGCGTCCCATAATCTCACAAAGTGGACCCAGCACGTCAGTTATTTCCCAGCCTAAAGTATTCCATTTATACTCCTGGAAGAAAGAAAAAGGAAGAAAGAAAGAAAGAAAGAAAGAAAGAAAGAAAGAAAAGAATCATGTTATGTTTTGCTAAACATTACCACTGTGCTCGGCTGTTAAAAGAATTTTCATAAACAAGGACTGCATGCTTTGCGTCGTGTGCTTGGAAGTGGTACCTCTGTTAGTTTCTTTAACAGTGCTGGGCTTGATGTTGGGCTGTGCTCTGGTGTTCTGTTAGAAGAGGAGCAAAGCAGTGTAAGCAAGTGCAGCGCTTCCCTCCAACATGCTTTCTTACACATTATTAAAAGTTGGAAAGTCAGACTTTGCACGACTTTTGGGATGAGCATCCGAGTTCAAACTAGGCCGCGAAAAGGGGAAGCTGCAAATGAGCACCAGGTCTCTGCGGTTAACAGCACCAAACGCAGAACTGCTAAATGGCAACAGAAACCCGATTTAAATCTGCCAGTTATTCTCGTAATTTGCTTTAAGCGGCTGTGTGTAACTATGGAAGATATTCAGGGTGTGAAAATGATAACATTACTACTGTAAGTAGTGCTGAACTGAATGGAATGGGAAGCGATTAGCAGTAAGCGGGTAGCATAGTGGTTAACACATAACTGCTGCTACTTTAACTAGGACACACTGAGCATCAACTACAGAAGAGAGGAGGCAGTCTGCCTCGATGTTGTCAGCTGAGTCTGTCTGTCACTACAAATTTTGTCCCTTAGTCCAGTCCATCCTCAGGAGAGACGCACAGTGGCGGTGGTCATCCCGTGCTGATTCATCCCACCTGTACCAGACAAAGTTTGCTACCTGCTGCTTCTACCTCCTGACTGCTGTGCTCCTGCCGATTATACCCAGCTTCCTAAACATTCTCCAAAGCGACTGAACTGGGAACTTCGGTGTCCGACCTCAACTGGAAATGACTGGGATTTCCGTCTTTTGCTTCTCGTGTTGTCCACCAGCTCATTATAGCTTGCCTTCTTTCTTTCAGAAACTTCTTGGTGCTCCTGCTCCCATAGAAACTTTGGTTCTGTAATGATTACAGCCCTTCTTTGGGGGGGACTGCACGTCTACATCGGGCTGCAGGCTTGTCTGGGCTGTGCCTGGGAACGAGTCACTTGTCAAGGTCAACCTCCAATGGCCAGTTTGTGCTGAAGTGGCTTTCATTGTTGCTGGTAAATTTAGCTTAGCTTTTTGGCTGCTATTTTCACCCACCCTGATAAAACTGATGTTGGGTCGAATTGGTTGAGCTTTCATATCTCTTCTGTATTTTTCCAAGTTGAGGGCTCCGAGTACCTTGTTGTGATACCACTCATACCTTCCTTGCAGTGCTGGACTGCAAGTTGAAAACGTGCTGGAGATGGCCCGTTCTACCACAGGACCTTCAGGTGGCCCCCATTTGTGTAGGTTACCTGGGGTGGGCAAGACATTGTAGACTGAACACAGGAGAAACTGCATCCACAAGGGTTCTATTTTCCAGATGTCTTGCCATGCTTGCTTTCTATTTGTCATATCCTATCTACCCCAACTGCCCTGTTTTTTTTTAGCTCTAATGTTTCCAAACTTCAGGACTCTGCTGCCTTCTTTCTTATTTCTGCTTGAATGAAGCTGCTTTTCTTTACTTTCTTTTCATTCTTACATGCACAGCTAAGTCCTTGATGTCCAACAGTTGTCTTTCCTATGATTTTTTATATTTGCTTCATTTGGCTTTCTGTAATTTCCATTGCACTTGCAGTTTTTCATTTCCTACCTGACCTAGTCTGAATTTTTACTTTCGTGATCTTCTCATCCTTTGAGTCACGTAAAGCTATTACAACTCTGGCCTTTAGAATTTTAACCTCACAAATCAGGGATGGAAATGGGAGCTATAGCTTTGAGGATGAGCTGAAAAGACCGAGGTTAGTCAAACTAATGATGGAGAAAGTTGTTCCCCTTCTTCTCCAAAAGCTCAACTGCGATGGTTGGAACTTCACAGAGCAACAGACACCACAGAAGCCTTAGCAATAGTCCATGGTAATAAAGGAGAACCTTAAACTTTCTGGCCAACTGAATTTATCAATGTTCCTTGGTCCCTGAAGTATTTGGTTCTCCCCTTCTTCTGTGTTGTCCACCACCCAGAACAAACCTACTGGTGATATTTTACTCTCCTAATTGCTGAGGATCCCGATTTCTCTGGCTTGGATGTCATCCTTGCCAACTTCACAGCTGTATCCAGCGCACTTAGAATGCCCCTTGGTTTCCACTGGAGTTGTGGTTGTCACTGAAATTGTACAGCTGCACACAGTTTCTTTTCAGGTCTTTCCTGGTAGTTGAACTTCCTACAGAGAATTCCATCTTCATGTCACTCAAACACCTGCGGTTTATTCACCGTCTATTTTATGGCCAAAATAATGACAGAGCTTCTTCAAACAATTTACGAGGCAATGATTTATAAGAGTTGGCAAAGTCAAAGCATGCAACTGCCAACTCCTTTTTGACCACTTTTGCCTGCCTTATAAGTTGGCTTTTTGCACTTCTGTGCTCAGTGCATCCTGGGAACCCTGGAGCAGCACTTTTCGGCACTGAAATGTGTACATATCTTTTTCTTGTCATCAATCCATGGGAGAGAATTCCAAAAAAATCGCTTCCCCTTTACGTTTGAAATGTATTTGTAAACTATTATTTTATGAAAATCTTTTCCCTTTAGAACAAAGAACCTCTGTGCCTTCTGCTAAAAAGTGTTGGACGGTTTCTACAGACTTTGAAGGTCACTCCATTTGGTCCAGGTACCAATTTGCTCCTTGCTTTTCTGATCACATTTTTGGTTTCCTTCAGCATGGCTTTAGTTGTATTCATCTCTAACACAGATGGGACTCTATATGTGTCCTCTATATGGGGGTCCTGCCCTGTCCTCTTTTTGATGGTCATTATATGCTTCTGCTAGGTATTTCTCAGCTTTCTCTTTGTTCGACTTAAAGCTGTCTGTCATCTATTCTTGCGGAAAGGAAATTTGAAAATGTAAATGGATTAAATTAACCCAGTTTCTCTGTCCTTTTATTCATTGCTTTTTCTGCTTTTTAGCATGTTCATTTGTATGTTTCTTAATTCTTGAAGGACTTCCTTCTCATCATTTGCTTCACATTATTGTCTCCTCACATTTTTCACCTCCCTTCTCAAGTTGATAATCTCTGTCGCCCTTCAGTTTACAGTGTACCCTTCCTTCTTCTTCAACTGCAAATGTTTCTTTCAAAACACGTAAACAGTCACTTTGTCTTTATTCTTTCTACTGGACTTTCGTGGAAGATGCTGTATTATACACTACATAGTCCAAAATATTTGCTTGTTGAAACTCCCATTCCAAACCCATGGACATGAATATGGAGTTATTCCCCCCTTTGCTGCTATAACAGCCTCCACCCTTCTGGGAAGGCTTTCCACCAGATTTTAGGAATTTGTGCCCATTCAGTCACAAGTGCATCAGTGAGGTTTGGCTTGCAGTTGGCATTCTAGTTCATCCCAAAGGTGTTCGGTGGGGTTGAGTTCAGGGCTCTGTGCAGCCATTCAGGTTCTTCCACACCAACTTAGGCAAACCGTGTGTTTATGGAGCTCACTTTGTGTATGGGGGCTCAGTCATGCTGGAGCAGGAAAAGAGCTTCTGCAAACTGGCCACAAACCTGGAAGTGCACAGTTGTCTAGAATGTGTTCATATGCTGTGTGGTTGCAGCTGAAACAGCTCAACTCTGTCATTAGAGAGGGACCCACATATTTTTGGCCATATGTATGTTGTCCATTTCCCTCATCAATCAATGTCCACTCACTTTTTTTTTTCTTTTTTTTTTTTTTTACAAGTTTTCCGTTGTTTAATTCTTTCCTTTGCCACCCCTGCAAGAAATTCCCTACTGCTCTGTGAAGTTTCGGCAATCTCAGTTGCAGTGCCGCCTTCCAAAAGAACAGATGCTGACAAGCCTCAGGTTTTGTACTTTGGCTGCAGTCTGGAATCCTCCTGCATTTCACAAGAATCCAGGGATCCTGATCACTGGACCTGCGGATTTCTTGTACAGTACTGGGACTTTGATGAAATTTAATTTCTTTCTTGTTCTTGCACACGTTTAGTTGGCTTTTAGTTCATTGTCCTTTGAACTTGCTACACAGAAGTCTTTGTGTGGTCACTTTTTGAAGGTCCTGGGGGTTCTTCTAGCCGTACTATATGGAAATCTGCTGAAAATTCCAAGAGCTAAGCTTAAAAGAAGTTGGGAGGCAGCTTTTTGCTGTTATGCGCCTAGACTATGGAGCAATCTACCCATTGAGATTTGTCAGGCTAGTACAGCGGCACACTTTAAGAAACTGTTAAAAACCCATTTTTTTAATATGACCTTTGCTCTACCGCTGTTATAATGCTTGCCTTATTATATTGCATGGACTTGTTACTGTCAGACCCTACTTCTCATCTGTACAACCTCGTGTTCAGTCTGACTTCATTCATTATTCCTGGCTACCATTTTCTCATTACTCTTGTCTACTGTTTCTTTCTTATTGTTGTCTCTTTCACCTTGTAACCCACTTTGAGCTGCAGACTACTGTATGAAAATGTGCTATACAAATAAATGTTGTTGTTGTTGTAGTACCTTTTTTATTTAAATTTCTTAATTTTGCAAGCACTTTTCCCCAAGGCAACTCACAGAAAACAGACGTGCCAGCAAATGAGAAGGAGATTCGGCATCTCTGATCGACAGAGTTCATTCCACCACAAAGGAGCAAAAACCAAGAACCTTCTGGCTTCTGATTTTGGATTTCTTGTGTGGGGAACCACTAAATAGATAGAAGTGGAAGAAGGTAGCTGTCTGGCTGGGGAGTAGAGAGGGATAAGGTCCTGCAGGTATTGGAGAGTAGGTCTCTTGATGGTGTTGAATTAATTTTGGACAAAATGCTCCCAAGTAACATCTTACCTAGGCTAAAATTGTTAATATTCAGCTGTTTTGGCCAAATTACATCAACTTGGATGAAAGTTCCAAATAACCGAGTTGAATGTCACTAAGCAAATAGACTTGCTGTGTTAAGAGGAGACAACAGCTTTTCTGCATGAATGTTTCACTCTTGCTTAAGTTATGCAGTAGCAAGGCCCAAGCCTACTGTCTGCAGACATAAATGTTCAAATTAAGAAAAAAAGAAAAGAGGAGAAAATATATATTTTTATGACAGGACATTGTCTGTAATTAACACATAAAATATGAATCGTCTGACTTGTTGATTCATTTTTAATGAAATCACAAGTGCCTCTGAGTGCTTCCCTCCAGCAGAAACTTGGATTTATTGCATGAAAAACTTGGATCAGCATTAAAGGCTTTAGGATATAATGTGCCTCATTTGACAAATACTTAATGTGACAGTGTGCCGGCATTATACATCCATGTTAGAAATGATTCAACTTCCATCAGCAGGCTCAAGTCAACGCTGAGATCTTATTTTTTCCATTTTAATGATTCAGACATGACCGCTTCCTGTTGAAGGGAGAAAGACTTTTCCAGTGATGAGGACCTGAGCATAAGCTAAACATACCAAAGACCCTAAAGAGTTCTAATACAGTGCTGCCAGGTGGGCTTTGCCCAAGCATTCCCTCACCCATGAAGAAAACTAACTCTGACTCTCATGGTGCACACTGTAGAGCTTCAATACTAGAGCAGATGGAAGATGTCCAAGGAGGATTCACTGGTTGGTGTTTGCATGCTCAAACCAAACCGTTCTATATGTTGTGTCAATGATGAGTAGGGTTTGTGGTCCCCTCATTTGGAATGCTCCAGGTGTTGGCTTACCTGGTAGTCTTGTTACCTGCCTGAGAAATCCCACTGACCCTTGAAAGACAGTACGGTGGGACTTGCGTTGGGCAACCAGGATATTCAGGCAAAAAAAAGATAAAATGTTACATCATCATAGATCTACTTTGCTTGGAGATATGGTTCAGTCACTTGATGTAAATCTTAAGCCTGTCAGACACATTGAAAGCATGGCTGAGGGCAAACTGTTCTCCTGGGAACTCCAGTCTGCGTTGTGAGGCACTAAGACAATCCAACGCAGGCTTAAAGCATCAGAAATTCAGCTGCAGAAATCTGTGTGAAAAAGTTGCAGTTAATTTGGTGATGCCTGTAATCTGCTTTAATGAAGAGAAGATTTAGAAATTACCGAAGAGGACAATGATGTGTTTTTTACATTAACTTTAATAATGAAAACTGGGAAGTCAGTGTTCTGTGCTTCTGCATATTTCATGTCCACACATCCCAGACTGCTTAATACAGTTCAGCTCTTGCTCCATACTTCAAGGTGCACACTTTCCAACCTTTTTACTGGTTTTGGTACAGTCTGAATCCAGCTGCACATTTAATGCCAAATACTACTGTAAAAGTGGTTAAATGTGTGTTTATGATTGTTGTTTTCAGGTGCACATTGCTGTTAGCAACCATACTGACAGGTGAAAGATGGCCATATGCAGCAGAGCTGTTCTATGACCAAATTGCACAGGCATCTAGAAAAGCTGAGTGAATCAGGATTAGGGTTGGGGCTACGGTATGTGTGTAGGTGTGCAGTGGTCTCTGCCAGGCTAGCAGGGTGAGTGTGACTGAATGAGAGGGCCCTAGGAGTGTTAGGGGTGTGAAGAAAGATCCAGCTGATTGTTTTTCACATTTCTTTCTCCTTCACTCTCAGCCACTTATAAACCTCATGGACAATAGGCATCCTAGAGCATCTGTTTCCAAGGAGATGACCTCTGCGAGGATTCTTACTAAATATGTTTACTAAATTATCTGGCCAGTACTGATATATGTATAGATTTCCTAGAAATGGGGTGCATATCAACATAAACGCAGAATACTTTATAACAGTCGGTTACTCTTTATTGATATTTATTCTTTCTCTCATCCTAGTGGAAGTCCATTTCATTTGTCATATTAGACCTTGCTTTTATAAGTAAAACTTTGCTGTACATTTCTGCCCATTGATTTTGTCTGATGCTTTAAAAATAAACAAAATAGAAGCAGAAAGTGGAATGACCTGGATTGGCTGTAGACTACAGCAGCCCTGACGCTATACATGTGGGCACTGACAGTGGACGGATAGATGCATGGTGGTTTTAACAGCTCGACTGACTCGTAGCAAGATTCTGCAATGCCAGTGTTATGACTTTGAAATCTGATTCACTTTAGTGCAGAATAATGTATAATAACATAAAATCCAAAATCTTAATGAATATTACTGTGCGCCTTATTTTCAAATAGCTACTGTGGTAAATTTCAATGGCTACAGCAGGCGAAAATTTGTGCGCCAGCGAACATGGGCGTGCTTAGATGAAGCCGTGGTTGTGTTCCGCAGCAGTGCGCGCAAAGGGCGTCCTGGATAATTCAGCCCCCGGAGACCGGGGTCCACCAGGGGCACCTAATGCACATACGGTTGTGCTTTGATATTCTGCCATTGAGTCCTTCTGCCAAATTCTTCTGCTGCTCTCAGTTGAGGAAAAAGTGACTGTGGAAATCCAGAATAATGAACAATGAAATTAAGCTGGTATTTTTCATTTTGTTACAAGGTTGTGCTCATTATCAGTGTTTTTGCATGTAAGAACGAGTTACTGCATTTTCATGTGTAATGCACAGCAACGCGGCTTGCGAAGACCGTGTTATTTTATGGGCGGACCCTGTGCCAGCCAGGTATTACACGCAGTAGTGAAGTCTGTGCACTAAACTTAGCTAAAATTATTTGTGGATACTATGTTAGGTGAGCTGTTAATTGACAGAAATATTGCATGATGGTGTGCTTATGTATAATTCATTTAGAACTCACAGGAAGAGGAGAACGCAGGCGCTCAGGCTCTATTATTTATATATTTTATTAAACAGTCTCAGCCTGTATGTGTTTTCTCAAACTTTGAAAAAAATTAGATCACATCTCCTCAGACAACAGAATATGTTGCGAAACCCTGTTCATTACTTTCAAACGCCACTGTATGTTCCCATATGCAGTGTATACATATGTAAGGTGTTAGATAGGAATCACTGAGTCAAAAGGCTCATGTTCATAGGGCTTGTTAGTATGAGTTTGTTTCGAAAACTCAACCAACATACTTCAAAAGTTTCCACTTGTTAAGGCCGTCATTTCAATATGAACAGACCAATAGGTAGGTTTAAAACACTGCTGACCTGGAGACTGGGAAGTAGCTAAGTAGCTGAATGTAAATTGAACTTTCTTTTGCAACTCAATTGGGCTTAACGGCGGAAATGTACTCAGCTTTCGGAGGTAAATCGGCACAAAGTCTTATTGGCTTGTTTGAAGTGTAAAGTTAGGGTTGATCCTTCTATTTGTGCATATATTAAATACTTTATACAGTGTACACGTTGCATGCAAACAGTTCAAACTGCAATTTGGCAGATGTTTACAATCCATTCCCGAGAAGGTGCATGATAGCTGTTTCTGTTTTCTGGTAATAAAACACATTTGTCTTTTTTCAACCAGACTTGTCAATTTCTGTTCTGTGTAGTGAGTGTCAGAACTCTACACTTGAGCTTTCTTGCAGACGTTGCTGTTTCTTTGGTGCTACGGGAGGCTTGTTTTTAAGGTCAGCATACAGTACGAACGTACATTTTGTTGAATTCGTGAACAAATACCGACTCTCCTAGTGCTCTGAGCTGCTTTGAAAAGGCATTTCAGCACCAGGATGATCAACAGGTCCAATCCTGAGGGTCCACCACCTTCACGTCCCTTGCGCAATTTGCACATGACCCTGGACTGGCTTCTCAATATAATGAACCAGACATGCTGTCAGAAAATCTTTTAAAATGAATCCATACCGAGAAAGTGTCTACGGGATTGAGATTCATCTACATCGCATCCTGGAGGCAAACGGTTCTACAGTTCTTCTCCTCCTTCACTGTCCAGCTCAAGCACAAACTTGCAGGACTGCAGCTGAATAACTGCAGTCTGGCATGTGCATAGTGTGTAGATATTTGCTGAAGCTCTGACCTGGCCTGGAGGAACTCTCTTCTTCTCAGCATGCATTCTACAAATAACTGAAGTCTCCTGCCTCTTAATCACTTTTATCCTAAACTCCACACGCAGAAGGGTAATAAGTTGCCCATTCATGTGAGGATGATACCTACCATTAACTTTTCTTTAAGTATTTTTTAAAGTTCTGCAGTCTGGTTCCACAGTAATGACAGCGCTAGGTGTTTGGTGTTATTCCCCCTTCATGGTGCATCGCCTTGTTTATTAATCATCCTGTGTAAGAAGCAGGAAACCGTTGGGTTCATATTAAGTGAGTAAAAGGACTCCTGCCTACTGTGTGCAGGTGTCTGTTTGCACACATCCGGAGTGACGGTGGCCTCGCTGGCAGAGGTGGTGACATTGCCGCACTACTGTTTTTCCACAGATGCCCAATCGAACGGCTGGTCCATGACTGTGAGCAGAAAATGCCAGCTGCTTGGCGATAAACACAACTAGCCAGTCTATTAACACAAAATGAAAACGCCAACTGCTGCTGCGGCTGCCGCTACACGCACAGCAGGCGCCTCATTGTGTTTGTGCTGAACACCAGCTGTGCGCTTGCCATGGTTGTAACCCTAGCAGGGCCAGTAAGCCACGCAGCCCAGTAAAGTTTTAGGGATCTCCCATTTTCTTCCAGCTCCTCCAACAGCATGCGCTTAAAGGGATTTCTTTCTTTTCCGCAACTGCTCGTCCCGTCACGTCGATACCAATCCAAAGTCAATCTGGAGAAGATGAGCGAGCGAGCGAGGCGGAGAGTCTTCTGCACCGGGCTAATACATTTTGTGAATTAAGCTATTACTGAGCTCTTAAAAGCCCTTGATGTATATTTCATTGCATGGATTCATTATTTGAATAGGCGTCACATGATGTAACAGTGCAATTAGAAGACACAACCCTTTTATCCCATTTTCATATCCTGCAGAAAAAGAAGAAAAAGAAAGTGTGGTTGTCCTGTAGACAGAGCAATTTATAGTTTTTTCAAGGTAGTGAAAGAAAGGGCTATGTTGCAATTCACAATTCTGACAGCGCGCTGTCTGGGAACAATAGTTACTAGAAGTGGAATGAGATGGACTGTCTTCTTTACCAGCTACTGCAATTACAAAGGCCTGTCAGCTGCTGCCGGAGTGGGGAGCAGCCATAGCGGAAGCTGCTAGCGGACGGCATCAACATATTAATTTTGCTCTGGCTTTGGTTCTGGGATCACTGGGTACAAGTGGCTGTACTGGGTTTAACTGGAATTTGCCCACAGTAATGAGCTACACTGGCCGATGACCGTGTGGCTGTGGAGCGCAGCTGATGCTCACAGAAGCTCTCCCAACCCAACACCCAATGCCTGGTTCTTAACAGAATCTTACAATTATGCTTTTTGATCGATTAATGCTCCTTGCAGCATGACCTCTTCTATGAACACTATGTCACTTTCCTTGACCTTTCTTGCAGGGTGGAAGTGCCAAGGAAAATTTTCCAATAAATAAGGTGGGTGGGTGCAGCCGTGGGAGGTTTACCTCGCCTTTAGAGAGATTTCCTTAGAATAGGGCAGCACCAGACCCCAGAGATGGGCAGCGTAGCCATTCAGATAAAGAGCCATGGCTCCACCTGAAAGCTCTCGCCAAAACATGCAAGAGTGCTGGCTCCACACCGCAAACCCCAGCATGGTTGCAGAAAGTCTGGCACATCAGACTGAGGTGTGTTTGCATCAGCGTCCTCTGCTGGGTTCCAGTGCTGGTTTTCCTCCCTCTCGCAGCACTCCTGTGTTTATTTAATAAGGAAATCTAAATAATACGGATTGCCCACTTTTGTACACAGACACCCAGCAGCGACCTGTCAGCATGTTTCCCAGCATGCACCGCTAAGGCTGCTTGGCACACCGGAGGTTAGTCCACAGAACTCGCTTCTTCACAAGAAAGACAGAGGTAACTGGGTGCTGGCTGTGATTTGTTTTGACTATGCACATTTTCACTCATTTGTTATTATTACTTTGCTGTAGCTTTTGCTTTTATCCAAAAGTGACTCAGAAATTTTTGTCCATTTAGGGGGAAGTTCATGTCATGCATTTCCCTCCCCTCCAGCATCTTCAGCTGGTGTTATGTCCCTTGTCTGTGGTGTGCTGCTTCTCCATGCACCAGAGCCACTTTTCTCTGTAAAGCCTCTCCAATCATCTCACTACACCGAGGTACAGCAGCCTTCATCCCTCATACACCTGCTTTTCTCCTGCTGTTGCCTTACTGCAGCTGTCCACCAGAACTGTTTAAAAGCATAGCTGAGGAACAATGACAGAAGATCCTTGCAGTACCAGGTGAGTCCTATCGAGTCAGGTGACCCTTTAAATGGGACGTAAGGAGATCCGGTGTGCATCAGCACCTGTGTCTGGATCTCTGTCTGTTGGTGAAATGCACTGTCTTTTACTCTGAAATTTAAATTGCTTTGGGAAAAAAGCTGTTAAATCACCAAATGTGACTGCTGTTTGAGCACATAACAAGCAGGGTTTTGTCTGTCTCTCGATCAAGTGTAACTGTCGACTAAACTAAACCCAGCGGGAGGCGACAAAAAGCACACACACTTATCTCCTTGTCATACTCCGCTTCCCGGCCCCATGCAGATCCCTTTAACAGTGAACATGTGATCCGCACAGCTAACATATGCAGTACAGAAGGACGACCCGTTTCTAAGCTCTGTTTGTATGCAGTGTCAACAGTATTCGCTGTGCTCCAGCAGGAGGGACCAACATAGAGTAAAACGGGGTAAAAAACAAAGCTCTGCCAATGAATATGAAAACATGGGCTGCATGAGCTTATGCATCAGATATCAAAGAAAGCTCCATATTTGCGTGCGGAGAGGGAATGCTGCCGGAATGGCAGCGCCTAGAGGGGTCCTTGTCCTGAAAAACACTTGCATTTGTGTGAAAATACCAGTCAGTTTGTGAATATGCAGCAATACAAGCCGTGTATGTCTGAAGTATACCCCTCAGTGTTAGTTTCAGTAAAATGTGTTTTGAATTTTGAAAGCTATTATACCTGTAAATGAAAATATAGTATTCTTAAAACTTCAACAATCTTATTATTGGTGGTGATCGATATAAACCCTGAAATCTTTGAAATGAACATATCTTTCATTGCAATTATACTGTGTAAAAAATATGTTTGAGTTCATACTAAAGTCATATTTGCTACTGATTTTTTTTTTTTGTAGGTGAGCCAAAGTGGATGCAGCAGGATGGCTCTGATTCTGAATGCTGGACTTCAGTAAAACATTGATCGCAAAACCTCTGGCTGTAAGTTTCTCACTTTAGCTGCCAAATGCTAATGCATGTAAGGGAGCAGTTATCAAATATGAGCTGTAAACACCGGAGTCTGCTTTTTTGCCATTGGTAAGCAAACAATCGAACAATGTACTTGACTTATGGCCTTATTGTGGTAAGAGGCTTGGTGCATTAACACCATAGACACAACTTGTCATTTTCACACCAGAGTGTCAGCTATGTGCACGGCAACGCGATCTGGATGGGATTCTTGCTTTTGCCTGCAATCTGTAACTCATTGTGCTTTGGGATCCTATTAACTGCTGGCCTTCACCATCGTGTGTTGTTGTCTGGATGTGAGCACCCGTTTCACTCCTGGAGCGCAGAATATACCGCGCTACAGCATTGTAGGTTTACAATTGCTTCAAATCTGAGTTTTATTCCACATCATTTACCCAAGAAATATTAAAATTCAACCGCAAAGGTTGTGAAAAACATGCATGGTAATGATGACCGAAATCTCTATACAGTATTAGGCTACAGGGCGTAAGAGTGACAGACCCCTGACCGGTTACATTGTCTTCCTCAAATGTCTCGTAAAACAATGCATTTCGCCAGGAGGATTCGTTTCCATATCTACTGCCTTCTTTCTGATGGCCATTGAAATGTACACATTTATTAACCGACCCTTCTGAAAGAGACTACCTAATGTATGACCTTTTTATTATCAAAAATGTCCACAAATGTAAAATTTCTCATTTCGCGCCTTCTTTTCTTCACCCTCATCCCCTTGTCTCCCTGCCCCATGTGGGTAATTGAGGAAATATGATTAATAATATTTGATGTGGTTCTGTGGCATGGATGGCGGCAGATAGCCCTTCATTATTCTTGCCGTTGTCCCGACAAAGGGACGGTGTGGCGGCGCTGCTGACCTTGCCAACGGGGGCCCTGTGTTCAACACTAATGAGCACGACTTTGTGGGCTCATTGACACGTGGGAGAGGGAACCAGGCTGCGCCGACGTGGACACAGATGGCTAATGAAAGGTGCGCCAAAAATACAATAAAATAAAGACACTCCCGTAACCGGTGCTATTTTCTGAAACACATTTCTGCCCCCCCCCCAACATTGCCAGGTCAGCTGTATGTGTTGGTGTGTGTTTTTTCACAGACATGACACATGCCTTGTGTAAGTGTTAAAGTCAGACTCTGGCAACTGCTAGGAGAAAATTTCAGCATTAATGAAGCCTTCAAACTTTTCATCTCAATACAGAGCAAAGGCCTGACTCTATGATGTCCCTTAAATACACACTGGAGGCCAAAGCCACCTTTAGATACTGTAGTGCGAATTTATCAAAATGTGCATTTTTATGCAGCTTCTTTTGGAATTAGTAACCTTCTTATCTCTCTATATCCAAAAGCTGCCGTCATAATGATATTCAAGGACCTCCAAAATGCTTCATTATCATCCATGACACTGGTTCTCACATGACAAACAAAATGTAGATTCAAATTTCAAAAGAGTCACTATGAGGGATGTCATTTTAAGTTAAGGAGCCCTGACACAGTGTTGTTTGTTAATTGTAATTTGTTACAAAGCTTCCTACGATATTTTATTATGATATAAAGTGAAGGATCATCAAAGATTGTTCGTCTGCCCTTTCTGCTGTCGCGACTGGACAACTTTGCAAGGCTGGTGCAGACCGAGCCCCAGGAATGCTCATAGTGAGGCTACATGTGGCCACACTTGATGTTAGGTGTTGTCTGAAACCATCTCAATGAGTGCTGAAACCTCTCCGATGCACGTGCTCGTGTCCCATTAGGAGACCCTTAAACTGCATATGAACTGGTTGTCACGCTTGTGACCCCGCAAATGTGAATGTTTGTTTCTGTTTTTAGCGTTTCCCATAATCCCCTGGTGCTCTCTTCTGGCCCCGTTGACCGAATTCTCCCAGCAAAAGACTGTAACTGTAGTACATGACCATCATTCAAGACAACCTTATAGCTACATCATTACCCAGAATGCACCATGTACAGTATATATAGTGATTCATGCGCCACTTTCCTAATGATAGTTTAAAATTTGTTTATTTATTTAAAAAAATTGTATCAGTAATATCTGCTATTATTTTACTACAGAAATTAAAAACGTAATTTTTAATTGCATGCCGACGCATGCCAATAAGGGGAGTACCGCCACTTTTTTGTGTACTTCAACTACTTCAAGACTGCGGTGTTGCGTTGAGATGCCATGGCCTTAAACAACCAGGAACAAAGTTTCTGTTGCGCCTGCCTAAGGTTATAAGGCTCGCAGGAGAGGTGGCGTCGGAGGTCAGGTTGGAAATACAGCAGTGGAACAGGTCCTGTAGGTGAGCTTATGAATGAGTGAGTATCTCCAAAGATGGCAGGGCTGTAGACGCTCTGTGCAAGTTGGGCTCTAGGGAGTTGAGACAGGGTGAGGGAGAGGAGTTCGCATACTTTTGTAAGCTGTCAAATAGAACTACCAAGATGAAGATGATGTGGGGCCGACGGGGGGGGCCCTTGGTAAATGATTCCAAAAGGAGCGAAATGAATTATCTGGATTTCTTCTCAGACAAAAGAACGGCCTAATAATTAGCAAGTAGAAACATCGTGCAGGTTAGATGTGGCTATGAAAGAATTTCTTTTTTCTCCTTTAAGATTTGATGGCACAGTGAAACGACGGACGCCTTTTGTACATGAGGAGAACACCGAGGAATACGGTGAGATTAATTAATCGGGAGCATTTTTGATTTCATTATAGCAAACACATGGGGCCGCTTTAAGAAACATCCGGATGGTTTGGCGCGCACAAGCGAATGTGGGAGGTCGAGTCGGGAAGAGCCGCAGAGCCCGAGCGAGGGAAATTTAATGTCGTTGGAGACTGAAAGACTGAAGTTTTTTCTGCAACATAACCTTTTACTACAGACATACAGTATATGGAGCTGTAGATGAAATGTATATAAGCAAAATTTTATCTTCAGTGAGTATAAAGTGCTAAGAATACATTTAAAATGCAAGAACACATTACATACATCATGAAATAATGAAATAAGTCTTGATAATTTATTTTATGATGTTCAGTGTATTTTAGTGTCATTTACGTATGCACTGAATTTTCCTGGTGTGCCGCGTTGGTGGTTTTATTCTGGTTTAGAAGGGCAGCGCTGTGATCACCTGCTGTGTGGTGGAGGGAGGTGACATCTCATTCGCACCAGTGTGACACGGCCCTGTCTCCGTGACGGTGGCCTGATGGCAGCGGTAATGGCACAGCGGCGACAGCAGCCCTGAGCTGGGGGTGGGGGGGTGCTGCTTTGAGCTGCCTTCCCCGGGAGCAGTTTTATCAGCTGATGGTGATATATGGGAATTATGTGGAATTGCAGAGGGTAGCAAAGCAGATACAAGGGTCCTCTCTCTCTCTCTCTCTCTCTCTCTCTCTCTCCCTCTCCCTCTCTCTCCATTCTTACTGTCCCACTCTGTCCCTCAACCCCTTCTGCCCCATCTCTCCACTGTCCCTGTTTTCTCCTCCCTCTCTTGATCTCCAACTCCCTTTGCTCGTCTCCCCAAGCCCCTTGTCCACGTTACAATGCACTGTGGGTAAAACAACCACTGTCCTTTTGCTCCCTTCATACCTTATAGTAAGCTGGGGCGATTACGTGCAGGGTCTGCCAGATAAAAGCAAGGGGCCCATTTGTATTAAAATGACTTATTTCTGCATTTAATCAATATTAGAAAGTGTGTTTAATCGCCTTCATCTCAGAGGATTGATTCAGTGAATCTCAGCACCATTCATCAGGGGATTATCCAGCGAGAAGCATTTTAAAGCCAACGTATCATTAATCACGCTTTTGCCGCACATTGTAGGATAGAAAATTGTCATTATAGGGTCGGCACTGTTAACCGCAGGGCTCACTTCCTGAGCCACGGCACCTGATGCGTTGCGCTAAATAACAATATTAAATATTAAGTAGGAAAAGCAGCGTTTGCTTGCTTCCCTGGATTACTGTTTTGGCGAAACGTGCGCTTATAGCATTTTTTTCAGCGCAAAAGATCTATTTAATGAGCACAGTTAATGAGATTCCCTGTGCAAGAGAGGTTGGGCGTGCGAGTTCCTTGTGCTGATTTGTAGGTCTGTACTGGCAGGTTACACGCTTGGCAGAAGCGATGCTGCCGCGCGGTCGCCAACATCGCCGTCAAATTTGCGCATAGTTCATTTTTATGTTGGGGGGAAAAAAAAAAAAAACAAAAAAAACAGTCTAACTTCTAAAACAGTTCCCGCCACGTACAGTGTTCGGTCATCAAGTAAGCATCCATGTAGGTTTTGATATTTTTTTTATGTTTTACGCCATCGAGGGACACAACACCGTGCATTTAATTACTCAGCTTCCCCACATGCTGATTTTTCAACTTACTTTGAACATTTCTTTTTGTGCACAAGGCAAGGTTGCTGTAGTTGAAATAATAATATAAAAAATTTTTAAAAATCCTCAAACGGACTTTTTTATTGATCATGATTTTTAGGGAGTTCCATCAGCTGGGAATCGAGGCAGTCGCAGAATGAGCTCAGAGCTGAAACGGCGCTGCTCCTGCAGAGAGACCTGAGCTGAAATGACCAGAGGCACTGAAAAGAAATATGCTCATTTATTCACTAATATCCCTGTGTTTCAAAAGCTGTTCCCAGAACCTTTTTCTTCTGTTTTAAGCTGTTAATGACAGCCAAGAAAAGCTCTGCCGCCATTACATGGAGAAGTGAAACAATCCAGAAGCTGAAGTTATGGGGAAGGGAGGAAAAAAATTTTAATTATTCTTGGATAGAGACTTATTGAAGCAAGGCAAACAAACAAGCCATAGTTACATAAGCTGCTGCAAAGTAAACGCATTTACAGTACAAAGATTAGACAGCAACGCGCACTTTGTGTTGTAACTTTACAATGCTGGCAGGATCGAGTTTCTTCTTTGCAGCAGAGCGATGATCATAATACAAGGCTTCCAAGACCAGAATGGCTGGTCAGAAAATGGGAACATCCCTCAGCGGGGGCTCATTTGTGAACTGACCAGCAGCACTAAGAGCAGTGGCATCCAAAGGGGACCCTACTGCATGTTTGTCGGGTCAAGTCTGTCGATCATGCGCGGGGAGCTCTTGGCCACCATGCGCATGGGTGGCAGACCCCCGTCACCTGCCGTCTGTAGCGTCCGGCTGCTCGAGCAGGCCTCCGTGACGTTGGCAGTATGGAAGACCACGTTGGACGTTCCACTGTGAGGCCAACCGGCGGCAGACCAGCTGGTCACACACCCAGCCATGCCTGGAACAGCCGGCAGTGAAGCGAGTCCAGCAAGGAACCATACGCTTCTTGAAGCAACATGGATGCGCAGAAACAGTCACACGTTTGCCCATGCTGTGAAGCGGTGCGTGAAATGAACACAAAGCAACACGTGCGGTGATGCCGTTGTTCCCTTGGTTTCGTGGCTACATGCTGGCTTTGTTTTCCCTTAACTAGTAAAATATTTTTATATTTGACCTGGGCCAAAATACCGGGGAGGATTATCCAGGTGGAGTCGGCGGTGCCTGCTGCTCCAATAAATAATGCAACAGCCGTCCAAAGCAAAATGCAGCACCATGCAGCTCAGTGAAACAGGGCCTCGTGGTGGTTCCACCATGGAAGGACACCATGATATTGAACTATCTGAGGTGGACACCACAAGTGTGTTTGAGCCCATGGCCAAAAGTCACGTTTGCGCCCTCACCCTCATTCCTCTGTGAAAGAAATGAGCAAGGTGTAGCAGTTGCCAGTATCTCAGGAACCTTTTGATGTATGCAGAAGTAAGAACTCACAACATTACAGAAGATAACAGGAATATAATAGCACTTTGTGGGCATCTTAAATGGTGCACAGAGCTTCTTTTACCACTGGAAAAATGTTAAAATCACAGCAAATAAATAGAATGCCTGGAGTCAGCAGCTAAAGGAAGAATAAAAGTGTCAAGACGCCAGTGTTTCCTTAGAAGTATTTTGGTTCCTCAGAAGATTAATTCTTTAGCAGTGATTTAATGGGTTTCCCCAGTGATGCAGGTTGATGAGCTGATACACTTGTTGTGCTACAAGGGCTGTGAACCAGTATAGGTCTGGTCTCTTCAGCACCAGGAGTCCCAGTATGGGACTTCAGGACTACGGACATCTGTTGTCCTCACTGACCTTTACATCCATTCGTTGCTGAGACAGTTTCCAAACGCAGCTCATATTACACAGTTCTGTCTTCTCCATTTCTCCTCATACTTATTATCCGGCCGACCACTGTTTCCGTTTCAGCCTGGTTAATCGAGATTGCGCTGTACACACCTGCACTGTAAAGTCACGTAAACTATATATCGACACTAAGCGCATCCTCTGACCAAGTGCCTTTTTGCACCGTTGAAGTGGTGACAGTACATGTTGTTCATGCTTTTACTGGCTTTTTGTATGAGAAGTACTGCATTTGTACTCTTGTAAGAGATGACTGTTGAAGGATGCAGTGGCGCAGGGAGGTAAGCAGGTTCCCCTGGGCTTAAGTCCAGCTTAAGGGTGTGTGTGGGGTTTGCATGTTCTCCTCTGTGTTTGCTCCCCTCTAAGGTAAAAATATGCTGAACGAAGGCAATGGCAAACCACTTCTGCTTCTCCTTATTGGGAAAACCATGTCAGTGGTTGCCCAGGAGTGAGTAATGACTTGATGGCACTTTCCAATTCAAGACATGACTACCACAAGCCTAAAAGCACTGTCCATTGAAAGCAAGTTGTGCTTTCTTAAGTGCTTTGATTATTACCCATCAGCATCCCGTGTTCACCCTCAGCTCCTTGGGCCTGACAGAGAGTACAGTAATCGCATCTGTCGAAATGCCTGCCCAGGTTCTGGACAGGAGACTAACCTCTAGAGACTTTGCAAAGTCCAAACTGTTTATGATGCATTTCAATAGGTATCAGTGAGAAAGCTGCTGGTGGACCTAGACGGAGAGGCAGGGTGTAGGACCTTTCCATTGCAGACCAGCAAGACTCGTGTCCACCTCTAAGCATCACCGTTTTGCCAGCTTCGCCACCATTTGTGATAGACTGTCAGTAACTAGACTCATGTAATCAAATATATTGATCAAATGGCCAATGGTATGGCACTCAGAACCAGCAGTTGAACTGCAAATGTGTCAAAGTGGAGTTGCACAATACTGCACAGCTGCAGGTCTGGGTTGCACAAGTCACGTGTTTGTCCATTGTTTCTACACTGTGATGTCCTGCACCTGCACACCTTCATTTGCTCTACCATGTCTTGGTATCGGGACCCACCTTATGGTTCTGTCCGGGAGAGTCCGTAGTTTTTCTGTGTCTGAATAGAGCCAGACGTCCAAAGCAGAGTGTGAAGGTCAGGAGAAAAGTGGATTTCTATTTCATCTGTTCATTTTCATTTCTCTTGCTATAGGAATAGGATTCATTCTTTAAAACCTTATTGAAACTGAGACACGCGCTAGTGCACATTTTGCCAAGGAAATTCATTTCCATCCATTTCTACTGATTTCAGCCATTTGAAACTTCTTCATTTTTATTTGTCTTTCCCTCAAACTATTATTCATTTTAAAAAAATAACTGAACTGAACACAGCTTATATTTGTCCAGATTCCTGTTTTTTTTTCAGGGAACAAACACAATTAACTTAGTGCCATGTAGACAAATGAGTAAAGCGAGTAACACAATCCCTATGAAAATGCAATATGTTATTCAATAAAACACATTAAGTTAACCAGCAGTTAAAGGTTTGCATTCCTCTGTAAAATGTACAAGAATAAAAATACAAATCCACCTGAAAAAAACAGCCTCTGTAGCTGCCTACAGATGTCTGCTCACAAACACAAGGGTGACAAAGACTCTTCTGTGATGCACTGATTTATATTCATAATATACTGTATATGTGTTTTCAAAGTGCTGCTTTTTTCTTTGTGTTTGGAAAGTTTTCTAGCACAGGTGATCAAACGGAGTAGATCAGTAATGCGATCAATGTGTGCAAAAATGAATTATAATGGGACCCAGCCTTTAATATTAGTATTTTTTCCATTGTGCTGTATTGACAAAAAAAGCTCATGTAGTCGTTGCACTGCTCTTCCGTGCTTGTTTGGCGCTTGCCATGTCCAGTACCTTATTTTCTGTGTTTGTATGCACTTCCCTGTGATGGCCACACTCTGCTGGCCCCGCACTGGTAAATGGATCGTAATAACATGCTGGGTTTTATACCGGTGAGGCCACGCTGCAGGTTGCAATCTGGCATGGGAACGCTGGGGATGGGAGGCCCATCACTTCTCACCATCTCCCCTCCAATCCTCACAGTTCTCTTTCACCAAATGGTTTTTCCTGGAGGTTGCGCTGACCTTCGGCTTCCAGAAGCACAACATGTTTCTGAGGCGTGCCGAAGGCTCGGAGACGCATTACGGTTCAACCTCTCGAAGAAGGCATTGCATAAAATAGGAGGGGGGGGGGTGAAGAGAACCATCTAAAAAGGACGTTGGATGAGGCCATCAGGGAGAAAGCAGATGACAGCCAATTACGGATGACAGGAACATATTGAGTGTGGCCCTTCCCTTCGCACAATTACAGGACACACACACATCCTCCGACAAACACACAGAGAAGTGCTGAGAAGCAGGAAGGTGGCCGGGGAAGTAGGGTCAGTTCTGCTTTCAAGTAGCCCAACGGGGGTCCGAGCCCAGAGGCTCCATTTGGACTCATTCTGCTGAAGAATCTCGGCAGACGGCGTCACCTTCCGTGCTCCCAGAGACTGGGCAGACTGAGAGGTGAACCCATCGCCACGCTGCTCCTCTTGCAGCTACGACGCTTCATACAAAGGTACACGTGATAAATATTGAACAGAGTTATGAGCAAGCCTGTTACATGCCTGCTGGTGCAATTTGCCTTTTTCCCTTCACATTGTGCCTTCAATTCCCATTGTATTTCCAGAGGCACAGCTCTTATTATGAGTCTGTTGGTCTAAAGACACGGCCCAAAATGCACGCAGGATGGATTTAAACAATTTCAGTGCCTTTCCTTCCACTACATTGTCTGCTTCTGCCTATGTAAAATAATAGCATTTTCTTTCAATAGAAGCAACCCATATTTTCGTGAGAATTATTTTTGGATGCCGTCCGTTTTAATGAGTGTCTGTCAAGCACGGTTCACCCGCTGCATTTGCCGAGCTCCGTCTTCCTCTGCTTGCTTTGACAGAGCTGTTGTGTCGTGCAAAACAGCACATCGCAGGATCTGAAACCGCAGGACCGAGCGCGTGGATTTCTAACACGAGATTCTCTACATTGAGTCCCAGGGGATGTCTTTTTACTGCGCCCTTGAGAAAGGTACCCACCCTCAGTTGCTCCAAAAATATGCAGCTGTGTAAATGGACAGAAGAAGTTGCTTTTGAATGAAAGCATCAGTGAATGAGCAGTGTAAAAAAAAAAAAGCCAATGAGGGAAATAAGAGTGGCAGTCAGTGGAGATTCTTCTCCCACGTTGGACTCACCGCGGCTCAGTGGCCTGGTTGCCTGAGGTCGGATCCGCGGTCGGGCCAAGCTGGCTTCCGTTGATCACACTGAGACGGACAGCACCTCCATCTGGACGGTCCCTCAGAAGGGTAGCGGCCCCTCCTGTCAGAGGGGCAGAGGCCGGGGGGAGGCCATTGTTTCTGGGCCAGCAGCCTCTCCAAGGGTGCCGAGGGGAAGGTGAGACTCAAGGTCACAAGCTTTATGGGTCCACAGATCTTCACTTGTGTCCGGTACAAAAATTCTCCACTGTGACATCGAAGGACTTTGCACTTTGATTTAATAACAGAACCACCTGACAGCAAAGCACACATAAAACACTAATAGTGGCCCAAGTGTCCGGTGTGATAAAATCCTTTGAACGAAATAAAACGCTGTAAAAAATTCAAATTCAACCGTGAAAATGGAGCCGGTAGCTGAAAGGGACAACACAAGAAAAGCACAAAGTAGATGTACATTTAACATAAAGGCACACAGGTTCACATATTTTTGCAAACAGTGGAGATGTTTTCAGATCATTTGTAACAAGAAGCCATCTGCAATATAGTCTTTGTGTGCAAACTGAAGCGGCAGCACTTGACCTCGGCCACTCTGGGTGCCTCGCAGCTTCCAGGATGTTGGGTCCAGTCCTTCCTTTCCTTTGTTTGAGGTTGGTGGTTCAGATGCATCTGTGAGTTGATCTCTGTCTCCTGTCAGATGTCGAATCAGGCATTTTCATTACCATTTAATGTGCTCCGGCATCTCTCGTTGCCCCTTTCCTGAGGCTGGCAACAATTTATTTGCCCACACTCTGCTTTCAGGTGCACTTCCACAACCAAAATGAGAATTAATACAAAGCTAAACCAGCATATATTGGATGTTTAACACTTATCTATTTTTAATAAGACCTTTAATGCTCATACTATTAAAATAAGAGATGATAGATAACTTCGGCGGCCTAAATGAAACACAGGCATTTATCACAGCAATAAAGGAAGCTGTTATTTAGCTCAAGAAAATAAAGTATATACGATGAGAAATCAGGAAAGTGTGAAAGCAGCGCCTGAAGACAAATGCTTTGCTTTTCTAATGTTTTATTGTTTTAATTGCCGTGTTCCCATTTTATGTCTTCTGTATACTCTTAAAGTAAATGAAAAGGTCTCTACGTTCAGCGATCCAATTTCATAGAAAAAGTGGCGAGATGTTGACAAAGCCCGCGTTTGTGTCTTTTCCTTCATGTTCGCTGATCTGAATACAAACAGCTTACAGAAACATAAGAGAACGTGCACAGGAAATCTCTCCCTTTAGCAATCTGTCTCTTTAACAAGCTTATTTAACAGCCAGGTTTTATATCCGGAGACCCCTGCTTAGCCATTAGCAATTACCATCCGACAGCATTCATTTTAAAGTGGAACAACTTTCATGAAGATAAGGCCTCAAAGGTAATTCATGGAATTTATCAACGACTAAATACAATTGCCTTCCTCCAGCCTAATTGAATTTGGAGAAGGAAACAGGTATTTCTGATGAGCGGCAACTTTTCAAATCAAGTCTTTTATTTCAAGTCAAGCCTGGCTTCCGCAGGTCGGCAATTTCCGCCGCCGCCGCCGCCGCCACGACATAATGGAAAAACCGCTTTGGCGTTTGCGCATGTGAACGAGGCCTCGCCCGGCAGCCAATAAAATCCTCTTTAGCTGATCAACTTACCTTTTATCTTCTAACAATGGCTCCTTTCTCCTGCTCTCTTCTTCATTGCCACCGGAGAAATGACGCCCGTCTCTGCCTTGGAGTGGCTCTGGAAATAAGTGGAAGCCAGGTTTTTAATTACCTGGAAAGCGAGCGAAGGACTCGGCCCTGCGGGTCTGCCGCCACAGACACGCAAACGCACCTCCTCGACCGGGGTGATAAAACCCTCGGATCGCGCACTTAGAGCCGAGAGGCCCGTGCGGCTCTGACGGTTGCGCCGTGCAGTTGTGAGGCGACGCCGGGCGGCATCGGCTCGGTCCCGGCCGTCGGCGCTCGTCCCTCCTAATCAAATCAAACAGCACACTTTCAAGCTGTTAGCGCCGCGTCCTTCATAGCTCAGAGAGATTTGCCCATAACAGCTTTCAAAATATTTGTCGAGTTGTCAGAGCTTCTCGGCAGCCTCATTCATCATCGGTAGGGGGTGGGGGTCCCGAAACGGAGCTCAGATCTGAGCGCCGTGTGTTCTGAAGGAAGAAAGGAAAAGCCGCCGTTTGAGGGGAATGTCACTCTCTCCACACCATGCCGCTCCTTCTGCTCTTTAAACTCCGCTGTGGTCATTGGGAAGTTGGTAAAAATGTCATCCTCGACACTTATCTACAAATGCTGCTCCACAAAATAAATTGTAGGCTCTAAGTTCCCAAAACAAATAAATTTCTTTGTGCCACTTTTTTCACTGTTACTGCAGGTGCTTTCTTATGAAGCCACCTTCTGACCTCCTGTAATGGATTTATGTGCAGAAGTGTTCTGCGGCGGAATCTGGCAAACCCTCATATTAGAAGATCGCTCCTATACGGAGTGTATTGTGCAGAAAGCTGTGCATTTTTGACAGTTTATCAAGTCCTTATTTGCAGTCAAACAGGCCTCCTTGCTATACTTTGTAAAAAAAAAATATATATATATATATATATATATATATATATAGAGTAAATCAGACCACTTTTATGCACTCAATGTATACAGAGCAGGTGTGTGACTGGCACAGAGCTCGTTCACATGACAGAAATGTTAACTTGCTAAAAACACTTTATTTGAGACGAATTGTCTTCTAGCGTAAACAAACATAGCTTATCCACGTTTACCTGTCATCCGTAAGTATACAGTTCACACGCCTGCTATCTTGTGCAAGGTAAACGCCAGTGGCATGAAAACTTGTAATCTGTAAAGCGTTTCGGTCTGGAACCACTGAACTGTGAGCAAAGCTGCAGATTCCATTTATTTGAGGCTCATCTCTGTGGGCAAACAGGGAGGGAGGAGAGATGCCCCCAGATATCTCCAGCAAGTCAGTGCATCCCTTGGGTAGGGCCTAACAGAACTGCACCTGGGGAACACTTTACATCACAAATGGGACTGTGTGTCTGCGCACGAGCAGACGTGGTTTGTGGTTGTGTTGTCCATCATCCGGCAGGATAACAGGGTTAGCAAGAAATCGGCGTAACGTACAAATTGCTCTCATGATCAAGATACAAACATTTGGCTCATGTTAACTTAGAATTGCTAACAGTTTCTTTTAAAACCCCTGCAAAACTTTACAGCTGAGCAGTCCGTTTAGCGGTGATAGTTTGACCTGTGCTGTGTTAAGCTGTCAAATCTCCATTGCCCCATGTTTGCCAGTTTCACCTGGTATAATTTTGGTAATCACAGCCCCTGTTTGGACTAACAGTTTTATCTCATTGATTTCTTTTCTCTTTACTGTTAATTTTGTCTTTTTCATAAAGGATTTAATACGTGAACACAGTGTATTATATATATGTTATATTACAGCTCATTTAAGTGAATGGCTGTGAAAGAGCTGAACAGGGACAAGTAGACATACATGCAGTATTACAGAGTTAATTCACAGGGGTAACCTATCTTGTTATACCACATTATTACTAATAACTCTTGAAATAATGGTCGGTTTAAATGGGATTTTATGGTAATTTAGCACAAATGAATGTCAGTTTTGAGGCACAGAAGACAAAAAAGGTGACTATAAATCTGATGCCTTACATCTTTGATTTTTTTCCGGAGCGAGTTACCTTTGTGCATGGAACACAACCGAGATGCTAGACAGGTGAGCCCAGCCTTGCGTGTTTTTGTTCCAGGTAAGGTCAGAATCAATGAATCTTCAGTCCAGCACCTACAAGCGAATATTTCAGCAATGTGTTTTCCTAACCTTGTTATTATTTCTCTTTAATAATGTGAGTATCTTTAGTTTTCATGGCGTTCTTTCTATTATCCACACACTTGGGTATGAATCGCATACAGTGTCACAGCTTTTTATAGTTTCAGTGCCTGATTTTGAGTAATGTTCTAAAAGTCCGAATGATGATTGCGATGCTAGTTTTAGTATAAATGCGAAGCAACATGACGTCTGTGGACGTAGCACAAAGTGGCAGAAGCTATCGAAGCGATAAATGAGTCATAAAGCCGTATGTGGCCGCAGAGTTCAGACCCACAGCCATAAGGCGCCTCCTAATCCTTTCACGAGCTTCCATGCTGAACCGAGGAGCAGATACAGGATCTTCCGAGAGGGACGGTAAATAGGGACTCAAAGGCCATCTCCGGCAGGCGTCAAAGGCACTAACAAGATTAAAAATGTATAGTTGGCCGCCGCAACACTTTTCGTCACCCAGAGAATCGCATCCCCTCCTCGGTGGTACCCCTCGGAACAAGCAGAAAACAGGGGCCGCGACCCCTGACCCTCTGGGTGTCGAGCAGACGGAATGCTGCCCGAACAAAGGCCTCCTCCTGGTCGGCGCTGGCAGTGGCTCTAATTGGATCTCAGCCTCGCAGCAGAGAGACGGCACAAAGGTGAGCGAGAACCGCCATGATCAGCTTAATGCTGTTGCCAGTGGCGCTTCATTATTCACCGTAATGACTTCGCCTCCATGCCGCACATCCACGGCCCACAAGCCCGCGCTCTTGTTCTTTGCTTTGTGACCCCTGCTAAGCTGTTTCTTTTTTCCAGGCATTTTTTGATTTTTTTTTGCTTTTTCTTGCTTTGAGAGAGTTTGTGGAGTGTCTTTCTGCACTTCTTCTACAGCGACGCTTGAGGTTTTGCTTTTGGCTCATCACCGGCGCTACTTTTTGGCCATTCTGTTGTAATCGTGGGCAATTTCAGGTTGAACATCTTACTTTAGTCCTGTCCTTTATCAAGGGACCCTGGGAATAAAGAACCCCGCGGCAGCAAATCTCCACGTGGAGTTACAATGAGGAGGCGAGGGCAATAAAGACGGAACAGAACGAAATGGCAGAGAAGGAGACAGAGCTGTCGCCAGCGATCAACAGACAAGGGCGGCCCCATTTTTTCCATTCCCGCATAAGTAGAAGCTGGGCGACCCGGGTGTGCGTTTGACCCGTTATCCGTAATACGTGTCGAGAGAACAAGCATCACTTCCAACCATATCTTGACAGTTCACTTTCGGCAACAAATGCGTTCAACTGAATGGCTTTCATTATCCAGACGCTCGGGTGGCACCCCACAAATGCTTCTGCTAGAGAAGACAAAAACATTTATTGTGAGGGAATATTTTTCTTGCTTTTCTTATCAGGCTAATTTTGCTAAAATGAATTTTTTGCAAGATGTGTAGATTGTCCGTCTGGCTGTTTGTTTTTCAACTATGGTGTTCTGCTCTGTGATGTTCTCTGTGTATGTGTTATGCCCTTTGTGATGCACAGTACATGGAGAGCTGGCACCTCTCCAAGCGGAATATGAAAATGTTCAGCATATTGGGCCTCCTGGTAGCCCAGCAATTATGATCATGGCCTCATGTGCTACACATTGCCATCCATCTCCCACTGTAGTACTTTTGAGAAGGTCCTTGCCCTGTATGGCTTCATAAATCGCCCAAATGCTGTTGTCTTGGGCAAAACTGACTGCTAAAAAGTACAATAATACTTTGCAAAGGTGAGCAATAGGTAGCAGATTGGTTTGAGCTGCTGCATTGCGTTGAAAGGCCCTGGGTTAAAGTTCCACCACCTGCTGTAGTACCCTTGAGCAAAGTACTTATCCTAATTTGCTCCAGGAAAAATTTCCCTGTGGGAAAAAAGGGTAAATCGCTGTAAGAAGCTTAATATTGTATACCTCTTTGGGGAAAAGCATCAGCTCAGTGAATAAAGTGGTGCTAATTCTTTGACTAAACACAATAAATGGACCTTTTTATGGCCTATATGGTGTAACATGTACTGTTTCCCGAGGGCTTATTGTGTGAATAGATGTGTGAGGTTCACAGCCTCCCCTTGTGGTGCCATCAGTCAGTCAGCTGTTCCATGTCTTCCTCTCGCTACGAAGGGCTCCCCACTATGTGGCTGTTACTGCCATGCATCTCTGCTTTTTGTCCCCTCCGGCTTTTCGTAGCTAAGCAGTGGAATTTTGCCCTTGCTGTGTGGTTGAATAGGAAACAGATTGGCCGCCGGGGGGGGTGGTGACTTGTGGCCCCCTCCCTCCAGCCATCAGGTCATGTCTCTTCCCCCTATGCCCCACTGTGGGGGTGGGACAGACAATGAGCGCCAGCCAGTGCTCCACCTGCTGAGCCACTGGGAAACAACGGCCCTCAACGTCCTGTTAGCCCTTTCCGGGGTTGGCAACTTGAGTGTGTCTGACCTGTAAAAAATATGCTTTTCACCAGTACCTTGTGAACTTTTCCGAGTAAAAACATTTTTCAGATTATTTGTACCTTTTTGATTGAATTTTCATCACTTACACATTTTCTAACATGTCTGTCTGCTACCAGGTTAGAGAAACACTTTAAGTCAAAGTTAACAAAATGTCAAAAAAGCCAGAATATTTTTTACTCGTTTCATCTATCTGAGACATCTATACAACCAAACCTGTGAATAAATCCCATTATGTCAGTTTTATTATTATAAAATTAAGAGGCCAGAATCTGAGGAAACACTGCAGATGCTTAAGGATGTAATGATCCACCATGGGGTCACATTAGGAGGATATTTTCCAACATTTTTAAATCTTGTTGTAATTTTAATGTTAGTTGAATGTAGTGGAAAAACAAATAGGTCTTAATTTTTTTAATTTATTGTAGCTTTCTTTGTGGTATTCACTGATTCTAAGGGGGTGCCTCTGAATTACTGAAGTTTTATTGACTTTAAATTAGGGACAAAAGTGACTTTAGATTTAGAAATTTCCTCCAACTGTATCTCAGTGACTTATGGACTTGTAGTAGAATTGTTGCTGAGCTTCAAACCTGCAAGATCATTAATTTACACAGCTGGATTTTTACCGAAGCTACAGGTGGATCCCTTGTGAGACCTTTGCAAACATTTACGTGTTATTTCAATGTCCGGAGTTGCTATGTTACTATTTACACTGTTTACTTCTGAGAATGGGGGACTGACTGCAGCCTCATAGTTAAGATACCTTTTGCCAGATCATTTGTGGACTGCGCTGGTGCGTTGTTGTATTTGTGTGTATGTGTTGTGACTCCTGTGCAAACATGCATGCACACAACTGCTGCTTGGTCCTATTTGCAGGAGATTTCTGGCCTCCGTCTTACTTGTTCATTGAGTGCATGAACAAACGCAGTGCATTGTTTCTATTCCTTCATTTCTGCTACCTGCATACAAACAAATGGATGCCAAAAGGACAGTTGTGCTGCTCAGTTTTGCATGCTGTGTGAACTAAACCCGGTGGATTCAGGAACATAACAGTGACTGAGCCATGCCGTTGAGAGTGGTGGACTTTGTATAGATGCAAGAAGATGGGTGCAGATCTCCCTGGAAATGGAAGTTGCACAAGGAAACCAAAGACTCATCTTAGGGTTTAAATCACACATCAGCTGTGCAGGCTGTCACAGACTGTTGTATAAGTGTTAAGAAATGAAAATGTTTATTTATTTATTTTTATTTTTTTGTGGCTGCCTTAATGTTAGAACTTGTGAAAATGTATACACACAGACACACACACACTACAAGCTATTTAGATGGACTGGTCCACCTAAAACACATGTCTCTGGACTGTGGGAGGAAACCAGAGCACCCTTTAGAAGCATCCTCAGTGTGAACATGCAAACTCCACACAGACTGAACTGATTCAAACCCATGTCTGACTGCACAGCCCAAGCACTGCCCTCTCACGCACCATGCTTAGTTACGTGCCTATCAGCATTCCATCCACACGTCATATGCAGGTGCCGCAGATGTGGACTTTGGCATTGCAGGTTCAAATCCCACCTCCTTCTGTGGCACCACAGAGCAAGGTACTTGGACTCCTCCAGTAAAAACTACCCAGCTCTACAAATGTTAAGTTTGACTGAAATGGGTTGTTCCGAGGGTCACGCAGTAAAAGTGGAGTGCATGCTATGTGTGCAGCTTGATTCTTATCAGTTTTACATGTTTCTACAGTATGAAATATTACACCATGGTCTGATCCCTACTGTAGATCCAAGCAACTTATTTATGCCCTGTGCCTGTGGTAGGAAATGCAGAGTGTGCAGGTTTTAAATATGCACTGCTGAGAGATTAATCACACATCTGTTAAGGGCAGACCCATTTCTTTAAACTCGTGTATACATGTGCACTTGACCCCATGTCACTACGCCTTTTTTCTCCTTCACAAACGTGGCAAATAGTTCTCGATTCAAATCAACCCCTTGCTGTACTACGTACACTTTGCCAGGGCCCCTATATGCCTGTTATTCCCCGAATCAGTGATCTTTGTCCTGTTGTCTACAGATTTATCTAGATTGGCCAGACCCAGGTTCTGGTGCCGTCTCCTTGCCTGTGAAACAACCTTGACCTCTTTCCTGGTTCTGCTTCTCTTCCTGTTCATACAGTGTGTTGTCTAGACCCCCCTCGTCCTTGCCACCCATGCACCGTGACACAGAAACTGGATTTGTCCACGAGTGGTTGAGGTCCTGAACCTGCACTTAGGTACGGTGAAAAGCGTTTCCTGGGATTTGCTGTTTTGATTTTGGATTCAAAACCGCTCATCCACATGCATGATCTCTGCGTTCCTTCAGGGTGCTGTGAAATCGCAGGTTAGAGGACAACTGCAGATTTCCTCAGTTGAAGCGGCCTGCTTGGCTGCACCTGGGCCTTTCTGCGCTCGGCTGAAGCAGCGCAGAGCCGAGTGATGAATGAAGTGGCCGAAGGCGGAACCGCAGAGCCGGGGGGCCGACCGAAAGCCGAGAGCCTCTTTGAAATATCACGCGTACGCTGCGGCGGAGAGACAGGTGATGTTTCCGACGTTCCGCACCCCCCCTCCAACCATCAGCACGGGCACCGCGTCAGCGACATCCCTCATCCTCGGTGCCTGTTAGGCAAGAGCCATCATTACCTGCACACCTGTGCTGAGAAACACCTGCGGGCCAGTGTCTCTGCAGCCATGCGGCGCCATCGCAGGGAACTAATTACACCAGGGAGGAAATTATTTCATACACATTTTACTAATTTGATTACTTTTCTACCTGCGGGAATATTCTGTACATAATGATCATCATTTTTTGTTGGGAAGAGCAGATGAATGGGGGAGATATTTAATGTACGGCATACTATTTACATTAATTTGTATTTGTTCACCCGCACTTTTTTCTAGGGAGACTTACGCTCGTAATTTTACACATTCGATAGTCCTGTTACGCAGGCGAAATGAATGAGGCTAAAGAAAAGTGCGCAGAATTGTTTTCCTCCACTGCGCAAATGTTGCGGTCATTGAATTGGCGGGCCCGCAAACAACGCTGTTTTAATGCTCTCAGATGGGCTTCGAATGGCCACTCATAGATGGTTTCAGGATACGATTATCAGAGGATCAACTGTTTGTTTTGTGGGATTATTTGAATTAAAAATGATTTTTTTTTTTTGTGGTTGATGCATGTGACTAACACATCTTCTACGGGTTTCCTCTTCAAAGGTCTACTTTGTAAAGCAGCGTGAGCGGTAATTCTTTTCATCTTTAAACGTCGACGGGCCAACGCAGAAAATAACTTCCAATATGCAACAATATTACTGCCTGACCATCTGTGTTCATTAACCATGTACTCAGGGACATAAACCGAAAACAGGGTACAATATTAAAGAGTTGTTAATTTTATAGCCGGGCCACTACTTTGTTTCGGGTCCAAATTTTGCCAGCTGTCTTTGGGTAATTTCGGACGGTAGTTTCCCGTGACTGACAGGCGGGAGAGAAAGGAGAGGTAGCTGCTGAGTTTTGCCAGGCTGTACAGTGATGGAGTGAATTGTACAGAACCCCCTGCTCGGTACAAGGAACGTTTTCATGTAATGGACAAGTGTGTAACATGCAGTTATTTCACTATGGCACCTTGACCATCGCAAGAAATATAACAGAAAACAGTTCCTGTAGATGTTTTTTTCTGCTGCACCCTGCGTATCTGTACGGTGGAAATGACTGCGGCTGTAATAGCGACCAAAGTACATTAAACTGAAAACTCGAATCCAGCCTGCATGCCACTTTGTAAAGAACTGCAGGGACATTGTTATTTCAGCCAGGACAAATTAAACCAGATGGTACAGTAGCTTTGTCAGTTTTTTCCGGCTAAAGGGTTACTATATTATGTACACATTAGTGCACAGAGTCGCATGTGAGTGATGCGAGTTCCTCTTAACAAATCTCCATTAACACGACTACAGCCTGGACCGTGTCCAGCATCAGGGTCCTCATCCCATTAGACTTCACACACCAGGAATGAGCGAATGTTTGTCCACAGCTTCTTCTTCACAAAGACACACTGCTGAAAGCTGGATCAGGGAAATCCCGGCTTTATCCTTTATCTTCTCAGCACGGTGAAATGTACCGAATGTACTTTGCGAGGCAAAGGTTGACCCCAGGACACAGTCTCACATCAGAACTCAATCTTACTTGTGGTAAATTATGGTAATCCCACACGCTTTACGAAAAGATTCTGTGCTCCTGTCTTCTCCCGTGGAGCGACGCTGCTCCTCGGCCACGAACCCACCTTTGGTGGCGCAAATCAAAGCCGTGTGCACATTTCTTACGCTGCGCACACCTGTCCTCCGAGGCTGGGTGTGATGCGGGAGGTGAAGCGGGAGCTGTGCGAGGATGCCAAATGATGAAATGTTGACCCTCACCTTCAGTTCTTCCTCTTCCGTGGGCTAAAATCTGAAAAATTGCCTCTTTCTAATTAAAGCTTCCTGGCACATTGTTAGTCCACAAACTGCGATGGCCTCTGCGGGACGGAGTATTGCGCAGTTCCGGATGGGGTCCTTCTTCATTTAAATAGAAGCTCCTGTCCCTGAGACTGTTTGCAACTTAGAGAGACCCCCAAAAAAATCTTCTGTGGCAATGTTGCCAAAACGGCGAGGAGAGATTTAGAAACGATAGCTCATTTTCTCCTCCGTCACCAACAGTCCGCGTACACTTAATGACGCCATTTTGGGGAAGGTTATGTGCCTCTCTGCACTCCTGCATATTTAAGCTCCTCTGGGTTTTATTACTTGTGTATTTGTATTTCTTTCTGGGAAACTCGTACGAGAGACTTGTTTGAATTTGCAGCCGCACTATGACAGCGACGCTCACCTGGCAAGTTGGCATACAAGGTGAGCAATATGGATGCAGAGGTCATCGAGACAAATAATAATGCTTATTATTACTGCTGTTGCTGCTGCAGGAGCCACCGCTGTTGTGGATACAGATTGCTTTCCACCGTTTGGTCTTCAGGACGGGGGTCCAGGTCAGTCCCACAGTAAAGCTGTGTGTTACGGAACCAGCGATGCTGTAATTACATGGGACAGGGCGAGCCGACACGCCCCATCCTTCAGGCGGTACCGCGGTGAACCTGCCAGGTTGCCTGCAGAAAGCACAGATTTGTACTCCTGCTGTTGTACATGTGCATCATTCTGTTCGGTCCCCATTCTGTCTGCCTTCAGCAAACAAGCCATTATGTGCTTGATTCCAGTGGATGTGTCCCCTGGGAGCTGTATTAATGGCCTCCTACCCTCCATGCGATGGCTGGGATGGTGCCATTAACATCTTCCTGAGAGATGTTAGTCTTGAGCCCTTGGGCATAGACACAAAGTGAAATAAAAAAGTGTAATTTCCTGCAATGGTATTAAAAGTTCAAATTACACAAAGGGCAAAGTATACACAACATTTCTGTTGGCGAACGTCCTGTTTCGGAAATTTGCAGAACGCGATACACATAGCCGTACGTCTGAATCGATATTGATCCCATATTTGGTCAAATGCATTTTTCACATTGTAGGTGATAAACAGGCCGACTTTTGGACCTCACTTTGAGCAGCGCTGCGCCAGCACCAAACTTCCTGCTTCGCCACCCTATCTTATGGTCTCCCCACAGTTTATGTTATTCACATTTCCGACAAAAAGAGGAGCCACATTTTAGCGTTTCACATCCCAGCAAAATGTATTCATTACCATACAAATTGGTTTGGGGGATCATAGACTAAAAAGAATTTGACATACTTCATTTTAAAGCCTGTAAATGCAATTAACCGGACTTCATTCACAAGAAAGTGAATCGCCCACAGACAATTGTCATTATTTGGATCCCATTAAAAGTTTCTAAATAATAATAATAAAAAATGTTCCACGCGAAAGCAGTTTGTCACGTCCAAGCTGGCGTGCAACTGCGTAATGAGATCACCAAGTTCTTTTGAGCTACTCCAAATATGCTAACGTGGAGAAAGGGGTCCAGAAGGGATTATTAGGATGACTTGTGAAAAGGTGCTTTCATTGGGGTTCCCTTGAAGAGTCCCATGTAGGAGGTGCACTGTCTCAAATCCCTTCCTGCTGGCGGCTGCCTTCCCGCTCGCGGCCTGGAGCATGAAGGACGGCGAACGATGGCGAGCGGCTTTGCTATTGTCTGCGAAAGTGGATTTCGGAGCAGATTGTGGAACCCATACCTGCAGGAATGAACATTTTGGAAAAGGATAGGCTTCCTTAAAAAGCTGCAGCTGTTGAGGTTTGTTTATGGGTGATGACCAGTGTTATATTGCCTCCCTTTCCCCACTAGCAGCAGAATGAAAGCTGTTCCACTCCTTGATCTATATCACAGATATGGGCTGCAGGGTCTCATAATCTTTATTGAACTGCAGACCCCATTGGATTATGCTGCTATTTTGTTAGAAATCACACGGGGTTCACCTGTTACCCTCAGCTTCTCCCAATTTACTGGTCAACCCAGCCCTGACTTTTCCGTTGCTCAGAGTCAATGAGGTCACTTTGAAATATCCTCTGTCCGGCTACAGCTCCGCGTTGGAGACCTGCATTTATCTACAGCGTGCAGGGTTAGACCTTTATGGTGGCTAGGATGAAGTGTCTGCCAGTCATGTCATTAGCTCTAATGTCAGTTAAAATGTGGCACAGCTCATGGAGCAAAAATGCTGCGTGCCAAACACCTGTGTGTTCTGGCAAAGCCCCCTAGACCGTCTTAGCAGTGGTACCACGTGCCTGTTAGTAGTACAGTCATCATTCGTAGATGTGTCTTCCCACAAAGTGCAGTTTCATGCAGGAAAGGAAAAACAAACGTTTGCTTGCAGATACTGTTTGATGGAAACGGGTGGAGAAGAGCGGGCCACCACTTTGTGTGCACTATGCTTGGAGGGACGTCTGTCACCAGGCTTGCTCATTTTCACCCGCGTCGATATGTCCGTTCTGCCTGCCTAAGGCCTCCGATCACCAGTCGGCTGCGTGCAGCCACCGTGTGATCCTGCGTTCGTCACCACAGTCATCGCCGCAGCCTCGCAAAGCCCTGCATGATGACCTTGTGTTCATGCCCCCCCGTAACTGTGCCATATGAACTTTGCTTTATCACATTAAGCTAACACATTGTACACTTTACTATTGGACAGTCAGCTGTAAGGAAATGCATGTTAATGCATGAGCAATTGATGAAGTTATTTGTAAAACACTAACCTTAAGGTGCGGAACAATAGTTTTTAGAAAGGAATTGTTTTATTGCTAATTGTTTCATATTGGTTTCAATTGAACAGTTTGTTACTCTGAAAAAGTGGTAATTTTCTTTCTGCTCTGGACAAGAAATTCTGGTCTGCTGCAGCCTATTTACAATAACCCCCCACTGATCATAAATAACCTTTGTAGCCTTCAGATTTCTCCTTTGTCTTACTCTCCTGCCAGAGTGTAGGTGGAGCTTCCTTTGTTGTATTGCTGTTTTGGTTGTTCTGTTTAAAGTATATGGTCAAAAGTATGTGGACACTGAGCATCAGACCCATGTGCGCTGGTTGAACCTCCCATTCCAAACCCATGAGCATTAATATGGAGCCCCCCCCCCCCTTGCTGCTATAAGCACTTCTACTTTTCTGGGAAGATCTTCCACCACATTTTGGGAATTTGTGCTCATTCAGCTGCAGGCGCATCGGTGAGGTCAGGTGCTGATTTCGGGCAAGAAGGCCTGGCTTGCAGTCGGCATTCCAGTTCATCCCAAAGGTGTTCAGTGGGGTTGAGGTCAGGGCTCTGTGCAGCCACTAAAATTCTTCCACACCAACCTGGGCAAACCATGTGTTTATGGAGCTCAGCTGCTTTGTGGATGGGGGGCATAGCTGTAGGAGGAATGGAGTTTCCCCAAACTGTGGCTACAAAGCTTGAAGCACACAAATGTCTAGACTTTGTTTTTATGCTGCATGGGTATGGCTGAAACAGGTCAACTCAACGGTTAGAAGGGGGGGGGGGCAAATACTTTTGGTCATAGAGTGAATTTCTCACTCATTGGGTTCTGCTATTGTACATGCTGCACTTCAACACCTTTTAAAAGGCTCTTTGTGCCCAGAAGAAGTAGAATCTCCATATAGATTCCCATGGATCTGTATAGATCCTCATGGTTGTAAACTGTTGAACTCCTGGTTGTGCTGTGTAATTAAAGTATAAAATAGAAGGGTTTGGCTTGAGGGTCCTCATTCAGTAGTAAAATTCTTCCACAAAGGATAGGATTAATGAAGGGTTGCAATATGTTCAGTTAGAGCTTGGGCTGAGGATGTTTTGTGAAACACTGGCGTGGACGTCAGCTGTATTATTGAATTGTTCAAAAAATGTACTCGGGTAATGACAGCCTACACTTTTACCACAGTCCCCGTAGACAAACAAAAACACAGAGACAAATAAGAAGTCAAAGCATCTCAAGCAGGGATCAAAGCCAGTAGCACTGACCGCAGAGCAGATCTGTCTGCCACAGCACATCAAAGAGCACTAATAGAGAGCTAAGATCTCACACAATCAAACAAAAGGCCCCCTGCGGTGTGTTGTGCCCCTTCCTGCAACGCCTCCTCCTCCCACAAGGAACCTTCAACGATGGTAGGAGAGCGCAGTGCATTTGATGAACAAAAATGTGTGTTAAACTCGAGTGGGGATGTGAGCGATGAAGGCAACACATCTATCATCGCCTTTCATTTTCCCTGTTAGTAAGAGGGAGACCATGAGCCACTGCCTCGCAGTACCTGACACTCACCTGGATTTTTCTCCCAGTTGGTCGCTCTACAAACACTCCAGTCCTCTGCAGCAGCACCTTTTGACTCTTATAGTTTGGAGGTCTGCTTGAATAATTGCCCACACGCTTGTCTGCTGCCATTCTAAGGAAGCCACAGTCCAGCGATTTCTCATTTATGTAACATTCAGATCTTTGAAAAGGTTCTTACCCATTATGTGTGACTCAACATCTGCTCAGCTGCCAGTTGACTGAAAAGACTGGCTGTTTTTCTTTTTGGAGTAATAAAAAAGCCATGCTATGTATATCTAAAAAAATTACATTTATTCATTTAACAGATCAATTTTCTCTAGAACATAGAGAAGAACACACTTTTTTTCAGTTGCACTGTTTTTTATACATAGCTGCATGCAGGAAATATGAACTGCACATGAGATCATGGCTGATCTGTAGCGCCGTTATATCAGGAGGGAAGGGATTCCTAAAGAGATCTGCGGTTTTGGAGACCCTTCTGGAATATTGAAAGAGTCAAACTGAGTGTAAGGGTTTAGTGAGCAGCTGTGCTAAGATGATAACTCAGCAGAAGTGACGCTGCTTACATCACACAGGTAACTGCATGGAAAAGTGGAACAACCAAAACGTGAGCTCCTCAATGAGATTTACAAGCACCTCTCACGTGACTAGTGTAAGTTATGGACGAAAACTTCTCATATAGCTTCTGTTTTATTCAAGAGGCCCCTCAGTGTGGAGGCCTCAAGGGATAACAGGGTGGGGGAATTTTTTAATGCAAATTTATGTGAGAAGTTCTGGGACAACAGCTGCCTAAACTGTTGCTGGAAAAGTTCTTTAATATGACGTGAAGCTGAGATAAGGAAAGAAGAATTCAACTGAATTTAGTGTCTGATTCCAAACTGCCTCCCCCCACAAACCACAGTGCAGGCAAAAGAGAAAAATAGGGTTTTTTTTTTAAAAAACTTAAATGCAAATATGTGTGTATTTTTAAGCTATATTTTAGAACCCAAAGATACAGCAGAGTATTGAAGGCTCTATTTGTGACGTCACAGCGATCGCGTTCATAAACCGAACCGCGCAAGGGAAGTTGTAACGTAAACTGCAGGCAAACAAATACGGGTTTACTTTTAACTGAATGAAATAACTTGAGTTTGAAGAAAAGTGAAGTGCAACTGAAATGCGAAAACCTGCGATATCCCGTAAAAAAACACCTTGAGAGAGGTTGTACGCAACAGTACTGTTTGGGGACCGGGGACACAATTTTGTCGGATTATTTCGTTTCAGTTAGTAGATGAATAAATAAAATATTAATGCAGACGGCGGAGGGAGCAGCAGCGTTGCAAGGACACCGTTTGTCACCGCGCTGGAGTCGCCTCCCCTCAGCTGTCAATGGGGACGCCTGAAACTTCATTTATAAATCACACACCTTTTCAACGGCTGTCTTGTCATTGGCCCGCTAATTCGCACCTTGTTTTGTTGGATTTTACCGAACACTTTTGCTTCAGTCTCCCCGTCTGTACGTGCGGTGAAGCTGCGACTGCCCAGGTGGGTCTGCACTGTCTGCACCGGCTGCTCCGCCTGCGCTGCCTACAGCTTCCACCGATCGCGCGTTCTGTGCCGGACGCAGGAGGGGAAGCAGCGGGACGGCGGCTCTGCTGCTCCGCTGATCCAAGAGAACCCGCCGTCACTGCAGAACTTGTCTCCCCGAGCGGAATAGGTCCTGAGGAGAAGAACAAAGTGCTGCTGTAGCCCCGGGGTCGGAGCTCCGGACGGGCCGCCATGTGACGCCTTCTTCATCTGGCGCGGAGCTGCCCGCTGGGGGTTGGGAGGCGGGGGGCGGGGGGGCGACGCTCTCCATGGCTCCGCGCGCCAGGCGGACCGAGGGCGGGGAAACCGGCGGCCGCCTCAGGATGTCCGCGAGACTGTGGGCTGCGCTCGTGCTCGCCGCGCTGCTCCTCCTCGCCTGCTGCAGTGAGTAGCTTCACACAGAGTTTATTTTACGCAACAGAACAAGAAGAAACACGTCTGGCGCCTCGGCGCACCGTTGTTACTACTAGTTAGTATATCTAGTTAGTATAGTGGCACTTGTGTGCGCTTTCACTCAGTTGCACATCTCGCGTAGTAAAAGCTACTGTATGTGTGCTTGGCGTTTCGGACGTAGTGGTGGTCGTTGAAGCCGAACAGTGATGCCGCATTTTGGTTGCAATCTCACCTGTGGTGTAACCGCATGGTGCGTGACCCCTCCGTCCCACCCTGGTCACAAAGAGCTACTGTACCCAAGTCGATATGGACATTTGAATTCGTGTCTACATGGCCGTGTTTGTGTCCGTCTGCTCATGTTCACGAGTGACTCTGTCAGCTCAGTTGCTTCAGCTCCTCATCCAGTTGCTGAGATCCAGCTACTCTCAAGGGTTCTGGCACTGAGGTGTTTCGCCTGCACTTCTTAGGGTGGCTCGGACTCCATTTGTTATCTGATGGCGAATTGTTTCTCCCCTGCTTGTTGTGTGATTTCTGCCCTGAGTGTTAGGGGACAGGAGCAGTACAACACACACACACACACACACACACACACAGACACACACACACACACACTATGTGGGAGCCTCACTTGCCCGCTGTACTCTGCTTAATCCTGGGTGATACGTGCAGGATGAGCTTCAGGTGAATGGATTTTGCTCAGTGATTCTTTGTACTGGCTGAAGACATCATTTATCATTAACCATTGTTTAGCACTTTCCTCCAAAGCATAGCCGTACCCAAAATATTTGACACCTGGGGCACTATTTTTTTTTCTTGCCCCCCACCAAACTGTGGGTCGAATCACTGGCGCCAGCAGAGAGCTCTAACTTACCCGCTGCTGAAAATGTTGGTCATGTAAGCAGTAAAGAGGTCAGCTACAGTCCCCCCAACAACAGTTAAACAGAACTATTTACTGGGGGGTGGGGGCATAATAATATCTCCCCCAGGTGCCAAATATGTGCTGTATGTGTGTAGGAGCTTCTCCCGGTGTGTCGGTGTGCTTTGTGGGTGCAAGTGAGCCAATGTGCTGAGGAAAATGAACACGGCTTGAAGCATGAGCTTTTATGTGGGTCCCACCTGCACTGCATGCCCGTTTCCGATGCCCACGAGCGCACGATGACCATGGAGCCTGGGTAATTATATTTGTTTTCACCAGTTATAGTCACTCCAAAATTACATATTTTTAAAATTCCCTGTAAAAAAAAAAATAAAAAAAAAAAAATCATAATTTGTTTACAGGCCTGGAACCCCCCTTCTGACTGGCATCCGTGGGGGACTGTCCCCCTTTAACACGCCACGGCTCCAAACTGACTTACACTGTTATTGCCCGTTTATACAGGTGAGCAAATTGGGGTTTCTCCAAGCTTCTATGCCAGGAAAGGTCCGATTTAGCAGCATCACTAACCACAACATCACTCCCACGGTCTTACATGAGCTCAGCTTTGCTAGACTGACTACAGTGTGGAAGTGTTAGTTAATGTTGGTCAGTGCATGAAAATAGGTGCAACAGGAGCAGATCAGTTATATCTGTAGCTGCCTGTTTGCCTCACAATGAGAAACAACTGACAAACCAATGTCTCCCTTCCCAAATTCTTTCTTTCTTTTTGTCAGTTTTCAATACTGGTCCTCCGCATTCTCAGTTCTGGGCTCTTCCTCCAGCTTTGATGCATCACAGTTCTGACCTATCAAATATTTTTTTTCTAATAGAAGCTGAGATGCCTGTTTGTTTGAGTAATGAATGCCTTTGCCAAAGAATACAACTAGTAGATAAAAAGCCTCATCTTCTTGTGAGGTGGAACAGTAGCAGGATATTTTCCTCTGTTCTCCAAACTCCTGACTCTGTGGCATCTCTTTCTGTGGGTTCATTAATTTTTATTTTTTTTTTGTGAAAGGCGTTGTTCTGTCGGCATATTGTTTGCTTAAAGAAAAGCCTTGCGCAGGGGGGATCTCCATTGCTGGCCTGCATGTGTCTGCCGCCCCAAATGCTGGTGCTTGTATGAGGTGAGATGATCTTCCCGCTGCTCTTCCCTCAACAGTGGGTAGCTGTACAGGACATAGATGTGGGTGCCAAAGGAAGAGTGACACTCATTTCCATCTCATCTCCCGAATCCACAAAGGCAGTGAATGTCCTGCATGTCCCACAGCGACTCTAGGTGCCCACTGCCCATCATCTCTGGTGTTTAACCCATGGGTTGGTGATGGTGGCAATGACTGGCAATGTTTCTGTACAGCGGCGCCCTCATCTGGATGGCAAAGGACGTGCAGTTGAACCTAAAACGGTACTTGTATGGCAACAGGACACCTCGGCTCTGTTGGTGTATGTGTGACTTTCTAAAGCGCCTGCCCGTTGACCACATGCCAAATGAACTCGTATTCTAATACTCCTCTGCAGAGTGACCCGTTTGCTCACTTTTAACTCAAAGTCAGATTTTGTTGTGAGAAATGGGCATTTCCTTAAATGTGTGAGTGTTTGTGGAATATTTGGGTGTGAAATGGATAGCTTTTGTATTGTGGTGTTGCGAGGAGGTGCTGTGTGTTACTGAGGACACTAATTGGGATGTTGATCAAATGATGTTTTTGTAGGAAATTATTCTTTCGGGAATTTGCACACAGTACCCCCCCTCCATCACATGTGATCCATACACTCACACATGTCGCCTCCTTGGGCCAGTTAATGCTCATAGTAGACTGTGCAGCAGCTGCTCTTGGTCCCATAGTGCACCTCTACTCTGTGGGAGGTACCCTATAAATAATGTATAATAACCCCGGGACAGGGTTTGCTCACACCCGCTGGTGGTAGATTAATTTTGGATTTCCCAAAACTTGCACAAGTGAATCAATTCAGCAGTTGATTAAAGAGAACTGCAGTGAGTTTTCTGATCATTTACACTGTAAAAAATACTGCTTGTGAGAAATGACTGTTCCCAGTCTTTAGAAATCATTTTTTTTTCTCTGTGTGTGTGTGTATCTAGTTTTAATGAAACAAATATGGCCAGTGATGCATAAATATTTACACACTGAAACTTCACATCCATTTTCCAGTGTGGCCCAGAAGGTCCTTTAAGTAAATAAGAAATAGATTTACTGTTTGCTTTAAAAATTCCACATTGTAAGTAGCAGATAGTACAGGGGTTTAAACTGCTGTCTGTAGGTATGTGGTACCCAGGTCTGAATCCCACTTCTAACACTGAGCAGGTACTTACCCCAAGTTACTTGAGTAGAAATGGGTAAATAATTGTAAGATTAATGCGGAGGCTTTAGAACTCATCAGATATCAGGCAAATCTCAGTTCTTTTGGTGGGAAATAGCCCCATTTTAAGAATGCTTTATAATCCTTAAGAATATACCAACATCTAATATTTTGGGACCAGAAGAAATGCTTTAGTGCCAGAGTATGAATTCCATGGCTGGTTTGTATGGATTGACTGTATTTATTTTTTGTTTGTACCTGGAGAGAATTTCAAGCAGGAGTTACGCTGGGACCTGAGCCAGTGACCTTCTGGTTACAAGGCTGTCCTGGAGCACTGTGCTGCCTGCTGAGACTCCCAGGCAGTGAGAATATTAATGTATGCAGCTTCATGGTCAGAGTACCATCCCCATTTCATCCATGCTTCTTACTCTACCATGATATTGCTTTATTTGAATGGTTATTTGCAGAGGTTAATGCACAAAAAATTCTTTTGTACAATAAATAGATTTTTCTTTTTTGTCTAACGCAAAAACTTACATATATATTGCAGCGAATCCCTTGTCTATCACAACAGGCTGTTTACAGGCCAGGCACCATGGGGAAAAGAGCTTTGTTTGCTTTTAGGAGTGTCAGGTGGTACTTTAAAGAGGTTAAATGACTAAAGGGTGACAGTGTAATGTGCCTCCTATGCGATAGACTGACTACAGTTAAACCAGATCTAGGAGGGCTCCTGAAGTTACTCAGAGCCGCTTTATCTGTTGTCGGCTTTACTGTGTGACCAGTAGATGACTGTGCTGTTGGGAGGCTCTAGATCACAGGATTTCATTCTGGATCAGCAGTTTGTGTCTCTCCTCCTGTAGGATGTGTGAGGATGGTATGTATCCTGAACTGATGCAGGAAAAACTCACCCAGATGTATAAACTGGTGAATAGTTGTAGATAGCTAACTTTGCACAGCTTATATTGTTAAGCTTAATGAATTGTCAAATTCATTAAAGTCTGAAAAGGTTATTTAATACTTTGAAAAATTCAAATTTTGTCTTTGATAAGGCTACAAAAAGTGGGTGTAATAACATCACATGCAGCATGTAGTAAGATTACAGGCAAAGCGTAATGTGGGCGGATTTTCTCGCTCCACACACGCACGGATGCACAAGCAAACAATCACGCACATGGTCACCCCAGACTCCACAAACACATGTTCACATACTTTTTCACTGAAATATGCACAAATTTGGAAGATAAAGTTTAGTATTGTATAATTTCGTACATACTCTGTACACACACACACACACACACACACACACACACACACACACACACACACACACAAATGTATTAAATTCAAGAAGTTTAAAGGTAATAAGGTTTGGTGTTATATAATTTGTTATTACTGTGTGCACATTGCTGTCAGTACCAGCCACGTGTTCAACCACAGGAGTCAGTAGCTACTAGATGTGAGCAAATGCAAATTTAAAAATTGATAAAATAATCCATAGCACACATACGCACACGCATGGTGCTGTACACAGTGGTGATGTAAGGATAGTGTAGTTTGGTGATATACGTTTTATTTTTTTCCATTTCCATTTGACTATGACAGGCACACGTGTCTGCCTGTTCTACAGCACTAACTACTTATGTACCAAATACAGCCACTTAAGGTTACTACCTTTTACCTTTTCACTGATGTACCTTTTTGACCCAGGCAGTGGTGGATGACTCAGTTTTATATATAATATTTTATATGAGGACTTAAGTTGTTTGATACCTTTTTTGTCTCAGACATACACACAGACACACACCTATAGTATCCTTGCTGGTAAAACAAACAGATCGTAAATGCATTTGCGAGGGGCTGTAAACACACTTTTTTTATTTAGTGGAAAAAGCAATAGGTTGGAAGGAGCTTTGCTGTGGCATTTTGAATTCCTGGAGGGCCACATAAATGTGAGGGCACTACTTTGAGCCGCAGCAGAAAGCGTCTGGAACGAAAATGAAGCAGAGGGAAAAGACATGAGAAAAGAGACAAAGAAACAAAAACAGATGGATGAAATTGCTCAATCTGCCCGTCTCCAGCTGAGGGAATAAACTATTTTAAAACAATGAATAAGTCGAGAGGCCAGGAGGAGGACTTTAAAACTGGAAACAAATATTGAATTAAAAGAGACAGGATCATTTATCTTGAAGTGTGAGCGGGAGCAGTTCTCCCAAAGAGCAGCTTCACAGATTTGGTGCATGTCAGCGGGGAGTTAATGGCGCTGAAGCCACAGACGTTCAACCACCATATCGGTCGTAAAATGAACCCTGTACGTTCCTTACTGTGTTGCCGACTTCCTGCCCCTGTCAGCGACACGGCTTCCCCCACACGCCAATAACGCTCTTTCGGAATTAGAATTCTGCCTTAAATGCAACAGTACAAAACAAATAAAACAAAACCAGACATACCCTGGAGTGAAGTTGCTAAGATGTCAAACTCAGAGAAAGTTACCACTTGTAATGTAAAGCAGGTTGCATAACAGAGTTAAAACAGTGGGTTATCAAGTCACAATTTTTTTTGCACGCTGATACTGTCCTATTGTGCCATTGTTTTTAATTTATTCAGTCATAACCCATCTGCCATAAATTTGCATACTATTAAGGTTCATGTTGCACAGGATTATGGTTTATGATTGAGCGTCATGATGGTTCACAAATGTGAAAAACAAACTGTAAGGAGAGAACACCGTGTGTCACCTAGTGTTATCAAGAGCATTTTGCTGAAAGGCAGCGCTGTTGATATTTTTGCATTCTGACAGCACAGTTGTATTAATCATTGTTTGCTGTGTAGCCAGTAATTTTTAGCAGCTGCAGATAGTTTAGTCTTTGGCCAGGTCTCCAGCCACAGCCGTCACTGTGGTATTCATGCTATGTTTTGGGTTCTACACCATTACACTATTCCGTGGCCTCTTCCTTTTCACGTACACAAAGTAAACAACAGCCTCAAAAATGATTGGTAGCTGTGGTAAAGATGAACAAAACACAACAGTATTAAAAACACAGTTGGATGTCAGCCCCAAAAAAGAAGAAAAATTCAACCTTTTATATAAATATACTTCTTTTAAAAAAACTAGTCTTATTCTTAGACATTCCCTTTTGGACTTCAGAATTCAGCTTCATAAGGAGTGTTATGTCATACTCCTGCTTCAGTTTTTGAAGTATCTCTTCACATTTTTTGGGGGCTGAATTTGGTTTTTGCACACCTCCTGATGGCTGAGTGGCACGAGTCTTGCAGTTATAGTTCTATGTAGTATAGCTCCTGCTGTATTCTCAACCTCCATTACCACCTGTTTGCTACTTTCATCTCTTGGCAGTTCTGTCAGTGTGTGGACTGTCAGCTGGTTAAGTGTGCATGAATCCATTTGCATTGTTTTTGTAGAATTCTTTTGTGTTTACTATACTTTTTTTGCATTGAAAGTTAAATTAATGCATACATTTAAAGTATCATGTCTATCTTTTGTTTGTAAGCATTTGTTAAATGTTTGGTACAAAATGTCTATAAAAGAGCTAAACAAGCACAGCTCGAGAGTACTACAGTGCTGTAAAATATTTAATGAAGCAAAAGTGCCTTATGTGTGCAACTGATGTTCAAAACTGAAGTAATATGTCACTTTTAAAGCATTTTTGTGATATTTTAACAAATGGAGGTGAATTTTATGTGAAATTTTTTGGCCTAGGAAATGCATAGAAATTTTGACCATTGACGAGAATGGTAATTAGACCTTTGACATGATAATTTTTCTTACTAAGGGTTTTTTAGGAATAAATTACCTTTGTAAGGGCAAGACTGTATTCATACGTGAACAATATGTCTGTAGTGCCAGTAATATTAAACTCAAATTTTAAACTCATGCTTCCAACTTGAGCACCTTTCAGAGATGTAGTGTGACCACCGCCCTCTTTAACACCACTAGTGTTGTCTGCCTCTACTGCTGTACCTTGATTTACCACAGTTTTCAGTAATGTCACAAGGGCTCACTTACCATAGACAACTGCACTGATTTACAGCTGTGTTACTCTAATGAGCCTGGCAATACACAGGGAGTGGAACCAAAAATACCTGTAAAGAAGAGCAGGGGATGCACAGCAGGGGGTTAAGTGCAGTGTGCAGGTAAACATAACCCCACCATCCCCGAAGGGTGGGGCCGCAGCCCAGAATCCTGCAGGTGCCGGCGGCTGTGTGTTGCCCTGTTCTGTGCATGTCAGTGCTGTGTTCTATGTTTCAGCACCTCCTCCGCCCCATTTACTGTTTGTCCAGTAAATGTAAAAAACTTTGGATCCCATTCTCTTATGAGAGTTATACGTGACTTTCTGTTCAGCGCTTAGGTAAAATTAATGGTTATGAAAATGTGTTTTTTTGGACATAGTCTGGAAGCAGCCCCTCTAGGCCCGGTTCCACAGGCTGCATTAGCCTCCTTCGCAGCTTGTGAGCTTTTATGACTGCTATTACCAAGGCGCTGGCGACCTTTTCACTGCTGCCATTTTCATTGTGCCGCTTCCAACCCTGGCAGCCATGTTAACAGCAGGAGCATCGCCATGTTTAACACACCAGCCAGGTATTAGAGCTTAGCACATGGCCTTCGATCAATTTTTTCATCCGTTAAACACGCAACAGGTGGTGTAGTGGCTCAGAACCTGGACCTGTGATGTGGCAGTTGCTCAGGGGCTTCTGTTGTACCTTTAAAATTGTTATTAACCTTATTGCTGCACACCTGCTAGTTTATATTTCCCGTGATTTTCTGGGCATTTTTATCTCAAATGATTTTTCTATTTTCGGGTCTTGGAAGAGAGAACTTTTTAAGCACCTGCTTGTAATGGAAATAATTTTAATTAAGTGCACCGTTTGGAAAGATTCTGAACTATAACTATTATTAATTTTACTAGAGCCTCTCTTTTAAAGTTGACCTTGTGTGTTAAACTGCACTACAAAAGGATTTTTATTTCCAGTTAAATGCATTATAATTGAAAAGGTGAAATTGCATAGTTGTTCCCTTTCAGAGATCAGTTCTTTAAATTTTATAGTTTATAAAAGCAGAACTTGAGGCAAAACCTTTTGGAAGACCTTTGTTGCCAGAAAAGAGAGACTGCAGGAATATTTTTGTTTCTCTTAATTACGTCTGCTTGGCATTTTGCTGGTTTTAAATGTTAATGAAAATTGAGGAAAAAGTGGTGTTAGAGCTCAAGGGCTCTGTTGTACAGGTGAGGACATGGTGTCTGTAGAAGCTCAGTTTCAGCTCAGTCTTTACTCATGTAGGACGTTTCACACACCTCGTGTTTTATTAAAAATGTGTAAGCTTCACAGGAATAAGCTGATTTTTGCCATTTCAATGATTACTAGTTTGGTAAAATAAGCCTAAGCAGTGTCTTCCACTCACCCCTGGAACCGAGACAAGCGGGCATGGCAAGTTAGGATGGTATCCTGGCATACAGACCCCATCTACTCACTGTCCATGATCTCACGTTTCACCATAAGAATTTTTCTTTGTGGTGCTTTGTCCACGTTTCCCTTTCAATGCAGTGTCAGTTCTACCCCTGCCAAACCTCCAGAACATCCAACATCCAACTATTTCCACCCAGCATAGCTCTACAGAACCCCAGGGGTAAATCCCGCTTTCCATAAATGGGCTGGTGTGGTGACAGTACTGTGTGAATCACCAGAGGCCACTTCAGAGTAGAAATGTGGATGACAGCAGCACAACCGCAATCATATTTAATACCTGTTTCATATTTTAGCCAACAAAATGCATAACAATTTCAAAGCGTAATCTTATTAAATGAGATACTGCAAGCATTACGTATATTTTACTTTCGTTTGTGTACTCATCATGAGCAGCACATGACCATTTACACTTTGTATAAATTTTTTCTGAAAGTTAAAAAAAAAAAACACCAAATTCTCATTTTCTTTTTTCTCTGGTAAACTGAGGGAACGTGGTTCACTATCAGTATGGAATAAACATATCCATTATTCATAATGTAATGTTCATGTGCAGAGCACCCAGCAATAATGTATTTTGATCCACTTTTCCCATTAATATTGATGAGATTTAATTCTTGAAGCAGTTGTTTTGACATCTGTTGTCACAAAATTTAGAAAGGAGGAGGCAATTTTGAAAATTGCTTTCATTCACACATAATCCCTTTACACACACAAGGGTAGATGTCAAAATCTATTATTGCTAAATCCCAAGGTGATTTTCCAAAATATTCTAAAAAATTGTGCACTGTAATATCTTGTATTTTTTAATATAAGCCATATCTTTGGTAATGAAAAAACTGAAAAGAAGCTTATTCGTTTGTTTTTAGGTGTTTAACAAATTGTGCTGGTCTACGAGTTGAATGTTGCATCTCAAAGAGAGAAACTTACTTTTTTTTTTTTTTTGCTGACAAAGCAAATAATGCACTTTTCTACCCAAAAACAATTCACAAAAAAAAAAAAAATAAATAATAATAATAATAATAATAACTCCAGCTCATATTTGGGTTTAAGTTTGTAGATTTTATAAAATGTATTGATTTTATACTAATGTATATTGAATGTCATGCAGTCAGTAGCGCTGTACTACGTATGTAGGGATGTTATTAAATAGAAATATGTATGAAAAGTCAAAAACAGTAAATAATGCGATCTCATTAATTTTCTTCTCTGAGTTTGTGTGTAAACTGTAAGACTCACATGCATTTCTTGGAATTCCTTGTCCTTACTGTAGTTCCTCCCACAGTGTGTGAATGTGAAGTGACTGTGTGGCCCAGAGTGACAATTTGCACTTTATAAAATTTAATTTAATTTTGGATGACATGGTATTACAGTGAGTAGTGCCGCTGCCTCACAGTGCATGGCCTGTTTGGGTTTGAATCAGGTTCAGTCTATGTTCATATTCACTTTATGTTTGCATGGGCTTCCTCCAGGGGCTCTGATTTCCTTCCACAAGTCCAAAGATGTGTGTTTCAGGTTAATTGATCTCTCTAAATTCCCTGTAGAGTGTGTGTGTGTGTGTGTGTGTGTGTGTGTGTGTGTGTGTGTGTGTGTGTGTGTGTGTCCACCCTATAGTAGACAGATGTCCTATCCAGGATGTTCCCTATTCATCCTCATAAGATTTTGATTTGTGGGACCCCGACTTAGACAAACGGTTAATAATAGAGGGTCAGTGAGAGAGTAAATGATATTACTGTGCTTCTGTCTAATAAAAGTTAAATGCTGTGACCCTTTTTTAAAACCACGGTTTAACTGTACAGTAGGGCAGCGCAGGTGATATTAAGCAGATGACATTGAGCTGTTGAAATGATTATTCCTACTTGCAGAAAATTGGTTGAGACCTACAGATAAATCCAGGGTTTTATTTAAATGTCGCTGCTAGTCTTTCACAGTTCACTCATCTCACTGCTGGGTATTTTAATTCAGTTAAATGAATAATTTTTTTCCCTTTTTGAGTTTTACGTTTAAAAATGTGTAGAATGTGAAGGTATGCAAAGTCTGTGGGGGTCCCCTGCTGTTGTACCCATGAATATTGACTGCACATTAAAATTCACAAAATGAAAGTTTTTGTCATGCTTAGCAATACTTTTAAAGGTAGAGCACAATTTTTTGATACATTAAACTTTTTGGCTATCAGAATACTAATGTATTTTCAACTATAGATATACACATTGATAAATACATTTTCTCTTTTAGAAAGAATGCAATATTTTTGCTATTTGTCTGAAACCGCATTATGAGTTCAACCACAAGATGTGCAATTCAAGAATGAAATTTGTCAAACTGTTAAAATGTAGAACTTAAAATATTTAATTAAATCTAAAATTGAAAGCCAAACCTTGTTCTGAATGTTAGATGTAATATTTTAAGAAGTTACGGAAAAACCGACCAGATTCCAGCTGACCAGCATCAATAATATGAAGCGTGTGAACATCTCAGCTCAGACGCGGAGGTCTGTGAAGACAGTGATAACTTTAATGAATTAAAAACAGACCTCCTCGTCTGAATATGAACTTGCGTAGATGAATACTGTGGTTCTGAGAGGTACAGTATATCAGACTTAATATCAAAAATAATTTAGAAATGCCCAGTGTGAATGGGTCTGTCTACGGTTTTCATGACAACTTGGAAATGCCAATAGAACCGTTCCAACAAATTTAGCATTTTCTTTCAATAAGATTAATTAGCAATTCTGTTCATAATTGTTCAGCAGCTCAGTTAAGCAAAACAAGTTTTTTTTGTTTGGCATCTCAGCAATGGAGATTAGCAAATGTGTTGTCATCCCCGGATGTATTTAATACAAGCGTTCAGTTTCCACCCACTGATAATTAAAATGAGAACTGGAAGTCGAGAAAAGTTGCCTCCATGCACAGTTGCTATATTTCCCCATAGCCTCTGTGTTCTGTGTAAAATGGCAAAGCATTGATTATAGGATCAGGTGATGTACTGCAAATCTGGTTATTTTTCATGTTTTCCAGAAGAGGCCCTGTCATGGTTGAAAAGAGCTGCAGCACGATGGTGCTGTACAGAGGAAGCGCTTTACAGTCAAAGTCAATGGTTAGGGATTTATTATGTCAGACAACTCTGTTAATAAAACTGTGTTTTATAGACATATATATGAGGACACTTAGACAGCAGATAGCAGCAAAGCCTCCATTGTAAGCGTTGCTCCGAGCGCTCCTCACTTAGCAAAATCGCGTTAAGTGTGAGATGCACGCCAAACTGCACCCTTGTATCCTGTGAATAATGTAAAGAAATTGCTCCTTTGGCTACCCTGAGAATCTGCTCTGCTGAACTAATTTAAAGAATGCTTTCAAAACCCTTATATAACCGTAATGGCCAAGACTCTGCGTTTGCATACTCCCAACTCCATTACTCTTGGAACAAATTACAAGATCTGGAGTTTGACCTTTCGAACACTTTGATTCATTTATTTATATTTAGAATCCTTATTTTTCCACCCAATTTACAATGGCAGATTACTTTGTAGGTTACTAATGCCCTGTAGCGGAGAACCTTGCATGTAGGGAAGGACAAATAATACAGACCAGGCAATGCTTGCACAGGGATTTAATTCAACAAAGGTTTTGCTGCTTGGGGATCATGTTGAGGTTTAAGATATAAGAGAACAGCCAGTTTGTGGTACGCACTCATGTCTCTGTGTGCTTTGCATAGACGTTAAGAACCAGGAATAATTTTCTAAACTGAATATCGGGTAAATATATCCCTGCTTCACCTCTGGGCCAGTAAAATTCTGATCCAGTAAAAAATATTTTATTGCTGCATTAACTTCTGTCTCTCTCTCTCGCTCTCACACACACACACAGGGCTCTGATGATTTCTAGAAACGTCTTACGAAATAGTTAGGCTCGGTGGTCCATAATGTCTTTTGCCAGAACAGTATTTCAGCAAAAGTACTATGCTGCGCCAGTTTGAAGAAGCCACTGCTTTCCAGTTTCTGATGCTTATCCTTTGGGTCTTCTAAATTTTTGAACAAATTCTAATAAATAATTTATTTCGGGGCAAGCAAGTATATAGATTGTAAAATTCTTTGCCCAGTGAGCTGATATTTATACATTTCAGTGTTGGGGTTTTTCGGAAACTACGGGAGGGTTAAGAATCTGTTGTTATGGCTTGAGCGTTGTCATTCAGGAAAGGATGAGAAATTGTGGCCTTAACGTTTCAGACATGTAGAGTAAACACATGCTTCATTTCGTCATACTTGTTCAGCAGAGACTTGTGCTCCTGTCGAGTGATTGAACATCTTGTCAGTGCTCCTCTGATGAGTTACCTACGTTATGGATGTGCTTTACACATTACAGCCATTGCATTACAACTGACCAAGCTGTTTGACCGGCTCTATTGCGGCAGCCATGTCCCCCATCAGTCCTGCACGTCAGACGTTGCCCTCTGTGTGATGGCTGCCGGGGCCCAAAGTGTCACAATAGGAGGAATCGTGGCCTTCCTGCTGCTTCATGTGATAGTTTGAAGAACAGCCTTATTTACAGGCACCCAGCACATGACCTGTCCTGCTGAGGGCCTCAGCTTTAGTACAACACTGAAAACAGATTCATGGCCCACTTTTATTTTGCAGCAACAGCCACGCACGTACAGAAACCCATAGAAATAATTGACATCCATACGTGAACAAGTACTATTGTCCTGTAAAAAGTATACATGTGTCATATGTGTTTGTTGTTTTGGTCATTCATACAGAGAGGACAGTTTAAATATAAATCACAGCAGCAGAATGTACTTAAGTTATTCAGACGGGTGAAATAGGGCACCGGTCCTTATAGTATTTCAGTACAATATTAGGCAAAGTTTCTTGTTTCTTTTTAGTGTCATAATGAAACAAATTTAAGTCCTCCTACCTATATTATTGTAGCAGCACCAGAGATAAATTTAGCTGAAAACTCAGGTTTACTTTGAAACAATGGTAGCCGTAGTGGTACAGTCTGTTTTTTCAGAGGCACTCAAGCAAGAACACGTGACTCAGTGTGGTGAGAAAGAGAGAGAGTGAGAGAGATCAGAGATCAGAACCCAAAGAGTGAAGACAAAATACAAACAAGACCTCTCACAGCATATACACCCTTGTATATTTACAGGTGACAGGCAGGGATGACACCTCCTAACTACTAACTCTTAACTAGACAACCCTGCGTACAGCTCTCCCCCAAAGGACCTACCACTGGTAAAATAGAAAGAGTGAGACCCCATAAGATATATTAAGAAATCTGGTAAAAAATTGTAAAATCTGCATGAAGAATTAGAGAAAAACAATACATTAAAAAACTTTATGAAACCCAAACAAAAAAAGTTTAACTTCCAGTACATCTATGAACCAATCTCGGTCTTAGTTCTTCAGACCAGTCAGGAAATGGATGGCTGACCATGGTCCGTTTTTACTTCAATTTGTCAATAAATTGAACTTATCTTTCTCAAGCTTGAATTTTCTGTGCTGTGAGAAAGTGGGCGAGTGCATGGACATAGCAAGGGCAAAGGTGGACCTTCAAATCTATTTCAACAAGTTAATCAGAACATTGCATCTCATCTCATTTTTGTGGATTTTATTATACGACTTTTATTGTTTTTTTTGTGTATTTTCCCCCATCTGTTCCACACCGCTGCATGCTGGAGATACAACCTGCCGGAGATAATGAGGAAATTAATAAAACGTTGTATCACATTGCAGAAGGAGTTGCTAGCCATGATTTCAACTATGACAGGACCCTTGGTTGCCTCCACAGCTGTGCTGGTTGTTTTTTATTCCTGGTGGATAAAAAAAGACCACAGCTCCAGCTCTCAGCCTTTCCTGTCAAGCAAAACATGTTGCTGAATGGGCTAACATGCAGAGTTTCATCTGACCTGTGGTGCCGATAAGTCTGAAAGCTGAGTTGCTATCTGTGGCACAGTGAGTGCATTTTCCCCCAGATTCACAGTTGTAATATCTTGATGTTATGTATGGCTCCATCTCACTGAATAGTCTGTCAGGAAAGGTTGAGGGCCTCGGTGTTTGGTCTTTTGTAGCTTATAGTAGACTAGCTCACACATTGCTTTGTCACGCTCTGTAATGAAGGGATGGCATTGGAAGTCACAGATGTACTCTGAAGCCCTCCCATTAGCATTTACCCCATTTTAAAGGCCGGCACATGGGCCTTACACAGTTTTCATGCCAGAATTTTTGTCCCATACCAACCTGAGGGTCCTGAATCCTCTCTATATGACTCTTCTGATCTACTGGCCCATGAGGAACCTGGCCCTGTGTTGATAAAGGACAGCTTGAATCTCCCAGCATGCACCTGGCACTGCCTTGATAAAGGACACCAAGGAACTCCCAGCATGTGTTGAGGCCAATGCAAGCTTGCAGTTGATGGCACTGGGAAAATATCATATGCTTGCCTGATGCACAGGACAGGCCAAACAGGCTTCATCTATTTGGTTAGTCTTAGAGTGAGCTTAGAAGATGCAGCTCCACACACACGCACACACACACACACACACACACACACACCTCAAACCAGCCGTTTTCATGCAAATTCGTACCTTTCCTGTCCTCCAGAATTAGACCAGATGAACTGATTTCAAAGTCTTTGTAGCTAAAGATGGGAAGAACCAGACCTTTATCAAGTCCTCAGTACATCTGGTCCTGTCAAGAAAACTTCATCAAAGTCTCTGCTATGCCCTTTGCCTGTGATCTGTTCCATACAGTTGGTTCTACGGCTCTGGCCAGAGTGCAACATCACAAGTTATTTCTGATCAATTGCCTTTTCAGAGATTAGCGGATCTTCTTTCTCAGTCGTGGCAGTTACAGCAGCCCTCCATTTCATGTGGACTAGACATGTCTCCTCACTGGGCTGTTACATCCTCACCACGCAGACACGTATAAGGAAAATCGCCTGCACTTTGTACATTTTCTGGTCAGTTTTGGATTTTGTTAATAGGAAGAGCAGAGAGGATAGGAACTGATAGCAAGTGGTTCTGTTTACGTTAACATAAATATGTAAATGCTTGCAAGATTACTTTGGGTCCATAAGCCAGGCCACACATTTGTTGCACTGGAAGCATCCTGGATTTTGGACCTGTATTCTGATGGTGTATGGATAGTCGCAGCTCAACAGCACAGCATTTTTAGGAACTGAAATGGAAATGAGATGCTTGCTAGACCGGGGTCCCATAAACCTGTGCCACGGAACAGGAAACAGCACCGTGGTGATGTGTGAATTTTCCAAAAGAATGCAAGCCCCATAAAATGTATGTAAATATTTGCACAGACAGCGAATTAGTCTTGAATGTCTGCGTAAAAATGGATTTACTTAAATTATGGGACTTTTATATTTATTATAGGTATCAATCAGTGGGGCTTAGCGCCGAGTTAAGACGCCAAAAGCAGCAGCAGCAGCTACACAGTAGATTAGGACACGGATTTCCTCCTTTACGCCTGGTCCTCCAGGAACTCTCCAATTAATTTGTGCGGCTCTGAACCTCCCCTCAACTAATGGCACATAAACGGCAAGTGGTTTTCAGCAGGGGGGGCAGCCGGCAGTAGCGCACACTTTTTTTTTTTTTTTTTGCTGCAGATCAGTAGGGGGAGGGGACACAGTGTCGAAATAATAACCTTGGGGGTGCTCCTGAAGCCCATTTAGTGTCCCTCCATTTTTACTGAGATGAAACATCATAGATTGTGCGTGGACATCCGCCCCGAGTCTCCCAATCACTCTGAGTCTCAGGATCATCTCTGTATGGGCCTGAAGCAAGGGCAGGTGGGCTGGGGAGGGCGAGGGCGGGGGAACGGTGGTTTTATCTGGTTTCAACTGACTGCCAGCCGAATGTGTTCCCAGCACAGATGGGGCCAGCGCTTTGCTCTGCTATGGTTCCCTGCCTGCCAGCCAACCCGCCGACCGGGGGAGAAATCTGCATACAAATGTGCTCTTAAAAAGGCAATTTACACATCAGCACGGTTTGTTTACGTTTCATGCATTACAGCCCGGGAATAAATAAATACATAAACAAAAAGCAGAGTAGCATATTTGAGGCAGAAAAGTGCTGAGCTGCATATGTAAACGGACGGTGCTCTGTGGGCCGCACGCCACCCTCCCAAAGTGTTTTTCATTTGCTTCCCAACTCCGACGTACTAGTTACCCCCTGGGAGCTTGAGACCGTAGCTGTGGGCACTGTGATTGTACGTCCTTGGTTCTGAACGGGCCTCTTTCAAATGCACCGTGTGCCATCCAAACAAGCGATTATGATAAAGAAGGATTACAGAACGGGGGCAGGAGCCGCACTGCCTCTCGGCTGCCATGCGGGTGACACCAACGCCTGCGTGTGCTCCTCGTTTTCTGGGCGAACAGGCAAGGACCATTTACAAGACTGTAATGATGTTAAAGCCGACTCGAACGGGTGGAAGGGCTGATACAAGGAGGTGTGAGTCAGTGACCTCCTGCATCGTGATGCTCCTGACTTTAGGGGCGCAGATGAGCGTTTGTGTTGTAAATCCGTGCTGCATGGAAATGTTGTCCCAGGGGTCCGCTGGGGTCCTCAAAGTGAGTTTGCAGCTCTTCCCGCTGCTTAAACCTTAAACTGAGCATCTTCCTGGTACTTTTGGAGGAACTGTTGGGAGTGACAGGTTCTGATTGAATACCCGGGTGGGTACAGGCACGATATTTTGTGTGACTGTAAAACAATTTCATTATTACACAAATTGCAAGCTAAGCATAGGTGTGAATCTATCATTAATTATGGTAATCATACTTTTGTAAACTGTAATCATAGTTTTGCTCTTTTTATTATAGAAAGGAAATATGGAAACATTTTGTCACCATTTATCTGTGCCAAGACATTGTGGGAGGAAACCAGAGCACTTGGAGGAACGCCATGTAGACACGGGAGAACACGCAAACTCCACACAGACTGTGATGATGATGATGATGATGATGACGATGATGATAATAATAACAATAATAATAATAATAATAAAAGTCTGTCTATAATGTATTAGAATTAAGGTGAGATTGCAATCACAAGATGGCACATGACAGTCATGGAGAACAACTTGAAATAAAGATGCAGAGGCAGTGACTGCAGACAACAGCGGTTGGCGGCGTCACCTGGGAACAAAATGTGGCTGCTGTGTTCTTGTAGGTCCCTCACAGCAAACAAAAACAAGGCTCAAAGAGCCAGGCAGCACATTTTCAAAACTGAACTCGCATCGCTCTCATGCTGTTGCTTACACACACTTACACATACATGTATACACACCCGTCCAGTCAGGATCCAATTACACTCATTCCATTTAACCGAATGGGCATAACTAATTTACCACAGATGCACCCATGCACACCCTACAGTGGCTCCCGGCATCAACTTTGAAAATTCCCCAACGCTCTGTTCTTGTTGCTTGTAAATGTGAAGAATCAGCGACAAAACTCTGTAAAAGGTGTTAAATAATTTCACTCGTATCTGCGAAAACTCATAAGTCAAACGCTCGTATCTCGAGGGATACCTGCACGCTGAGACAGCACTGAGCCAATGGAGCCTCAGCCCAGCTGTACTCTCTTTGTGTCTTTCTTTTTTTGAGCAGTGTGACTTACTTTCTTGCTTTCTGTTTTTGTCCATTCTGTAACCCATTTATGCAGTACACTTGTATATTTACTGCAGCAATTGGGACAACGCATCTCGTTGGAGGAAAACTTACACACAAAAACAGTTTGGAACCCGAGTCCACAGAAGCACTTTAGATTTTGTGAGCTGTTGGATTTGACGTAAAACCGTAACAAACTGAAAGGGCCTCATTTTGGAAAATTACCTTGTGTACCTTGTTGGAGGTTAAACATGGCAGTATGTCACCAGACTGTGAGACCCCCACCTGTGTCACTGTATAATTTTGAAGACATCACACACAGGTTTAGATTTTCTTCCCGCCATGTCTGTATCCACTGATTTCTTAAGGACTACCAGCTCCACGTTATGTATTGTGCACAATGGCTTATCGCTCTCAGTGAAAGCCTGACAATTTAAATTGAAGGCTACATGTTTATAGAAAATTTGAAACAGAGCATTGTGGGAATTAATGCAATACAAGCTGTCAATCATGCCACAGGAGTGATGGAGTGACCAGCAGAGGAAAACCTTGTTCTGCTCTCCGAAATGAAATATCACGCAGCCCAAATCCCTGTGTTACAAAGTTGCGCTTTCCACTATCAGGCTGTGATTTTTGTCAGAATATTTCCGTCATTTGTTTTGACACAAGTTACTGGTATATAGGGCAGAGCAGATGATGTGCAACAGCTTTTTTGCATATGCCAGGTGCTTTGTTTTGCACATAATGTCAATGATGCTCGTACACAGTGCAGAAAGTGTAAATAAAAGTATTTTAAGAGAACAGATTTTTGTCCTTTAAATTTGTGGCTACATGGGAAAGAGAGAAGAAGTCAGGTTTCTGGTCTTTCAATTCGGATTCAGCTTAACAATATATCCTTGTAGCAAACCGCTTTTCCTAAGCTGAATGTCAATAATAGAGGCCTATAGTTTCAAAGGCCTCATTTCCATTTTTACCAAAATTAAAGTTGTTTAATCTATTTTTCCCCCTGCTGAGATTTCTTCATGCTCCCATGCATAATTTACTGGTATGTGAAGTAGGTTTTTGGAGCTTTCTGTCATCTCATGGGCTTTTTGTGGACAATGGAGTCAAGTTCTGTTGCTTTTGGACTTTTTTCTCATATCGGGTCACTTGAACTTTTGAAGTCGGTATCGCAAGTTTGGAGAAAGCCTGCCTTTCGTGAGTATCAGTGCTTCCTGTTGTATCCTTTGCTGTTCATGTCAGCGTCTGCCCCAGAGGAGTCGAGCTCCATGTGAGGTCTGTCGGCGCCAGCGGTGGGTTCTTGCGTTTGATTTCGGGAAGCTGTGAGTTGTGAGCAGGGCTGCTGTGGTCTTTGGGTTCTTCGGCGTTGGCTCTGCGTGCAGCTCGGCTGCGGCTGAGTTTAACCCAGCAACAGCTTGCAGCTCTGCATGTGGTCCTGTGCTCAATTTGTAAAGTGAAGTGATTACAAGTGACATAGAAGCTGAGCAGGAAAAAAATGACGATTATTTGTATTTCCGAACAAAAGAAAAATCTCAAATACAAGTTCAGCTTAATATGCAGCTGCAGAAACGCTGACCTTGACCAACACCAAACTATTACAGCTCATGCATACAGACTCTATGGCTCTGTTAGCAAAGAATCAGAATTCAATGTGCGAGTTATATAGTCCAGTAACTAAAAATTATAACATTATATTTAAAAAATGCCATTATGTTTCTCAGAAATCTTGCCGATTTCAAAATATTTCAAATAAACTGGTTTTTAAGGTATGAGGAAGCATAAGCTTCTATGTAACTCATAAATGGAAACAGAAGTCATGATGTGCCAGGTTTTATTTTGTCCACAAGTAAATCTGGAAGTAGTTGAGTGTATTTCACCCCAAGAGAACGTCACTACAAAATGAGAGAGTAGAGCTGACAGAATGAAACGGAAGCACTAACAAAATAGCGGCTTCTTAATTGGAATCACATCAGAATTTAATTAAAGTATTCCCATTCTAATTTAAGGCAAATATATCCAACCCTTTTGGCATATTAAATGTATAAAAGACCATCTGGTCATTAGAAAGTTTGGGAAATATTTGGTTTCTGTGGCAGAAACTTTGTGATTAATTTTTAAATATAAATAATAATATAATAAAGCTTGGAGGATGATTAAACGGGGAAACATAATCCAAATTAAAAGCATCTGTCTTCGTAGATCAAAGCTTTATATTTCACACAGAAAAAGGAAAACTGGACGCCACCGCTACAACTGCGTAAAGATGAACCTAAAGCCGCGCCCCACAGCAGCGCACTGCCTGTTAAATCTGATTTCACGCCATCGCATCTCATGGAAGCGCTGTGCAAAGAACTTGGCCTGATGCACGTTTTGAAGGCCAGATGAGCCCTGTGAACAACGGCACTCTTTGGCTAGACTGAGTTTTCTTCTTTGTTTCTCTGTACTTCGCCGTTTATTCATCAAAGTCTCGGTTTCGACTGATTCGGAGACGGGTGGCCATATGCAGTGGTCATTGCAAACATATGGCTGTCATCATGCTATTTGACATAATCCCCTGGGCATCATTTTAGGGGTTCATCTAAATGTTTCAATGCCAGTGTGGAAACGTACTGCATTTCATAGTCTTCCTCACATATGTGCCCTTGCAGCTCGCTTTGAATTTGTTTTCACGGCCTGCTCCTTTCTAGCTAGAAAGAACTTGGGAGAAAAAAGGCACTCAAAAAGCGGAACATTTTTTAAAGTTATCATTTCAAGTTTCCCCTGATTACATGCCATTGAAAGCAGATGCTCAGATTAAACGCAACCAGACAGTATAAAACCTGTGCAACGCATGTGATATCAATGTTTGGCGATGCATTGTTTTGTCAGTTATTTGTGTAATTACTCCTACATCCTCACCTGGTTACTGAAATGTATTGTTTGTCCCCAGTTACACTGTCATTAGGTTTCCTACCTATTTGTATAAATAGAAACACTCTGCATTGGGCCCTTTTCTGAAACCCTTGGCTGATATTAATTTCTGTGCTCTGTGCCATTACTTTGCGCAAGTAAAGAAAAAGCTTTCAGTTCTTATTCAATGTAATTGCTTACAAACAGGAATGTGTGTGTATTTGAGGAGCAGCAACAGCAGCTTGTGTATGTTTGTGTGTGTGTGTGTGTGTGTGTGTGTGTCAATGACACATATAGGCTTTTCCAGTGTAAAATGAGTCATGTTTTTATTATAAGAGTCCATGGTGGGCCTCTACATGCTGTTCCCATAGAAACAATCAGTTGTATGTGAAATAATGGATACCTTCACCATGAGAGAATAAATTAAATTACCTGTTGAAAGTTTAAACACTATTTGGTAGGACATAAGTATTTCAGAAAGCCATCTTTACCAGAAGTTCTTTTGTTGCTGGCACTGAGGGTGACTTTTTGGGAGGAGTTTAGATTTAGGGCTGTATCCTTGGCAGCATTAATGAGTGGGACAGGTGCAGGGTGTGGGGATGAGTTGGAGGACAGTGGTTTAACAAAGCACACACTACAGCAGTGCAGCATAGGCAACTTTTTTCCCCATTCACTATGGTAAATGACACAGTTGAGTGGTTTCCGGTTTTTATTGCTTTGACAGACCCCATTCAGCCCCCCCCCCCCAAAAAAAAAAAAATACCAGCACTTATGTGTATGGTAGCAGCATTTTGGTTCCATATTCTATTCCATATTCTCTGGAGGGAATTCTGGGAGCTCAGTTCTGTGACATGAAACAGACTTTTTCACTAAATGTAAATCCATCCATCCATCCATTAACTGCTGTGTCCTGGTGAGGGTGGCAGTGGTCTGGACCCCATTCTGGAGTCACTTGGGTGCTGGGCTGGGAAACCACACCCAGGATGGGGGGCCAACCAGTGCACTCCAATGTGTGCAGTGTCACAGCAGGCAGGTGTGTGTGCCGTGTTAAATTAACACCAGGGAAATAACTACAGTTTAGGAACTCTGATATTCTGCTTCTCCCAATGCTTTCCACAACTGTCACACTTTGCTACCTGTCCTCAGCAGTTGCAGCAGGAGGTGTAATGGTTGCAACTGTCTTCCCGCAACCCTTCCACCTGCTGATGTACCCCTGAACAAGGTGGTACCCCAAAATGATACAGTAAAAATGACCCAGCTGCAGTGCCAGTGTGGCCTGGGTGCCAGGCAGAAAGGGGATGCCAGAGCTGTAAAGAGTTTTTTTTACATGGAATTAAAAAAAACTTCTACAAATGGAACTTGACTCAGTAAGGGTTGTGTGCTGGTTGGGCTACTGTATGTATTCTACTGTACATGTGTTCTACTATCCATGTGCTAATGTATGTGTCCCTCAGCAAACAGTCCACGTTCGCCCATAATGCCCTGTTTTTATAGAAGTGGCGGTGCTACAGTATGTCTGTAAATACTGTAGTTGTTGGGGGGGGGGGGGGGGTGTCAATGATGGAGAGCTGCGGGGGGCAAGTCTGGGCACTCTGAGTGGATATAGTGCATTCTGCTGAATTCCCTGCCTACAGCTTTACAAGTTTTTATTAAATAGTACAGAAACTGACAAAATGTTGCATTTCTTTTTATATTATTAACATTATTTACATTAGATGCAATATTATTACTACTATAAATAATTTTGCCGCATAGTGTATTGGTGTATTGGAAGGGGTGCCAAATACCCTAAGTACGCCCCTGCCCTACCATGTAAAAGTGTAAATCAGTGTAAACAGCTCAACACTGTTGGTATCAGTGTGGACAGAAATTGTAGCTAAAAAGTCTCTTTGGGGCCTCAAAAGGCCCCTTAACACAACATCAAAGTAGAATGAAAGGATACGAATCTGCATGCTAAATTGCACAACAATTAAAAATATATATAAGACACATCCTAAAAATAGTACTTTCCCCGGGGTGGGCGTCTGTCCTCCGAAAAAGGATCCATGTATGTTTACTCTCATCAGCACACCTTTCAGCGATTCACTTACAGTTCTGACAGCATTTTTTAGGTGGTGCATCCAAATTTAAATAAGCCGTGCTATCAGTTTTGTGGGGTTTCTGTACAGGAAAACGGACAGTTATTACATGTAAAACAGTTCTCATGGTTAGTGCACAGCTGTTTTCATGCTTATTTCTGCATCTGATCGCAGCTGTGTTGTCTGTACACAGGAGGTGTGTGTGAGTGTGTATGAATGTGAGCTTGTGTGTGTGTGTGTGTGTGTGCGCGCGCGCGCGAAATCAGTCAGGGTGCGATCACCATCACTACTGGATCGGTGGCTCTTGTGTCACTGCAGAGGAAACAAATGGAACAGTTTTGATTCCTGTTCTTACAGCTCCTGACTTCATGTAAACCCCTCCAAACGATTATTCTACGGTACTGTACCCCCACCTCACACACACACACACATATATATATATATATCCATGCGAGGACGCGTTTTGAGCGGCCGTATGACGTCACTCGGAGAGCTCGGCCAAAGTGGCGTCTGTTGCTGCGGCTCTTTAACCAGAAGGAGCGACTCGGAGCGGATGGGGGTGGGGGGGCGGCGGCTGTCCGGACAAAGCGGAGCCACAGCGCGACGCCCGGACGCACGCACGGGGTTCTGCTCCCGCTTGAGGACAGAGGTGCTTCGGGACGGGAACTGTGGCCAAGTGCACGGCGGATGTGCGACGGAATAACTGAGCGGCTGGCTTGGCGCTCGGGGACGCGCCCGGGACTCGACTTGGCGCTTTACGTTCAGGGGACCCGGCGGGAGCGAGCGGAACGCGGGTCTGCGCACACGGAGCCGCGCACGGGCTGAAGGGTGCAGCGCTCGCGACGGACGGCGAATCCCGGCAGTTGGGGCGACGCGGCGGAGCGACTCGCGCGCTGCCCACGGATAACTTTGCGCGTCTCTTCGCCGCCCCTTTCATGGATTGTTGGCTGCGGCGCGGCCCCGTGGCTCGGGGGTCTGCGGCGGTTCCGCTGAAGCGCCCCTGAGCGCCCGGCCACCATGCAGCTGCTCCGCCTGGCGTGGGCTGTCGCGGGAGCGGCGCTCGGCTGTTTCCTCATCTTCCTTCTCCACACGCACTTCGTGAAAGAAGGTAAAAAGAAAAAAAAAAAAAAAAACGCGTCGTCGCTGCGCGCTCCATCACCCCGTGACTGCGCCGCGCGTGCTGCGGGGCTCCGCGCACGCACACCCGCAGTGAACCCGCATGTGGGACCCCCCCGTTTGGATTCGGTGACAAATGGTTGATATAAAACAGCGAAGCGATCGTGTGGCGCTCGCACACCGAGTCTGACGTGCGTGTTTAAACATCTCAACAGGTTTCACCTCGCAAGTGACCCGGCCGCGTTTCCGCTCCAGTTTTTGCGTGCGTTTTCTTTTGCGAGGCGGACAACTGAGCTTGAAGGGACGAAGGGAGTTGGGCGAGCGCGGCGGAGATGCCGGGGGGACAAGTTTGGTCGCGGCGCGCCGGGGTCGCCGGGCTCCTCTTCAGTAGGTGGCACCAGAGCCCTGCTGTCGTGCGACGCCGAGCTGGAGCGCCTCGATCCTCGCTGCGATTGGCCGCATTTCTACTTCTTAGACAACGCACGCACGTACACGGGCTTCATGGAGACTAAACTTATTTTCGCTACAACCGTTCTTTATTCCTCTTTGTCCGTTTTCTTCCAGTCCATTCTCCCTCTTCCTCCACCCAGATGCATTTCCCCCCCTGTTTTATTGTAAAAGTTTAGATCGCGCGGTTAACGTATTCGAGCAGACCGATCGTTTTGTTACTCGTTTAAAAGCCAGATGTTTCAGCATTTCCAGGACATATTTTCCCAAATCTGGCCAGAGGATGCAATTCCCAAAATGTAAAAAAAAAATCACTGTAACTGTCATGGTCATATACACAATAACGGATTTCGCATAAGCAGAATTTTTAAAATTGCATAGATAATGCATGTATTTTTGACACGCTAAGGATGTTTTTTCTCGTCGTAGCAACATAGGATAAAATTGCTGGAATGTCCGCGTAGGTTCCTCGTGGTGTTTTTTTTCTCTGGGCTTTGACTTTAAAATGAAACAGCAAGAGGACTTAAGATTCATATCAATTTAATAGTATTTAAATGTATTTTTTGTGTGAGTGCGATGTCACACAGAGTTGATGTGTACCCTGTGAAAACACAGAGTGCGGTTAACCTGGGGCCGCTTCCCCAGAACCTCTGCACTCCTGAAGGTGGTGGTCAGAAATCTGTGGTAAACATGGCCTTACGTGTTGTACTTTTCACGTTTATTATTTTTAAACAAGGCTTAATGGTAGCTCTTGGGTTGGCTGGAAGGCCTGACGTGGGACCTGTGTGGTTTTCCCTGCCAGCACCAGCTCTGACGCCGAGCTGAATCATACAGCCTGAACCCATGCCATTACCCATTCTCTTCTCTTCTCTTCTCTTCTCTTCTCTTCTCTTCTGCATGCACTACCTCTGCACACATTTTAGAGGTTAGCCTCTAAATGAGGCTCCTCTCACACAGCTCTTGTCTTTCACCATTTAATATGTGTTCTGTACACAGCTAAATATTGCCTGGCTTCCTTTCACCCCCTCAGTTTGTGCTGCATTACTGCTCGGTTATTTTAGAATAGAATAGAAATATGTCAAGCCAGGTTTCTCTGTGTAATTTCAGTTTGAACCTGATTGTCCAAAGTTCAGTTAACAGGCCCTGGAGTTTGTTTATTTTAGTGCTTGGAAAGTCGGTTTGAGTTTGAAAGCTGATTTAAATAAAGGGATAAATTAGGGAAAATCGCATGAAACACACTGAAATACCCTTTGAAATGCAACACCCTGGAAAGCATTTAATCCATTTTTATTTTCTCTGGGGTTTATGATGTTGTTGTTCACCATAGAGTTATTTCATGGGTTAATATTCCACCTGACTAGTTGCTACTTTGTGTCAATTAGATATTAGATTTATTTTAATTCAAAATAAACTCACTTTCATTGACTACTTGTCGTGGTCAGGGCTGCGGTAGTCTGGAGCCTATCCCAGAATCACTGCCGCTAGTCCATCACAGTGTCATCATACACACATAGTACAGTACAGTACAGGTGTAGAGCCATCAGTTAACCTGAAAGGTATGTCTTTATACTGTGGGAGGAAACCAAAGCCCCTGGTGAAATTGAACATAAAACACTCAAGCACCATACAGACTGAGTCTGACTGAACCCACTATAAACCAGCTAGTAGCTGTGAGGTAAGAGCCTACCTGCTGTGCCACTGTCCTGCCTGATTTTTATTGCATTTGAAATGAACATATGCGATGTGAGGCTTTTACAGCCCTCGAGTGGAGTCTTTGTTCAGCCTTAGAATGGGGTAGCTTCACTGACCAATTTGACTGATCATTTGGGGTATAAAATGGTCACCTGTTGGAGTCTGACTGTAGAATCTCCTCTGGGACTTGCACTTAACTTGCCACCCCAGAAAAGGTGCATGTTAAGGACACAGGAACAGTCCCTCGACAGGAAAGGCTTAATTATAAAATTCTTCAGTTTGTGCAGAGATTTTGAGATAAGTTTTTGGTTTTTTGCTTGGGGATTTGGCTATGGAATGTGTCGGAAAACATTATGGAATGGGGATTATATGACTCCGGTTACCAGCTATTGTCATGCTGAACCTCCAGTTCTGAAAAATACTTCATAAAGTAGAATGTGAGTAGGGGTCTTCACTGGTGAGCACATGGCGTCTGAAAAGGAGGAGCCTTTTTCACAACTGAAAAGCAAACTCAGAGAGCTCTCACATCCAAGGCATACTAATAGCATAACTGCAATTACCGTGTGGATGAACTGTGGTACCGGGGTAATTATGTACCAGTGGCTTGTGATACCGTAGTATTGCTTGTTCATTACCGCTTTGCACCTAGGGTTTCAAACAGGCATATGCACCAACCGAAAGGAGGAGTCAGTAATTTTGCTCTTGAAGCCCTGCTTCATGCTGGAGTGACATAAAGACAGCACATTGCATTTAGATCAGTGTTAATGCTTGAGTAGATGAATGCAAATTGGCTGTTTGTTACTGTGCTTGAAATCCCTTATCGCCACACTTAAGCAACTTGGGTAACTGAGGCCTTTGCTCAATGACTGTTGATGGATTGATAAATAGAGCTGTAATGATACTGTATTTTCAACTTTCTGAACATAAATTTGTCTGTTTTCCTTGCCACGAACAGGCATGTTTGATGGAATATGACTCCTCAGTGGCATATATGGCAGGAGACCCCAGCAGGGAAACAGCTGTGGCACAGATGCCTGTGAGAATGCTGGGTAAATTAGGGTAGGGGTACAACCTGGGAGAGCCGCGGGACAGGCATGCCTGACGGGACCTGCTGCGAAGAATTGTTTCAAGAGGCCAGTGGTTCAGTCCACCAATCGTCATCCATGGATGCTCCATCTGAGCAGCGTACGAGCACAGTATCGATCCAGGGGATCCTGATCTATGTGGGCTAGAGATGCACTGTGGCTAATTTGTGTACTTGTCTGCTGGTAAATGGGAGGATGCTTAGTGTTGTTCCCCCGTCCGTGAAAATGCTCCAGCTTCTTGCTGACAAGACCTTGGTCGGGGCACTTTGTGAAGGGTATTGCTTGGTGTTGCTATCTGGTCAATGCAGACAATATCCCATCCACAGTGTATTTCAAATTTCCACCCTTGCTGGTTCACAGTTGCTTCGGTGTCTGGCGCAAAAAAAAACAAAAAAAAAACAAGGCTATGTATGAATAGGAGCAATAATCAATCATTATAGCGGTTTCTTAAACACGTTTTCAAGGCTGCTGCATGTAACACTGAGCTGCACGTCATTTTGGAGATATTAATGACCATAAGCGGGGCAGCAGTGGCCTTTGTCTTAACTATCAGCATGTGTCAAAAGCAATTTCAAGTTGATCATTATTTCTCTGTTGCAACCTGAAGTGAAACAAGGTGATCTTCATTCATGGCAACTCTGTGCAATGCATCGTGTGATTGTTGTTCTTATTTTCAATTTAGAAAGAATTAAAAGAAATGACATTTAATGAACATCTCATAACAGCGAATGTCACATTCTCTAACTCCCTCAGCTTTAAATAAATTGCATGCCGGCTGCAATTTAATCACAAATGAATGCAATTGGAAAATACACGTCTCCCACGGTGGGAAGATGAAAGGCAATATCTCCCCCTAACGTACACCCTCAGTGGCTTCATAATTTCATTATTTGTGATAATGAACAGATTTTGTTTGCCAACAAAGTTTGTCACACAGTAGCGCAGCACATCTCTATTTGTGCGCGGATAGTGTTACTTATTCCGAAAGCAGTAAATCAAGTGTAAAGTGAGATTGGGGCTTAGTTACAGAAGCAAAGACTATTGGAAGCGCAGGTGGTGACCTTTGTTTAAAAGCCAGATTATGTTGTGAGTAGGTTGTGTGGTGCGACTGTAATTTTACCAGTGTAAATTGCACATGTTCTGAGATAGGAAGAAGTATCTGGAAAAAGGGTGAGAAATTTTTTTTTTTTTTGCTTGTCTGCTTTTTCCCTGTCTTGCATTGCGTTTTTTTGAGTGCAGTCTTCTTTCTTGGCTACAAGACAGAAATTGAAGCAACTGTGGTTTGGAAATGCATTTTTGAGACAATTAATAACTTCTCCTAAGCTGTGTTTATTTTTATTTATTTATTTTTTTATTGCCTGAACAAATATAAAATCCTTCTTCTCACTTGTCCACAAACCAGCCTTTGTTTCCCGCCTCATTAACATGTAGCACCATAAAGCAGGATGCAGTGGCCTCCTGAGAAGGACGTGTTGGTTACACAGGAAACAGAATATGTTCTGGTTGAAAATGATATAAATATACAAGATTGGAAAAAAAAATGAACCGAAAAAGAAGTTTTGTAACTAAATCATACATTACGAGATAATGAGTTTGCTTTGCTCCTATTGCAAGCTCGGGTACCTGGGCAGCACACTGTGCCGAGCTCAGCAGCTGTGCTATTTTCGCTCTTTCTGGCCTTTCCTTTTCAGAAGGAGGCATGTTTTAGATGCCTCAGAAGCGCACCTTGTGCTGCCACAGTTCAGCACCTACCTTGCAAGGTGTTAAATGTGCACCTACACAGGTGGTGAGAGCTCATTGGGCTTCGAGTTGAGCTAACGCTGCTTTTTGCCTTTGACCTTCACTTAATTTTATGCTATGGATGTGTCTGACCTCAGACCTGGAAGTGTGCTTGTTGTAAACATTAAAATTACTTTATGAGTTATTCCACAAGTAACACGGATCACTACACAGGTGACGTGTGTTTGTTCCCTTGAATGTGTACTGACTGTCACTTAATGATGCATTACGGTAACACATTTGAAAGACATATGGCTGCCATTTATCACAAGACTTTCGTCTGTAATTGGAAATTTCCTGGAATGCTTATGGAAAGATGGTGTGACATACTGGGTTGGAGAGTGAGGAAACATTACGCGCATCCTGGTGCGGGAGTGGCGGACAACCGGCGTTTAAAGCAAGTTGCTCACATTGTCACTTGAGCAAAGTTGTCCCGTTAATTGATGGATGCGAATCATTTACTGATCGGACATATCGGCCGCAAGAGCCTGGGGAGCACGCTGGCTCCCATCGACCAGTTGTTAATGGAATGATTACCGCTAACTGTTGCCACCTGGGTTCTGTGATGCCGCACACGTCTGTCACCACTGATAAGTGATAACAGAGTGCGGGCGGGCAGGTCCTGAGGCTGACTGGGTAAATGAGAAGGTCAGGATGACTGATGGCTACATGATGGCTGTGTCAACCAACCGGATGGACGGACAGACAGACAGACAGACAGACAGACAGACAGACAGACAGACAGACAGGCAGGCAGGCAGGCAGACGTAACAGACTGATACACAGTTAACAATTCTTTTTAACTGCTGTCTATAGCTTCTTTAAACTGAAACATCGAAGGGGTTGCTATAGTGACAAGGAAGTTTAAGAAGGATAATTGTAGAAGGCATTGCGGGGTCTTAAGTCTGTGCTCTGCTTTTGTATAATAAAACAAGGAATGGTCTTTGGGATGAGTCCTGCCAGGGTATCCAGAGTGGATTTCCGGGATCTTATTGTCGCTGTGCTTCTAATCCAGCAGAGATGTGGTTTGCTTAGAAACACTTCTGAGGATTTTTAAACGGGCTTGACACTCCTCTCAAAGACTATTCATAGAAACCCCAGCATAATTGCACAAATAAATGAATCTCTAACTGCATAAGGCATTTTCACCATTAAATTTGCTTTGATGGTCACTTTATGTTGCTCAGTAATAATGCATTGGTTAGACTTAATCTGTATCTATAAATATAATTTAATGGTGTAAAAAAAAACGACACACCTTCTTAGAGCACATGCATGGACAACTGTTTGGTCATGTACACAAATTTAATGCTGTTAATAATAATGCTCCTTGGTTGATGCTCATTTACAATTATCTACAGCTATGAAAATATAAAATTATGAAACAGCAGAAAATAATTGTGCCATTACTTATCTGGGCTAAGCAATAAGTGATTATGTTGTCCACCTATTTTCTTTGCTTACTCTTTGTCAGTCGATTCGATGACGTGTGTCAGGCCGCTGCAGTGAAGACATGTACTTAATGTTTGGAGCGAATCCCGTCGTGCTCCTTGCTGGAGGAGATGGTGTGGAGCGGAGATGGAGGAGTAAGTGGTGCTGGACGGAGTGTGTGCAGCCACAGGGCAGGGCCTTGGGGGAGCATGAAAGGAGAAGTGGTGCCTCCTGGTCGTCTTTCTTCCTCATTCCAGAGCAGGATTTACCTAATCCCAGTGGGCAAAGAATGCCAACTGCAGCAAAAAAAAGACAGAGCCCTGTTTCAACCAATGGCTTATTCGCCTCCTCGTCATGAATTCTGCGGTCATTTCCTTTGTCAGATTGCATGCTGGATGTGTCTTCCAGTTGCAGCTGAGGTTTCACTTCTGGCTTTGATTCCAGCCTTGCTGAGCGCAGGAGGTGATGCTCACCCTAGGATTACAGTAGTTGTTAAATAGCCCTGGCATTCAGAAAACATTCTTAATGTATCGATAGTACAGAAGTGCAGGAATTAACTTGGAGCTGTTACACGCGCTTGTCTCGTGTCTCCTGTAAGTTGCAAGCCACGCTGTGTACTGTATGCATCCATTCATTCCACATGCATGGTTTCCTGAAGAAAATTACTCATTTACACTTAAAAAAGAGGCACAAAAATTATGATGGGTTAATGGGTTAAGGTGAGGTATGTATTAGTCAGTTTCTTGGTTCTCAGTGGTAGACAGTGTGAGGGTGAAGTTAGGAGGTAGCTGGTAGCCAGGTGGTAAAGCACCAGGTGAAGTCATGGGAGCAGCCTCTTATAACCTAGCTCTGAATTGAAAAAGAAATAAAGTAATAACCATTGTTTGCTCTTGCTAGAGGTCTGTAGGGTGCTGAGGGAAGGTTCTCCAGTCTCAGTGAAGTCTTGCTCTCTGTAGGGTCACCCAGCTTGCAAAAAGCCACCTCATCGATACGCTTCCTCTTAGCTGGTGCCATTTTTGCAAAACTGTGGTAAGGGGGTTGGCGTGGCTCAGAGTTGTGTGTCTCACATGTCAGTGGAGACGTCACTCAACAGAGTCCTGGCCCTCTGTGTCAAAGAGGGCTTGAGAGCTGGGAAATAGGCTTTCACAGTCTGGCCTTTGGTTGCTTTTTGGGCTTTGGTTGAGATGTTGCCTAAATAACAGAGGAGTAATGTCTCCATTCTCTCCCTAAATTTGTATCCAGCACATTGAGGTAATTTTGTGTGCTTCCTGCCAGATTGGTGATAGTTTCTAATAACCAGATTGAATACAGATTCTCTCTCTCACTCGTTCTGTCTTCTCTCTCTCTCTCTCTCTCTCTCTCTCTCTCTCTCATTTTCTTTTTTCCCCTGGAATAATAACCGGCTTGTCTAGCAAATTGTGAGACAGCTTGTTTCGTGTCTATTCTATGCCCACTCTCTGCCCTCCTGAGTGTTTGCTGAGAGGCGTATTTGGACACCATTATTATTACAGATTCCGGGAGTGCCGGCTGCGCTGGAAGAAACGGAGACACGCTGCGGTTTTTTAAATCTGTACAGACGGACCGATTGTTTGACGTGGGGGTCTGGGGAAAGTAGGGGATTGGGGGGAATGGGCCAAAGGAGGGCTGACAATTTGAGTTCGGGAAAAGGGTGGAATTATGAGATACATTAGCTGTAGCGCAGCCTAAAGGCCTGGGATCCACTTTGAAGAGCAGAAAAAAGCAGTGATTTGTCTGAGGACGAATCAGGCCTGGATAATTGGTGACAGTTATTAAGCTGGTTAGTGTTAACAATAGTGTGGGTGAAGCGAAGCAGCTCAAAGTGTGTTTCCAAGCATGGCGACGGGTCCTCTCTGCGAAACAGCTGTCGGTCTCTTCGAAATAGGGCTGCTTGGAAAGTGCTGCCATTTTAGAAATAACCCAAGATCCGCCCATTTCAACTTATAACAACGGGACTTTATTAGGAGTCGCATTTAATAGCCCTTCGTTGACTCATGAGGCATTTCTTCATGTTTAATAAGGACTGAATGGGGATTTTGTTCACCTCCTGACAGCTGAGCAGCACGAGACATTTACATGCGTTCATTTCGTAGTTTTCTCCAAAGCGACACATAATGACTTATGCAGATACACTGTTAATAGTGCGGTAAGAGATGCACTAATAGATGCTGCAGATAGACCGCACTAAACCCCCTGGAGTGATTTACACATTCATACAGCAGCCCAGAGCAACAGACGCACGAATGCAGGGAAAACGCAGGGCGATTTATGTGTACATCCTAAATATATTCTGCTTTTATAGTTTCATTTCAAATGTTTGTGTAATTACCATATGCTTTTATAAACATTATTTATTATTATGCATACTGGCTTATGTGGGGTATTGGCTACACAGAAACATAACACACGCGCGCGCGCACATACACACACACAAAAGACAGGGAATTTAGAGTTATCCTTCCCCTTGGAACATGTCTTTGGACTGTGGGGTAAACTGGGGCACCTGTAGGAAAGCAACACCTTGTTGTTGGACAGGCGCAGGTAGGCAACCATGCAGTATTATAGTGTAATTGCTGAAAACACAGTCTTGCCATGTTATGGTAATAGTGTTAACTGCTGAAGTAGCTGTATCCATTTCATTGGTGTTTGCTGATATTTTTTACATGAATGGATATCATTTTTGGGGCTCAGGAAAGCATGGAAACTTTACCATCAAAAATAATGGTTTATATGCCTTTGAGATATGTGAATTTGTGTTGGGAAAGGTTTTTTGGGAAAGACCTTCATAAAGTAGAGCAAGGCTGTAGTTGCTTGCCTAAGTTAAATACAAACTTACAGTGCTTTGTCTGGCCATGTTGTCTGAGAATTATACAGAAGGCTTTTATTTCAGACCCTAACACGTTCATCATCTGGACTTTCTAGAATGCTCGCTAGAACACTGCACTGATACAGACCATAGAACCATAGGACTTTGGCCACAGATATATTTAAACGGGACTGGAAAATGACACATTGCGTATTGTTGTACTGTAAAACAGATGGACATTAATTACAGCATTGATAGCTCCCATAAATGGAGACATTAATCCAGACTTTTAAGTTCAATTCACATTAGTCTGTAAGCACTCCATTGCACTATGCATATAGCCAGTTTTTTGTATAATATCTGAAAAAATGTATAATTTTTAATATTGATATTTTTGGTAGGGTTTATTTAAAAAAGAACAGCATCTCGTGTAGATACTAAAGTGATGGGCTGAAGAAAAGAGATAGGCTCAAGGCTGTGAGGAACGTGAACAGTTTTGTTTCTGAAGTCCCAATTAAGCCAAGTAGAAATCAAACCTGAGATCTGATGTCGTTCACAGACTACACGCTGGTCCTTGTCATTCATTGGAGACGGAATTATCATTAATCTGGTCAAAGTCACTGTTATCGTTCATCGCGCCAGGCCTCTTTTGTGCGTCTCCGCGTCATCTTTCAAAGGGCTTTCAGTGGATTATTGTCCATTCGATAAACCCAGCTGCCAAGGTCCTCTGTGTTTGTTCTGTTGAACTGGTGCCCTTGACAAAAAGAAAGTTACATTTCCTGCAGAAAGGAATATTTGTACAGTTTGGTGAAAGGGGCTTATTTAGACCTGTATATCTCTGATGACCGAAACTAACAGAAGAGAACTGTTTGCTGAACAAGTCACGGGCACTTGATTTTTACTTGAATCAAAGCAATTTAGTTTGGATTTTTTTTATCAAGGTTCCTGTTTTCATCCCAAACCTGCTTAATGTCATTTGATCTTTCAGAGCTGAAGGAGTCGGATATTGGATCCTGTTTAAGGACAACGCCATCCAGACAACCCTACCCCACCCCACCTTTCCCAGACGTCCCACAGTTGCATAGGGCACGAGCTAAAGTGCGGACTGACCCACGTTAACTCGGGGGTGAGGGAGGTTGCGGAACTGGAGATGGAGCGAGAGAGGAGGTGTTTATCATACAGCTGAACTGCGCCAGGGCGCCGTGCACATGAATGAGAGTGAGATTAAAGCAGGGTGCTGGGGTGCGCATTCAAGCACTGCAGCGGGCAGAGACGCGTCTCCTGCATGCCAATGAGCCCCCCATGAATGGCTTCATGGACTCCCGCTCCAACGTGACTGACTACAGCGGTGCCCATCACTGCTTTGCCACGTTACACGCGGCCAAGTGTGGAGATAAACTATAACTCTTTTGCTTAGCAACAGAGGGGACAAAGGCAACGGCATCACATGAAGCCAGGCAGGCTGAGGTTTGAGGATGCATAGTAGAAAATGTTTCACTTTGGGATTGCAAACAGGGGTATGAGATTCTGTAAGGGGCTGCATGCAGGATCTAATAGGAGAGAATTTCCTAGGAAATGAAATATTTATTGAGAATGTTGCTTCTGCTGGATCAGAGCAAACACCATAAAGCAATAAAGAAACAGTTCAGCAAAGATCTCCTTTGTTCCAGGACAGTAATTTTTTTACAAATATTGTGCTGCATCAGATTCACTGCTGCAATAATGTTAAAAGTTACTCGTTTAAAAAGTGTGTTGAACCACTCCTGGAAAATATTAAAATGCTTTACCCTACAAGTATCCCTGACCATTGGCTTTAAAATGAGAGTGAATGAAAACAGGGATTGTTGGAGTATTTTCTTTCCCTTTAACACAGCTCACTATGGGCAAGGCTTTTAACTAAACTGTAGTTGGGTGTTAGGGATGTGTAAAGTGTGAGAGATGATGTTAGAAGTGTCAAACAGTGGCTTGGTGGTGTGTGGAGGTCAAAGTTGATAGATCCTGGTGAAAGGCCCACTCTAGGAGCACAGTCCATGGACAGCAAGGGGAACTGCAGAAGGCCACAGTAGGTTTGCTGAATATGGGAAGACCTTCTGTCCTAAAGATGGCCCGCTAGCTTCTGGTAGTAGCACAATTTAAATGATTATGATTCATAGAATTCTGGCCATTCATAAATGGAACCGTACGTATTTTTAGCATTTGTTCTCCTCCCAGCTATGACTGAATAGCAGCACATGTGTGCAACTCTCTCTGCTCTCTGAGAAAGTGATAATCATAATAGACAGGAGAAAGAAGACTGGGTGTGAAGCTGTTGACAGAGTGAGGGGAGAGGAACAAGGAGTTCTGTGACTCAAGAGTGTTACAAGGGCATGATTTTAAGGGGGGCCTCTGGAAACAGTAGCTTGCAGCAGTATTGGAGTTGGAGCACTGTTTATGGGGAGAAGGCGAGGGTTTTCTCTACTGGTTTTGTGCTCCCCTGCTACTACACGTTTGATCAGTCCTGGGGAGTTCCTCTTGGCCAGTGAATAGCGTAGGGGAAGAGCACACTTAAATGGAGGCCAGTGTGGAGTGTGTGCTCAGGAAGCTGTGCTGCAGAGTATGTGATTTGGATTGTGGCCCGGTCCTTTTCAATGCGTTTGCATGAATACATTGCGTCATAAAGGCTTTTTCTTAATGACCCCCTGGGTACGTATCTGTGTCCTCTCCTCTCGGCCCTCTGTTGATGAGTTTATCCCTGCCGCCAGGGTGGAGCACCCCATGTACGTCATAAGCTGCCATTGCCCTTTTCTCATTCTGCCTTTTCATTTTAGCAGCTTGACTCATTGCTAGCGTGGGTCACTGCTAAGTTTAGCCCGTGCTTTTATGGTCATCGTGTCTGCGGGTTAAAACACCTCCTACCTTGTACAAATAACATCTTTAGACCTAGGCCATAGACCTCCTTTAAGAATCAGAACAAAGCTAAGGATCATCTCCCAAAAATGCCCATAAATAAATTCAAGGAAAATTGAAGGAAATTCAAGGAAATATTGCACTCAGACCAGAATACGTTTACATAGCATTATGTCATATAGCATTTATTTTTCTTTTTTATTTAATTAGACTGTGTTATTGTCAAAGGAAGCCTGCACTTCATGGACCCCCGGAAGATCACATACAAACCCCTAAAGGGTCCATGGACCCCTGGTTGAGAACCTTTGGTTTAAAGGATAACATTCAACATTTGAAAAACTTGACAGTGCATACATTTTCAAGGCTGAACATTTTTGATAAATTGGAACAATAATATATTGTGGTGCTGTTTTCTTTGTGTTAATGTAGCTTTTACCTGACAGCTGGGTTCTAAAACCATCTCCTGGTTATATGTTTTAAAACTTAATATCAATTGTAAAGGAATATCCTGTCATCTTTTTCTTAGCCTTTGGCATGAGTTAAACAATGAGGGAGCTCCCTGCTAAGATGCTGTACGGATCATGGGCCAGACTCTGTGCATTATCCCAGCGAGGGAGCGCTAGCTGCCCCCTGCCTCACACAGATAGCCGACAGAGGGAGATTGCTGTTTGATGGTGCAAGCAAGCTGTCCGCCCCGCAGCGCCACACTCCTGTCCAGCCCAAGGCGGAATGTGGTGTGGATGCAGGGTATCTGCCATTCGTCACCTTTGGGGGGGTGGGGGGTGGGTGCTGAATACAGACAGCCCTTGATGTCCTGCTCCTCTTTAAAGACAGATGGGGTAACTGTGAAACTGAAATTCCTCCAAAAACTACTGACAGCCATTTGATTATTTTGCATACTCAAGACAGGCATGGTGATGTGGTGTTGTGCACAGGAGCAGACTGGAGGATGGAGAAGTAGCAGGATGAAGGAGGATAGCAATGAGGGGGGATAAGCCAAAGGCCCAGCCCTCCAATCTGCTCCCACTGTCAGCTCCCACAGAGAGCAGCATGGGAGATTAAACAGCCTTCATCTCTGTGGCTCCAGAACACATCAGTCCATCTCTGAGGATTGGCAGTTTTGCCAGTGCGGCTGTTGCACTGGGACCAGTTTGATGTTCTTTATGAATACACGCATGTCTTACCTCCATGTGTGTCGTTAATCGCATGGCACCATGACATGTGTATAACTCGCCACAGGCCACTAAGCCAGTATGCAGCCATTGCAATGTAGTGCACGTCCTCATTCCAACTTCAGTGTGATGCTTTGTGTGTCTTTTATAGGGCCTGTAGAGTTGCAGAATCCTCAGCTGAAAAGCGGTGAGAGAAGAAGTTGTGTGGTATTGAAGCTAAGATTGTTCTAGTAATCAGTTTACACGGTAGTTCAACATGCACTTCATTGCTTACTGTGAAGACTTTAAAAAGTGAAGCTGAGAGGTTTTTGCACTATATTGTGAGATAAGTAGATAAACAGCATACAAAAAGAATATATTGGAGTACTAAAATTGGACGAATTTGAAATACGAAATGAATCAGAAATTGCACCGAAGGACAGCCGGTGGAGCGGTTGATGTAGGCATTGTCTTGTGAAAGTTATCAGTTTAAGCATCAGGTGAGTGTACATATGAGTCAGGCATCAGTTGAGCATAGAAATAAAAATGATGGTCCCTGAACTACCAGCACTGTACATAACACTGACAGGTGGCCTTTTACTGTAAATGCAGCTCTGCAACACAGTTAATTATTAATTAACCTTCTTATGTGTGTAACTTTAAGTAAGGGACAAATTCAGTTCCAGCATTAACCCCACTTGCTGAGGGGGAGAAGGCCAAGGTGCATCCCCAATGGCAGCAGGTTAATTGGTGAATAAGACGGAGGTCGGGAATCCCCTCGATGGACTTCTGATCAACACTCACTGGTGTAAATGAAGGTGATGCCCGTTGTGCAGTAGACATATTACAGCCCACGATACATTTTTAGGGGCAGCGTTTGGACCTCAGGCACACTGAGCTGCCAGATGACAGGAGAGCGCTTCTTTTGGATGGCCGAGTTGGGTTGTTTAGGGCTCGCTGCCGTTCCATGATCGACGAGCCTCCAGCGGCATTTTATGAATGGCTTTTTTATAACATCTGCAGGACGTCTTGAGCCAGCGATTCCTGGCCTGTGACCACTGGGGAATGATTCAGCATCTGTATTGGGTGCTCCAACTGTGCTCCAGCACTTCTTGGCTGGAGATTCTTGGAGGCAGTTTTGTATTTGCTGTTGAAACATCATTTCAGACTGGTTGTGTCTAGGTTTTGTGAATATTGCCTTTCTTCCTAGTTAGTCGTTGTTAGCTTGGCCCTGTGAATAAATGGCGATAACTCCTTTTTCTAGCACTTTTTCTGTTTCTGTGTATTTCTATTTCATCCGCAGTGATTTAGGCGCTGGCAGTATTAATGTCACCGCATTTGTGCAAATGCTTCGTGTACTTTCCATGTTGGCATAGAGTTCACCGTTGGGCTTGTAACTGCAGTTTGGCAAGTTGTTAAGCCCCCTGGTGTACCATTTTGGGGGGGAAAAAAGGATGGTGGTGAGGTCCTGCTGGGTTTGCAGAAGACAGTGTTTGGTGGGAGTGTAAAAGGTCTTGTTTATATCAGGTGATATTAGTTTATACTGTATGTGGTGTACATGAATGACAGTGTGGTGTTGCCACGCAAAAACAAAACTCGTAAGGGCTGCAATGTTAATGAAACTTTCTGTGACCTATTGTGCAAAATTCTTAAAATGTAGTAAAAAAGTTTTACTTGTGACATTAAGAACCCATTAGTTTTTTTTTTTTTTGCATTTTTTTTTTTACATTGTGTTTGCTGTTATTGCTCTGCGGTGCTGGGTTTGGTGGTTTTTTTTTTGCTGTTTTGTGTCCTTCACACCTCTGCATTGCCGCATCTCTTCTGATCTGGGTTCCTATTCCTGTTTGTGGCTCCAGGTCAGCTAGCGGCAGGGACATGCGAGATTGTGACTCTGGACCGGGACAGCAGCCAGCCTCGGCGGACAGTGGCACGACAGACAGCACGGTGCGCGTGCAGAAAGGGACAGATTGCCGGCACCACAAGAGCCAGACCGGCCTGCGTGGACGGTAAGAGCCAATTCTCTGCCTTCTTGGCATAAGAAAGCACCGCTCTCCTGCTTGGTCCCTCTGAGAGAGTGCAAGGTGAGGGGCAACGGCAGTCGACCTTGTCCCAGCCAGCATACTGCTGGCTCTGATCAGATTGCCTTTCCCTCCAAAGATTAATTTCACCTTTACTGTGGGTTTGAGCATCATTGCTGGTACCATGGTACCATCTATAGATATTCTGAGCAAGGCTTTTGACCAGAATGGGCATGCACTGTGTTTAGCCTGGGTTTGTTCAGCAGGTTTGGCTGAGCCCCTCCTGTTGAGGCGGTGATCGCTAAATGTCAGTCTGGAGCATTCAGATGAGCTCCCTAAATTTCTCTGGTTAGACTGTCACACCATATGTGAAATTGTAATAATTTCAGACAAGCTAATGTTTTCAGATTGATGCTTACCTGTATGTCTGAGGTGCCCCCCCTTCCCCCTCATTGTCCTCATCTAATCCCAGGTTGCCGCACCACGTTGCTCTTGTTTTCCCGCCCCTCTGTTTGTCTGAGCTGAGACCGTGCCTGTTACATCTCGGCTTGAAACTTCCAAATACGTGGGCGGACCTGTCAGGTCTTTGAAGTGATGTTTTCTTTCGCACTGCTGTGTGACCTTTTCTCGCCCTGAGGCGCACGAGGTGGATCCAGGCACAGCAGCATGTGGCACATATTGCATGGGAGAGGAGGGCGGGGGGGTGGGGGGTGGAACAGCCATGCAGCAGCGCTTTAGTGCAACCAGGTGGAAAAACAAATGAGATTTCAATCATTTATAATCCTCTGAGCTTTCTGTGCCTGGGTAATACTGTGGGAAACCCTGGTCCTCCACCTCTCGTGCGCCATCCCTGGAGGTCAAACAGGGCAGCCACGGTGGTACTTTTTGAGTCTCGACGAGGGCCTCTCCACCTCCTGCATCATTCCTGGAGGTCATGAAGGGTAAATAGGGGTCAACGCTCCCCTTGTCAAAACAATGAACCAGTGCAGTATGGAGCGAGCAGAGGACAGATTACTTATCAACTGCACTTATTATCCTTCAAATGTCACTGGCAGCCAGGAGGCGGTCTGCTGTTATTGCACAATTTAGGTTGCTTCTGCTGCTATTTTGTGTTTGGTCTTTGACAGAAGTATAAAAATGTGCTTGTTAGGATGGAATAAAGATCAACTGGGTCGCTGTTAAATAGAAATGTGTGTTTATTGGAGGTTTATGTAGGGATGTCTAGATACATATTTGTGGGTAGGTCAAAAAGTATCCACAGCTGCTGGCACGGCCAATATTAGGAAAAAAAAAAAAAAAAACTATTTTATTTTTCACTCAGCGTGGTACTGTATGTACAGAGGTTGATTTGCATGGGGTGTGAATAAAGAAACGTGTATAGTTTGATGTCTTATGATTTATGAGGTACAAAAGTGTTCAGAATGATTACATTGCCCTTACATGGATGCTGTGCTTTGGGACTGTGGGAGGAGTGGAAAGTTCAGTGAACCTTTGTTGATTTTTTTAATTTATTTTTCTTTTGCATGGAACTGTGTCTCTGGCCTTTCAGCATTATTTTGACCGTTTTGGGAAAAAAGTTGCAGAAGGCAATAGCAGGCAAGTATTGAGGTACTGAATTTGGCTGATTTGGTGTTTTGCAAGGTTTTGTTGCACAAGTTGCCATCTATCCATCATCATTCACTGCTTTATTTGTGGAGGTCCAGAGCCTGTCTTGGAAACGTTGGCCCTTGGCTATGAAACTATACCTCGGATGTAATGGCACTGCTGCATTAGTTCATTTCTTTAATTTTTGAGTTAAACACAGTGCAGACAGTTGGAAACTATGAGTCGATCTATGACCTTTGACCCTACCACAATCCCATATTTTGGAAACTTTTTGCACAGACCTCATACACCGATTAGCCACAACCTTAAAACCACTGACAAGTAAAATGAATAGCATTGATAATCTTGTTAGAATGGCAGGTGGGGGGATATATTAGACAGCAAGTGAATAGTCAGATCTTAAAGCTGATGTGTTGGAAGCAGGAAAAACGGGTAAACGTAAGGATCTGACTTTGACAAGGGCCAAATTGTGATGGCTAGACGACTGGGTCAGAGCATCACTAAAACGGCAGGTCTTGTGGGATGTGGGTTGTTCCCGGTATGCAGTGGTTAGTACTACCAAAAGTGGTCCAAGGAAGGACAACCGGTAAACTGGGGACAGGGTCATGGCTTACTTATGTGCATGGGGAGCGAAGGCTAGCCCATGTGGTCCGATTCCATAGAAAAGCTACGGGTCGCAGCTTGCTGTGTGTGAGGCTATGTTGCTGCAGACCGATCAGAGTGCTCATGCTGACCCCTGTCCACCAACAAAAACTCCTGCAATGGGCGTGTAGGCGTCAGAACTGGACCATGGTACAATGGAAGGAGGTGGTCTGGTCTGATGAATCACATTTTCTTTTAGATCATGTAGGTAGCCAGGTGCATTTGTGCTGAGATGGCAGCAGGATGCACTATGGGAAGAATGGAAGCTGCCAGAGGCAGTGTGATGCTCTAGGCAATGTTCTACTGGGAAACCTTGGGTCCTGCCATTCGTGTGGATGTTAGTTTGACCCACGTGCCACTACCTAAACATTGTTGCAGACCACGTACGCCCCTTCATAGCAACAGCATTCCCTGATGCCAGTGGCTCTGTCACGCTGAAAAAATTGTTTGGGAGTGGTTTGATTAATATGACAAAGAGTTCAACATGTTGTCTTGGCCTCCAAATTCCCCCGATCTCAGTCCGATCAAGCATCTGTGAGATGTATTGGAGACAACACGTCCGATCCACGGAGGCCCCACCTCGCAACTTACAGGACTTAAAGGATCTGCTGCTAACATCTTGGTGCCAGAAACTACAGGACACCTTCAGAGGTTTTGCGGAGTCTTATGTCTCGACAGCTCAGGGGTGTTTTGACGGCATTGGGGGGACCTACACAATTAGGCAGGTGATTTTAATGTTTTGGCCCATCAGCGTATGTCCAAAAGAGCTTTCGAACTATGTTTGGTGCGTGCTGATTTTCTTTGTTTATATGTTCTATTGTGTGTCCCTGCCTGGCTAGTTCAGTTGGTAGAGCATGTGACTCGTAATCTCAGGGGCGTGGGATTTAACCCCACATTGGGCGTTGATGTGAATCCAGCCACAAGGGGGTACACCTCTGTGCCGGTCCCAAGCCCGGGCAAAATGGAGGGTTGCGTCAGGAAGGGCATCCGGCGTAAAAATCTGCCAAACCAAATATGCGGACGAGCTGATCCGCTGTGGCAACCCCTGATGGGAGCAGGCAAAAGTCACTTTTATATGTTCTATTGTGTCAAGCCCCTTCCTCACCCATGACAGGACAGTGTTGAGTTTAGTTTAGGGTGGAGAGTAATAGAAGGGGCCCTTTTGGTGGGTAAAGTGCTGCATCCCCTGTGCTGATCAAAGGGGCTGACGCAGACTTGAGAACAGCAAAAACACAACGCTTCCTTCCTCTTTTCTTTCCTTTGCTGTCTTATTGACACTGATAAAAATGCAGGTGCCTGCAGAAGACTATATGCCATGATTCCTATGATGTCAGGTCCATATCCTGTCTTTTGCTCAATTTCAGTCAGTTATGAGGCTCATTTTGTTAGCAGCTGTTATCAGCTAAATTTAGTTAGATAATCTATTTGTGGGGCCAGAAAGGCTGCTAGCAGCTTTGTGGATAATATAACCATGAGTGTTGCGCATTCTCCAGTGATCACATTATTAGGGGACACAAAAAAGTACTTGTTTTTCATTGTGGGCTCATGTTTTCTGCTATGGGAGTTGTGCTGTTTCTGTTTCCTCTAGCCAGCAGCTGGTTTCTGAGAACATAAATCAAAGTTTATGACTGAATGCAGAATATTTGTACAGCTCTTGTGAGTTGAAGCTCAAAGGATCTTATTTATTTTGACCACTACTACTTGATGATACCAGTTTAGTCAGCACGTACCGTAGTAACTCCAGAATCCAGATGTCTCACGTAAAAATATATTATTAGTATCCTAGTGTAGCATTACTACCGAACCATTTGGCAAGGCACTTAACCCCAAATTGATGCAGTAAAAATCACCCAGCTGTGAACATAGGTAAATCATTGTAACTGGCTCTGTACAGTATTCATAACATTTTAATTTGCCTTGGGGAAACACATCACCTAAATGAATGAAAGTGAATGTGTTGGTCTGTAAACCGAGCATGAGAAATATTATGTTTTACGTTTCAAATATCAATATTCGTGTTATTAAAATTGGAAAAGTTGTTCTTTCAAGGATGCACTCATCATTTGTCTTGACAGCTAGACAGCTCGGAATTTCAAATGGCATTTTCTGTGCAAAACATGTTTTCTGGAAACAGCTTTTTAGGCTTCACTTTTTCACTAACTCTTCTTTGAACTTCTCTCATTTTCTCATATGAAATCTGTATTTGGAAGCACGTTAAACTGTTCCATCTTTAATAAAACCATCTACATGGAAGTCAAATGCTACAATATTGCACAACATCCAGATAAGCTGGGCTGTCCAGTTGTAAGGAAAAGGTTTGTGAACCTTTCGGAATTATGTGCATTTCCGTTTGAGTGGCTCCTAAAATGTCATCCCATCTTCAACTACGCCATGATAATAGTTTTCTTTAACAAACAGTACACCCATCAGTTTACATTTTCAAATCTTTAAACGGGTTATTGTGCTGGAAAACAATATGAATCCTTACATGTTTTAACCAGCGGAATGTCTTTATTGGCAATAACCATAAACGCTTTCTGTAGCTGTTGATCATACCTGTGCAGCAGCTAGGAGGTATTTTGGTCCTACCTGACATCATTAGAGTTCATATGATAGGTAAATGCTCATGATCCAGTAGATTTGTCGAAATGATAAGGTCAAGAGACAATTCAAGCCAAAGCTGTGTAATTTAAAAAGTAATTTTTACCTTTGCAGAATTAAATACACCTGTGTCAAGTTTTATGTATTTTGCATCCTTTGAAACTGACCTGATTTATTGATCATTCTGACCAGCACATTCTCCAGTGCCAGCAGTCATTTTTTCCCCCTCCCAGCTGTCTCGATAGCACAGATTTTCATCACCAATAAAAAGATTATGTCTGCTTTCCCCTAGAGAACCAGAACGAATGAATAGTTCCTCAACATTAACTGCAGTGCCTGTGCACCTGCGGACCGTGGTAAAGCAGGGCATGTTCAGGGACTAGACCCCCCCCCATGGAGGCTGGTGACAGGATGCTGCCAACATGTGGACACTGTGTTTGCGATCAAACGCGGGCTGTTTTCTGCACCGCGTGTCCCGTGCCATTAGCGCTTTCCCTGCTCTTTCAGCCCTAGTAGTTCACACCTCTCACAAATGGAGCATCTAATCTGGAGCGGAGTGCAGACCTGGTTGCAAGATGCTTACAGATGTACACTTTTTTCTTCCTGCCAATGGCTTCCTTTCACATTTCTTACTTGTTTAAAACCATCTTCAACAGCATGTCAAATAAACTGACGCTTGATAGCTGTGATAAGGGAAAAAAGAAAACGGTGGTCTGTTAATCTGGATGCAGCTGCCTTAAAATACTTGGGAGGAAAAAGAACGGAGAAATATTAAAAACAAACGTTTGATTTTTTTTTCTTTCCTTTTTTCCCCCTCTTCTTCCAGGTGGGAAGAAAGCGATGCATGCCTGCCCTCAAACTGTTCATTAAATAAATGCTCTGTTGCCCGGACACGATCATATCCTGCACAGGACAAGGCAACTGGCGTCTGCATTTTGAAGCAGTAAAAGTTTGTTGAGTGGCAGAGCGTTTTTTAAGATCTTTTCGCGTCTTGGTGATGTGTGTATTGGTTGTGTAACCCCTGAAGACATAATTTGGCTTTGTGAATATGAAATAACGCTGTTTTGATGGCTTTTATAACCCTCATTAAAATGATATGACAGCAGCTGTCTCAAAATGAGCCATTGTACAGAGGCCGCCTATTGTTTTTGGAATGATGAAGCACATAATTAGGAGGTCATATTTCTTTTTATTTTAGTATATTTTCACCATCCGTATCAACTAATCGATGCACCTTTTTTTTACTACAGGTACCAACAAATTTGTTCTCTTTACTTTGCATGACTCTGCTATCTGTTGTGTTGTCTTTGTCCTTCTGGAATGACCGTGTTAATTTGCTTCCAGTTACTTACTTTTAGCTTTATTTTGTTATCAAATGCACAAGAAGCCGTGTAAGACAATATTACCTCCTTTACTAGGACAGAAGACGAGACACTTAAAGCAAAGCAGAACGTTATTTGTCTCCTGCCATTCGCCCTGCGTTTTCCCGAGTCGGGTACCTTTTTTAGTCTATTTTGAGTGTGTTTGAGGGTAATAAGCTGTTATCACAGCGAGTAGCGATGCATATGTTCTCTTCTCGGGCTGCACGGAGAGAAATGGCCCCCAAAACGGCCAGGGTCCATCACTACTCTCAGGCTTCTGTGTCCGACTATGAGGAACAAAGGACCCAAACTGCCCTTTTTCCACTAATGTGCAGTATTTACATTTACAAATGATGTGTGAGATGTGTGTATGTCCAGCAGAAGCGAGGAGTGCCACTCAGTGTTGGGAAGGCTACGTGCGCTAAGCCAATAATGATGACTGTAATGATGTGGAGCCCCGTGGTGCCTTTCTTCCCATTCTTTACCCAGTCAGACAGTTCCATGGGGCACCAGTATGTTCACTGTTAAAGAAATTGGTCGCGATGCCAGCGTGTTCCACAATCCACGCTTTGCCAGAACAACCTCTGGTAGCGTAGACACGTCTGTCACTTTAAAAACGGACATCTGCCTTAAAAAGGCAAAATCCAAGTCTGGGAAACAAGGGGCTGTCATAGTGTTGACACTTGGAGGGTTCCAGCTGCGAGACACACAGGAGCAGCCACAGTCATCTGGAACAATTACACCTGTCATTAATATTAATGGTTCATTTGCATTGAGCTGGAGTAATATTAATAAGCAGACTGCTCTCCTGCCTGAGGAAAGCAGCAAGACAAAGGAGAGGGACAGACGGACCATTTTCCATTGGATTTTTGCATTATTTATTTGCTTGGCAGATGTTTATGTAGAGAGCGACTTGAAACTTCTTCTCGAGTCATTTGGGTTAATCACATTTATGGAGGGCAAGGCAGCGATTTCAGTCTCAGAAACTGAACCTATAGTCTTTTTAATCAGAAGACCGGGCCATTAAATTGCCACGCGGATTTCTGCCCCAAGTCTTCTGACCCAGAAGCTGTGCCACCATGCAGTCCAAATAACCAGTGCTTCTGTGATATACTTTCAGCTTTTTTGTGTTTGTCTGCTATTTATCACAAAGCATTACATGTCCAACCAGCTTAACTGGAGCTGAACAACATGTCAAGTATGGCACGGACTGTTCTCCAGCATTATGGTAACATCACTCAGAAAGGCAGGGAAAACATCATGCAGATGGACCTATGGGGAGTGGTTTAGAAGTGGACTAAATTTCTTTTTTAAATCCCAAATTCATGAAAGGATAGTGGAGAGTGTTGGTAGGTGGGTTTGTATGGTCGCCGGTTATCGCAGAACCAGGTTTGAATTGTACATTAATTGCAGGCCACTTGTTCACCATACTTTACAATTTCATATTAGTTTTCTAATTTTGAATAAAAATTATGTTTACATTTCTGAAACATCAGGCTTATGTACAGGGTCTTCATGCTTGAACTGCTCATTTGGGAGTAAGTTTGAATCTGTCTCAGGGTTTCCAGAGTTTGTACGTTTGTATGTTCTTCCTGGGTTTACAGTCTAAAAGCGTAAGTGGAAGAAAGCAAGGGGAATCACTTAAGAGCCCTTGCTTACCTTGGAAAGCATGAGGGTGACCACCATTGTGACCAAATTTGACGCAGTAGCACTTACCCCTGCGCTCGCCGTCTCCTATAAAGTGCATAGAACAGTACAACCCACTTAGAGTTTAACTTTATTTTCAACAGGCCACTCTGACCACAATGTTTTTTCCATATAAAGTATTGACTGAACTCAGGATGAAAATGAAAGTTTGACTTTTGTGAAGAAAGGACCAAAACTCATGTTTCCCAACATCAATTATCTCCCAATTTGTCCTATTATAATATGTGCTGTTTGGAAAACTGAACCTGCCACTTCACATCAGCTTCGAGCTGCACTGACAGAAGCTGTTCCGCCACCCATTTAAACCTGAAATGCCACTAGAACCCAAACGACCCTCATTACACCCTTTTTGGAACCACATTTGGAGAAAACATGTCAGAGTTATTTTGGCATTCGACTCCATCGGCAGTTCCATTTCACTTGGGGTCTCTGTAGAGGCAAGATTGATTGGTTCATTTAGGTTGGAAAAGTGAATTCCCTAAACTTGCTTCCTTGGACTCAAATGACAAATGAACTATCGATCAGCTGTTTACCAACCGGACGGCTGGAGTGTTGAGCGTTCATGATGGGCCTTGTTATGAATGGTTTCTAGCGCCACATTGCATGGCAGGTAGGTTACATCCAAGTGGGATGCTGAGATATTGGCTTATGAACCATACCTTGTCGCCGCAGTCTATGTGCTGGGTAACACAAACTGAGTCAGTTCACACAGTAGGAGGTGCTGTAAGCTTCTTAACGCCACAGTTAATATTTGCTGTCTTTTCTTGTTACACATGGATCATACCTAATCTCCTTTCCCCTACTGATATTTACCTTGAATTGAAATGTCTATAGAAATGTCCTAAAAGTCTGTCCATGCTGACTGCCCCACGTCATCTTCGGTAGACCCACAATGCAGCCAGTTGTCAAGTGATCAAAACAAGCCCTTCTCCGAGTGTAACAAGTCTGTTCCGTATTCGCAGTCCCCCGAGTTTTGTTTCTGTAACCTTTGGTATTGATTTGTACTGATTCTTGTAAATGTCAAATGTCACACCTCGGCAGATAGGGTCTCCCCACAGTCCCCGACGTGTTAAGTAGGCAGCTCTGAGGACGCAGTAATGTAAATGGTCATTGTCACATGATAAAGTGTCATGCTCACATTTAGCCATCGCAATAAACGTGCCACGGTGAACTGCCTTTCCTGACATTTGTGTCACATTTTAATCGTGCCATTATTGTATTATTGTACCTTTCGGTTCCTGGTGAGGCCTGGATTGAGGAAGCTCGATGAGCAAAGTACTTTATTTTGATTTGATTTTTTTTTGGAAGAACATGCAGCACGTGGCTACCAGGCTAAAAGAGGAAATATCGCTTTCATTAAGGTGGCGAATTTAAACCAACCGCCCACCACGTGCAAGAAAATTTCCGAGTGTTGGAACGTCAAAGCATTATCGAGCCCCTTCAAAATGCACCTGAGGTTTTGCGACTTTTCTGAACACTTCACCTCCTACTGATTACTTGTATTTCTACCGTTTTATCTCTTGTAAATTATGCCTGTCGATATTTTCGTTGAGTACAGTACAGTCATTGGCTACAGCCATCAATGCACTGCTGGTATCCACTTTTGTCCTCTTAACTGCACAAATAGGTTGAAAGGTCCCTTCTTTTTCTATGACTGTTAACACTTTTAGTAAAACAGTTGGGAAATGGGAATCCCCCGGTATCCTAACTGTCAATACCCAAATTGTCGCTATAATGGTTCTTATTGCTAAATATTGGTATTCAAATGTAAAAATCTAGACAATAAAAAAAATCAACCAAGAAGTAACCTGCAGTACCAGTGTACTGTAATAAAAAAAAAAAACAAATATACTGCAATAAACTGTACATGTGCTGATGTCTTATTAGCTGTTTCCTTGCTTCCTCGTGAGTCTCGTACTTGCTGTCTGAGTGCGTTTACGCAGTTTCACCGCATTTACTGTGATTTAAGTGCATGTTCACCGTTTCCCTCCTCCATACAGCAAGCAACACCATCCTCTCTTCCTTGCTTTCATTCAGTGAGTAGAGAATAAAAGCTTTTCATCATGTTTGTTTAAATTCTGTTATGTTTTAAGCAGTTTTCATTTTTTTTAATCCTTTTATTTTTGAATGTCGGTGGTATCTGAATGTCCTGTACCGTACATGGCCATATCATGCATTATAAACATGAAATTTAATGACAGTACTAGTTTTCTAATTAGGTAGCTGGTGTCTTTTGAGGCTGAAGTCATGGGTTACTTGTTTTCAGACCAGCTGGGAGTACAGTTTTTTTCTCAGTTTAAAATAATGGGAAATGGGCATCTTCCATGCAAAATTGTGCTGTCCGACCCATTTTCAGGGATGAAATAGACTTGGATCCTGAAGGATTACTGTATATACTTGTTTTAGTATGCATTCATTAATGTATTTTAATTTTTATTGTGTGCACACATTTTTAAAAAATTCATCCCTCAGTGCACCCTTTTTGGATTCCAGTACCCCAAGCCTACTTAAATTTGACTTGGAGTTGAGCCTGTCTTTTGAGAAATTTTAGTATACATTTGTTGAAATTTCACATTCAAAAGAAGCACCACCATTGTAAAAGAATTAACACAAAAATCATTTATCATTTTCACGATGTCACATGATTGAAAACATAACCAGTGCACCATAAAATGTGTATTTTTATATCACTCTATTTTTATTTTCCACACTAAAAATGTTGAACAGGTTTACCTTCTTTATTTAATAAGTTGGATCTACATTCATTATAATTTGTTTATTGATTGTACATGTTTATGTAGTTTGTATGTGGAGTAAATGTGCAGTGGCACATATTTTTGGTTAGTTATTCAACAACGTTTAATTGAAATGTGTTTAAAAGTGAGATCTCTAAAGCGGACATTAAAGAACATGATCCAAAACTGGCATAGAAACACAACTTACGGTGCTATTGACAGCAGCTTATCCAGTACAAGCAGTACTGTCGGGTTTGCAGTCCATCTTGGAAGCATGGGAAACCAGTTCAACACAGAGCAGTGTCTCTCTCTCTCTCTCTCTCTCTCTCTCTCTCTCACACACACACACACACACACACACACACACACACACACACACACAAAATCAAAGTACAATTTAAAGTCACCAGATCATCTGAAACACACTGTTGGACTGTGGGAGTGTGTGCTGGATTGTGCTGCATTTGAATATATGTGTGAAGGCTACCCCCTGTGTGGCTGTGCTGCCAACCAGCAATACAGACACAGAAAATAATTTAGTTGAAATGATGCATGGTGTCACGTTGTAGGTATAAAGAGACAGGAATAATGAAATGAGAATGGTGTAGAAACTGAATATGCTTTACAGTAGCTGCTGCGGCTGGGAAACCAAAAAGTTTTCAGCCTTAACTTTGAGACATTTTACTGTTGAACCGTGATAGACAACGTGAGTTGGGGGCCTGTCGTGTACATAAAGGATTGCACACAACTCCTTACTGGGCTGGGCCTCTGAACATCTAAGACAACATCAGCGCTGGCATGTGTGAAGCTTAGCAAAGTATTAATGTAACTATATAAATAATCCTCTCAGCTGTGAGAGCCTCTCATTTATTGTCTCGATAAAGGCTGTCAGCTGCTGCCGGCACCGGTCATCCGTCAGAGGCGGCCAGCCTTAACTGGGTCAAGAGCACGGGGCTCGTGAGACCAGTGCTGCTGCTGTGCTGGGACACAGCTGGGACCAGGACATCACTCACTCCTAATTGAGACCTTAAGAAATCAGAAGCGGAATGGACCGCGTTTAGCAGTTCACCAGCATTGATCCCAGTGCTGTGTGGACCACGCAATACAACGGCAACGCTGCAGAGCGTTGAGGATCAAACAGACAGCAAACGTAGTAAACATAATAACAGGCTGACTTATGTAATAAGGACATACAGTTTGGGTCCTAAGGAGAAAGGCAGATGAGGACTGTTGAAGCTGAGAAAATACACCAGCTTGAGATGGGTTTTGTTAATGGACAGAACCACAACATGAGTCTTAGCTGTCATTTTATGATCGCGCCCGTCAGCTGGTTGTCTGCTTACTTGGTTGTACTCTGCTTCTATGTAAGCACCTTCAGAGTTTGGGATCATATTTTGAAGAGCACTGAGGCGGTGGCTCAATTTAGCCTCAAACGTGTTGCTTTAGTGTGAACTTTCTCACATGGAGTCCATCAGTGGTTTGAACAGGAGACAGTGAGCGCTAAGAAATATACCAGGCATTCCAAAGTGAATATCATTTCACCAGAGGCAAACCAGGACATGGTCTGTGGGCAGAAGACAGTTCTGTGTTGCCATCACTCCATCCATCCCCGAGATACTGCGTCCATCCCAAGTTAGAGGAGTTCGACTTCACGAAGAGTTTATGAAACCCCCGCTTTCATTTGGGAGCCATTTCTTTGCATTTATGAGAAGTTAACTTGGGTTTCCACCCCTTTTATTAAAGGTAATAAAGTTTGATGATATAGTTTATTCCTGTGTACAACTTGCATTCATGTTGCTGTCAGTAGTATCCACCTGTTTGACCACAGGAGCCAGCAGCTATTGTGTGTGAGCAAATGAAAATGTAAAAAATGAATAAAAAATTATACATGACATATGCACGGTGCTGCGCACAGTAGTGATGTAAAGTCTGCCAATATAAATTAAGTTTTTTTCTTTTACCCCTTGACTATGACAGGTGCAGGCATCACTCTGTGGTTTTCACCAGTCCAGCACTATTAATGTAATAAATGCAGCACTTTAATGGTAAAAGTTTCGTGATTATGTAATGTGTTATTACTTTTTATGTTTCCACCTCTTTTTGTCTCAGGGATTGCTGGGCTAGTGTTAACCAGGGTTAAATACTGAAGTAATTGTGAAGTATTTGGTGATGTTTTAGCATAAATGGTTGTCACTTTAAGCACTCAGGAGTGCATAAATACTTTTACCATTTAAACTAATGGTAATTATATCTTCAAGCTGTGAGAGTTTGTGTTTCTCAACAATATGTGGGGGATAGACTATGTATGATTTTGCAGTATAAATTTTTGCCTGGGAGGAATTTGACAGGAATTCATAGCAGGCGATGAAAACTTTCACGTTTCCTGCCAGTCAAATCATTTCGATTAATTTTAAATGTACACTTCCGGCAAAATTTTTGAGTACTATGAGGCATTCGGTAACCATGTCTGAGCGGGAAATGAGCCGAGCCGTGTTTTCCCAGCTCTTCTGTGTCAATTCTGAGAGAAATTGGACGCTTGTTGATTTATTTGTTTATAATGTTGTATAAACAGTTGCTGGCATTTTTGGCATCTTAAATCCAGCAAAGGGCTCAAATTATCATGCCATACTTGAGTCTTTGAAATTTAAAATTAAAAAGCGTAGATTCCTATACTTCATTGATGGAGGGTTTTTTTTTCTTTCTACTTGTGCATTGAATGCTAAGAGCGGAGTATTGAAGAAGAGTATTGCTTGCATAAGAAGCAGACTCTGTGTCAGGGACGCAGCTAATTTGTAGATGGCTACACCAAGGATGAAGGATCCTAGAGGAGATGGAAGTGCACGGACCCAACTGCAGTGCATGAGTGGCATCCCCATGCTCTTGTGTTTTGAACCTTAGCACTGCTGGTTTTCATCATGTGTTTGTGTGTTTGCAAGCAAATGTGTTTGAGGATGTTTGGTTTATTTTAGACGACAGAGTGAGCGCTGGGGTGCATCATCACAGAGGCCAAGGTAATATTAATAGCCAGCCCTGCTTCAGAAGCATTCATTTGAAGCGAATACTGTCCAGGTCTGCCAAACGTGGTAATCTGAGTGATGATTCCAGTAGTGGACCCAGTCACACCCTGGATCTGATATTTATAAGGCATTGCCAAAAGCCTGTTCTTTTTGAAGCAACGGAACAGGAAAAGCCTGAAATAAAAACTGTAGTTTGCTCTTAATCTTGGTATCTACATGGACCCAATATGTGGTCAATGTTTTAAGTTGTGTTTTCTTGCCAATATTAATGCTTCTTATTTTGACCACATCCTCGGATTGATTCTTAATTATTAGCAGTGAAAGGGCACGCGGATGTGTTTATATGCTTGTGGTGGCATTTGGTTTGAAAAAACATTAAAGAAATTGGGAAATTTTATATCCGCAGGCCTCTGGAAGTGCAATGATGTCCATGCTGTACATACTAAACCTGAGGTCCCGAGTAGTTCTAAAAGTCGCCCAGAATACGTATAAGGCCATTTGTAAATGTATATTAAATATACTGCTTGTGTTGTTTGCTGGGCTTCTGCCTTTGTTTTTGGAAGAAGACACACACACACACACGGACACGCAGAGTGGACTACATACCCCATTGAGCGGAACACATTACCCAAGACTTCCAGCTGCCGATGCAGTGGTGTGCACTGCATCGCTGTGGCCCAGTGTGGCTGCAGCATGGTCACTCCCCTCTTATCTCTGCCGAACGGACAACATGTGGACACCTTCCTGGAGGTACATTATATTCAAATAGTTTCCATTCCCACTCCATAATGGTCCTAAAATTTTGTTTTCACATTTTGAAGTGGCCCAGCAGGACATTGGTAGGTAATGAAGATGACAGCACTGCAAGGGAACTGATTAAAGTCCTGTCTAAGGGGTTGGATGCCCTACAAATGCCCTGCTTATCGGTGGTGTATAGCAGTTCCAGGGTTCCCATCAGATGTCTGAATTAATCCCATTTTGGGATCTAAAGTGGATCCGTAGGTCTTGTTTTATAGTAAATTGGATTAATAATTGGAGCTAACGCGCTATCACAATGAAATTGCCCGTCTCTGAACACTCCGGGAGGATACATTACCTTATTAGGTCGGCCGTATAACATTTAATTTTCTTTATCATCCTCGGCCTCCGTATCAAATCGTAATTAAGCCGAGGACATCGGAGAGCCATTTGCACTGTGAAAATGACTTGGCCTCTTCTTGTGTATTCGTCTTACCGGATCTTAGGTCCTTGGAAGGTGATCAAAATGGGCATTTGCCACATTTTAGCGGTGGGCCTCGGACGGTGTTGTAGGCGAGGCCGAAATGTCTGCATGTAAAGCTCATGGACACTGTGAAGGCGAAGGCTGACATTCGCTGTACTGCTATCTGTTTACATATATTTTGGGTAACAAATGCACTGCGATGAAATTGTCCTGTAGGTAGAGAAACAAAATCATGCGTAAGCTGGAGCTGTCCATTCCTGGACAAATTCGGTTCCGAAGGACTTTATGTCTTGAACTCAGCCACTCTCTTTCAACAGCTGAAGACAACGTAGCCGTATTAGCCCAACGGCAATATTACGCAACAATTACAACAATTGGCAAGCTACACTTGGCCAGTAGGTTTCATAGTTGTCAGAGCAATTCCTGGCAGTCTGAAGGTTACTGGTTTGAATCCTACCCATGTTGGAGTGCCTTTGATGAATATACTTACCCTGAGTTGATCCAGTAAAATTACCCTCCAGTATGAATATCTGAATCACTGTAAATTTCAATATCCAGCACTGTAGGTGTCCTTGGAGAAAGGAGTGGTATAAATAAAGGTTCATAACAATGTGCAGGAAAAGGGCTGTAGAGATTTAGTGAAGGTTGTTTTGATACTTCTAGATAAATGATGGATGACTGCCTGAAAGGTAGTAAAGTAAATTGATATTAAAGTATGTGTATTACTTTAAGGAGTCTAATATAGCTTGGAAAATTTGTCCAAAATGCGTAATTGCGGAGACTGAAACCTCATGCTGGCATTTATAGCTAATAGTGAGAAAGGCACAGCACACTGATATCTCCTGACATGTGGCTAAATATATGGAGATATATTCATATAATATCTAACTTGGCAAGAAATAAATGATGGCTTATTTGAATAATTACATAATATAATTTTTTTGACAGAATTTACTAAACTGCTAGAAAAGTCAAACTTACGACGGTGAGGTATATACTGGCACGGGCAAAAGTGTTTTTCTTGTTTGACTCTTTAATTAATGAAATTTAATTTTTTTCCGGTACACCTGCTGACCAAAACCATAAGGAAGGATGCAGCTCAAGGACACAGTATTAATAATCATTTGGAGCCGCCACATTTCCGCGGGGAAAAAGAATGCCGAGCACACGCTGGCATTGATGTAAGGGAGTAAGAAAGATGGGTTCCAACATTTCTCGACACTTTGCTGCTGGAGAAAATGTCACTTGGCAGATGTGTGCTTTGACTGAGGATGTGTTTGGAAGGCAGCTGTATTCTGCTTTGAGACGTATCTGCGTGTCAGGCCCTGTGTGACAATTTTTGTTACGGCGGTTGTAAAATAACCCATTTCTTTCACTTTCCTTCTCATTCCCTTTCATTTTTGGTAATGCCTAACTTTTTGGAGTATGACAACTGAATATATTTTTAATTGATTAATGGACTTACTTTCTTGTTTGTGTGAGGTTGCTGTTAAGGTTTCTTTTCACCCCATTTGTCTCATTCTGTACGCATGATGATTGTGGGGACTGGAATGGCAAATGCGGTACTCCAGGAAAACGGGAGAGTCCAGGCCACCGAGGGCACAAGGAGACGGCAATGTGTTGGCCACAAGCAGACAATCTGCTTACAGTTAGACACAGCTGTTTTGGAATTCCCTCTCCTTTATGTTCTTTATATTCTCCCACAGAACTTAAAACAATGTGTTGGATTTAATTGTAATCCTTTGGCAGTGATTCAGATTCCTTTTGAATGCTTTATTTGTATGTAAATATGGGGAACGTAAGAAAATGTAATAACAGGAGCAGGTTATTGAGCCCCATTTATTTCAACACTGTTTGGTTCAGCGATTTGCATACGATGTGGTGTATGTGAGTGTAAAAATGTTGCGCACGCCTTTGGAAGGTACCGATGTGTCAATGTCTGTCAAAAACCCGGCAAAGGAGAGCTGTCACACCTGAGGTGGTTGAGTCCTTTTCGCTTTCCACGCAGTGTAATAGTTAGGGCCAGCGCCGTGTGGTTTCCGAGCAGGTTGCGCGATCGTCCCAAAGTTTTTATGCTGTACGTGTGTGCCTCCCTTTTCTCTCCAGCATGTACGATATTTACCCCAATTATTATTCTCTCTGATAAACGAAAGTCCACCCCCACCATGGTGCGAGAGAACTCAAGTGGATGAGCGGCCTAGTTTTTATTAATAGACACGCAACATAAGATATAAAACACAATCCACCTTGTGTGGGCAAACCTTTGTGCTGTTTCCTGGTTGGTGCCATGAAGGTAGTCCATGCCCTAGCTGTTCTTCAACTGCAGGAATTTAGGGCTCAGGTGCGTAGAGCAAGTGAGTGTGGGGGGTCAGGTTCAGGGGCGGCAAGAGCACAGAGTTTCCCTGTGGCCTCACCGCGAACCGCACATGGCGCAACAGGATCTGTTCTCATTTCACACATTACTTTTGTGCAGGACAACTTAACAGTGTTACAACACCTATGCAAATCTCCTTACTATTATTGGTAGTAGGGTAATTCTTTACACAAGATGGAATTTGAACTTGGGCCCTGCAAATGTACAACTCTTAAGTGCTTTGTTACTTGCTTCTCTTTGTTAGAAAGTTTCATCCAACATTCAGATTCCATCTAATAATCTAAAAAGAGATTTGACATAGTACCGGATACTGTGAGAGTCACAGTAAATAGTACCTCTCTTGAAAACAAGATGAAAACAATTGGTTGCTGAAGGTGACGTTTCTAACATCTTAAAGGACCTGAATATGTAGGTGTCTGCTTGCTCCAGATAGATTGCTACTATCACGCCATCAGAATGATGTGAATCAGAGCTGAGAGTCTCCATGTGACGTTTTCTGTTTGTCTTTATCTCTTCACAGCTCGCATTGTCAGGACCAAGCAGTGGTGTGAAATGATGCCCTGCTTGGACAATGAAGGCTGCAATCTGTTAGTAAACAAGTCGGGCTGGACCTGTACTCAACCTGGCGGCAGAGTTAAGACCACTACAGTAAGTGCAGCGACCTCTTTACAACTCTGCTGCCCTGTGTGTGTGTGTGTGTGTGTGTGTGTGTGTGTGTGTGTGTCCTGTTGTTCTCGGTGCACTGACCTGACCGTGACAAGCGTGTTTGAAAGCATCCAAAATAAATTATCCGTCTTTGCACGGACACATTTGATACACTCTTCTGTTTAAGGCCCCAGAATGGCATAACATCCTCAAGCCTCGCAGTTCCTGCCAATTTAAAGCTTTCCGTTCCGCTCGATTCATTTCTGCTCCATCTTTGAATGTCATGAAATAAATTAAATAATCATTAATCCATGGGCCATATTTTAGTCATCAACTAAATAACCAGTGTACTCCTCTAAAGTGTCCTTTGCATGTTTAATTTGCCTTACATTTCCTGAGCATGAAAATGAAATGTTTGATCAGCCTGTCCTTGTTAGGTTACATTATGAATTAAATTATTTTTAACTTCAAGGAACTCAACCCTTCCCAGCCCCTTGGAGTGACTGCAGCGATTGCTAGGCATTTACAGTTAGAATTCTCTTTTGTTGAATCACTGAGATATGTCATATGGCTGAAATTGAAATCTATTAATCTATTATAAATGACACGGTAGATGTGGCGTATGCAAGGTAAAGAAAGTGAGGGATGAAGTGGGTTTTTATTACTGTGTCCTGCTGTTGCTCAGAACCTGACAAGAACGCGTGCTGGCTCTGCGTGGAGCAGTCAGCCGGCAGTCTACGCAGTCGAATAATGGAACGTGTCATCTCTCAGGACCATTGGCAACAGCTCAAAACAGGCCTTCTGCGGGGTGTGTGCCACCGCCGTCGCCGATGCTGCTGCCAGTGGGGTCTGCTTGCGGAAATGCCTGGTGTCATCGGCTCCCTTTGTAGAAAGCGCGGCTACAGTTGTCGAGACGGACGGAGTCGGCGTTTGCACTCCAGCGCTATCGATGAGTCTAGGGTGAATGTGTTTTCAACATCACCGGTGGCCACGTTGCTGGGAATGTAGGTGCCGGTTTGTTGGCAGCCCCTTCTGGGTGAGGACGGCCGCTGCCCTGCTAATGTTTGTTAATAAGGCTTTAATGAATAGGAGATGATTCAGCTTGGCCGATGCGAGGGATCACTCGTGCTCTCCTTCCGTATGTGACAGGCCCCTTGCAGCCATCTAGATCGGCAGGTCTGCAGCGCGCAGCTCAGGCGGGGTGACAGCATCACAGGCCACCTGCCTTCTGGGCGCTGGTCAGAGATGCGCTGTCCTCGAGCCATGCTGGGTTCCCCCCCTGCCCGCACTATGAAACAGAGGAAAAGCTCGCTTTGCCCCCGTCTCGCGAGTGTGGCTTCATTACCGCGACACGACGACAGAGTGACAAACGCTCGCGCTGCTGTTGCGTGTGATTTGACTTCCAAGTCTGTGCCGATCATTTCCAGAATTGCGGAGATATGTGTTAAAGTCTGATCCTCGGTACTTAGTTCTTAGCTTGTTTAATGATGAATTCGCAGCAAGAACGTCTGCTCACCAGTGCTTCAGCGTTTCGGATGCCGTCTCCTTTTCCGCGTCCTTCCACGTCAGGTTCCTTACGAAAAGCAGCAGGTGAAGCATCTCCTGTTTTGTGCCCGGGGCAGCATTATCGCCAGGTGTTTTACAAACTCCGTGGCCAGAGCATCTTCACTAACGTTCTCAGCCGGCAACATTATATTTGCTTTAAGCAGCCAGTCCCCGTAACCCTTATTTCTCTGTAATTGCTTACTGCCCTGTTTTCCCTGTGGGTCATGAACGTATTTGTGTTTAATTGTACTCGCCGCTAGTTTATTGGCAGATTAAACAGTTTACAGGGCTGTTTCTCTCCTCGTGTGCCATCGCTGGAAGCTGCCGAATATTGCGAGAGAACATAATAAAACGACAGCTGTTTGAACTGCAAAATCACCCAGGGATATCTAACCATAATCCTCCCCGCTTAACTGGACGGCGTTTTAAGCATAATATGTGCCTTTCTCCTTTAAAATACAGCCACAAAATCGCCAGCCTTTTCTCGGCCTGCATTACGGCACAATTATTTGTGTTGATTCCACACCGTATTAAACCAGACCGTAACATATCAGTTTTAATATAGAGGCAAACGGAGAGCGGCTGCGCTCTTTTTGTAATATTTGTAAAGTATCGATACGTTCAGCAGTATCTATCGGAGCAAATCTGTGTCGGGATGCTTCCTGTTTTCCGGATTTCTTGCTTATTCTTAGAAATGTTTGAACGGCGAATACCGTAAGCTCCTCAAGTCAGACATACACAGAAGAATACCACGGTTATGTGAATGTTTGTCTGTGCTTCCACTGTGTAATTCATTCGGTTTTTCTAAGGGTTTGCTTTGTATAAGAAAAATGCACTTTGAGTCCTGCAGCTTCGACACTTAAGGTTCCAGTGGATCTAATTGTTTATTCAATGAAAAATGGACTGAATAAAACAGTTTGTTTCTCTGCAGTGCTTTTTGTCACAGTGATGCATTTCAGATGGACTATTGGCTGTGGCAATTCAGTCAATGCAGTGTGTGTGTGTGTGTGTGTGTGTGTGTGTGTGTGTGTGTGTGTGCGTGCGTGCGTGCTCTGGGGTCTGCAGTTAAAGTTCCTTCCTGCAGAGCCAGTCAGGACTGTGCCAGTGGGTGGCGTGGATGCGCACAGCTGACGGGAGGCCCACCGACACCGCCTCTGATACCGCCTGCCTGTAATTGATCCCTTTGGGCCGTTCAACACTGCAGGACAGATCCGGGCGCAGGTTTAACAGAACTGCTACAGAGAGGACAGCTGCTCCAAATCGCTACATTACGCTGCCTGTTTCCAGCAGACAGACAGCGATACTGGATACTGTGCAAAATGGTCACTGCTGCAGTCTCTCATTGGACAAGCCTTCTTAGTTGAAGGGATCAGCTTAATAATAATAATAATAATAATAATAATAATAATAATACAACGTACAAGCCTCCACTTCATGTAGAGTTTTTTACAGCGCTCATGTTTTTTCACTCTGCATGTCTGTATTGACAGTCATGTTTTTTATAAAGATACACACAGGCCAGGTAGGAATGGATTACAGTAACTTTATATTCCTTCAGAATTTCGCCGTCTTCTTCATTCAAGAAAACACATTTCCTACAGCTTTTTTGGTTTTAACAGCAGTTAAGGGTCATATGAACTTATCTTCTTGTTTGCTGTGTTAATCCATAAAGATGTCCGTGTTAACTCGGGCTGTCACTGCAAATCCATGTATGAATTTGAAAAAAGTCAACTCTGTGTTTTCAGGCATTGCAGTGTGACGGAATTTCCTTTTCGTAACCAATACAGATGGGGCGGAGGCATCCAACAGCAAGAAATGTACTTCTGTCAAGGACAGATGTGAAGCACACACCAGACCGCATTGTGCTGGGAGTCTGAATGACACATTGAGGTGCAGAGTGTAATGTTCACATCCATTGTGTCATGCATGACCACCCTGCAGGCTGTGGTAAAGACACAGTGATGGGTCGGTTGTTGTGCGGTAAAGCTGTGCACACGCACTACAAGGAAGTGCCATCGATTCGACTGTCCTGTTACTGGAATTTCTCTGGCGTTGCCCTTATGTGGAAGCATAGCCAACCTTACGGTCCACGGAAACCTTGCCAAAGCAGGGGATGGACCGGCCTGATTCACCAGCCGTTTTTCCACACCTGTGGGGTTATTTGTCCGGCCTTGTTTGAAAAGAATTTTTGTTGCTTTGACTTTGTCTGTTATATGCTGAGGCCACTGACCACCACTTGTCTTGTTAACAACATCCAAGTTGTTTTCTCCGATTTAAATGTTCAGAATACAACAGTTCCAGGCTGGTATTGTATATCCGAGCTTTACTTGATGGTTATTTTTTTAAATGAGCGACATGTCCCTGACTGATGAACCACATTGCATCGGTTTTACCCAGATATGTGTACGGAAACCGAAAATACCACCTAATTTTTATGCCTGGCAAGTTTCCCTCACAGACAAATGAACACCGCCATGCTTGGTTTACAGTCACTTGTGTGTGAGACTGACTTTCTTATTTGAATGTGGTTCAGCTGAGGTGCTTGTGTTTGCAAATATTTAAATCAGCAGGGAACGTATGAGCTCAGTTTTCCTTTAAGCTTTGAGTGGACAGATGGATTTATCGTTGTCATTTCTTGGAAGTTCTTAAAATCATCCTAACAGCAGGTGTTTATGAGCCTCTTGGGCAAATCTGATGCTGATCCAGGAAAAAAAAAAGTCAGCTGTCCTTCACAAGAAAACACTGGACAAAATATTTTGTGCATTTCAGAGATGAATCTGGCCCAACTACTCTGTGATGCGGGAGTGTAAAGGCTTGTTGGCGCGTGATTTTTGTTGCGCGCTGTGTCAGGCTGGATAATGTTTAAACACGGGGCTGCATTGTTGTGCACGTCTCACCCTCAGCAGCTGTTCTGTAGCCCCTCGACACCACATCAGGGTGACCACCTCAAGGGGAACATTTTGCTTCCTGGTCCTATCTTCCTTCTTGGGCAGCTTGGCAGCCTGTGTGTCCTGCGTGAGTTTGTGCCCCTTGTGAGTGTGCGATCGGTGCCCCCTGAGAATGAGTGTGTACCAGGCTGTGGCTGCTGGGTCAGACCCTGACCCCAAAGTATGCAGAGACGATGCTCCAATTTAACAGAATTTCTCTAGGAAAATGCGATGTAATCCATTAACAGCCTCCGTGGTGACTCACTAAAGTGACAGCGGTGCAGAGCGTATACGGGCAGAGTAAATATGGATCACACCAGTGTAACAGGAATAGAGGAAATTGTGCTCTTACAAAGGTGTAATTTTTGCATTTATGGCGGAAAATTGCGTCTGCCTTTCATTTTATAACGTAGGCCAAATGGATCTAAAAAGTAGAAAGTAAATTTGCAGAAGGCTGTTTCTGCAGCTTAAAAAGTAGTAATGGCATTAACATCACTTCGTGTTACTGCTGTAAAAGGCAAATTAGATGCATGCCATTGGCTGAAATGCAAGGTGCTCTGGCAGCACTTCAGTGGCTGTAGGTATAGAAGAAACGTGCAGGAGGTTTAGTGTGTGTTGGGTCAGTGTGTGAGGGAAGTCAGGACTGGGTGGGTGTGCTTGGGCATGACCCTGCACTGTTCAGGCGGTCTTTGGTGATGGACGGATGAATAGTGACTGGGGTCACTACAGGGCACCACGAAACAGTGGTACCATAATGACAGTGACACTTACTAGACATTAGCTGTACACGAGCAACACATGGAAATTTTTATTTTCATTCACTTTTCATCATCTTGGCTCTGTAAAGGAACAATGAAATAATTAAAACCAGACTGTTTTAGTAAGTGTTATCACGACAGCAACAGGCAATAGGATAAATCTATTGTTGCGCAGAGCATAATGACTTATGGATGACACTAAAAAGCTGTAATTCATTTGCCAATTAATTCTTGCTGTGTATATTTTTAAAAACATAACCTTTGTGCAGGTTTGTGGGATGTTGCAAATGATGTTTAATATTAATAGTGTGGGGGAATTTTGTTTAATTGGAAGCTGAAAAATGGAATAGCTTAAATGTAATAAAATCACCTGTTCAAAACATGCACCCGTCACGGTGTATGGTGAACACGACATTGCTCGCATGACAGGGTGTTGTCACTTGTCCATCTGTCCACTGACCTAGACTCTCTTCTCTGGCTGCCAGGTCTCCTGACGGCGGCACCAACGCGCGCTTCTTGGCTGGGGATGCAGGATGTGTTCCACTTCTCCCAGCAGCCCGACTTCATCTGTCGTCTGTCATCGGCTCCGCTCGTCTGTTTGTCCATCCGCCTGGCTGCACTGCGACGTGGACAGCAGCGTCCCCTTGTGCCACAGTGATCTCCTGACTGGGAAAGACATTGTGCGAGAGGTAGCGCCTCCTGCTCCATTTCTTGTTGCTGGAGCTGAAGACCTGTGGCTCATGGCTCCGTGTTGTGTTTCTATAGACCAAAGAGGAAATTGCATTCGGTGCGGATGGGACACGGCGGAACCAGGTACACAGAAGAGAGTCTGAGAAACTCGTAACACTGAGCCGTTGTGAAGCAGCAGAACACACGTTTACACACGTGGATATCACTGACCAAGCGTGTGTGGGGAGCTCTTTTGCAGACTGGAATGATCTGCTCAAACTGGAGTACTGAACTGGTACCTCATGGCGAAATGGGTACCTTTAACATTTTGCTCATCTTGGACTTAACTACTTCACTACTGTACTTTGAACAAATAATATTATATATATTGACATAATATATATAATATTCTGATTTCCATTTTTCAGTAGCTGTATTTGGACAGTTTGCAATAAGCATGGTTGGTTACAACAGACCATTTATCATCCGATAAAAAGCAAACAGTACTATTGGTTTTGGGGAAATATCATTAAATGTATTTTGAAATGCCTAAAGTTATATATTTAACAGTTTTATATGTGGTATCTTTGTAGAAACCCTTATTTAACACAGTGGTCGCGATGCAGTTACAAAGACTGGCCGCTAGGGGAGTTGTGTGCTGCTCCTGTGGGGACTTGGCCTGCAGTTTGCTCTTCTATTTTTTTAACCATTCGAATATTTTCAAGTGCAGAAACATGACCAACCTTACCTATATATTAAAAGAGAGAAACCAGAGGGAACTGTATAACAAATAGCCTTTATACTTCATTAGTGTCTGGAGCCATGAGATGTTTGCTATTGTACTGTATAGTAGTGTGAATTACCAGACTTTTGGAAACATTAATTTTCTTTGTGTTTGTTGCACAGCACTGACCTCACATTAATTGTACTTGAAGGTGAAATTTAAAAATGACAGCATCATTTTCATTAGAAAATTTTTATCATTTAAGATTCAGCATATAGATCAGTATGTGCAGTTTTAAATTAATGGAACAGTAATGGAATTGCAAAAATATTATACTTATATTTGTGGAAAAACAAAACCCAAAATACACAATTTTGAGTTTATTTGGTTTTTGGTGTTTTTTCCTTTATTTATTTTTTTTTTTTTTCTTGTTTTTGCTTTTTGATTTGAGATGAGAGTAAGAAGAAATACTACTTTTCGTTATAGGAAAAAACATTTCTTTTTAGCTGCGCTTGAGCTTCTTTTGTTACTTGACATGGCGAGTTAAAGTGCAGGTAGAACAAGTGCAACGCAAACAGCGCATGCAGAAAGGTGCCAAGCTGAGTGTTTGACAGACAGGTATAGTATGTAACGCAGTGTGACCCGGTACTTTTACACACAAAAGCTACTGAAATGGATATAAACATTTTGAATTTAAATGAAAACTAAGACCTTGAAATGTGCAACAATCTTCAAAAATAGACCCTGATGAATTGTGCAAGTTCAGCATGGGTAGCATATGTAGAAGCAGTGATTTTTTTTTTTTTTTTTTTTTTTGTATGCTTACTTTATTTATTTAAATTTTTTTGGAAATGAAATTGCAGAACTAAATTAGTAGTTAAGTGAGGAGTGCAATTTTTACCATGAATGACCTCAGACTAAACAAACAGCCCCTTGTTTTCATCAGTACAGTTTGCAGAGTGTGTGGACAGTAAGGCTTTAGCTGTGATGGTGTGTGAGGATGGGAGGCCCCTGCTTATCACATGGTCACGCAAACACTGCGGGGGTCCTGATACCTACGTTGGCCATGGAGAAACTGTGCAATGTGTCGAGGAAGTTACCAAAACTTACTGCTGTAAAAGTGTTGCGAAAGATGGAGTTACTACAGTAAATATCCAACTGTGTAAATGGGGAATAGTATAATAAAAAATAAAAGTGCGGAACAGTGTATCTACATAGTACGTTGTTGTTCAACCCCGTTTCTCCTCTAACAATAATTTTCACTTGTTTCTCATATTTCTCAGCCACAGGTTCCATGGTAAGCAAAGGCATTCTAGTTTCTGTGACTAACATCCAGCCTTAACTATTGTGTCCTAGACAGGGTCACAGTTTTGAGGACCCTATCCAGGAATAACTGGGCGCCAGGCTACGAAACTACACTCAGTCACTCCCTATGGGCAACTTACAGTGACCAGTGACCAGTGAACCGCTAACATCTCTTTGGACTGTAGGAGGAAAACGAAGCACAAGACAGCATCTTCACATTCATCCCTGCTAGTGGACTTTTCCCCATTGCAGGCAGTCACCGGCAGTGTACCTTAGTGATGCTAGGCCTGCGTCTCCCAAACAGCAGTCGTTCTGGGCTTTTCGTGCACAGCCATTTCAAGGGTTTACTGAGAATGGTGCAAACATTAAACAAGTATCATTGATCGGTGATCCTGTGGACAAAAACAGCTTGTGGTGAAAGGAGGATGGCTTCAGTTATGCAAAAGATGGGCCACAACCAGCCAGATCACCTCTGTGTTCAACGTTGGCGTGCAGAACATCATCTCGGAGCACGCAGCTTATCAGACTTTGCCTCGAATAACTAAAACAGTTGTAGATGTTGAGGGCCGATGCTATCGGTGAAGAACAAGAAAGCGCATCGCCAGTGGGCACAGAAGGCTCAAAATCGAATCACTGTGGCGTGGAAAAAAGTTGTCTGATGGGATGAATCCAGGTTTCTTTTGCATCCTACTGATGGCAGGATCAGGATTTAGCATAAATATGAGTCCCTGGATCTGTCCTGTTTGGTGTCAACTATACAGGCCATTGGTGGCAGTGTGAGGACGTGGGGAATGTTTTTTGGCACACATAAGGGCTCCTGATACCTACTGAAGAATATCTGAAAGGCATAGTGTGTCTGAACTTGATTGTTGACTAGGTTCATCCCTTCATGGCTACAGGTAGTCTCACTTGGATGGGCAGCTTTGGTATGATGATTGTCACTGAATGGTTCCAGGAACACAAAGGTGAGTTTTCATTTCTTCAGTGAGCAGGTGAAAAAATTGTCTATCATGAGGAGGGAACAGCACACAAAAACACATTAAACATAACTAAAGTAGCACAAGCACTCTGCTGCAAGGGATGATGGGAACGGTTAGCCATACTACAGCTACATTATAAACTGTAGTGAAGATCACAGTGGTCTAAAGCCTATCACTAAGGCACAGAGTACTTGACTGGCTGGATACATCCAGTGCGGGAGGCTGTTCCATCACAGGTTTACTGCTCCTTCACTTAAGTGACCAGCTAACCTGGAGCACATCTTTGGACTGTGGGAGGAAGCGGATGTAGGTATGTGGAGAACATGCAAACTCTACACAGACAGATTCAAACCCACAGCCAAGCAGCCCAGCTGCTGTGAGGTGGCAGCACTATAGTTAATGAAATATAAAAACTATAATAACATAATTGATAATACGATAACAAAATGACAGACTTAACAACCAAGGGTGAAGCTGTACCATTGACTGGACTGACCAGGCATTAGACCAGCACCTCCTGCAGTGACATGGTTCAGAATCAAAACTGCTTCGGAGAACCGTGTTTGCAACCAAAACAAACTCTAAACCGCAAGGACTTCATTTAAAATGTAAATCGAATTAAGCATGCCTGCAATGATCAGAACGTGATCGATACACATTGTAACACCTGCCACGTCTTTTCTTCGGGGAGATGATACCAAACCTGTCAATATTTCACCCACATTAATCGTTTTTTTTTTTTTTTTTTGGGCCAGGAGAGCAATATTAAAGCGAGAAGAAATAAGGGTGTAAAGCATCAGCTGACAACCCAGTAAATCAACGTGCGCAGTATAGTTTCACTACCTGCAAATTTTGATTTATTGACAGCTCCATCAAACCAGCTTACTGCTTAAAATCATTGCAGACAGGTAAAATGTCTGCACACCTTGTAAATGTTTTTAAAAATGGTTTCCTGTAGGTCTTTCCACAGTGTACCTCACAAAAGCAGCATCTACTAGACAGCTGAAGGCCAGCATCTCTGGCTGCTCCCATGACTCCACGCCCTCTTCAGTATCCAGGCATATATGTTCTATATATAAAGTTTAACTAGCGGCACTCACAGAGCACAACAACAGACCTGCACCGAAGCTCTCAAACACAGTGGGTGCTGAGAGAGTCAACAGTCCCCCATAACTCCCCACAACAGCTGGCAAATATGCATCAGGGGGAGAGCCATGACAATACTAATAATGCTAACCAAAAATTACACGCAAATGTATGCTGTTTCAGTAAATCCTGCATATTAATCACCATCAGAAGAAGATGCTGGTGGTTGGAAAGGGAGCAGGAGGACAGGAGCCAGTTGCTAGTTGTGTTATATACAAATTTGTCTTATTGTGAGGCGCCTTATTGTGGGGTTTAACTGTAGATGGTTTACCCATGAGGCTAAAAGTCGCAAAAAGAGGCAAAAAGTTTCCACATAGGTGGAAAGAAACAAGAAACAAAAGGTGAATAGATTTACATACAGGAAATAAGGGCACTAATAGAAGTGTCTCTATTTCCCACCCTCAAATAAATGCATCTATTTTGGATTTTTTCTTTAGACATCTGATATTATATTACAAATTCAGTTTTACCACGAGTATCCTGATGTGTGTACAGTTTACAAGAAACAATAAATTGTTCATTTGTAATTCTGTTCCATTCTATTGTATTACCTGTCCTCAAGGAAAGTTTTACCTGGAACTCTTGAGTGCTTAAACATTTTGCTGAGAAGGGCACGTTTCCCACATGAGGGTGGAGGAGTTTTAATTTGTGAGGGAACGACATGCAAGAAAACACACGGTGAGCCACATAAATTCACATGAGCGTTAGTGCGAGAGATTCTTGTCCCTGCGCGCAAGGAAACAGGTTTGTGTGGTGAGTGCTGCTGCTGTCCCTGTGCATTCTGGGATATTGTGCCTCGGCAGACCTGGGCTGTAGACTTTACTGCGCTGTCTGTCACGCTGTGTTTAAACACTGCCAGCCCACAGAAAACAGGTCTCTGGGTGTTAGCATAGCGACTTTGGCTAGTGATCCAGTGTTCAGGCTCCTCCCACGGCTCTGCGTTTTCCCCCCAGGTGCCAGATCGCAGGAGGGAGGGGTCGGGTCAGCGTGATCCGGCCAGGGCCTCCGCCTGTTTTGACAGCCCCCCGTCTCCAGGTGGAGTTCGCTATGACTACAATGATTTGGCGGAGACAGAAATCTCCCAAACTTCATAAGCAGACTGTGTGGCCCCCACCTCCCGCTCACGCCGCCCACCCGAATCTCGATGAAGCCGAGCAGCTGCGGGTCCCGCAGGCTCATCTGACGATTAAATGAGAAAAAAATGAGCACCTTTGCCAGCTCCTTTAAAAACTCATTTACATTCTGTCAGCTCCCATTAGGGAGGAGGACAGTGGACGTGGACGTGGACGGGACTGTGCGGGAGGGCTTGCTCGGTGGTTCCATCACGCCGATTCGGAGCTGCCGGCTCATCCTCCGCTGTCAAAGTCCAAAGACCCGAAACACTGCGTGATTATCATAGCACCCGGAACGCCACTTTAGTGCAATTACGCAGTAATGTGCACCTAGGACTGTCGGTGGAGGATTAGAGCAGCTAAATGCTGAACTATGAATAAATTCAGCGCGAAGCTCGTGCACAACCAACACAACTTTTGAGGAAAAATGTTTTAAAAAGGCGTTAAAAAAAAAAAAAAAAAAAAATCTGGGCTCTGCGATAACGGTGCCGCTACCTTCGGCCTGTCGCCTCCAACGGGACCCTGCGGCTCATGGATAAAAGTTTTAACCGGCGTGTTAATGCCTCCTCATCACCTCATCTTCATTTCTTCTTCAAAACGTACCTCCGCCAGGAGGGGCGACGTCTCATTATTTTCACAACCCAGCGGCTTTGCAATCCCACTTTGCAATCGACTTCACCAGACGTCAGAATGAAACAGCTTGCATGAAAAATAGGCAAGCATAAGAACGTCAACGCTCAAAATCAGCAGCACCACCCTAACAGCATACAATGCAGCTGCACCGTTAGTTTTTATCGTAGCCTTTTTTGGTGCTGTTTTTAATAATAAATCCTACTTTCTCGTACCAGTAGAATTACTTTCGGAATTATTTCCCATCCGTTTCTTAATAGCCCTGTCGAGTCTCGAGTCCACATGACTCGGCGACGCAAACTCGGTTATAGATTATTGTTTATAGATTATTGCTGCGGTCGGCTAAAGACACGAGTGTTGGTAAATATTTTTTTCTTATTTGCACTTCATTATTGCGAATGAATAAGGAAAACCTGGCGCCAACCGCTTTCCAATTACATTGTCGTCTGCCAGTCACAGTGGATCCCCGGCGGCCGAGTCCTTTTCAAGAGGTGTAATGGGATTTGCATTTCCAATAGGGAACAACTAGAAGACCCTTAACTGCACAACAATTACTGAGTCTCATTGTCGTGTTCCTACAATGTCAGGCTAAATCGCTGCGTCTCAGATGGGTCTCGGCAACAAATTCATCACAAAGAAATGGGGAGAGCAAAAGCAACAGGGCTGCACGCACGGTGGTACCGATATTCTTTGCAGAGCGCAAATTTCTATTACCGGGCATCTGATTAAGACGTTCACATTTGCGTTAATTTAGCCCGAGCCCTATGGCGCCACCACGGCGAAAGCGCGGCTCGCGTCGAATCAACGGGTTTGCGGCCGAACAAATCAAAGCGTGTCGCTTTGACAAGTGCCGTTGTTACTGTAATGGGAAGGTCCTTCATTGTGGTAGGGCAGCAGCAAAGTCCCGAAAAATCGGGTCCCGCCGTGCGTTGATGCGCCATTAGAAACTGCCATTGAAGGACATGGCGGCAGGCGTAGGCCCGCTTGCTTGGGAATCGTTTCCAACCGCTTTAGGGGAATGTCATTTGGCCAGTAGGCGCACGGTGACGTGGAGCGACGCAAGGAGACTGCGGAAAGCAAGAGAGTCCGCCAACGAAAGAAGCGAGCAAAGCACAGTCTGGATATTTCAGTTCGCCTTGGGAGGTTGGCGTTGAGGCCCGGATGAAGTGGGTGAGGTTTATATGTAATGCTGCGTTTTCGCTGGAGAACAGAGAAGCTCGGTGGACTGGCTTATGGTCCTAGACCAGAGATTTCTGGGAACCCGGAGATCGAAGCGACAGTTTTAAGTAAAAAATTTCCTTTTATTCATTTACTAAATTTACTGAAACCTGGTGAAGTGAATGGATATTAATGTTTGGCTGAAGTACTGTAAAATTGGCAGTCAGATCTACTGTAACTTTTCTATCAAACTGACCGCCTTGGTCATTTCTTCTACATCTTTGGTCAAAAGGCCACCGCTGAGACGAAGTGTGTAAATCTCAGCTCTGGACTGTCTCTCTCGTGAAACATTCGCCCGGCACACTGGACCAGGCCTTCAGGAACAGGACGTCTCGCTTGTTTCTGGTCTTCCAGCTTCCCAGCTGATGTTCTACCACAGGTTGTCTTCCACCTAGCAGTAAAGGAAATAGCACCATGTTACTGTAAGACCTGCTCTGACCCCAAACACTCCTGAGACCCTTTTGGATAAAATCATGTGTGAAATCCATAAATGCTAACCTTTTTTTTTTTACTGTACTACTACTCGTGCTCATTACTGTTTTGCTAGTGGCTGGACAATATTTTTTGTTGCTTTAAGCCTGATTGTTACTCAGCCCTAAACCAGAAGAAACCAAAAAACAACCAAAACAACAAAAATGCCACATCATCCCATTTTCAAAATGTTTAATATATTTTATTTTATTAATACAAAACTATTTCTTATGATACCGAGGCAACATTACACTTGCACACCTTTGTAAAAAAGTTGAATTGTGTGTAATGTTTAATACTGAACAGTGATAGAAACACATAACCAAATACCTGACGGAAGTTCTCCCTTTTCAGAAAAATCTTCCTTTGAAATGAAGTTATTTTTAGAATGCTAAAAAATATTTAGATCCGTTTTTCCTGTAAAGGTTTTCTTTTTTCCACACGCACACACACGTGTGCGGCAACATACTGACTAGTGGAAACCTGACATAAGAAGATGCAGTGATACTTCAGAGTGCCAAGTGAGATGTTGGAAAGTGTTGAGTACCAAAAGGGAAACGTGAATGAGGGACTTAGCCCCACCATCATGTCTGCAGAAGAATATGGTAAAGCAGTGCCACTGCTGCCCGCTGCGTCCTTTGTCTCTGAGTCACAAAGTCCGGCCATGTAGCTCACTGAAAGCTGAGGAGCACAGTGCTCGCAGTGACGATCATCCCAACATTCAGCACCGAGCTTTAAGGTAAACGTCGCTCAGCCGTATTCAAAATCACGATCGACTGTTCTGCCACTCCTACATTAGAACCCACACTTTGAAGGCAGAACACTGGCGACCTTAAGGTCCTTTATGAGTGTCAGGGATGATAGAGGAGCGATGAGGGACTGACCTCCTTCCTCGTACCCAAGGTGCACTCCGTTTTTCTTCCATTTCCCTCATCTCACCCATGCTTTCAAATGAAATTGTAAAAAATTGTGGAAAATTATCCTGATTATAGTCCTGGACGGATAAGAGACACCATTCTTCATGATTGTTATATTTGTGGGTGCTAAAAACTTGTCTGGAGTAATTTGCGTCACATATAATTTATTTTTTGTATAAAATCTGCTCTAGGCGCAGCAAGGGATTTCTCCACATGGTTGAAAGCAGTAATTCTGGCAGTTTTTTTTTTTTTTTTTTACATCTTTGAATTTTATAAAATGTATGCAGGTACATTTAGATTCATTTGTTTATCAGAGGCTTTTGTCCGAAGCAGCTGTTTAAGAGCAGATGAGTAACACTAAAGTGTATCTGAATGCAACAACAGGCGCAGTCAACATATAGCGAGCTGAATGCAACCTTTCGGCTAACTAAGGTGATGGTATGGAAATTTGCAGCTTGCCCACCAAGGAGGTCTAAAATAATGCTGACCGTAACAAAGCTGATCTTAAGTACAGAATGCTTTCCGTGCTTTCCTGAAGAACCAATGGGATTCAGATGTTAAGGGTGAAATTGTTTCACCACCAAGGGCCCGAAAGGACATGCCGTAGCGATTCCCGACCCCTCAGAGACCGACATTTCAGTTGAGCTCAGGGTACACATGGCTCGAGTTTTGAGTTTGTATACGATTGGATGCAACCTGGTAGGATGTCGGATGACTGAGCCTGGTGGGAATCATGAAGATGTTATCTTCACACAGGAAAAATTTAGATTAGTTTTTTCCTTGCTTTCAGATTTTACAACAGCTACTAATCTGCCTCAAGTGAACATGATGTTTAATTTATGAACTTGCACTGATTTCCTTCAAATATCGAGATTTTTTTTTTCTCCTGCAGGGTGGCATAGCATGGGAGCCAAAGCCCAATAACTTGACCTAACATGAGAAGGGGTGGGCCAGTGACAGCACCCCCTACCGCGTTGTGCTCTTTCCATTTCGGGACTGCCGGAGGAGTTATGCACACGCCCTCGGGCTGCTATCGGCAGCAACCGCTTCCATGCGGTGAGGTGATTTGCTCAGAGCTGGGAATCATTTAACGTTTCGGCCCATGGGGGGGGGGGCTGTTTACTCCTGATGAAATCTAAGGAAAGCATTCTTTCTAAAGATGCTTTGGGTCCACAGAGCTGCTGCTGATCAGTGTATTACAGGGTATTACACTGGTGCACAAGTTTCATAGTCCAGTTGTGCAGTAAAATAATAACCAAAAGGCCACCATCAAGGGGGTGACAGTAGTACCTCAGAAGCACTGACAGCCTCTTATTGGGACTGAGGTTGTTGCTTCTAGACCCCCCAGGAAGTACTTTGAAGGGTGGAGAAAAGATTTTTTTTTATACTTGTGTTAGATTATGTCCAAAACATACTGCTGCATGACAGATAAAAAAAAAAAAATCCCCAAGATTTGTATAGTTCTGGTAGCTTCTAGGTATGGTGGTTTATAAGGCCTGCTGTCTCATGATGATACAGAATAGCATTAATTGGAATTTAAATATAACTTTTGATAAATTCTTCAGAAGTAATTTTTCATTTTCAAATATGGAAAAGCATACTGATATTTTAGCAATGTTTTATGTTCTTTAACCTTGCATCGCCAATATTACAGGCGTTTCTTTTAAGAATACCTCGAGCAAATGTGCAACGGTGAAATTTATTCCAATCATGCAGCCGTTTAGGCACGAAAAGAATGTCTCGGCTAATCTGAACGGTTAAGAAAAACAATTAAGAAAATCAAAAGCAATTGAAGACCTAATTGTGCCGGTTAAATTGAACGGAGAGACGACCGCTGTAGCACCGTCGCACCCCTGGGATGGCCTTGAGTGAAGTTGTGTGGCCCTGCGGAGAAGATACTGAAAGCGAAGTTCAGAGCAATGAGACGAAGGTTTGAGCTCGGCGGTTTGTGCTGTGATGCCGTTTTGCCGTTATTGGAAGGACAGCAGGCATTTTGCAAATGCAGCACTGCTACAGGCCAGTGCCATTTTAAAACCAAGGCATCCAGGGCTATGAGTGGAGCTGCAACCTGTCCTTCAGGTAGGTCATTAAGTACCTCATGCGGTCATTAATCATCTGTGGCTCATGTTCCTGGTCCTCCAGAGAGATCCCACAATGCACCACTTCCCATCACGCTGCCTGAAGGGATCCCCTTAACACTACTGTCCCCGTCCAGCAGAACTCCTGGGACCCCATCACAGTCTTCGCAGATGCCGAATGGCCCCAAATGTCACCACCGCCATGGTCTGTCCCCGCCACTGGCCTTGTTAACCGGCCTCCATCAAACTCGCCAAGGTGACCAAGCCCGTGGAAGGTGCATCTCACCGACGAGAAGCTCGCACTCAGGTTTGCCCAGGAGATGCCCTGAAGCTCACCTTAACTGTCCACTTGTCCTTCCTAGAGAGCCTGTATATTGCACTGGTTTATTACAAATATGTGAATAGATTGTAAGAATTGTGGACTGAATTAGCGTATTGTTGGTGTGTATCAGCTGAAGGATCTAACAGATAGATCTCCATTATGACAAAGCGTCAGTTGAACTCAGACATCCACCTGCCGTGTTCTGTAGGGGACAAGATAAAGAGACTCCGAGGAGCCAAATATCTGACAGTCTGTCCTCCTGGGCTGGGCGTTTACACCCCCCCATTTTGTTACAAGAGCACCGAAAGAGTTCTAAAGGTAGGACAGTCCATATTCCTGAGGTCCCTTGGCGCAGACCACATGCACAGCGGAAACTGGCTGCAGCGATCATCATCGTACCCGCGTTGCACGTCGAAGCAGGACTCCCTGGGGGGCTGGAAACATGCACAGCGGGCATGAGCAAAAGCAATTCGCATGTCTCCTGTGATCATCAGGCACCCCTATCATGGTTGCCACGGGAATCAGTCGTCACCTGAAGTGTGACCTGACAGCATGGGGTCCTAGCGGAAAGGAGTTTGCAGGCCAAGGCAGAAGAGGATGTCTAGGATGAAAATGCAGAGTAAAAGAATAAATAGATTCACATTTACAGAAATAGATTGTTGGGCCAGCTGGTCAGTTGCCCCCATGTATAAACCTCATCTGGTAAAAAAAAAACACACACTTTTTGGTGGGTTTGAAACCAACTGTACGCCTCGCTCTCTGCTGTATTCATGCAAACACTGTAAAATATGTCACGCATTTCCGGACACTATGGTCTCCTGAAGCTGGGACAGAATTACAGACCAAACGCACTAAGTGTGCTGGACAAACGTGTGGAAGGGAATCTACAGCCAGAACAACATGACATGGACGACAAACTTTGATCACACAAATCCCAAGTGATCCTGGACAAAAGCACAGGAACTGGAAGCCTTTACTTAGCGAAGATCCCAGGCCTCTGAGGGTCAAGGTGGCATCGGGTTGTGGAAGGACATTTGGATCAAACGGCTCCTTCATAAGTAACACTGGCCTCTGTGCAACTGTCAGTTCCATGAATTGTTCATATAATCACCCAGATCTTATCATAGAACTGCTTACATAATCAGTTCTACCAGATTATGAATTCCCTTAAGCAACTGTAAATCTTGGAAATGCTCAACGAACCGAATTTTGAACAAAACACACTTTGCTTAATAACCAGTACAACTTAAGGGGGAGTTTTTTTCCAACAAGACTTGGCATTTGCTTAAAAAAAATCAATCAATCAGTTATTCAACCCTAACTTGGAAATATAGTATTTTGAAAATATTCAGACCCCTTGAAAGTTATCAGCATTGCCTGAAATACAAATTATACTTTATGACCAATCAGTATTTTTGTTGCAAACTCATATGTTCTAGAGCCTCATTTTTAAAGCCAAACTTTGTCATTTGCAAATATTTCTGAAGAAAGTGAAAAAGTGAAACGTGTATGCTGCTTGCCAAAGTATTCACACCCACGTGTGAATATTAGCGCCACATTTTGCTACTGCAATTTTAAGTCTTTTAGGGTAAGTATGTACCAGCTTTTTACTCACTGTTTGGAAGTTATTTTCCCATTCATTTTGGCAAATCTTCAGCAGATCATTCAGGTTGGCTAGATGATACTAGTGGATCTCAGTTTTAAAACAGGGCCACAGATCTTCAGTGGAATTGAGGTCGGGACTTTGTATAACAGTCACCTTTTGTGATTGAGTCACACTGGTGTTACTTTGGATTTATACTTGGGAAAAATACATATAAACTATACTTTCCTTTTGAAAGGTGAACTTTCTCTCAAGCTCAAATTTCTCACCAGGCTCTTTTGTGGTATTTTTTGTGTTTTGCTCATCCATTCTTCCTTTAATTTTGACAAGATGCCCCATCTCTACTGGAGAAAAGCATCCCCACAGCTTGATACTGCCACTAAGTGTGGCATTTCTTGAGGCTTAGGTATCATTAAATTTGGACCATATATGTATCAACTTATCAGCATTTTCATAAACAGTTCCATAGTCTTTCCTTTCCTTAGTTGGAACTACTGACTCTCTTATTCTATCTGCTCAGAGTGCACGGGGGGTGGATAGCTGCTGACACTGGGACCCTCAGAGGTTTATTTTTATCCCTGTTTTGTTTTCATCTCCTCAACTGCCATCTGGCTTACTTTATAGTGTTACCAGCTCATATAATCCTTACAGTTGTTAAAGGTATACTGTAGCTTCCCCTGGGTGTAGGTTTACTCTACATCTGTTATACCTTTGTACTGTGTCTCTTGATCTTTTGTTCGGTGCTGTGCCTCTGTGTGAGAAGTGTGCTCTACAATAATAAGTTGAATTGAAATGAACTTATTAAAAATATGATAACATTTTGAGAAGTCAGTGGTGTCATAACACAACAGTGCCTGAAAACCCCAGCTTCAATAATAAAAGACAACTATTTTGCCTTGATTATTTGCCATGAAACAGGATTTTCTCCACTTTGACACCTAATACTTCACCCTGTTTTGCATGCACTGTACTCACTTCAGCTCTGGCTCTCAACTTGGGTATTCAGACACAAAGTGTTCTCGCTTCCTGAATGTTCTTCACCAGTTGCCAAAAAATCTGGGCAACTTAACTTTATTAAATTGTTTTTTCCCCTGATAAAACATTGCTTTTGAGAATGTGATGGGTGTGTAGGCCCCGATGAGAGACATGGCGTGCAGGAATGTGCCAGGCCTTCGCTGTCCTATGGGTGGGTACATTTCCATTTCAGTTGCTGTGAAAGTAAGCTCCTTCCCTGTAAATATCAAACATATTCCCTGAGTATGTACCTTGCCTAATGCCCCCTCTGTTTTCTGAGCTGTTTGTGCTGCAGGTCACCTCACAGTGTCTGCTGCTTCAGTGGACTGAAAAGACCGGGATGGATGGAAAACAGGAACAGAATCTATGCAGGAGACAGGCAGAAAGCTGAACAACCCGATCACATCGAATCAGACGCTGCGGATGCGGGTGGCTGTACCTGACTGAACTGGAACCATACCATACGTCTTATGCTATAATGACAAAAAACCACAACTCCTGTTAACATTGCTATGAACTGGCTATTACCCCTGTATAGAATGCCCAGGAGGGGTGGACTTCCACTGGCACGTGGACCCCCAGAGGTTTATTTTTCTCCTATTCTCTAGTAGAAAGGAGTTTTTTGTTTTCCTCTCCTGCGTGGCCAGATACCAACTGTACATGTATACTACCCTTGTCATGTGTGTTCAGCGCTCTGTGTCACTGCAGTGAGAAGAGCACTAAATAAAAATAAAATTGAATTGAATTGAATCAAACGTGCTGATGTCTGTGCTGTAGCTAAGCAGGAAACACAACACATTGTTTTTTTTATGACTAACTGAAATATAAGAACCACAATTGTGTATTTATTTTTTGGTGGTTGTCCTTCCCACATAAGCAGCTTATAACAACCTGAACTCACGGTGGGTGTCCTATTAAGCTTATTGTATTGTGGTAACATTTAACAACAATGACATCAGCAAGGCAGTGGTGTACCTAAGGTATTTGGCATCTGGAGCAGACCCTTTCTTTGGCACCCCCTTCCCTCAATGGCCAGAAGTAGCCAGTGAACAAATTAGATTAGATATTCTCATGTTCCATTTTTTGTACTGTATTGTAGTGGTATGTGTGTAAATAGCTGTGTGTACTAACCCTTGTGGGCAATTGTAGGGGGGTTGTAGACCCTTTGTGTATGTAATGCATTTGCACTTTGGAAGGAGTGTTGCTATATTTTGTGAGTGCTGGTTTTTAACGTAATGTTGTGAAGTAAAGTTTGTGTTCCCACAATCCCAAGTCCTCTGTTTGTTACACCATCGCTAGCACCGTCGGGGGTGGCTTGTTACAGCGTCAGAATTTATTTAGCAAAAAAGGAAAATAGTCAAAAGGAGGGCACTTGGACTTGAGGACTGGCCTATGGAAAGAGCTTGGATAATATTTATTTACCTGCTTAAGTCACCCAAAAATGTCATTTGTTTGATTTTATTTTGCTTCTGATTTGTAGACTTTTTTTTTTTTTAAAAAAATTACCTACAAACAGTTGTGTCCAGGCAACTTGCCTGCTTGGTCTTAGTCAGTGTTTGGACATGTACCAGTGATTCTGTTTAATTTACGAATCTTTGTGTTTCCATTTAAGTTACTATTTGCAAAGGGTAGCAGGTGAAAAAAAAACAGTCTGGTGATGTGAAAAAGAAAAAGGCAGAGCATTATTTTTGCATGAATATATAAAAAAGCCCAGTTAGACAACACGGCATTCATTCACATTAATTGTTTACAGCTGTTTACAGGACTTACGGCAAAATCGATTTACGATGACGTTGTTGGAACGGAACCCCTGTTAAATCAAAGCCCACTTTACCGTCAGCAGGTCTGTACCCGGCCTTTGTCAAGAGATGGCTATATTGTTTACTGTCATGATCGTGCTGCACTTTTGACCTCAGCTTTGGTGCTTCACAACCTACGAGGTGACGTGTGGTTGTACCTTCAAGTGAGGCATTTATCCTGAATCCCTTGAGCCCTGTGCACGCAAAGGCTTGCAGAGAGTGCAGACCCTGAACGTGTCACTGGATGAAAGGTTCTCCTGAGAAAATACGTCACCCAGCGTAAAACTGCCATCAAGCATCAAGGAAGGAGATGCCGGTTAAATTATTTCAAAACTACTTCCTTTCCTTCAAGGATTAGCACTTAATCGGTGAACCCCACAAAGAGGGTCAGGTGGAAACAAGAGTCGCCAACTGAGATCCATGCTGTCGTAGTGAGCTTTGCTGAGATGAACAGAAAGATCCCGGAGAATTAAGCGTAGACACAGCAGCTAAACGGCGATACACCTGTGGAGATTGTTCTGGAACGTGCCACCGGAACGCGGAAATCTGGAGTATCTCCTCAAAGCCCATTCAGTCGAGGATTCCATTATAGCGATGCGCTTTATTCCAGCTTTAACTGGCTAAATTAATGAGAAAGCCAGCAGGAGGAGAATGCAGCACTCGCAGGAGGGGGCCCGGATGCAAATATCTCGAAGCTGCAAACGCGGTCGAACCAGAGGCTGGATAGAGTATGTTAGCGAGTGAGTGAGCGAGCGAGGGATGCTGTCCCCGCTTTCAGATGCTCAGAACAGGGCAGCAGAGTAATACCATCGCAAGAGTAAAAAATGGAAATTCGAATTCACTGCCGTTTTGGTCCGACACCGAGGCTCGTGACAGCAGTCACATAAATTTCTCTGCATGCAGCAAAAAGAGTGCCAGCCTAACGTAACTTTCACATCTGTTTTCCTGCACCATTTGCCTGTGTTTATCTACATTACTTATGAACACGAACATCACTGGAGCTTTACACCTGCTTTTTTGCGGCAGGAGAACGAGACGCCATGTTGGTCACACACAGGGGCCCGGGGGCTTGTTGGAGCCCCTGGGACCAGCACTGGCGTCCTGGGTCCGAAGCACCACTCAGCTCCTGTCGAAAGCGATGATCCACTCATATGGGAGTCCACTCTGCACCCGGATCTCAGGCCTTCTGAGCAGTTGGACTCAACTGGCCGCGAGGGATGGAGAGGCAGGTCTTCGCCGCAGTCCGTCTGTGTACTTTTCAGCATTAAATGTGTCCAGCTTGTGGAATAAATTGACTAAACTGTTTAATAGTGCAGCAATATTGCACTGAAAGGCACGCGTTATTGCCACATTATGTCAGTATTGTTCAGGGTGACTGAATGCCGTACCGCCATGGCATGGGAATTTCAGTGCTGCCTTACAGGGAGGCGAGCGACGGTTCTTCACGTGAAATAATTACCCTGCGAGGTTATAGAAGAACCCGTAGAACCGGTGAAGCAGCGGATGGATGTCCAGGGGTCCACTGTGAAAGCAACTCAGCGCTGTCTTTCCCTGTGCGGGAGCCCGGTTTTCCCTTTAATCTTTTTTTAAGGGCTTTTTAATGTCCTTTATGACAGGGTCCCATGTAGAGAAAGACCCCTGCAAAAGTTTATGAAAATATATAACTGGCTTTTATACAACGCACTTTTTATTGGACCCTAACCTGATTGACAGCTTGTATGAGATGTTTTGGGCAAAGATGAACACTTGGTGTCTGAAACCCAAGAAATTGTACTCCTCAGTGGTGTCATTCTGCCTATTTTTGGGCTAATTATAGTGTGTTAACCTCTGCGTTGCCCCGGTAACAAAGACCACACGTGTCCAAGTGGAGTTCAGATGGTGGAAGTTTGGACTTCTCTGCCTCAGCTTAGACACAGAACGGACACGGATGACCACGGACGTGGTCACAGTCAAAACCAAAACCTTCTTATTCCTTTCAAAGTGACAACCTTAGCCGATCACAGCCGTCAGTTCAAAAAATGATAAATAACTAATGAAGCAGCAGATTCAATACTATTATCAATTATTAACCATTATTATTATTAATTCATTCAGCTGTAGGTTTTGCCCAAAGCACCTTGCAGAGTTAACCTACTTACAGCCATTAGTACGGTAGGGTAATTTTTACTGCAGCTCTCAGAGTGCGTACCCCGCTCAAAAGTCCAACAGCAGGAGACTGATGTGAACCCAGGTCCTTTGTGTGCAAGGCAGCAAAATAAAGGCAATTCGATCGCCTCACAGCAGGAAATCTCCTTAACAGGGTGATTTCATGGTAAGTGACCCATGCAGAGCAGACCCCTCTAAACTCCCATGTGAGTTAAACTACCCCACAACTCGAGAGTAAAGATATTCAATTAGCAAATCCCAATGTCGCTTGTTCCTCTCACAGGCTATGGTTTGAAAACCCATTTCTATTTGTGTTTCTTCTTCTCTCAGGAGCTCCAGTAGTTTATACAATGGTATTTGACCATTCTGACAGCTTCTTTTACTTTGACATCCTGGACATTTCAGCTTGTTGCTGCTAGCGGTGGTTTACACTGAAAATCAGATTTTTGTACCATCTTCCACTTTTGGTGCTTGAGGACACGCAGCACAGCAGTTCCATCCATGTCTTCGTCTTATGCGTCAGTTCCACACTGCAATAATGAAGGTGATCATGGTTCTACACCGTCAACGGGCAGACATCCTCTAGACCTCCTGCTGCAAATGTACTTGAGATGCTGGACTGTAATAATGGCATCCATCTTTAAGGTAAGCATGTTTTCCTCATGGTGCCGGATCAACACACCTGGATGAACACCGTGGATGATGGCGATGGATCAGATCGCTGGATCAGCAGCACAGCTGAGCGCAATGGATGAGCAAGGTGCATCCAAAATGCACTCCAGACGCCTGGAGGTCATCAGCACCTGGGAGAACGACAGTATCTGTGCCCCCCTGCTGACTGCAAACCTGTCTTACTGTCAAGGCTGTGCAACGAATGCTAACCCCCCCCCGCCCCCACATCTGTACCTAAAGCGGGGGGTCGTCATTCCAGCTCATTCACACATGGCTTATTAGTACCACACGCCTGCAAGCTGAACGGACGCACCTTGTCAAGGAAGTGCTTTTAAATGCTCCACCAAGGGGAATTTACAGGTTTTGAAAATGTCAGCATGGATGAGCGGGGTGGATGTTTTCAGCTGGGCGCCGCACCGCTACAGTTTGTCTCCCAGTGGGAGAAGCACTCAGGAATTACAGTCAACCGTTAAGTGGAAAACGCTCCTCAAAAAAGGCACAGACTTAATTTCGCTCATGTGAAAGGCTCCTTCGCACCTTTTCAGCCTGCTAACTTAAGTTCTCCAACCTGTCCAGCGGCTGCCATCTCGACACCCCCAATGGCGTCGTGATGACTGACAACCCCCCCCCCCCCCCGAAGGGCTGCACAAACAAACTGTACCCCATTTCCTTGTGGCTCCTGAGCTGAAGACACAGCTACTCTGCAGGATGTGGTAAAAGCATTATTTAACTATGGAGTAACTGAGTGGAAAAATGAAAATAAATCCGCACAAAATTTTGGAAAAGAAACAAAAACCTTTAGAAATGATCAAGATCACAGCAGCCAGCATTACTCCTGTCACCGACATGCCCCACTGTTTCACAAACACACATATGCTCTAACACTTCTTGACATCTGCTGGGGGATTTGGGGTTTTTTGTGTTGACATTTATTAGGTGTCGACGAGAGGCCCCGTATATTTTGACAATTAAAGCTCACAAAGCAGATGCACCCCCATTTCCTAGTGAGATCCTTGCTAGTTCTCCAGAGCGGCGACTTCAGGTCCGCAGCAGGCAAACAACAAATTGGAAAACTGGGGCAATTTTCCCTGAACAAAAGCGCTGGGTTTGAGCCCCATGGCTCCCCTGCCCCCAGCTGTGGTGGAGAAAATGGTGAGCATGTCCATTGCACAAAGAGACGTGGAGAGAGGCCTCTGAGCAGAGCACCGTAATCCGAATTCAGAAAAGCAGGCAGCCAGAAACATGGAGGCCAAGGCTGGAGAAAGAAGTTAGTTTTGTGGAGCACAACAGAAGAATTATATAATATTTTATTATTTGATATTTGTTAAATTTGGCCACTTGCATTCAATTTGCTATGGGGGGTAGAAGAAGTCAAAAGCTGCACTTGCAGAGTTTGTTCATGTGGCTATAGAAGCTCCTCAGCCAAAATGCTCAACCGCTCAACTGTCCTCAAAAGGGCTCCATGCAGGCAGCCTGGCCAGACGCGGGACCCCTTGCAGGACATGATGGAGCCACTGTTTATGAGTGCAGCGCATTTCAGCACGAGAAAATTCCAGTTTCATCTGATTCATGCTTGTGAATTGATTTTTTAAAATTTGTTTCGGCAACATCACCGTACTGAGTTCACCGAGCGACAGGATACTGCGACACATCAGTGCAAGCGCTGCAGTTGATGCAGGTTCGGGCCTAATAAAACCCTTGTTCCAGAACCCATTGACAGCACAGCCCCCTGGGAAAAAACACAGTTAGATGACTGACAGATAGATGATAGATGACTTTATATATAACGCATTTCAACTTAAACAGCAGCTTCTTCAATTTCAAGATCGGGGGGGGGTCCCTGGGAAGCAAACCACAGGTGTATATTAAATAATTTGCTCCAGCAACCACTACAGCTATATTATTTAATAAATTGTGCAATAATTTGTTTTGTTTTTGTGTTTCTCGTAACTATAATCTGCTTCCACTCGCTGCTTCGCCTGCCTGTCCCTCCAGCAGCCGTACTCAAGGTCTGCTTAACATCTGATGTTCAGAATTATCGGCAGTAAATGTGAATCCAGAATGGTTCATCAAAAATTCCCCAGAATTAATCGATTTCAATCGATTCATCCTAAGCAAAGCGGCGAATCGATTCGAGGTGGGAATTGCTTGGCCACAGATGATCTTTTGTGAACATTCATGGATAAGTTGGATAAAATCAGTCTGGAGTTATGCAGAAAAGAGAACAGGAGCACAGTTTAAATGTCGTCGAACGTACAGGGATTCTGGCAAAGAGGAATGTGGAAGAGTCCTGGGAGCCAGTGCCGTCCTGCGCTCGGATGCAGACTAAAGCTGAGCCGTAAAAGGTGCTGCAATGGGCTCGGGGCTCACCTTTGCTTAGTCTGGGTTTGTGGAACCTAAGGGTTACAGATGATCATCATAACATTTTTAAGCCAGAGGCATGGGCAAGCTGTCCACATGCTTATCTGAGACTCAGACTGTCCTCAACTAAAGCTGCACTGGAAACTTGTTGTATTTTGTCCACCTTGAAGAAGCACCATATTTTACTGTAGGAGTGTGGAACAGCACATTTACCTCATGAACATCTACAAATAAGTTTGTCCTCTCACTACTACAACCAGCACCAGTCTGTGTAAAACTGAAGCACAGGTGTTCCCCAATTTAGGACCGTAATGCACTCCTAGAAATCAAATCCAAAGGTGAAACCTCATAAATCTGATATGCAATAAATTTCAGTGGGAAAAATGTAGCATTCCAGAGCCTAAAAAGTCACTCTCATACTGTATTTGGTCAAGCAACACAATATTCATTAACATGAAGATAAATGCAAAAAAAAATATTAATAATAATATAATATATGTAATAATCTGCTGGATGAATTGTGATCAGGTCACTGGATGGCACATGAGAGTCACGGAGAACAACTTGAAGCAAAGGTGTGGAGACAGCGGCTGCAGACAAAAGCGGCTGGCAGTGCCACTGGTGAACTGAGTGTGGCTGCTGTCTCCTTGGAGGTCCCTCTCAGCAAGTAAAACAGGGCTCAAAGAGCCAGGTGTCACCTTCTCAAAACAACCGTCCAAAGGCTGCAGACACTCACACCGCTCTGTTGTTGTCTCTTACACACGCCCACAAACACAAACACGCAGACACACAGACACACAACTGTATTATTAATTATATTTAAATTAAAACATGTAAACCAACTAAATGTACAGAATAAAGGAACAGCTTGTATGAATCTGGGATGATATATAACAGAGCAAGTGATGTCCTTTGTTTCTTAATGACCATTATTTTTAACTTTGGCAGCTTGGTAAATGCACAGCCTGGGCCACTGAAGGGTCTTTAGGTGCCGTGCACGATGAGCTCATTAGCAACAAAGCTTGTGATGGTGCTTTTGTTCAGTTAATGGTTTTACTGGGTTCATTCAGGTAGCTGTCGCTTTGTGGGGGGATCTATAGCACAGCCTCTGCTTTATGGTTGTCTGTAGGTGTCCATTGAGGTCTGCATGGGTAGGGCTGAGGTGAGGGATAGCAGGGTTCCCACACAAAAGTTACTGTATTTACAGGCTCTAGGTTCCCAGGTAATACAGCCCAGCAGTTCATGAATCTTCTGACCAGCTGCTTATAAGTCCTTACTCATGTTCTCTACTATAGAAGTGGCTGGTTGGCAATTGTTCTGTTAAGGAGGAAGACGTCCATCGTGACGAATCGTACCCCTCGCTCCCCTGGCCCGAGCTCTCACCACCAGTAGGAGCCAGGTTCAAAGCTACTTTACTTTGGGTTTGATTTATTAAACCTGCCTTGACGGTAACAGCTGATAATGTTATTTGAAATGATGTCAGGAATGGTGCCGTAAAAAAATGGACACAGAGTTAGATATGATGGCAACGTGTTTTGTAAGAGGTGCTTCTCAAGCAGGGCTGCGGATGGCAGGCTTATCTGCAACACTGCAGGAGATAAGAAAAGCAGTTGCCTTTCCTGCCAGTGCGACGTGATGCTGAAGCTGTTGCCAATTTAACACAAAGTTTCTCCTGCAAGTGGAAGACCGAGTGGCCAAAGGCAAAAATCAGGACATACTGAATCTGATCCACTGTTGGTTGTTTAGTCAAAATCCATGTTCACCATTGAAGGATAATCCAGGAATTTATGCAAGGTCTGTTTGTAGATTTCAGCTCAGCATTCAACCACCATCCTAGAACTCCTCCATAGTAAACTTGCCCAGCTCACTATGCCTACTTCCATCTGTCAGTGGATCACCAACTTCCGGACAAACAGGAGGCAGCCTGAGAGACTGGGGAAGTTTGCGTCTAGCTGAGAGCCATTGGGAACTGAAGCCAAATTCCCTGTATGTGTGAGCATACTTGGCCAAATAAATCTTATTCTGATTCTGATTCTGAAGGTGTGGAAAAATGTATCATCAAACAAAAGGGCCAATCTTTTAAAATTAAATTTGACCTTTTTTACTACATGCACACAACCAGGAGTTTAACAGTGTTTAGACCCTTGGATGGATGGGAATCTATATGGCGATGCAACATTTTTTTGGTGCCCTTATATAAGGTGTTATAGTACGACAGGTACAGTAGCAGACCTGGCCAATGAGGAATAAGCATTCTTCAAACTGACCAAGCAAGCAGGAATAAGGCAAAGAAGTCCCACCAACTCTATGGCGGGAAAACGTAGCCAAAAAATTATCTGACCTCAGCTACAGAGATATTTATATTCTTTGGGGGGGGGGGTTAGGGTTAGACGGACCGGACCACTTCAAATAAGGAGGAGAATTTTAGCCAAATACCGAGAGAGAAAACGATCAACCTCCCCCAGAGAACGTGAAAAGAATCATTCAGCTGGAACATGAGAAAAAGAATTCCTTAATAAAAAAATTATTCTTCCACAGAGGTGTTTTTTGATTAGATGGCAGCTGTTAAAAAGTGATGTGGCTTCAGGAAATGAAAACCTTTGTTTTTTAAAAAAAATGTGTAACCGAGTGGGTGTTATTGGCACTGTGAATGAAAAAGGTGGGGGAAGCAAACCCCCATTTTGGTAGGTGTGCATTAGATGTCCTGACTGAGGGAAAACTTCACATGCAGAAGAAATTGTTGAGGTCGAGCTACGGTCACGGAGCTGCAAAGGCACCGTACTAACAAAGATCCGTGCCCGAATTCAAGTGGACTCTCACATAGTCGCTTCCAAACCGAAATGTGTGTTTTTGAGGGCTTTTTCGATGGGAATTGCAAGCAGGTTCCGAAGTAGACAAGACAAGGGTGGGGGGCATTCCTCAGGTGTGTACTGGAGACACGTTGATGGAATTAATATAGAGAAGATTAGGAGGGGCTGGTCTAACCCAGCATTCAGTTGTTTACAAGGCCGTTGATACTTTAGCAGAGACTCGGAATGGAAAAAGCTGACCTTAGTAAGAGGTAGAGGTTGACATTGGGTGTAATTTATTCAATATGCACGTCCTTGGTAATGTCATTTACTATAGTAGTACATTGCATGAGCATGAAATGGTAAATAATGGATCCAAAGCCCAAGCCTCCAATTTAATTACTACCATGAAGTGGAAAGACGAGGATAGAAACAATTACAGCCCATAGCCTTTTGCCCCATCGCCGGCAGAGAGAGCATCGCCGTCGCTCAAGGAAGCAGTGCTCGCAGAGGTTTTGCTCAGAAATCAGTCCGAGTCGTAGCTGCGACCATCATTAGCGCCCTTGTTCACCGAGGTGTGAGCAGAATACCAAGCCTGTAAAGTTAAAGCAAGATTACCCACAAAGCACTGGGGGGAATGTTCTTTTCACAATGTTAGTACACACACAAATAAACTCCCTTATGGCCCCAAGGCGATTTTTATGAGCGATGCGGGGATGTGAGGAAAACACCTTTCACCTGTTCAATGATTCCTTTGCTTATCAGACGGCCCTCACTCTTGTCGCCCTGCCTGTCTCTCCTGCCCAGCAGGTACAGTTCTGTTGCTTAAAATAATACCTCATTTACAGTCAATATTCAATCCACTGGCAGAACTTAGTCTCAGATTTTGCTATGGGGCGTTAGTGATACAGCTGCAAAGAGTCTCATTCACATCAACCTCAACAAATCCCTTCGCTGTCCTCACACTCAAAGTCATGACCTGCGAAAGATCTGTTTCACATCACACCAAAGCTAGCGAAGAGGATGTTGGCAATAGCACCGTGGGGAAATTATGTCTTCCTTGTGGGACTGTTCTTAATGTACTAAACACAGCGTCGTAAGCTCCGTGCTTCGCTTTCATTACTCCAGATGGTACTTATTTTAAACATGCACACCAGTTTGACATGCATGGTTCCCTTTGGAAAAGCCACATCTGGCTCCCTCCCCTCATCCCATTACTTGCACCCAAGTTTTATTAAATTAATCCGTCCAACTCCAGCCCACATTTATCTACTTCATACATCGCTGTTGTCACCGGAATCCGATCGCGAGCTATGTTGCCTGCAAAAATACTTCGGCGCGCAACCTTGCTGCACTGAACTGTGACTAACGGTGTTATTTTACCCAACAAACTTCAATGCCACCGCTCAGAAGTCCACTTCCAAGACATTCAGGCTAAATTGAATGGTTTCAGCGCTGTTGTTAAAGCCTTTCCTGCAATGCACTTGCTGCAGACCCCATTTACACCTTAATGGCATCCCTCCTTTCTCCTGCCCTGTTTACAAAATCGGCCCGATACCAGACATGCGTTTGTTGGGTTCCATGCGTACGTTGTCTATGCAAGCCTCAAATATTTACACATAATAATTGCTTACGCAGCACACGAGGACATCACTGTCACTCTTTACGGTGCTCCTTTTCTGGGGCCTGTAACCAAGTTGCGGGCCGCACATGGCTATACCTGACCATCCGATACCCATTTAACTTGCACTTACATTTCATTCCTTATCCTGCATTCAGAAGACAAGAATTTGGATTAAAACCAACTCCCTGTTATTAATTTCATATCATGCAGAGAACTGTGGAGGAAACAATCCCTGCAGATTGGATGAATGTGACATTGTTTGTTTTACATACAAACCCCTCAGCTTCTGTAGGTTCTCTGTGAGTTTTTTTGATGTGCATTTCCTCACTCTAAGCACTGCCCCAAAACCCTGCCCAATATAAACTGGGATGGCCCCTTTTTCGGGGAGAAACCTGCTGGTCAGACTTCTCACAGGTACCTGCTGTATTGAGACAATCGACAAAGGAATTTGTTTCCGCAACATATAGTCTGTAACCCTCACACTGATCTGGATCTGATCCCAGAACTACCAGTATGCTGGTTCCTGACCATCAACGATATTTTGTGATTTTCTTAACTTAACCTAAATTAAGGTTAAGTTTCTTAACTTTCTTAACCTTAACCTTAAATTGCCTAGCACACGTTGAGCTGCGCGGCCCATGTTCAGATGTGGTTCACGTCATGACCAGCTGTGGCCGAGAAATCCTTCAGATTGGCTTTGTTGGGCACTGCAGGGGGTCCAGGTAGCACCTTATGTGTCCGTTGAAGACTTACTGAGAGCTTGCATACAAGATGAGCAGCAGCTGATGCACACACAAAAGTGCCAGGTGACTACAGGTGAGTTGGCGTCGCACCAACAGCCTCAGAGGCCCTCACACAAATCTGTTCCACGGTGTTAAGAACCTGCAGTTTTGGGTATGTGTGTCTTTGGGTGTGTGTGTGTATGCATGGGTATAGACACATACATATGTATATTTATATAAAAGAAAATAAACAAACAAATAAATACATTATACATTTATATTTATCTTTCATATATACAGATTTTGTAAATCTTATATTCATCTTTAATTTGCCTCTATGTTATCTTTTATTATTCATTATTCTAAACTTTCTTTCCCTCCGCTCTGGACATCGTGGACCTGAGGAGCTTCCCTCCCTACACTGCTGTACACCTGGCAACAGGTGGGTTTCGACAAAAAAAGCTCCTGATTCTTTTTGGTCCTTGGTCCTTGGTCTTGGTTCTTCGGTCTTTGGATCTTGTTGTTCCTCATGGTAAGTAAACCAAATTCTTTGCCCAAAAGTTTTCTTTTTCGGGGATTTGTCCTTTCTACCAGGTGGAAAATGCCAGCCCTCCCTGCACTTTGCCATATTTACACATCTATTTCGCAGCAAATGCTCTCGGATTCACAAATGCCTCTAAACGGCGGAATTATAACCGTGCACATTTGCATAGCCTATTTGTAGACGGCCACAGGTTTGCGTTGTGTTCTGCTGGGTCTTGTGCAACTGGTTGTGAGACCCCTTGCGCCCCCTGCACCTCCGCTTCACACCGCAACAGTCCTGCCCTGCCCTGCCAGAGCAGCATCCCTCCCAGCAGCAGCTGTGGCCCAATTACACACTTCTCACATGAATGGCTCATTTTTACATTTCATTAAGGCCCCCATCTTTTCCCCATTTTCACAGAATGCACCGCAACCCCTGGGCCAAGACTTTGTATGCAACTTGTTATTGCTTCATAATGTGCCTTGTGGGTTGGGTCTGACTTTGGAAGGATGGTGACAGACTCTGTCCAGGCTCCACCTTGGGAAAGCTGATTCCTCTCTGATAACCAGGCGATATCAGAAATTTTCATTCCAGAGTCCGGATGTACGAGCCCACAAAAGCAATATGCCGTAATGGGAGGGGACTGAAGTGCCACCAAGCTAAACTAGGGACAATATTGATGAAACCAAGGAGACAGTTTGACTTGGGTGCTGCTTGTCAGTGTAGAACAGTATGCAATGGAGTGGTAAATGCTGTTGAGTCATGTTTGACTCCTAGGCGACCAATGGTGTGGTTTTAAAATCACAGAGGGACACAAGTGGCTGGCCATTGCCTTCATCCAGCATATTTTTTTCTTAGAGGGGTGCAAACATGGAGGAGAACCTGCCAACTCCACATGCACCCCTGCGATAGACTTGAACCCCACATCAGGCAGCAGCTGACAGCAGGAGCTGTGAGCCACCAGCTTACCCCACTGCACCACAGCTAAAATGAAAATGTCTTCTCTGTTGAGTGGGTGGATGGAAGTGATGCCGAATAGAACTTAACCTCTGACACCATGCGGCCATCCCAGGAACAGGCGCTTCCTCATTCCTCTCGTCTGTCAGAGCTGCCGATGAAGGAGGAGGATATGGATCTGTGCCGGGAAGTGAGGGACAGGAGGGAATGCGATTCTTTCAAGCCACGCTCACATTATTGAGCGCATCGGTGGCCCATGAATGCGGTTCAGCTCTGCTGTCCAGTCCCTCTCTTGTACAGAACTATATCAGCCCATTTATTTATTTATCTTTCTTTTTGTGCCAGCCCTCAAAACAGACATAAACAGCAGCAAAGCACTTCAGCACAGGAAGCTGTTTTCACCCCTTAATAAGATTAGGCTGAAACCCCACAGAGGTCTCATTTAGCGACACATTACAAACACAGTGGTTTCCTTCAGCTTCATTTATAATCTCCCAGACTCAATACACCGATGCGCTCTCTATTGTCATGTAGTCAATACAAAGATTTCAGCAACAGCTTCGCTCGAGGAATCAACAGCATCAGTCAAGGTTCGGCAATAATGGACACTTGGTGAGAAGCCGAAGGAGAAATTCATCCATCTGCCCCGGGGGAGCCGCGACAGGGTCAGCGTTGCTTCCTACAAGGGGCCGTCACAGTTTTGGGGGACGCATTTCAGAATACCGCACCTTTAAAGAGACCTCCAAGATCCTGGAAGAGGTTGAGGGACGTGCAGCTGGTTCAAACCCAACGACGCCTCACCTGTAAAGTTAGGCCATTACTCTATGAGAAAATCTGCCAAAGTCATAAACCCAAGAAATAGTAAGATAAAAAAAAAATGTTCAGGAAACGTAGTGTGGAATCGTACAGCTACAGATGCGGCGAATGTGGGTAAGAACGGCTGCGCGCGGGCACCACTCGACTACAATTGCGTGCAAATCCCATTCATCGACGCTAATCTTCGTCTGCCATTTTAATGCTCTCCTGTCTCGGCCAAACAATTTCACTCATTGCATCAGCGATTTCAGCTGTTCGTATCCGAAGCTGTCATCCGTTTAAAAAAAGAACTCCGAAACCTCGCGTCATCTCTTGGTTATTATTTTTACTTCAAGGGAACGATGATATTATTTTATTACTTAGCAGATACTTTGCTCAAGGCTGCACTGCAGGGACCTCTCGGGACTCGAACCAACAGTCTCCAGGATACTCGCTGATAACCTCTGAGGTTCGGCAGGACAACGGTCTGCGGCAGCGGCGAACACCCAACTGCATCTGCCGGGGAATGTTTTCGAGACGACGCGATGGCAGAGAAGCGCAACGCGACGTGCATGTTGTTGTTTTGTTGCGCCCAGGCACCATTAGTTTTATTTTGTCACCTAATGATTTCTCAGGAGAGACAATTAGACTCAGCTCGGCATTGAGGGCTCGGATCCGATTCCACCGACTGGATCTCCTCGCTCGGTTTCCGAGGTCCACAAAGGAAGGCAGGAGCGCAAGAGAAGCGATAAGCTTTCACTACCAGCTATTTAGCCTAAATATATTTAGAAGCTCTAAAATAATTTGGATTATTTCATTCGGTTTCATTTGCCAAATAAACTTCAAGTATTTTCTTTCAAATGTGTCGGGATGTCTGATGCAGAGCTAACCCTGCAGCCAGGAAGCGTCCAGCAAACTCTTAATTTGAAGCAACCAGTCGCGGTGAGCGGGCGGTCTGCTCGGACCTGGCCGCCGCAAAGTGCAAAGCGGATGGAGGGAACCGTTCGGCGGCTGGATCCGATCGGCAGGACGAGGGGCCGAGTGCTTGGTTTGAATGTTTGACGCAACAAAGCGTGGGAACGCACTTTGGTCTGACATGGCAACAGTTCGGAAATTGACCGTTGCTACAAATCCGCTTGCACTTGGACTTCAAGAGATCACCTCGGCTGACCTTAATATACGATGTGCTCGACATATAGCTTTTTCATACCCGTCTGACCATACTGCTGCTCTGTAGATAAATTCAGCACTTCAGGAGCTGGGTGTTCCTTCAGTTATATGGCACAGAGACTCTGGAACAGAGAGGCAGGCATCAGGAATGTTCCTTCAATCCCAGCCTTTAAATCCAGGCTTAAGATGCATCTTTTTGCACTGTACCCACTAGAGTGACTGTTCAAATTGTTGCGTCTCTGTGTCTTGTCATCAAGTGTCATAACCTCTGGTCTGTTCTTGTCTTTAGTAGATACTGCTGCTTTTATGTGTCTTGTGTGCAGAGCCTGATCTCCTCAACGCGCCTGGTTATGGCACCAGTGTACCGTGTAGATAGGAGCCGATGACCACGTGCCATGATGGATAACCTCAGCAGCCCCGTACCTGCATCCCAAGTTTGGCTTCCAGTGTCTACAGCACCCATATGGTCATAGCCACTTGGTCCATGCTTCTGCCTAGAATAGTAGGTGGGCAGCCTGGCATTCACACCTCCAGAAGTTTATTTTTCTCCTTCTGTCCGTAGCTGGCAGACTTTGTTTCCTTTCCCTCAGCTGCCATCTGACTTATTCTTCGGTTACTGCTATGTCTCCGAACGTGTGTTTGGCTCTCCGCGTCGCCACGTGTGAAGAACATCCTCTAACATTAGACTGAATGGATTAGCATATATGAACAGGAAATCACGGAAATCACAGGCACAACTGGCTAAAATCACAGCTTTCGGTGTGGGTTTTAAATCTATTCATAAATAAAGCTCGCCAATTGAAACTATTTTTACGCAGAACCTTGCGGGGGTGGGCGCAGGGGGGGCCATTTGAATTTCTGGCCGCGTGTTTATAAAGGTTATTAAGAGGCTGGCGACGTGTCCAATTGCCGTTCGCGTGTCCACGCCATGACATTTATCAAAAATGTCCGGTTAAATGTCACAGGAAGATGCATCGGACCCCTTCCTAATTAGAACATGAAAGTCTTGGCTGCGTCTCTTCTTCCTGCCTTTCTATCTGCGCCCGCCCTCGTCCCTCTCGCTCGCGTCAGGTATGTTATGCAAACTCCTTCAGAAGATACAGGGCGGATAAAAGCACAAACAAATGGGAAAGCTGTAGTGAATCCATCACCCTAAGGGCTCATTGCATGCCGGATTTGCCCTGCAGGCGCTGCTTCTCCTTAGCGTTGTAGGTAGGCGTGTCCGAATCCTGGAACCGTGCGTTGCATAAGCTTAGTACTCAGTCGCCAGGAACAAGATGCCCTGTGCTTTGAACAGAAGGCCGCGCTCTCTGGTCAGCATCGATTGCTCAGACGGAAAGCGTAGTTACCGCCCACCCAGACCCTCGCTCTGTCTGTGAGCCACTAATTCGGCGGTGGCTGATCAATGGATTACTGTAATGCAGTGTACATCAAACAGCCGTAACTCAGGTTATGCCGTACAAAATCACGGCCTTGCTGCAAGGACGATGCCGTACTCGCAAGTCTCGATAGTTTGGGATGACTGAGTTTGAGCAGCTGGTTTTGTGATTGTTGGGAAATGAAATCGCATAGCTGGGTACAGCATGACGTTTCCGCCAGACAAACAAGAAGGAATAAAATAGGAGGTCAGAAAAATGGATTTAAAACCATAAATTCAGGATGATCTAGAGACCACCGGGAAGCATTTCCTAAAACGCCGAAGAGTGATGAACTCGGTCCCTGCGGGGAACATTTATCGGGCACAAATAAAACACATCCCCAAACTTCTGCAAAGTCCTGGCTGGATCTTCCACGTCGATTCACCCTGATGGGCTCGCAAAGTTCCTCTCAAAATATTCGTTGTTTGTTTTCATATCGATGTCATCTGGACTGGCATTTGTCAAGCACACGCTAAGCAGCCGCTAGTTAAACATCGCATCCAAACGGCCTCATTTCGTTCTCCGCTGGAGCTGTCAGACACCTGTGCAACGGGTTTGCTGCCTACCCTACCTGACAGAACCAAAGATGTTTAATTAAAGGTTTGAAATTTACAGCGATTTCGGCTCTTTTCCAAGTTAGACCCATAGCTGATCTTTTTTATAGAAATACCAGTGTTTTCACTGAATTAAGCACACACCATTTTAGATATGAACTTAATCACCTGTCCGTTGGGCTTAGACTTTCCTCTAAAGAATCTCACCATAATTTGCAAATTTATACGACCAAGCAACTTTTGTTGCAGCTTCAGGGTGTGTAACTTCCTCAAATCATACAAATGCAAGAGCTGGACAATGAAAAAGATGGACGGGGAAAAATCAACACTCTTAAATTGCAAAGAATCCTGCGCACACCCCGGGCATCCCGGAGAACAAATGCATTGAGATCAGAGCAAATTGAGCCAAAGCTGTCATTGGAAGCTCAGGAGGCTTTGACTGTCTTACCTTGGACAAATCATGTAGTGGGAACAGTCAGTGGAAAAGGACATCATGCTTAGCAAAGTGGAAGGTCGACACCAAAGAGGAAGACCTGCAATGCGGTGGATGGATAGACAGTCATCACAGCTATGTATGCCTGTTTCGCATTTCAGGACAGCTGTCCGCAGAGTTGCCGTGAGTCAAAATGGACTCGACGGTACTTGAAAACAACTTCCTCAAGGGTCTTACAGCAGAAGGTGAGACTCGAACCTGCATCCTTCACACCTGCTGCCTCCCTAATAAATTCCCCGCAACCTACTGGGTCTAAACAGCGAGCGCTACTTTACACCTGCAGGTTAAAGGGTGTAGCCCACCATCTCTGTGGAAGCTCCATGTGGCTTCTTTTGGTACCTCGTGTATCTATGTTACCTTTTAGTAACAACACAGCACGCTCACAAACTCGGTCTTTACACCACGCTTGTGCCGTTATCACGATCATGTACGGTTTTCCTCTCTCTTTTATCTTCTGCCTGCAAGGTCATCTGTAAACATCGGCACGCCAGAGGAACGGAAACCACCGCAATTCTGTTAAGTCTTTCGTATACGGGGTACGACAGCAATTAATTCTCCCACATACGGAGTTTTTAAGCCGCATAAAGGCCGCATGTGTATTAATATGGCAGCGGTGGGGAGCTTGGCGGGGTTTGTAGCTCAGAAAGGATGAGCACTTAAATCTACACCACAAATACATCAGAAGGAACATTATGCATTCCCCAAAACATATTCCTCACAAAAGCCTTAATCCACTGTTATACGCTCAGCGCCGTTGTTAGAGCGGTTTTGCGCTGCCTTTGATTCCGAGCGCTGGGGCCCTCACGAGTGTGTGCTGACACACACACTATCACACACAGTGGCCGTGCAGAGACACCGAGAGACAGAGAGTGAGGGAGAGATAAAGAGAGAGAGAGAGCGCAGATTATTATTTTTCTTTTTCATTCTATTCTGGGAAATAATGAAGGCAGCCCCATACGAACGGAGAGGGCAAATTCCAGTCCATCTACACACAGAATGGACCGGGGAAGCGAGAAAATACGAATCCAGGAGAGTTTAAAAATCACAGCAGAGAAGCTCCCTCTCCAAACACATCTCACACTGCGCCTCATGCGCATGTGGCTAATTGGATTTTTGGCGCCATATTATTTGCTCGCCTCGATTTCATAACCCAAGTTAAAATAACTGTTGCAAATGTTTGGGCTGGTGAAAATTTGTCCGCAGCCCCGATCGAAATCTCCAGATTTAATCGCTTTAAATAAATTTTGGCTTAAACATTGATTTAAAAAAGCACCCCTTTAATTGCGCAGATGCCGTCTTGGATCCTTTACTTTTATTCAGAAGGAACTGCTCTGGGTTACCGGGCCCGCCGGATTCATTTGCAGCTGTGAGGCCGGCTGAGCTACGGCACCACTTCTCACTTCCAGCGGACGGGAAAAAATGCACAAGGACAAAATTAAAAGTGGGCAATCAATCACTCGCTTGAGGCAATGTGCTGGGGATTTGAGCAACGTTTATTAGCAAAATTGCCCTTCGCTCCTGGTTCCCCACAGCTTGCTCAAAGTGTCCCATTTTAAATCCTTTTAAGAAATTTTGCCAAAATTACAGTCATTGGCTATTAACTACTGTCAAACGCAGACTTTTCAGCCATTGATCATCTGGGGTGTAGCTCAAACACCGGGGCTAAGGCAGGAGGCCACATATCAGACATGGCACTGTCTGGAGACCGATGCGCAGACTTAAAGAAAGTCCATCACATTGCTTTTGCCAGAGTTTTATGAATTATTGTAACATGAAGAAACACATTTATTATGTGTTTTGTTGCCTAAGAGCAAATTCTAGCGGCTCCTGTTGGGATTACTTGAGACCCCGATGAAGGCTGGTTGATCTCGGTTGTCAGCCCAAGGATTCGCGACCATTCATCACTTTTTTTTTGAAGGATCTCCAGATGGGACTCTTAACAAGCATACTGACACCATAGGGGTTTTTAACAATTTTAGAGACACGCACATCTGACTTTAGAAACACAGAGGCCGCGTTATTAACTGTGAACGCTCCTCCTGAGCAGTACTCCAGGCGGTTATATCATGATAAATCTACACGTTGCCTATTGTTTTTTATTAGATGAAAAGTGAAAAATAAGAGCAATAAACTGTGATATAAAAATTTCCTTTTCAAAATGACAGCTGAAGTCTAAACAACATTTGTCTGTCGATCGCAGCCCTGCTGTGTAAGGAACAATCTCCAAATATCCATGTAGGATCAATAATTGTTTGTCCGGTGCAGGGTGTCAGGGGGCCAGGAGGCCACCACAGAGATATAAGAATCAGAGCAGGGTTCACCTGGGTGGGACAACAGAGTCTTAAAGAGCAAACACACTCACACTCACACACAGTTCTCCCAAATGCCCCATGGACCCTACCTGTCCAGGCGCTTCTAGGATGGCTCAGAACCTTTTGGTCACAGTGAGAGAGAGGGTGAGTGCAATTCATCTGAAACACACGACTTTGGATTGAGAGAAAACCCACTCGAACATGGGAAGGACAAGCAAACGCAGCACAACCGAAGCTGAATTCAAAAAACAAATCCAATCCCAAGGAGGTACCAGGTACCTCACTCTGTGACGGTCATGCATGTTGGACCGGGTGGGGATTGTGGAAACATCTTAACTCTACGTTCAGCACCTGCCTGATGCATCAGTCCAGTGCTCCAGCCATAACTTTTGCAAAGGGGTCACTGCCGAGCCATCGTGTTTCTACACAAACAGGCACGAGTGCAGTCGGGCTGTTGTTCTGTTGAGTTGTTGAGGTTGACCATCAATCACTGATGAGACAAAGTGGCGGGCATGAAGATACCTGTGAGTGGCAGCTTATCTTCTGACCTTTCAGCACTCAGCGAGGCAACACTTTCTGTGCTGTCTGGGGAAGTGGCCCACTTGAAGATTAATGAAGAAAGCGAGATCAACAATCTTCTCCTTACAATCCTCTAGACAACATATGTTCACGCAGCAGAAGCCTCTCAATACAGGTAGCTAAATCTATAATCTTACACCCAGTCAGCCCAGACAACAATCTACATTTTTACAGAGGCTGCTCATCTTGCCTTGGCTTCTGTTTCCACTTTCTGAGGTGAATCACTGCAGGCCCAACTCCCACAACGAAGTGGTTATCGGAGGAAAATCTTTCAGAGTTTTGCTGTTTAAAAATATATCTGAAAATGTGCAGTAGAACATGTCTTGTTGCATTTAAAAATATATTTCTGAATTATGCTCCCAACTTCCTCCAGTGCAACCAAAGAGATCCTTCATTTGCATGTCTGTGGATCAAAAACAAAAATGTCCTCCCCTTGAGGTACAATTAGTGTAAATGCTGAGCAGCAGCCCCGTCCCAGAAAATCAGCTTTAGTCTCTGAAGTACGTTTGCATGTCAGGCCAGGCCAGCTTCTTCACGTATGTCAGCAGAGACGCCTTTGTGGCGAAGGGCTTTTGCTGAGATCAGAACGCCTGCCGACAGACTGTGTACAGTTTGCTTTTGTGACATTCATGCAGGAGCACTTTATCACCTCCTTTTTTTTTTTTAGCAAGTTCCACTCTTCCCCAAATGTAAAATGAATGTGTACGTCTCAAACTTTTTCACCTCTTGTGAAAGGTCCTGAGGATTTCATCAGAAATTAACAGTACCTGCATTAAGGAAGGCATTTATGGAGGAACATCTCCATTTGGTTGCTTCCTCCAAGTGTAGTGCTGGACATTTGAATAACTGTGGAACCAGGTGCCTGTAAGGTGTCCATATGCCCTGCTGCCCCGGGACTGTAAGGTGTCCATGTGCCCTGATGCCCCGGGACTGTAAGGTGTCCATGTGCCCTGATGCCCCGGGACTGCAAGGTGTCCATGTGACCACCCATGTAGGAAACCCCAGTGAGCATGACCAGCTGGCATGTCCCTCATTGTCCTCCACATTCCACTGGCCAGCTGGTGGCAGGTAGCACGGATGAGCCACATGGGCCTCCATGTGCCTCACTGCCTGAAAAGATATCAATGGCTTGACGACACACCGGAAAGCATCTACTCCTAAGCAGAAACACAGTTGGTTTGGCACGACTTTTTTCACGCAGTCCAGAACACAGTTAATCACTACTTCTTTTATTTTTCCCAAAAGCTTATTGAAACTCAGTCCAATAGTTTGCTAGAAACAGTTTGTGTTCAAATCCTCCAATCCTAACGCTGATCAATCGCCGCTAAGGAATCTTGCCGCAAACGCAAGAGAAATCTCTGGAATGAAGGAGCTTGTAAACATACCATAAAAAATCTCAGTAATGTCTCCAGCACTGCTTTCCAGTCGACAGAACGCACGTGCCGAAGACGTCATTTGTGCTCATGTGATGAGACCCGGAGGAGAGATGAATGGCAAGAAGTATTGGTTTGCTGGGGTTGGGAGAGCCATCCAGTCCAGCAGAACAGAGAGACTTTTATGCATTTTTTCCCATCTGACATGAGAAACGAAACAAAGCTGTTGCCTCTGACACAGTTTAAATGGGTTCACAAAAACAGCCTGAATGAGTTCCAGGTGTGACAACTTGGCACCGGAGCCCGGAGGAAGTACAGGTGCTGCCGAGAGGTAGGTAACGCAGGGTGACATCGACTGATGCGGAGCAGACCTTCTGCCCGGCAGCCTCAGCTGTTGGACGACAGGTTGAGGGGTTCAGAAAAAGGGGTGTGGAACGCCAGTGTGTCTGGGTGGATGAAGGCAAGGATACGAGCACATAGAGAAGGAGCAGATGGACCTGATAAAACGGCAGCGTGTAGACGGGGGAGCCATCTGTTCAGTTCACTGTTTGTAGTTTTTCCTTTTTTTACCTCCAGGTGCAAACCAATAACTAACAAAGGGGACTGAAACAAACTTCCGCCTCTTAACGTTTTGAGGCAAAATAGGAGGTATGGACTCAAAACAAGCAAAAGTTAAAAAAAGGCTTTTTTTAATTAATAAAATATACATTTTTTTTTAAAGATAAAATTCTGAAAGCTCCACCTGTATGGAGCTCACACCTTCACAATTTGCTTCTATTTACTTCTAACTAACAGTGAATTTAAGGTGAACTTTCGCCCTGTAACCACCTTGTGGGGTAACCGATGTCCGCCCCTCACCCACCAACAGGTGCGTAACATAGTTGCACGCAGATGTGAAGGTTAACCGAGCAGCGACTGGGCCACACAGTCCCTTATCTTTGGGAATGATGGGTTCATCCCTCGATGGAAGCCGAAAAGGATGGAGCGGAAACGTCCGGGGACCACGACACCAACGAGTTAAAAGAACTTCCATTTGAGCGCCGGGGCCTGATGCTCAGGAAGTGTCCTGCAAGTCTGGCCACGCGTACAGTGGGTGGCGGGGGAGCAAACCAAGCACCACCCTGCGTTTCCCAGCGTCCTCCGATGTGGCTCCCTAGTTATAGTTAGTCATAGTCGCTCTTGTCGTAGAATTTCAAATAGCGCTACGTCCGCCATAGAGACGTTCGAGGTGTTTGAGGCTCTACCTCAGCCTAATTTCTCACACATGTTTTCCTGCAAATATGAGTTAGCTTCCTGCTTCGGTGTCAGGTACAGAAAGATTAGATGGATTTTAAACATTAATAAAAAAACAAAAAAAACAGGCGAATAAAAGGCAGCCATTCTCATAATCATTTGCCAGGCAACAGAAATAGATTTTGATGCCATTTATGCTGTATTAAAACACTCAGGGATACCCTGTTTATTACCTGATCGTTTTATTAACGCTGACTTGTTCCGGATACCTAAATGCTCGACGTTCGCCTTCGGGGGGCAGGGCGGCGTTCGCATTAAAGGTTGCCGACGTGCGTTTGAGAAGCTTCGTGTGAGTGTTGACGCATTTTTGTCGCTGTTTTTAAAGTCTGCTTTCGAATAAAATCACCTTTCGGTCAGTCAGCCAGAAAACATGAAGATGCTGCTGTGGTGGAAGGGACAGATCTAGACCGTTTAGATTTGCATTGTCAGAGCGTTCGCCGTGGTATTTTCTCCTTCATGGCACGTTTTAGGGGCAGCGACAATTTCGGTAATGTCGCTCCAGTCTGGGCCTTTACTTACTTCCTTATAAACTCATTGATATGTGGGGAAAGCAAGCGGCAATCTGCATAAATCATGGAGGCCACGTGCTGGATCATGCGGGGCATCGAAAGATGGGAGCGTTCAACCCCTCCTGGATCCTTTTCACCGCAGACCGCATCCCTTTTCCCACAAAAACACCAATGCCTGGAGATGCTATGTCCTCTATTTTGCAAATCTTTCGAAAGAAAGCGACGCATGGCTTTTGAGATTGGCTCTATGTTGCTCCCGCCCCCGAAATTGCGATGTTAAAATAACCAGCTGTCTCTGTTTCTCAAATCTCCCACTACTACTGTCACCTCGGCGTCTCCAGGGAGCCATTTTCACCAGAGCGCGTTTATCGCGCCGAAATGTGAAAAACGCGCATTTTGTTCCAGGCGCACATGTTCGTACTCGGCTTTCAGTCCGAGACGCGCTTCTCCATTCCATTGATCCTTCTACACTTGTGTAACTGTTGGCAGCTGTAAGGTGTTCTACCTTCTGCTAGACCTCCGGGGGAATGATAGCATCCATAGATGGCTGAGTTGCCGGACAACAGGTACGTGAAGGTGAGTTGGCCCCAGGAACGGAACCTGGTCCAACCTAGATGACCAGGTCACCCCGCAGATGCGGCCTGGTTCCACACACGTGACCTAGGGCCACCTCCTCTTCCACATCAGCGGCTAAGTAATAAAAACTATTTTGTATCTAAGCAGGAACACATAACTTGGAGCTTGGTGATCATGCTTTGAAGCTCCTACACCCAACACACACACACGCACACACAGATTCTCTTAGCCAAAATAAAATGTGTACACTTCAAAAATGTTTCTCTGTACAACAAAGGTTCATAAGAAGCCCCATTTTTACTAAACATTTTTCATTTCCCTGCACCACCGTGCGTCCATTAAGGATGCGTGTAACACCGACATCTCTTATTTTCCGTCTCTCTCCGTGAAATAAAACATTCAGGCCGATACTTTCATTCGCAAATGCATCTTTTTGGATATTCATCATGTGCTTTAAAAAGTTTGGTGCACATTACGAGGAACAAAGCAGCAAACCATTCCAATGCATTTTATTATTTCAGACATTTTTTTTTTTTACTTCTATTATTAGATGTCTCGCACAAGAAAGACAGCACATATTTATCAGACACAGCGGCGTTAGACAAAACGTAGCATTAATGCGATCGCTGTGACGTTCTGATTCTTGCTGCTCCTCGGTAGAAGGCTGCTGGTACCTGATGGTGTAGCTGCATGCGGGCATAAAGGTGCAGTCACAAAACAAAAGGGCTGAAAGTGGAAGACAGGCTGAGAGACAGACAGACAGACGGACGGACGGATACGACACAAAGCCACAAGCTGCAGTGCAGCTCCCTGCCCACTGACCCACACGGCAAAAAAACGAAACTCGCTGTCTGTGTTGCGGCGCTTTGTTCTGACTGCTCTCACAAGGCTGTTTACAATGCTGGGTGCATCACCGCTCTCTAACAAGGAGATCGAGTGGGCTGCTTAGAGCAGAAAGATAATAACAGATGAATAATATTAAAATCGAATTAACTGGTAAGGTCGGCAGTGGGTGGCTCCCAAGTTACAGGGCATCTATAGTAATTTTAATTTTGGAAAAGTCCCAGCCTTGGCTTAGCTGTCATTTTATCCATGTTAATTAAGATGATAACTGCAGTTTGCTGAAACAGAACGCCAGGGCTTCGTGGCGACCAAAGTTGCGTTCAAGGAGCATCAATATCATTGGCGTGAGCAAGGGCTTCGCGCACGGCAAATACAAAGGCCCGACAACCGGGATGGCCGAATGTACGAGCGCCTTTTTTAAAATAACTTGACAAGAGTGTCAAAGAAAAAGCCGAACGACTATTGGAGTACTTACACCTCTCATGAAATCCACCTGTCAAGCTGAAGAGCTAACAATGCCGGTGTGGACACATCATTCAGGAAGGAGCTAAAACGTTTTTACGGCTTAAAGTGGACGTTGACTTTTCCCATTATTTCCACTTCTTTAACTTCTTCTCCATCATTAGGCCTCCCCTATATGTGCATTTCACGCCCCGTATTTTAAAGTCTTTCTCTTTTTGCCAGGTGATTTCATTATCCCAGGTTTTAGATGCCAGCTTGAAACTGAAACTCTTTGGATTTGTTTGTATGATTTTACCAAATCACTCGAGGAGTTTAGCACAGGGTTTACAACCTTCACAAGACTTAGTGCCAGCAGCTGGATGCGAAGATTTGCCTGTCCTGGCTATGGTTGACCCTTGTCTGTGTGTGTGTGTTTGCTGACCCTTGAGGTCTATTAGTTACGCTGGCCACCATTCAAGGACATTAATATGGACTGGGCAGGTATCGGTCTCCACTTGGAGAGTGATGTAGACTGCTGGAGGGCAAGCCAATTTAGGGTGCCATTAGGTCTACAAACTGTGCAGGTCAGCTACCCACAATGCACTGTGGGAATGAGGAAACAGACAGTGGATTAATGGTCTAGAACTCAGAAGTGCTGTCATGTTTCTCAGTCATGAACCTCTTCCTTTCCTCAAGCCCCTAGCAGCTCTCCATTGTGTTTGATGAGCATGGACTGTTGTTAAACTGTTCTTTATTGTCCTGCCGAGATGCCGAATGAGCCTACAAATCCTGCGCAGGAAATAAAACTCCTCCAAAAGACACAATAATTTACACAGGCTGTGAAGTCCTACTATGGAATCCCAGTACCACTGACTTCATGGAGATCTCTGAATTATGGTGCCCAGCTCTGCTCATTCAGAACTTGGGCAAAGCTTATCAAAAAGAGGCAAGACATCTAATGATACTTTTTTCACCATCCCCTCTACTTTGGTTGAGCAAGAGACAGAAAGCAGATTGCAGCACCTCCCGGGCCTGACATCAGTACTGCTGTTGCCTTCCTGGGCGGGGAAAATGTTCAGGGCAAAAGGAAACAAAGTGCAGCAAAAGAAGGAGGAACTCGGAGTTGGTGGAGTAGCTGGGAGTTGACTTTCATCCTGGCCGACGGGCTGCGGTGAGGTTGAGTGAAACTGAGATGCACAAGCATTGTAAATTATGGAACAAGCAGATCATCTTGGATCCTTGCTTTAGAAAGGCCTGGTTTAAACGACTCTACAGAGAAGTTTGGGTTACATGGTCTTTGCTTAAAAGGCATCCAGTTTTCTGCTCTCCTCACCCAAAGAGCCATCTTTCCCTGTCCATTCTAGCCTGACTGCTGTCTCTCAGTGGCTCTGAGGACAATGTGGGGGGTGGTGCATCATGGGAACATCATTCTGCAATCGCACCTTAATTTTAACCAAGTTAAGTGGAGAACCGAACCCAAAGAAAAGCAAGAAGAGCAGTGACCACACCGAGCCCATCGCTTCCAGCAGAAAAATGCTGCATGTTTCACAGCACCAGCATTCTGTAATGGCCAACAAAGATGAATACTGCACGCGCACCGATTCTCCCACACTCCTCGCCCACATCAAAACACTGCAGCAATAAATATCGGCAGCTTTGAAAAAAAACCCACAGAGGAGATGTGTGCATACAAATATAACTGGTCAACATATTTCAGTTAATTAAATCTCTCGATTTTTTTTACGCATCATTTTACCGCCCTCGTTTCAGGATGAGGTCCTAAATCCACATTTAGATTTTGGCAAAGGGTGTATAACAAAAAAAAAAAAAAGAGTAGCTATTTTTAGAAAAACTTTGGCGTCAGTTTGATTCCAGATGGAACCATCACAGTATGATGTTTTGTCAGACCTTCTGTGCCCCCCGCCACCTGCCAGCCCCACTGGATTGTCAGTCCGGTCCCTTCAGAGATGCGGTCGACGTGGCAACTGCAGCCTAATGGGATTCTAGCCCATTCCTCTTCATCATTGTCAGTAGCTTGCGGCTAACTTTAATTCACCAGGCCTCGAATGTCACCCACTAAAATATTTTAATGAAGTCAATATAATGATATTTCAGCTTATTGTAATTTCATTTGCAGGCTGTCAGCCTGAATTGATATCCCTGCTAAGAGCGCCGTCCAGAATTATTTACATTTAAATGGCGGGGTAAGCCGGGCACAGGACACACTGCGGCACAGTTGTTAAGTGGCTGGGATGGCTGGGAGATGGAGCCAGGGCCTCCACAAAGGTGTAACGGGACGTTTATGAGTGGCGGTCTGTGGGTTTGAAGCATTTTGCTCTGGACGGGGCCCAACTCTTCACTCAGAAGGGTTCAAGCCAGTTCGAGAACCGAGAACCCACAACGGCAGACAGCGAAAACGGATGCGGGAACCAAACGGGGAGAAAAGCCCAACAGATTTAATTAACGCGGCTGCATGGCGAAATCGTTCCTTGTTTCTCTCTTTTTAATTAATAATAAAATAACATTGCTTAATGGTGAAGCCACCTGAGAAATACTTTCTCAAAACAATCTATCCGAAAATTTGCATGCTAATTGAAACAGCGTGCAGTTATGGGACAAGCTTCCCTCCCCCTCCGTTGGGTTCTGCTTATTAATAAATGGGAAGATGCTATTCCCATTCTTCACACAAATACTTTGACTATATTCCCACCCCTGGCCAGCGTGCCATAGCAGCACACCCATCAGTCGGTCCCAATCCATCCACAAGGCGCTAAACTCCTAAGCATCTTTGCCTGCATCATCAGTCATCAGCGCATGAAGCTTTCTAGCTTTTTAAGGACAACTTCTTGATATGTTTGGTGCCTGCTGATTCGTGCTGATGTTTTCCTCACTGCGGCCTTCTTATTTAAGTTTGGGAGCTCCAGCGCCACCAAAACGGGCACCGATGCCAAGTAGAGGAACCTGCTGCGGAACCCATGGACATGGATGAAACCAGGACCCTCCTCCTTCCCCTGCGCTCCCACTTCCTTCCTTTCAGTTTGTTCCACGAAACCAGGAGGTGGACATTTTGCTTTGACAACCTTTGGGGAAATTTATTCATTTCGCTGAAGTGTCTCAATAATTACGGTGACATCAAGGTTAATTGCCTAATCTGTATTGCCAAAGAGGCGTCCTGTCAGAATCCCCACGCAATCTGTTCTGGAAACAGGAGCCAGAAGATGCACATTTTGGATGGTTGAGACCTGAGTAAAGGCTTCAAAGGCAGCCACTCCACAACTGGAAGCCTAGAACCTCAAGGAAAGCGCCGTTGCCATGTCATCTGAAAGACTTTTGACCAAATCCTGGGCGGGGAAAAAGGAAACAAAGTGCAGCAAAAGAAGGAGGAACTCGGAGTTGGTGGAGTAGCTGGAAGTTGACTTTCATCCTGACCAATGGGCTGCGGTGAGGTTGAGTGAAACTGAGATGCACAAGCATTGTAAATTATGGAACAAGCAGATCATCTTGGATCTTTGCTTTAGAAAGGTCTGGTTTAAACAACCCTACAGAGAAGTTTGGGTTACATGGTCGTTGCTTAAAAGCATCTTTTCTGTCATGCCTGAACACCTGTCTGTCAAACGGCTGGATACACCTGTTGGTTCCCTACTTGCTGAAGGTGGGAATGTGGGTAGAGGGTAACACCTCTGGCTGTCCTGTATGATGGATATTCCTGTCTTCAGGACTGACCCTGGTCACACCATCATGAACACGGGTCTGGGGGCAGCATCACCGATTAACAAGACATCCTGCCGAGCACTTTCATCCCATCAGCACCTTAAACTCCACCCGATGTTCTCCTTCACGGTAAATCTGCTGGTGACAAACCACTGCGGTGCCGTGTCTTTGGCGCAGCGAACAAATCACAAATGTCCACATTAGTCATTACAGCTGTTCAGCACGCCGAAAGGTCTGTATCAGTTGTCACAGTTATTGGACACGGTGAGCAAATGGAGGGGAATGATTTCTCGAGTCATACTGTGACCAAGTCTGAAAAATTTCTATTAATAATTAAAATAGTCTAACATGCAGAACAAATTATGCTGCAAATCACACTGCTGTTACCAGTATCTCAAAACTAAAATCTCAGATCAAAAACAGACATTTCTGTCATTATTACAAATCAGCCCAGGTCGTCACCTGTGCAAGCAGTTAAAAAGGACTGACAGATGGATGGATGGTTGGATGGATGAAGGGCTGACAGTGTTTTTGGACTTGCAGTGTCTCCACTGGATCATTTTCTCCATCTTCTAGAGTCTTCCGCCAATTGCCAGAAAGGACGACGGACCAGATTGAACCGGCACCACCATGTCCAATATTCATCTGAATCAAAGTTCATTTGAAAAAAAATAAAGATAAAAAAAAAAGTGTCACTCCAGATCATCTGAGCTTTTTGCTCAGTTCCTTCATTCCGTTCTTCTGATCTTTGGGACGGAGTTCTGCATCAAGCGGAAACTTTAAAGTTTGAAAATTTGTGAACGTCATCATGCTTAGAAAGAATTTCACAAACAAATAAAGGGATGAAAGACCTTGGTTGGGCTCCAAAAATGCACTATGAATTATATGCTTGTCCAGCAACTGCAAATGACTGCAGCGGGACAAATGTATCAGTAGATAGCAGTCACTTGTGTGTTTAGCGCAAGTTAATGCTCCCTAAATAAAAGATGAAGTAGACGCTGATTTACGACCGGGGAAGTGATATGTTGCCTGGGCCCGGCAGGTCCCACTGACACACCCACACATTATTCAGTCTCGGCTTGCGCCTTCCTAATCGTTTTAGTTCGGCAGCCGTTTGAGAACGTTTTTTTGGAGTTGCGAATGCAATGTTCATCACTGCATTGAATGGTATAGTGTACTGGGGGGGCTGGTTTTGTTATGCGCTGTGATAACTGGCTGAAACACATTGATATTGCATGTTTGTACTGCTGATCTCCAATTGATTTACTTTGACTTGTGTTCCAGACAAAGTTAGCAGCCACTTTTGGATGTTGGTAATATAGTTAAAGTTCACAAGACACTTAGTATGGAAACTATGAGGGACAGTCCAAAATGCTAAGATGCTTTGCACAACTGAAAAAAATGTGTATTTTTTAATATCAAACTGCATATAGTGTGACCATATTCACACTATCACTCTAAGAGCTCAGTCCCTTCACCATGATGTTAGTGCTCACTCTCAGGCTTTACTGTCAGTTACGCAGTACTTGGTTTTAGAGATGAAACAGCACAGAGTTGTCCGTTACTGCCAGAGGGAGACTCAGAGGGACAGAGGCCCTGGGCTCCAGTCACTGGACCCTTTGTACCCCATAACATGATAAAGTACAACTGCTCTGGTGTCAAAAATTGGTGCCATGTAATATCTAGCTTAGCATGAATAGCGAGCGACCACAGCATAAGAACGGCTGATCCCCGGGCAGAAAGCGAGCTTTAATGTCAAAGCTTAAAATTATAGTTAACAACTGCACCGCAACACAATGATAGCAAGTGACCCCCCAGCAGAGAGATTATGCAGAGCGTCAAACCTTAAAAGCAATGGCAGAGTGCTGTCAGTCAACTATCCATTCTGAGGGTGGGTGTGACAAAGTGACAGGAATGAGTGTGTGTGTGTGTGTGTGTGTGTGTGAGAGAGAGAGAAAAAGAGAGACAGAGACAGAGAGAAAGGAGGAAGCAGGAAAACAGGGATGCAGGTGCAGCAGTTTTGACAGAGCAGTAATACTCCAACACAAGCCATCCAACCCACATGTAGGCGCAACCTCAATTCCAGGTGGCCAGCAGAACACACACCACTACCGATCAAACCTCAACAGTCAGAAATACAGCATGCAAAAGCGGTATCCCAACAATGTTAATGGCATGAGAAAAAATAGTTAAAAGCCTACACAAGTTATGCTGTAACCTGTTAAGCATCTGGCACAGCTGAAGAAACTGGTACCATCAATCACAGAAGCCTCATCTCTGCACCCAACCAGGACACCCACCTGAGCTGATGAGGATCTTGTTGGTGTGGTAAAGTTTGTGAATACTGGGCTGAGGGGGGCTGCCGTCATGTCAAAATAAGGACGCGGACACCAAAAAATATTCTTCTCCAAATCTTATTTCAACCACAAACTCGAAACGGTGAAAATGTGCCTAGGGAATGGCTTCTGTACTCCCCTTCTACCAGGTTGGGGTTCTGCTTTGCTTGCCATTTCTTTGTTGAGGGAAGCAGCCAATGTTTTGGAACCAGCTGCTGGGACTGGAAACATCATGGAAAAGTGAACACGACAGCTGAAAACCATAGGAAAGCAAGTCTGGTTTACAATAAACTTGCTTTGGCTGCATGTTGGACTGATGTTTTGAGAAGAACAGTGGTGGCTGTAAAAAGGCTGGAGTGGAGACCACCTTTCCGAAGAAACAGTGAAATATTTGACAGGCCTAACAGTGGAAATTACACAGACATCCTGGAAATCCTCACCATGAGTCTGTGGGAATGATGATGAGTTTGCAGCCATTACATTCTTTCCATCGTCAACGTCAGCAGCGACAAGATTCATATCCAGTGCTTCTGCAGGAGAAGTGGACGGATCATTGACCACCAGCTTAAAAAACGCTAAGTTTTATCATTTTCATCCCTGAATCGCTTCAACATTCGTCTTTTTCCGATTTCTTTTTGCCTCTCCTTGTCCGCCATGATGACCGTGACATTACTGAAATATATATCGACAAATGCAAAATATATAAACGACAATGGCCCACCTCTGCTACCTGGGTAACCTCATAATTCGTACGATATGAATTACAGCTCTTCCATTGGCAGAAGCTGAAAACAGTTGGCGTACAAAACACAGACATACAACAAATGATAACACTTCATTCACCACAACGTGAAGACTGTCCTGCACTTCATCCAGTTTAAATGTAATGTGTGGACTTGATTTAAATTTAAAGGGGTGTCACCCAATTGGAAACGATTAAAAAAGAATCAATATTAATTCATAGATTTTCATTAATAGCTATAGTATTAAAGTTTAAATTTAAATTGACGCATATATAAATGCAGGTATTTTTACCGCTGCCCCTGAGATTCTCTGGGCCTTATGCACACGCCAAAGTTTGCCTAATGTATGTCTGCACCAACAGGGAGAACAAGTTCTGTACGGTTACAGGAAATCTCACTTCCCCTCAGAAGAAAGTTGGAGGTCAAGCTTAAGTACAGAATCGAAACTGCAAGAGTTGTGGTGGTGGTGATGCTGCCCCCAAACAGGGCTTCGGAACAACATACCACCGTGGTGCCGAGTGCTTTGTGTAGTTTGTTCATGCGGTCAGTAGATGCAAATACAGTGCATTGCGTTCAAAAGTACAGCAGACAAAGCCCAAGATCCCCCTCATCCTCAGACTGATGGCTGCACCTGGGCATAGCTCATTTGGTTGAAGCCATTGACCCCCTCGAACCATCTGCAGACTCACTGTAAAGGAGACCAAGGAACACGAAAGGGAGCAGCTTTTTCTGTGCGAGTGAGGTTTTTAGGAGCTGTTGTCTGTAGACATGAAAATATCTGCAACTGGAATTTGTTTTGGAGTTAGGATGCTGTTTCAGTTTTCACCCTACTTTTTGAATTGTGTTTAACTTTCTAGGTTTTGTTTGGAATTACGGTGGTAATTGTTGGCTTTTGTTCTTTTCTATTTATTTGTGCACAGTAAGCCTGGGGCAGGAATGTCTCATTGCGTTGACATAATATTGCAAAATACAGAATTACAATATTATTGTGCGCTACATGTTTGGGAACAGCTGTTATAGGAAAAAAATTTGAAACAATCTGAAGTTATAATGCAAGTACTGCGCGGAAAGAAAGGGTCGCGTCTCCTTTATGCTAAGTGCTTATGGTTTACAGGAAATGACATGCAATTTCAACCCAGCGGAGCAGTTTGTGTTGGCGCTACAAGGCAGGCAGCGATATGACAGCAGCAACACTTTGTCAGGAGGATGGGTCACGTCTCGAGCGTCGACAGAGACGGCTCATTCATCACACCCGGACACATGGCAGGAACGGCGCCCGCCACCTCTCCGGCAGCAATGCGCCAAGGTTAACGCTTCAGATGGCGGACGAGATCTGTGAAAATTCAACTAGGAAAATCAGTTTATATGCAAAATAATTACAGCCGTCTATTTTGTAAGGACGCATGAGAAATAGCAAGGTGGGCAAAAAAAAAAAAAAAAAACTGAAAAAACATTGCCATCCATCCATTATCCATAGCAGCTCGTGCTAGGCAGGGTCGTGGTGGTTCGGACCCTATCGGGAGCCACTGGGCACCAGGCTGGACTACAGGTCCATCATAGGGTAGCCACATATGCACACACTCGCACACCATGGGCAATTTGAAGCACACGCTTGGAAAGTCCACACACACCGAGCTGGATTCAAACCCCTACCCATGACATGGAAAAAATTTAATATAAAAGCTGGTAATAATCACAAACTAAGGGAATTATGGATGACCACAAAAAAAGACATTTGGCCAGATAATGTCAAAAAAACTTTTATACTGTGTTTTTTAACACAGCTCAGGCAACGTTCTTGAGACAAACTCTTCGGTGCCTGACTAGAGCACTAACTCACACATCCTACATTTTTGGGCTTCTGCTGCCTTACTTCTGCATCCCAGTCCCTCGAGCCATGACCGTTTACGCCGGTGCCAAACTTCTTGACCAGAGGTTGCGCACTGGGGAGGTTTGGGCCACTGATGCTCTTTATGCGGGTGCTATTTGTTTGCCTATCTGTCAAGAGCCAAACCACGTCTTCTCGTTCGCGGAAAAAGAAAAAAAAAATCAAAAGTGACCTTAAAGGAAGGTCGACTGCATCGGATTACTCACAAATTTGCCTACATAATGAAATCATACCCCAAGAAGATGAATTGCTTCGTAAACCGGTTAAGACAAGCCTTGTGGCTATTAATTCAAGCTTAGATTCATATATTAAGCAGCAAATGTGTGCAATGTACAGTAGCAGTTTTAAAGGAAACATTATGAAGCAGATTGCTATATATCTCTTCATTTAAACATACGCCACGTAGGGATTCATGAATATGAATGGAGAACTACAATTTCATTATTGCATATGAAGACCCACAAGTTTTTATCTGAGAAGATACATCTCGAATCATGAAAAGCTCTTGGCAAAGCTGCTCCAGCATGTTTCCTACACAGCGAATGGCCCATGTGCCCCACCGTTTACCTTCCCAGGCTGTTTTACTCTTCACCGCACCAAAGTCATCCAGAGGCTTCGTCCCCTCCTGGGAGTGAAGTTCAACCATCATCCTACAGTAACAGTTAATATCCATAAAGTTTTAGCGATTAAACACGTGCATCTGGCCCGGATGTCAACTCGAGGACCAATTTATTTCATCTGTTTTGTTACAGTGAGATGTCAGAGCAGTTTTAGAAGAACTGGCTGGCCAGCCCTTACGCATAAACATGTACCATGTAAATGGGAGCCGCAACGAAGAACAATTCAAGCACGCAGACTTGGTCGGGTACTGTTGGGTTGTTCTGAAGCACAACTGGAGCAGACTAATGGATACGTGGATTTGCACAGCCATGCAAATGTGGAATTTTGACACCACCCTCAGCTAAGTGGCAGAACTGTACATTTTTCATTCTTTTTGAAGCCGCCCCACGATGGCGAAAGCAAGCCTTGGGAGAGTGAATCGTTGAAACACGAGCATGTTACCACTCTGGGACGGTACCCTGGCTGCGGGGCTGAAGAACAGAGTTGTCTTTTGTCTGAAGGCCTGGTGAAATCAGTAAACTGGATCACCTGCTCGAAGGCGAGGTTCTGCCACGCGACCTGATGAATCTCAGGCAAGCGTTTTCCATAATGCCATGCACAGCACCGGAAAGTTCCTATTTGTTTTCACATGGATGCACAGCTTCATCGGATCCTCGCCGTGGGCGTCTTTCTGCACCCGTGAACTGTGGGCCGCACTTAGTTCCAGCCCGCTGAACCCCCTCACTATTCCACCGCATTAGGCTCAGTCCGCAGCTGCATTACTGCATCTTGGCTCTGATGTGACGTCATTCACTATGTTTTATTGGTTGTTCTTACGGAAACTTCAGCTGCGAGCACAAATCCTTGCTGCGGCTGGGACAGAAAGCATCCTTGCCCATTTGCGCGTTTGGATAACTCGGCAAATCCTCATCAAATTATTTCAATCTTTCAAAAGTTTGCGTCTTTCTTAATTCAATATTTAACATTGGACCAATGAACCAATACTTTCCTGCAGTTTGCGAAGCTGAAGACAAAAAAATATACATCCAAGATTAAAGTGTGTGGGGGGGGGGGGGGCATCAACTCGAGATTTTTCTTACTTTGAAACGCAGCTAAGATGTATCTGGAGATATGAAGCAGTGCTGAGAATGATTTATGATAAAACAAAAATAACAGATGAGGGTGCAGACTTGCGCCCGCGGCATTGTTCTTTTCTTACGACTGCTTGTTGGACACAAAAGGTATTATTCACACGGCAAATTAACAAGCATCTTCAAATACACACAAAGATGAAAAGGTAAGAGGCTACAGACATAATACAGATCATCTTACTAAGGACTTTCCGTTCCATTGCTTGTCTAATGGTTTCATCCTACAGAAGACAAATGCCATTGTTGCAAAAAGGGTGGAAACATGAAGAACTGTTTAATGTGTAATCGCATAACACCTGTATTATACGATTATGTGATTATGGGTAATGCTTGCTATGGCAAACAAGAGCACCGTCTCTTTTTCAGATATCAAAGCAAATCATCTACTGCAGGTCAAACATAAAAAAGAATAATCATTCACATCAGATGCTAAAAGCCATTACATGCAGCACATGAAACATTTTGAGCACGCGTGCAGGGCCCGGGAGGTTGGGGTTCTGTCTTTTTTGGGTAACCCGAGACAAAGAGCTGGGAATGGACATGTCTGAGGCTGTGTGTAAACATCGGTCTGCTTCGAGAGAAATAATGGTTTGCCCAAGCAGGACGAAGCACAGTCATCCTGTGAAACAGAATGCAAGAAAACGATTAACAAAATGGAAATAAAAAACAAGAAACAACAACACTTCATACAATTAAAGAAATACTAAAAAAGCTGAATGACTAGTTTTGTAGAGTCTTTTTTTTTTGTTGAGAAAATGTACATCATGCACTTCTTCAAATGACAACAACCACGAAAATGTACAAACTGCTGGGAATGAGGACAGAAGTGACCCTGATAGACAGGAGCCAAAGCTTGATTATTAGTTTTTCCCTTTTCTGTATTTTATTATTATTAGTGTAACCCAATAACCAAGCCCTTTCTCCAGGGGTGAGCAAAGCCAACAAAGCAACCAATATCCCTCTCCTTTTCCTTTTACCAGAACTATTCTAACAAACACAAGCAAAGGAGAGATGCATCATTCTACTCTGGCACCCCAACCACAGTAAAAGCCTGGAGAAAACTGTTTCAACAGGTTTGAAAGACTGTCCACAACGTTGACAAAGATTCAACACCCCTTTCACTGGTGGCAGTTGAATACACAAGCACTAACAATGCACAACTCACCAGTTCTCACTCGTAAATACGCCACACACAACTTCTTCTGGCACAAACTTCCCGTGTCCTTCTTTCTTAAACGCCTTCAAAACAATTGGATGGCCAGTGGCACTCTACTTCCAGTTAGGCTGCAGACCTCCACCTGTTCATGGGAGGGAAAGACACACACACACACACACACACACCATACTAAAGGCCTCCTGACCAAGGCTGCAACACTGCACAGCTAACTTCCCACTGGCCACAATACCCAGCATTCACACCACATGAAACTGCTGGCTGAACTCCATATTTTCAATGAATTGCTCACTCACCATCATTTTATTTTGGACTGAAGTTAACAATAGAGGTGATTCCATCTCTGATTTGTGTGTGGTTTCTTGGTGTTTGCATGTCTGCATGTTGCGCCAATGACAAGAATCTAAAGGAGTCAATATGGCTGAGCCGAACGGCGGCAGAGCGTCTGAAAGCCACCAAATCTCCTATTAATTAAGCAGCGATCGGAGTCAGATGGTGAGGATTAATCCCAGTCCAGGGACATTATTGTCCTTGTGCTCGAGGAGGACAGCATGGCAGGCCAAACCGGGGGGGGTCGGTAGAGGCGGACACAGCGAGGCGGAACTCGTCCCACACCCCTGAGGGATGCCAGTCCGTATCTCGGAGAAGCTTAGGAATGCCAAACCGAGCCATGCGAACACCGCTCACCTCTACCGGGAGAAAAACACACGGGAGTGATGCACAATGGTTGATCACGAGGGCCAGCGGCACTGGGGGACGTGCGTTCTGCTGTTCCCAACCAACTCGGGGGCATCTGAAACACTGAGCTCGGCAGGGAGACTGACCACGAGCATGGCAGCGCATCTTTAAAGGCACAAAATGTCAACAAATGTGCAAACAGCGGCCAAAAACCGGAGAGCCGTCAAGGTGTTAAGTGACTTCAGCCAGGTCGGTGGCAGATTTATTGCCGCGCCACTTCACTTTCTGAAAAGTTCACAGTCGCCTCGCCAAATGTTGCTCAGCATTAAAATGATATCTAACACGCAGGCATTTAATTCAGTTTCCCTTCCAGTAAATTAAGGAATTGCTCAGTGAAAGCAGATGTCTTATTAAAGTCCTTTTTTGTTACGGCTCACACTCCATTTTTCATGTTATAATGGAGCACCTCGCTCTCGGTGCCTCGCGTTTCAAAGACGGGAGAGAAGCCTCGGCACGAGCCAAGTGGCTGTTCCTCCAGGCCCCCAGCGGCCTGTTTCCTGGCAATACTGCCAAATGTTTCCTCAAAGTATCAAAGTGTATTGCTGTATATAACACTTCACTTATTTATGGGAGCAAGAACGGATTATTGGCTCTCAGGGATGAACGTGTCTCTGAAGTCTGGGTCAAAACATCTAACAAGTCTTTTATTCATAAATCCCAAACATCAACAGTAAGAGTAGAATAAAGCACAATGTAAAAACAAACCCTTTCTTCTTCTTCTTCTTCTTCTTTATGCCAAGTGATGAAAAGGGAGAAATGGCAAAATCATGATAGAGCACATAGTAAAACATGATGTTGGTTGCAGTTATGCTCTTTGTGAATGCACATTTTTCATATTTAAATTTTGTTATCAAATACAATAGCATAGCAACCGTAACGTTTTAACCGTTTGCGATTTAACTTGTCTCTTAATGTTTGATTTAACCTTGTCACTTGTTTCAGTTTGGCGTGATTATTTTTGTTCTGCGAAATATTTTTGACGCACGCTTCCCGCACAGTCAGGCTCAGACCTACGACGCACTCGGAGAACTCCAACGCTAGGCCGGCCAAAAGGCGCAAGAGACCCGCTATACACCATTATGCTCCATTAAGAAAATGAGCGCAAATTGCTTGAAGAACATTCCAGAAGCTCTACCCCCTAGAGTACAAATTAAGGCTCTCGGTACAGCACGCAATGGAAAAAGATTACATAAATGACGGCAAAAATAAGAGCAGGAAAAATACATTTGTGCAAAAGAAACAGTCAACAATAACTCATCTTTTTGTCTGACTCAAGAGAGGATGTCATTACCCCTAGATATTCCTGAAGGACCTGGACACCCCAGCCATCAAAGACCATTTTAGTCATAAGTCCCATAAGTCCATTTAATAGGCCTGTCACTCTGTGGGATGGGGGGGGGGGGGCATAATGTACTGCAGATTTTATTTTCCATAGTGTTTCTGCTCATTAGAGGTAAATAGGCCTTCTCCTGTTTCTTTAATGGGGTTCATAAATATTCTCCCACTAAAGCTTTTTATAGCCATAGTTCACAGCTATATCACTTAATTAATATCCGGTGTCTTTTTCATTTTTTCATGCACATCGGTCTGCTGCCGCAGAAATGGAAAAGAAAAAGGTTCTGTATCCACGTGTTTGTCATTTGCGCTGCGGTCTGAAATGCATAAACTTTAAACCTTGTGGTGTTTTCGGCCTCGTGGCGAATTATTTCTGAGGCACAGCTGAGGAAATGGTGACGTCAACCATCCTGGCGTCAAAACGCGTTGGGGACAGAAAGGGGCTGCCGTTTCAGACAGAATGCCGTGTTTGTGGAGAAGCAGTGTGGAAATTTGGAGAGACTGCAGTGTGGGGTAATTCTCCTGCCGACCACCCATCTTCCTAATGGAGGATCTGCGCTCAGGAAAGCGAGAGGGTTGCTTTCAGAGACGGGCGAATTGGCGTACGAAGCGCGGCGCCCGCGGTCCCCGCTGCGGAGGAAGAAAAGTGGCCTCCCAGACGGTCCCGTTGCATGCGGTTGTTACAGAGAGGCGTTTTTGCGTGAGGCCACCATCACCAGAAGCATTTTAAAATCATCGTCTCGATTTCAATTAATCCTGCGGAAAAAAAAAAAAAAATCTTACTTTTTTAGGTGCTGTATTCAGTGCTTGACGTGGACAAAATAAATGCCAGGGCTCCCCTTGCTGGCATGACGCCATGTGTATTGGTTGGTAACAGAAACTATGAAATTACATTTACACTGCAGAAACTACTTACAATTACTTTTGAAGTGAGTCAGAAATACTAGGAGATGTTATTGATGTTCACCATATATTTCTTTAATAAAGGGAAATTTTGAAAGAACAGCGGGGTAAGCTGACTTGCAGTGTACCTTAGTGCCCCCTGGGTAATGAAATGCAGCTATGAGGCGGTTATGAATACTGACCATGGCCTACGGTTATGCTCTTCTCCTAGGAGAGTAGCTCAGGGACAGAATCTGGTCAAAAGGGGGCAGAAAAGAGCACCAGGGGATTCTGGGAAGTGCCCCTACTGCTTAATATGCTGATAATATTCAATTTCTGTGCCATTTATATCCTCTGAAACAAACAAAGTAAAACTTCCGCGTGCCGCACAATAATAGTGCTGCTAGCAAAACTTTTGTTTCCGTGGGTGACTTAAAAAATGTGTACATATGCATTACATTTGTTCCATTTTCATGCAACCCATTTTTAGTTAGCATATTAGTTGCACAAAATGTGGAAGACAAAAACTTTTAACACAAAAGGGTTGAGCAGGGCCGGGAAATCGGAAGACACGAGGCATAAAGAAAGGCAATTAAATAGCAACTTGGAGAAATCCCAGCCGGGCCCATGGTGCATTTTACACGGAGTTACCACACTGCGACGACCTTTGCGCACCAAGGTTATGTTTGAGGAAAGACCCGCGATTCTGTTGTGCAGCTTTAAGGGTAAAATGAGAAGCTCATTGATACCCAGGATGCGCCGGGGAGGCGAGAGGTGTTGAGAAGAGACGCAAACAGCCATCATCCGCACTCTTGCTACAGGTTTTAATTGCAGGCCTTGAACAAAGGGGCTGTTTTCTCATTTTGGCAAAGACAAAGAGAAGGTTTGATAGAAGGGCAGTGTGAAGGCCGTACCTTCATTGCAAGCCAGTCAGGCTTCGTGTCTTAATGGACAGCAGAATCATCCGACGTCCTTCAGATGCTCGTGATGACACGTCGATTGAGAACAAATGCACAGACTTTGTGTGCATGTAATGGTCCGGGTGTCCTCTTGGGTGGCACACTGGGTGACGCCATTCGAGGGCTGGATTTGAGGTGGCCTCACCAGAGTGTCCGAACCTTAACCGCATCGGGAAAGTCAAGTCAGTCAGGGCGCATAAGCCAAGCAGCGAACGCGCCACTTGCGCAGATCTCTGCCTGAGCCGCTCGCTGTTTCACAGCACGACGTGGCGAGGACCTCTTGGGAGGGTGGTCTCCACAGCAGCAGATACAGTTCCTTGAAAAGGACACACATTTACCAGCGATACGAAACTTTTAAATGGCTGTTGCTCAGGGAAAAAGCAGACAGTCACTCCTGAGGTTAATTGAACGAAGAAAACAAAACAAATGAAAGAAAGCCTTTGAATAAACAGACATCTGAACTTGTTGTACCTCTTCTGCCATCACATGCACAAGTGCTTCAAAATTGATTATTCTGAGCATAAAGGCTTCTTCATGTTTGTTGGTTTTAGCCTCTACTGCCATCCAGTGTTCAGTATTTTAAGACTGAAGACCCTGGCTTTCGGCACGGTGCGCAGGGCCTCTGGGTGAATGGGACCTACGTGCCCACGTTGAGGTCCTGAGATGCCCGGAACTGAAACGACTGCTTCTTCGTGGTCATCCGTTCGAGCTTTTGGTGGCCGTTTCACCGTAGCGCAGTTTCAGTCCAACGCAGACAGACGGTCCTGTTTCGCCACTCCATTGACCTCTCTCATTTACAAGAGGGGCCAGGGCCCTTCAGACTCTATGCTCATTGGGCTTGAGTGGCATTGGATGAGGGTCTGGAAATAAATAGCCTGAGGAGGTTCTCATTTCACAGAGTTGATCCAGAAGACATATAGGTCCAGGACACTATGAAGAAGCCTTTCCAAAACTGGACAGCTTGAGAAGATCTCAGGTTTAAGTAACTTTAGCAGTTATGCAAAACAGAACTGAGCCGGACCAGTAGTTTCACAGAAGACCTCCTCTCCTGAGCTGGACAACAATAACTGAAATAATAATAAAAGTTGTGCTGATTTCTGCCAAGGTGAAATGGACTGCTTTTTGCACCCAACATCTCCCTTACTCTCTAGTAGTAACAGTTCATAAGCTGCATAAAAAGGTGGATTTGGCTTCTCGTGAAAGATGAAAGACACCAATCCGGAACATGGGAGGAAACCAAAGGGAGCCGTTTAAGTTAACAGGTCATCACTGTCCTTGTTTACCTCATCGGGGAACAGGAAGATACACTTATGACAAATGAGTCTAACCTGGCCTGACTGGGCTTCCTGCTGACCTCCTCATCGATAGATGCGACCTTGCAGCGTGTCCCACATCCTCAAAGCCATGGCTGAATAATTATGTGTTGGAATCCATTTGAGATGGTTGGCAGCACAGCTGCCTCACTGGGCCGTCAAACGGGTTCTCAGATCATCGGAATTTTCAGCCTAGGACTCGAGGGGAGATCCGGGGTGCAGGTTACGCTGCACGTAAAGAACAGGACTTAAAATTTAAGAAGGGCTTTCTTTCGTATTAGTTGTTCCGCTAAAATTGGCAGTTGAAAAATTGAGCTGAAGTACATCTGACCTGAAACATCTGCTAGAAGAAGCACACTGTAAAACACCGTGGGTAGGAGGCTTGAGAGTTACGACTCTATTGACAGTTAAAAAAGCAATTTGGTGAAGACAAGGACACAAGTGTACCTGCAGCTCAGTGTTCATGACCTGCAGCCACATGGCACGGGGACGTCCTTAATCTGCTCATCTCTTTGCAACATTCCTCTTAAATGTCCCTGTAACCAACTATCGCTGTTGAGCAATAAACCATTCTGAAAGCAGACACTCACGATTTTTCTAACCTAAACAAGCTCAGACTAATTTAATTGCGTTCCACTGTTACAAGGTACTTCAGATTTATAATCCATTTCATAACGCACTGGACACCGGGCCATTTTCCTCCTGATGAAGTAAACATCCGGGCTCTTAAAAAGCCAAACGTTAACTTTAAAATATGAGCAGTTAAACAGAAATAAATGCACAGCCAGCTCTTTTATGAGGCCAGACCACAATGTATGAAGGTGCAGTTCATTCACCGCCTGGGAACCCATTTCACAAACACCTGCACACTTTGAACTTGAACGACTTTGATCGAAGAGCTCGGCTTTTAAACGGCGCACTTTCTTTCCAAATTGCACTATTTGCATGTTTGATGGTGGGAACGAGTAACTGGTTTACGGAAGCAGCAGCCCAAGCGTGAATCCAAACAGCAGCGAAGATCACCTTCGGCAAACTGCTCGGTCCAACTAGTTTGAAACCCTGCCCTTTTCTCAGAGCAGGAACACGGATTTAAAAAGCCTAATTACATCGTACCTTTGTTTTATGCTAATATTAGACTTGTCACCAGGGACGGAGAAATTGTGGTAAAAATTAAACACCATGAAAGAATCAGTTTCAAGTCTATACCCACTGCGCCATGCGGGGATGCTTGCCGCAAAACTCTTTTTCTTTCTTCTTTAAGGAAGTCTGTTTTTGCTGAATGACATTGAAACAACTTTGCTCATTTGCATAAACAAATGACTTTACAGCCACGTTTCCAGCAGTGATCCATAGATGCTGGGTCAGGAATTTTCGTTTAGATTTGTTGATATGTGACTGCTGTTTATTGACACGTCTCCGCCTGAAAAAAAAAAAAAAAAAAAAAAACATTGAAAAAAAGAAAAGCCGAGGTATGAATATTCCATTAACTGAATTTGTTAGCTAGGGCTCCCTTTAGGGTGCATGCGGAACAGTTCTGTTTCATGACAGACTATTTCCATGATGAATTATACACTTTTAAATTCAACTAAGAAAAAAAAAAGAATCAGTTTTGAGGTACTACCAACTAGGCCTCAGGGCACTGCTGAAGAAGTCAGCTTTATTTACTCCTAACATCAAAGGACAGTCTTTTTGCAGTGATTTAATCTCAGCTTCACAGTCAGTTAGCCTCTCTGCGCAGTAGTGATGCTTCCTCCCTTTCTTAACATGACTCTGCCTTTTGTAACAAATGACTTCCTCATTTATTTACAAACATTTATTTACCAGCCGGGAGACTGCCTGTGTTCGGGTGGATCTGCCGTGCGCTGAATTAGCTAAATGATTCCAGAACAAAGTAGATGACTGCTCTGACTGGGAAGCCATGCAGAAGACACAGATAATAATTTTGCAGTTTGTGTTTTGAATGTTTTAGTATTTGCTCTTCGTATAAATTCTCCTTAGGAAGCTAAGCCATGCTGAAGAGACACCACCTTCACGCACTGCATCACCTGTCAGAAGCAGACAATGAATTTTCTCTGTTCTGCAGATGCGAGGAGAATGAGAGACCCTTTTACTGGTCTTTAGCAGGGGAGAGGGTGGTTGATGCAATGGCAAGACACCCGCTACCACCTAGTGAGCTTCATAGCGCAAGTGCTCCCCATTCACCTGCTGAATACAATGCTTTTTCTTTATTTCCATCCGTTCTCCCACCTACAGCTGCGTCTCCACTGAGCTCCATGCCTGTCGGGAGTCGGTTTTGGGAAGCCTGGGCCACAAGGTAGGGGATTGGGTGGGATGGATGATCACACACAACAGTAAGAAGGTGCTAACTGTACTCTGTGGGGCCCGATTCAAACCACTTGTGTGGTGATACAGCAGTTCAGCAAGACAACAGAGCACCAATGCTGTCCGCCATTATTTTAATCTCAGAAAGAGATCATTTTCAATTGTAAATGAATCCATTTGTTATTTATTAGCATACAAATGTAATTGAATCTATTAAAAAAACAGAACTCATAAATAGGATTAACAGAATGGCTGGATATGTAAAGGGCTGGATGTGTGCTCACCAGGCAGAAATTTCGCATGTACATGTGTGTCCATGTGAGAGAGCTAGAGATGGGCTAAGCGATGGCTCGTGTTTGCTGGAGCTCCTGATGATGGTCTCATTGCAGATGTGTGCAGTTTTTGGGAAACCCAAACAGCTCCTCTGAAAACTGTTCATCCAAAAGCAGAAGCTCAAAAGCAGCCTGGTGTCATCAGCTCATGAAAAAGCGGCAGTTATTTATTCTGCATTAAAGTTTTCATCAAATGGAAAACGATAAAAAGGTCAAAATGTTACATTAACCCTCTTACACACATTTACAAATTATTTTAAGATTTTATTCAGGGCCAATATCGATGTGTACAGTAACACTGCAGTATATAAGCTCTCCACTTGTCCAGCTTGTTTTATTTGGAAAAAAAAAGGGAGTAGCATTAAAAAATAAGAATATGAAGCTGAGATCTTCTGCCCTTCTTTTTAGCTTAAGTGAATTAAATGCTTTGTGAGATAATGGGGAAAAAAACACAGGAAATTACCGGATTTCTCCATTGGTGGATGCGAATTAGTGGAAGTCTCTTGTGCTTTTGTCTCTTCTAGATGAGGGCCTCCTTTTTTCCCATCCCCATCCTGCCTCTTACTTGGTAGGACATGTCGGCCATGACACTCGATTGTGCTTTCAACACCACCGAGTCCCAGAGGACCCCCCCCCCCCAGCCCACTCCAACTCCTTCATTCCCCCACCTTCAAAGGCAGAGCAGAAGTTGGCACCCGAAAACTAATCAAAGTTGGCAGCGTTTTCTTTTTTCAAAAAGCTGGACGTCGCTCTTTTATTGACAGCGTCTTGGTCAGGACGCAAGCCAGGGACATGTCATACGCCCCGAGAGCACCCCGTCACCAATGTCGACGTCCCCCCGGCGCTCCTGTCACTCTCGCTCTCTGTCACCCACAAACGAAGAGCAAAGAAAGACCGGCTGAGAAATGGTAGGATGGAGCTTTGCTCCCGTCCCCTGTTGTCCCATCTTCCCTGCTCTGCTCGGCCACTGCACCACACGGAGGAGGGAGCAGAAGCTACGCGGCTGAGACCTTTCCTTCCCTTCGAGCACAGCCACGCTCAACTGGAACAGACAGGAGAGTAACTTATTAAGTTGAAGTTATGCAAAAGGCAGCAAATATACTTTTCCATGCAGCAACAGAATTACTGTTGAGGACAAAAAAGGAGGTTCTGATCCGCTGCTGCCTGAAATAGTTAAGAGGCCTATCGGTATGTTGTCAGCGGCTAGCACATGCAAGCCTTTTAGATTAAATCCCCTCTCACTCAAGATGAGAGAGAAGCCGCTATTCGGCAGCCTCCGACAGTCTGGTAATTTACCCTATTTGCAAAGGTGTGAAGTTCTGCTGTACTGTCTGCATTTCATGAACACCCCTCATCGGCCCCTCGGACCTTTTAGTCTGCGAGGAGCCGTGAGTTTGGTTTACTTCTGCACAGCACAGTTGGCCACCCTTCGCTGCTCTACACAGTTTTTCTCAGAGACACTTATCTATATATGCAAAGTATCAGCCATGAACTTTTAAATTCATCCCTATATGCGTGTCACAAAAAATAAAAATCACATTTTGTATTTTGTTAAAAAAATAAATAAATGCATACCCTGACCTTTAGGAATGTTCTGCTCAGACTAGAAATTATTTTCCTGGCTGATGTGCAGTTATGGATGAAACTTCATAGTTATGCAGGGTTTTAAAGCGGTGCGAATAGTATCTTTAGCAGAAGAGGAAAGGTGTGTGATGTTTACACCTGATGCCAGCCAGCAGCTCCATCACAGGGGTGTCGCGATGATAAGGCTTTCCGACTGCATTCTGAGATCTCTGTCCTAAGAGATGCCTGAAGAAGCGTGAAGACAAAGGTTTCGGAATAATACATAAGCTCCGCTGAGAACCAACATTTCCTGGTGGCTCCCTGCAAAATGGTTAACGCTCTGCCACAAACGGGAGCTGAAGGTGCTCGACGGGCAAAGTTCACTGACGTTACTGCGGCACCTCGAGCAGCTTTCAGCTTTCAGACAGAGAGCAGCGGATGTGAGCGGGGCACGGCCGAGCCCGAACGGCAAAAATTCCGGTCTCAATCCCGATTCCTTGTCCGGGACAATCTCAGCCTTTTCGAGATGTCATTTAGCAAGGTGGGAAGCAAGGAACCCTGGACAATTAAGCAGCTGAGGCCACAAATATCCTCCCAAACAATTGAATAAAAATGTAATTTTCTGCTCCATGGAATCATTATGCTCTTGTTGTGGTACATCCAGCATTTTGAATCTTTTAACCTTTTCTCTGTGTGGCAGTATCATCTCACGCACAAGATTAGCCACTGAAGCATTTATCAGGGGAAGACAAATGAGCTGTCCTTCTAGATGCCTGATTATTTGACCTTTATTCTGCTCAAGGCAAGGGGGCCTGACAGAGTTAAGTGGTGCCAGTCTCAAATAAAACCCAGCCCAGGGATCGCACGTTCGAATCCGTCTATTGTAATGCGCTGCCGTTCACTCAATTTAAGCTAAAATTAACCGAGGAGTTATTAAGATTGCCTGTGGTCTGCTAAGGTAATAGAAAATTTTACTTTTGCAGGAACAAGTATAACCAGACAGATCACATTTCATTTGTGCCAGAAAGCCTGATAAGTATTAAACATTAAAACGGATGAAAGCAAATTGTTCATTTAGATGTTCTGATTCAAGATCATTACAAGCCGGCGCCACATCTTCAAAGTCCTTAAAACTTTCCCCAATCTCATCTCCTGAAAGGTTTTCTGCTGATCTTGAGTTTTGTCTCGAAGCATATTGTCATTTATCCCTGTAATAGCTTGATTTTATTTCCCCTGATTTCTGTCAGTATCACAGTTAAAATAAAAATTACTAATTTAGGTCTTGGTAATAAAGGATGCCAGGGGTTGCGAGAAACCTGGGGTACCGGATCCTCGTGATTAATTCTGCTCTGCTCCGACATGTGCCGCTAAACTGCTGTCGGAGAATTATGGGTTTCTACTTACTCTTCCATGTTAAAGCCAGTCAATCCCACAGTCCAAAGAACCAGGAGATGATTCCGCTATCTGTGGAAACCACTGTATGGAAAGTAAATTATGGGCTTGTCAGTCAAACCGGCACAGATCATCCTGGTTGGTTGAGATGTGGCAGAAGCAAGACTTCCTGGTGTTGCTGCTCCAGTCAATGGCACTACATTGGAGATGTTTTATCCCAGTTGGCAAATACAAGTTTTGGACTGATGGTGATTTCGTTTCGGAAAAAATGAAATTGTGTGAACCGATGCTATAAGTCGAAAGCGAACAGAATCCTCCGATTTCAGCGGTGGGCAAAGTGCGCTTGCATGTTAGCATCGTAGCTCCAGTGGAGACCCTGCAGCGAACGATTCCTGAGGGTCAAATGACCAATGCTGAGTCCGAGCTCAGCGGCAGCTGCACGCCATGGCACCGTGGTCCTCTTTTCAGCCGAATTCACCAGTTCGAGGAGCAGAATGTTACTGTATACATCTGACTCTGCGGGCTGACAGCCACAATGACATTTAACATTTAATAACCTCTAAGGAAACAGTTATTTTGTGCAGAAAAATGCCTCACTTTAAAATAAATGATAGCCTTGATGTCAGTGTCTATATTTCCTGGTACTGCATGTTGTGTACAGTGATAACACACATTTTAGCGCATCACAACAAGCATTAGTATATATTATTTTCGATTTGTATTTGACAAAAAAAATGCAGCAGCCACATTCCACACGGGGATTGACCATTAAATAAATTTCACCTGCTTTCACTGTGCTGAATGAGAAATCTTTCTCTTTTCTTCAGACAAGGAATTTGGGTTAAGTAATGGCTTTTAATTAGAATAAATCCCAGGTTAGAGCTCACCTTTCTCCTTTCCTCCATTTGCATAGCACCTTTTAATACCCGACAGCTTATTAGAGGGCAAGGGCTTACGGTAATTACCACAGCGGGGCTCGATCGTGTCCGACCTGCGTGCGTCTCCCGGGCTGGGGGGAAGGGGTTGGGGGTGACACCCCATCTGTCTGGCCGAGGGGCCTGCAGGATGATCAATGGGTGCTGAGGAGGCGAAACCTGGTACCGTTGTGCCCATTAGCATTCCCCCCATCAGGGAACACGTTATTGGTTGCTTGTTCTCCCAGGGTGGTGCCACATCGATAGATTGATAGGACAAGAGCACCATGGACCCGCCCCTGGGGGGTGTGATGTTAGATTGGACTGTGATTTAATTCCTCCCGCCTGCATAAAACTGCATATTTCACGATGATGTGACTTTAACAAAGGACACAATGACAGAACATGTGCAGAATAAATCTTTCAATACTTTGGTGTGTATCTTCACTTATTTGATTCGAGCAATTACATTAATACGTGGCTGTGTTTAGACATATCCATGGAAAGCAATGACAAAGAAGGCACTCTTTTTAACAGCCCCCCCCCCCCCTTAAACTAACATTTTATATATATTTAAGTCTTTTCAATGTCCGGTATATTGATAAGAGAAAAATAATACATAAATTAAATAAATGCATATATAACCATTGTCTGGTCCTAGTTTTTTCCTGATAATGGACTGAATATTTAACTATTCTGCTTTCTTATGGGGAAGAAGTGGGGATCTTTGAGGGTTCCTAGCTGACCCCAAGTTCATCTCAAAAATCACCCTAAGCATTCCTTATTAATGTGGTGAGGAAAGTTGTGTAATACATTAAAACAGAGTGAAGAGCATTTAATAGCAACATTATTGGTCTATAAAACAGGTTTTAAAAACTCTTGAGTGCGATTGTGCTGAAGAAGATGAAGGTTATATGTTAAATTGAATAAATTAAGTTAGACGGGCACAGCGGTGCAGAACAGGGGATGCAAATGCAAACACATCATAAAGACCTGAAAGTGGCGGTGCACGGCTACCCATAATGCATTGCATCGCTCTCTCTCTTTGTCATACAGCACGGTTTTCAAATGCTGTCTCAGTTTATCGGGCCAGGCTGAAGGTCAGAGATGTTCAGAAACGAAAATTCTGACTCAGTGACAATAAATGGCATTTACAGTCACAGGCCGCATGAGGCAAAAATCTGGATTAAAAATCTGGTGACAGATTAAATAAAATAGTTAAACACGATGGTTTGTACTATTTTAACAGTTGCCCACACTATTAATTAGTTTTGCAAGCATATTCATATACGGGGGGAAATAGTGGAAAGAGCTAAGAATTTCTTAGTGTGTATACAGGAACCAGTATCTGCACCCCAGAGTGTACCTGGTCCTGCACTATGGCCTCATATTTCTTGGCCTCATATTTCTTGCCTGTTGTACAACTATGCAGAGCCATCATCAGACCTAATGGTTCCCGTGAGGTGGCTGCCCAAACCATTATGGATCCCCCACCACGTCTAACAGTGAGCAACAGACGTTGTGGACCGAAAGCATCCTTTGGCTTTTTTCAAACATTAACCGGGCCCTGATGTAACAAATGGGGTGAAAAATGTTTCATTACACCACAGTGCTTTTCCCCCATTGCTCACGGCTCCAAGTTTTGTTTTCCTAGCACGCGATTGAATGTCTTTGCTTGCTGGCCTTGGACGGAAGGAGCACTGCTGTAAATTTGAGCTCTGTGAAGCTCCAAAGCTGTCCAGAGAAGTCCAGTTTTTATAGAGACTGGAGGCCACAGAGGTGTTGGTTCAATTATGTGGTAATTTTTAAGCCTGTACTTTTGACATTTAGCAACTATCCTGCAAAATGCCCATCAGTCCCGGTCAGCGAACCCCAACTTATCCCTGCCGTTTCTCAGTATCAATGCCGTTTGTCAGTATTTGGCCAATGCTGCCGGTATTTTTTTTAGTTATTCCCTTTGACACATTAAACAGCTTTCCAACTTTTTTTGCAATCGATGCACCTGCAATTCAGGCACCAGCCGTTTGGTCTCAATGGAAAGTCTTGGTTGTCTTTGTTGCTTTGTGATTTACTTCAAACTGAAGCCTCTTGTACAGGTAGTGTTTAATTTATTTTCTCCATTTCTTGTATATGTTAAACACATGGAAGTTTAACAGCAGTATTGTAATTACTGATTCAATAAGCAGATTTAAGTACATACATACATGCCTATATGTACACTATATATATATATATATATATATATATATATATATATATATATATATATATATATATATATGGCTAAAAGTATGTGGACCTCCCATGTAATGACTAATCTGAGCTGTTTCAGCATCAAACACACATTCTGGACAACTGTGTGTTTCCAACTTTGTGGCCACAGCCCGTGGAAGCTTCTTTCCTGCTCCAGCATGACTGAGCCCCCGTGCACAAAGTGAGCTCCATAAACACACGGTTTGCTCAAATTGGTGCGGAAGAACTTGAGTGACCTGCACGGAACCCTGACCTCAACCCAACTTAACACCTTTGGGATGAATTGGAATGCCAACTGTAAGCCAGGCCTTCTCACCTAACCTCACTGATTCTCTCGTGGCCGAATGGGCACGAATTCTCAAAATCTGCTGAAAAACCTTCCCAGAAGAGGGGGGAACGACTCCATGTTAAGGCCCGTGGGTTTGGAATGGGAGGTTCAACAAGCACATATGGGTGTGATGCTCAGGTGTCTGCATACTTTTGGCCATATGGCGTGCGTATTCACGCGACGAGAACGTGATGTTTACGGCTTGTGTGTCCCATAATAACCTCATAATAACCCTGTCTGCAGCACCATCACATCACGCCACAAAGGGAGAATGAACACTCAGCACAAAGTTCTCTGGATGCGCATCGGTGAAGGAGCTCCAGAACCCACAAATCCTGTTAGTATTTAAAAGAGTGCACTTCATTCTCCAACAACAGGTGACCTTTAAGCAGCCCAGAGGCTCGGCGGACTTTCAATCACCAATTAGTCCAGTCCATTGCGAAGGAACCCAGGGCCCCCGAGGACAGCCCATCGATCGGCCTCCCTATCGCTCACATCAGCAGCTCGGGCCCAGAGAGCCTCCTCAGCATCTGGGTCTCAGCTTTGCGGAGAAACAAACTTTGCCCACGCCTGCTGCCCCGGCCCCGTCGCGCAGGCAAACGCTTCAAAACCGAAATCATGGCTTTCAATACCACGCAGTGACAGTTTAGCCCCATGTGTTAACAATTAATATCGAAATAGTCCAACTGTTTCACAGTATAGGGAATAAAGCGAAAGATAATACATCCACATCAACAGCAGAGGTGCAAAATTTGCTCTTTATCAGGTGCCCAAACGCAAAAGATGGTTAAACGAATAGGAGCGTTACGTAATCCCGAAAAACAACACATAGCGGAGTTAGCGGAAAAAAGCGGGAAGACCGCACGTACTGACCGAAGCGCTGTGCCGCGGGCGGACAGCGAGTCGGTTCTGCTCTTTTTTTGCGAGGCGTCGAAGGCCACGGGCAGCAGGAGCGCGGCCTAGCGAGGGAGACGCCCGCGCGGTTTGGGCGACGCGGCCGACCTCCTCCGGGAGGCGGAATATGGCGGGCGGGGGGCACGGCCGTAGCTCGGCATTAAGCTTCCGCGGAAGCGGACGATAATTAGATGTGAGGACTAAACTCGGGGGATTGAAATTTAGCGGAACTGCGCGACGGCTCGCGAGTAATTAAATGTCATTTTTCTCGCACTTCGCTAAGCCCGAGGAATTAAAAAAAAAATCACGGTCGAAGATGTCAAACGCAACAACTTTACCTGTGCCCTCGTGAAAAAGGAGGGAAGTAGGAATCGGGTATCGCAAAAATTTGTGCGTGAGTTTGTACATAGGTCACGAGCATGTGGCGTGTGGCGACTGACCGGTGGGCTGTGGAGAGGTGGCGCACGCAACACGTGTTGGGTTTCGCTGACTCTGCGGGGTGGACAAGGCAACGGGGGTGGCGAGTGGCCCGGTAGTTAAAGCTGCTGGGCTTGCACTGGCTGGGCTCAAATAAGAATCACGTAGATCTCTACAGCTCACCTGATGTCTTAGTACCCTTGCGTCTTGGTTGCCCTGTGGTGCTCACCTTAGCTTGCTTAGAAAAACCAGACACCCGCAAACTTTGGTAAACACACCTTTACCCCGGGATTGGAGGCCCCTGTTTCCCAGTTCCCGATAGAATGAGACATAGTTTGTGTATCCGTATCGGTCTCGGTATGCGAGTCGAGAAGTCTTGACATAATAAGATCGAACCTTGAAGATGACGTTAAAAATTCACACGAGTATGAGTGTAAAGCCAGGTGGCAGCACTTGGCCCAGCATCTGCGTTCTTGTGTCTCGCTTCGTGCGGCCTGCGCTTTCGTCATTTTGTCCGTTTCCATCCTGTCAGCCGGTCTCCCACGATCCAAATTTCTCATTGCGCGTGTGTGTATCCCATCCAGGGTGCAGTTTCCTAGCCTCGTGCCCAATGATTCTGGGATTGGCTGCCCCGAATTAGCAGTTTACAAAAAAGGAGCTTATTATTAGTCATCACAAAGAGCAAAATGTAATATTAAATAAAAATGTACAACATTCAAGAACATATTAATTAGTTAAATAACTATTTTGAAATTAGGTCATTTCAGTATAAAGTATTATTTTTCATTGTGAAGTAGGTATTTTTAAATGTTAGGGTTATTTTAGGAAAATGAGGGTTTCATGGATGAATCCGGAATGAATCAATTCTTCCTTATAAGAAACAACGGAAGTAACTTCCCAATATCTGAGTTTGCAGCATTCGAGCTTTTTTCTAAAAACCAGTGACGCTCGGATAGTGTAGCTGCAACCATAAGCTGCTCTGGAAAGAAGTGTCAGTCGAGGGAATAAACGGGTGTAGGGGCGGTCATGCATTTGGACGGTGGGTCACAGGGATGGTGCAACAACGGGCCTAGTGCTCATCTGCGGTGGCACTTGAGCGAGATGCTTCTATCTACCCGTTGCCAGGGAGGCACGAGTCTTATTATATCCTGCGCGCGGCCTTGCGTGAGTTTTCCGTCGTACCTCAACCAAGCGGCAGAAGCGGCAGTCGGCCGAAAAGAGTGGTGCATTGTGGGCGTGCTGGCATGTCAAAAGGGCTGGCCCACAGGCAATGTACTTAGCGATAATAGCCCTGTCTCGGCAGCAGGCTCGCGTTGAAGATGTATCACCGGCCTTGACAAATTTGCACGAGAACTGTGCTTAATTGTATCCCAGCGACGGACGGGGACCGATCTGCCTCCACGGTAACTTTTAAGGGCCTTGGCTGCAGAAATGACTTAGTCCCATGCTGGGTGCTGAATTAGAAAAGTGATGGGCGCTCCTGCGGCTCTGCCCGTGCGATTCATAAATGGCAATTTAGGCTAGAAGAGCCGCGTCCCGCGCTCGCTTGCTTCGCCTCCGAAGGCCGCATTGGAAATGACGGCGTACAAATGTTTTCGGCTGTTGTCCCTGTTGTTTTATTTAATGCTCTGCAGAGGTGATTTTAAAATGAGCACAGGTCACCGCAAAGCACCACCCAGGCTGCGGCATTCGCCAACAGTATTGCAAACAGATGAACAATTACAGCCGGTAGCGCAGCATTTTATTAGTTTTTCTGTGCGCGTTTTAAATAAGAGACTGTACTGTTCTGGCTGCAGGGTAAAATTAAAGCTCATTTTCATTCTGCCAGCATTTTTTAATTTTCCAGCTTATCTAATGCTTCCTGATTGGAAGAGACATTTTGCTTGGCTTTCGGGCACTGTAAATACAAACAAAGCCTAGGAAACCTGCTGGAAATGATCTTCATTATTTATTTATTTGTTTGTTTGTTTTTTTTTGCTCTTCTTTTTTCCCCAAACAGATCAGCCTATTAAATTCATGTATGGATGTGTGTATGAATCTGTTACATTAATTTGACATTTACCTTGAGGGATAGACTAAAACCACCACTGGGTGTCTGAGTGAGGGCTGCTGTTGCAGAATGCCTGTAAAATATGATGGGGGTTTTATAGAATGAGTAAAATATGAGGCTTATGGCACGCTGCTGTGCACAATTGGCTCGGCGGCTCTGGGTAGTGAGGGAGAAGGCAGCACCGGGCACCGGTGGAGCGACTTCTCGGCTGGATAAGGCCGCACGCGTCAAAGACCCATCGCAGCAAAGCATGGTAAAGATTGATCACCGGCACGCTGCCGCTCGCCAACTTCCCGGCCCTCCAGAGCCGTGCCAAGGAGCCGTGTTGGGAAGATAAGTCGGCGGATGGGTGTGGAAGAAGATAAAGTTATGAACTTGAAAGGAGGAGATAGAGTGCAGCTCATCTCCACCAGTTAAGATGAAACTAAATAAAAGTAGATATAAAAAGGATTGATTCAGATATCGATCTGGCTCATACAGCTGCGATTCTCATCTTAACAGGAGCGTTCGCAAGGCCACAATGCGTCATTTACACACATATACTGTACGCGTGAGTGGAAATGATGTAATTATGCCGCGTATGCGTACATGATGTGCAAATGGGTAGATGATGTACGATATATGAAGGTGGATTTTAAGTATGACACCTGCTTTCTTTTCTGCTTTAACACAGTATGAAGTGATAGAATGCAAGCAACAATAACTGCTACCGTAACAAATTTCATGAGTTAAATGAAACACGGTGCATCTATATGAACATTGATTTGTTTTAGCATATACACACTAGGCAAAACGGTACCTTGTGTATCCAGTGAAATTAAATATCGAAAATCCGTCACCTTGTGCAGAATCACATTATCATACGGTGGACATTAATTGGGTCTGAGGCATGGGGTTACTTAGCCAGCAAAAACAGAGCAAGGTTATTGTGTCAACTCTGGTGTGCTGGTCACTCTGGCACTGCGGGGACTGGAGGGGGTGGGGGTGGAGCCTCAAGGCATTTTTATTTTTAAAAAAAAAAAAAAAAAATCATCAATTTTCGGGAAAGAATCAAGAATCGCTTATTGCCTAACACCCTCTATAAGCAGGCATGCAAGGGAGCAGGAAATGAAGCTCCTGGAGCCCACAGAACGGGAGGAAAGAACATTCAGATCATGATCAAGAAATAAAAAGATAGAAATTGATACATTTCAGCGAAACATGCATAAGATCTCAAAAGAATCTGTAAATATAAAAAAATGTCATAACTTCGACGAGAAAATGCACAGTTAATATACTATAAGATTTTACCCACTTAGGCAGAAAACAAGTTTGGCGAGTGCCTTTTCGTAATGAGGAAAATCTCATAATTCCCACAAATCAATTATTAAGCAACGTGGCGAGCTTTTAACTTTGATGGACAGATATCAAACTGTCACATTCCTCCCGCTTCATTTCCAATTCCGCACCTCTTCGGCATCGCATCAGATTTATGATTCATCCCATTTAAATTAAGATGAGGTCCGAGGCGGCATTATGGTGGGGGAAGGAACATTCAGCGCCAAAAAGCTGCTGGGAAATTTATAATCTAAGCGGAGAAGCACCTGAGGATACTGACCTCTACTTAAATGAATAAAGACGGGTTTTAAATATCACACTATTGTCCCAGTGCTAATGATTATGATCAATTATTAACGGACTGATTTTATAGCGTCGTAATGTAACAGCCACGTGCCCGGCTGCCTGTGTGCCGTCGACTTTGCCGCTGTATTTCTGGTGTCCTCTTCTGCTCAGGGTTGTCTTTCTCAGGACAGGACTTTGCAAATAAAGTGCAGCGGGATGGTCATTTGCATTGACATTGTTCACTGCAGCACCAGGTTAAAGAAAAATGCTAAATTTAACTCATCTGAGCCTTTCTGGTACCGACATATTTGGCCAGCTTAGGGACAATCTGCATGTAAGCTTTATTCTTCTTCTCAAACATGGTAAGAACCTTAGGAGAATTCCATTGTCTTCCACACATCACTGTAACAAAGGTAAATAATATCCTTAAAGGAAGGGATTTAAATAATGTGATAACAATGTACTTATAAATTATTACTCAAAAGCATGGGTGGTGTACAAATAAGCAGGTAGTTCAGTAATTTGCACTGCTGCCTCATAACCTGAAGGTTGCTGGCCGCCCTTGGTGAGCTTCCTCGCACTGCATTGATGGAGGAGGAACACCCTGTTGTATAAATGGGAAAATCACTGCAAAGTTGATTATCTAACACGCATGCCACCTTGGAGAAAGGATCCATCTCAATGAAGGTTAATAATAGTTGCAGTCTGTCTTTTTGTTCGATATTCAAAGAGCCTGTGAGAGTGGAACATCTCTTCTGTATTGTTCTGATACTGGGTGATCATTTGCCTAAGCTTTAATTTCATATAACAAGTCAAGGATTGGTGATGTTCCACCAGACCTGGAGAAGTTTTCATTGCTGTTCTCCCGTGTGTTGCCCTGCGCTCTGCTGAAATGATTTTTCAGCGCAATTGTGCAGCAAAATGGCTAGAAATTGTTCTAAACGTCCTCTGTAATCTTGAGTTCTCCACCCAAAGTTCTCCAGTGTAGAATGTGCTTCTGTCCACTCCTTTTGGAGAAAAGCACGTGCCAAAAACACACAAATATTGAATTATCTCCAGCCTTGCACCCATGGGCCTATTGATCCAGATCATACAGCCTTGAGGTCTTCAATAAGTTGAATTTTACATCTCCTTTCCACTCCTGTTCTGTTATTTATACATTCAGTTTTAAAGTAGTACTTGATTCAGTTGTTAGTTGGCTGTCACCTTCTTCACAGAACATAGCATTACGAGGATTATTTAGACCTTCAAACACTTAAAGCCTGCGAGCGTGGTTCAGGGTTCAGCACAACCCCATGACAAAATGGCTTCCTAAACACTTATAGGAAGGAGGAGAGGTTAAACCGAGAGGGCTACAGTTCAGCAAAATTAAGGGCCTATGATTGGCAGGAGTCTGGTGGAGAAGGAAAGTCTGCCATCAGCTCAGTCTGCTCCCTCCACCCTCGGTCCCAGAAGAGGAAATTCGATTACAGGAAAGAGAAATGCAATCTTGTGTGTGAACCGCAATACGGTAAAGGAAAGGAAGGAGCGAGGAGACACGCACGAGTTCCACTCGTTCCACTTCCCAGCAACCCTGAGTCGCGGCTGCTCGAGAGCTCCAGAACCTGCGGTCCAACGGCGCGCCATTAGTATTCACCGCCTTGCCGTCCACAAATGAAGCTGATTCAGTCATGTCGCACATTCCCATTAAATACAAATCGCCCCCCCACCTTGTTCCGCAGTCACCGGAGAAAGATGAGTGCTGTCAGCGCCGAAGCCGCATCAACGTCCTAAGGCGGAAGAAAAATAACAGCGACGACGAGCGTCGGAAGAAGCCGCGAACCACCAGTTTGTTGAGCTCAGTGGGTGGACAAGCACGCCGTGAGACCACAAAGCACGTCTATTTGTCGAGGAAGGAAGAAGCACAAGAAGGTTCGGCGTCACCTATTTTTTAATGGCCAGAAAAAATAATTTTGTGCACTTTCTGCTCTCCGCCTGTAGGTTAAACAGAGGCCGCAGCTTCAGTTTTCTGGGGGAGATGTTGGTATTCGTCTGCCTCGAGCGTCGGCTTTAAGATCACTTCAACGGCCAAACACACAGACAAGTCTATGATGGGCCTCCGCAGGCACTTGTTGCATTTGGTCCAATTTGGATTTGATATGACAACCTGGCCTAGCTTTGAAGACCCTGCTGCCACCTGTTCCGCTCCTGCACAGCCCAAGTTTTGGTGCAAGTAGGAGAACCACCTCCAGCCGCTCTCGTAGATCTCCATAAGCCCTGGTCTCCCTCAGAGGCCGACGACAGCACTCTAAGTACACAAAACATATATAGATTTTCTTTCAGGCCACTGCATCTCTTTCAGGATGATCTATTTTTTCATGTTCTCAAATGTAGTCCATGTACACAGAGGTGAGAAAAAGCCATGCGAGAACTAAGGGCAAATCTCAGCAAATGCTGCAAGGTTGAGCAAAGCTGGGGAATAAAAATTGCCTTAGAATCCTCTGTTTTTCCATGTTTGGCTATGGGCGATGGTGGAATGAGGCAGCTGCTTAAGTGGTACTGGGGACCAGAGTGTTCAAAATGAAAACCAATATGAATAAGCACAATAGTTACTTGACCGTTTAAACCAGCAGTTTCTTGGGTTAAAATGAGCATCTCCTCCTTCTCACTCGCTGCACTCCATTGAGGGCTACACCATTTTCGCTTTTAAAGGCACAAAGGCTGAGGTTAATGAAGGACACTGACATTTGGACTGACCGCCTCATTGTGGGTTAAAGTAAGCATCTCCTCCTCCTCCTCCTCCTCCTCCTCCTCGTCCCTTGCCGCTCTCCTTCCAGGGCTACACCGCACTGCTCTCACTACCTTTCCCCTGTTGGGCCCTGTCAGCTTCTAATGAATTGTTGTTAATAGTCTGCCGGGCCCTTTACTTTTAAATATAATCCACAAGACATTTAACCTGGGTCAATGTGAATGATAAACACATTTAATGAGGCAGCCTCTGGTAAATGGGGCAAACGTCACCGTGCTGCTCGCTCACGCCCGAAACGCTTGCACGGCAGGAAGATTTCGCTGTCGCTGTCCCCGTTAAACAGCATATAATAAGATCTGAGGTCCTCCCGCTACATGTACACACGCAGAGATTTTAAGCTTTTGTAAACTCAGGACAATTTTGTCTGGTACCGCTAGAAAAACGGCAGATAATAAATTAATCCCCTTTTTTAATTTATTTATTTTATATTTTTATTTATTTTTTATTTTTATTTTTTTTATTTTAAATCGAAATGTGTTTTGCATGCAAACGGGGAGAGAAAAGTTAATGCCACGCTTGTCCCTGGCAGCGCGGAGCCGTGACAGCAGCCGAAACAGCCGCGATCCCCTTCTCCCCATGAGCGGCTCCTAATAAAAGGCAGAGACTGAGGATTGCCAGTAATGATGAGAGGAATGAGAGAATCTCCTTCATACAAGGCTACACATGACCACACAACGCGGCGCAGATTTTGTCCTTGTCTGGGACTCGGGATCTATCAGGTGTTAATGACGTATTTAACATTTTCCTCCTGCCAAAAGGACGAATGTTTAGGGAAATTCAGCGCGGCGTTCACTTCTACCGCTCGATTTGGTTGGACTGCACAGGAGTTCTCTTCAGCCGTCCTTCATTCTCACGCTGAAAAATATTTAAAGACGTGTCTTCTCCGAAATGGTTAAGATTACGATGTGCTGTTTTTGGAAGAAAAAAATTAAAGATTGCATGTTATTATTTAAAGAAAACCTTTGGCTGTATGTTCTGCTCTTCCTAGCAGGCCTTCCTGAAGTTTGAACTTGTGCCATTCCGGTAACAAGTCCATTAGTTCCAGTGCTACTTAACTCAGACCATTAAACCTCACCATGGCTCTCAAATGAGTCTGGGAGATGTTCATGCAGGACAGTAGTGTTTTGTGCCGACTTCGGGTCCGCGGTGCTTACGGCAATTAAACGTACAGTCGACGTCTCCGCCTCCCCCAGAGAGTGATGCTCTGAGACGGCAGCACCAAAAAGCAATGGTTGACTCTTGAATTCTTGGAAAGCGGCGCGAAAGTTGGAGGACCGGCAATGGGCAACGCTGTGTCACCCAGTGGGCGATCCATTTTCTCTCTGTCAGGTTGGCAAAGATGAGGGATTATCAGAAAGCGAGTGCTCCGTGTCAGGGAAATGCCAGCTGTCTCAATCACTTGTGCGGCATTGAGGAAAGAAGGAAGATTGATGACTCGCAAACAACACTCTCCCGGATTCTCCTCACCCATCTGGATTCCCCCATGGATAAAGTAATGGAAGCTGTCTGTCAAGGCCCTTCATACACCTGGGGAAGGATTACACCGGGAACTGAGGAGGACTCTAAAGCCGAACAGTTCCTAATCCTGCTGTCTACGTCACAACAAGCAATAAATGCTTTCAAATAAAATAAAAAATTGTAATAATAATTTCAAACAATTTGTCTCACATTAACAAATACTGTGCATCCATCCATCCATCCATCTCATCCACTATCTTTACCACTTGCAGGGGATCAGGGCCGATCCGAGAATCGTTTGGTGCTCAGCAAGGTGTCCGTACCCTGAATGTCTTTGAACTGTGGGAGGAAACCAGAGCAGCCAGAGGGAACCCATGCAGGGATGAGAGAAAACATACAGGTTCCACACAGACTGAGCTGGTTTCACACCCGCACCTGGACAGGACAGACGCCATGAAGCTGTAGTACTGCTCACCGCACCAATGTTAAAAAAAAATTACGCCATGAACTCAGACTGTAGATGGATTAAAATGAGGCAGCATTTTAAATGGAAATAAAGACGTGGGCAAAGAAGAAGAGTAGGAAGGAAGAGGGAGGAAGGGGACTGGGCAGAGCAGCAGGAGCCCTGGTCCCTGTTGCTGCCGATGGCCTGGAACGGGATCAAAGCCTTTGGGTCCACATGAATAAAAGAGCGGGGCCCATCTGTGCAGGTTTAATAAGGTCGGGTCTGCGGTCGGCCCTGCGTTTGGGTCCCTGGTCGGGAGCAGACCGCGGCTAAACCCCCTGAGAGCCCCCACTAGCCTGGCATTTTGACTGGCAAAGAGCACATCATGCAAGAGCATTTGGAGGGACATGAAAAGCATCTCCCGATTTAATAAGACTTGGTGGATGTTTAAAAACACACACACACACACACACACACACACACACACACACACACACACACACAAACACTCTGGTGGCCTGCACAACAAAAACATGTATATGTTTAACCAGAAGGAAAATGATATTATGGGCCACTAAGCACAGTTTAAACCACAAGTCTGCTCCATTTTCAGCTTCTTCAGCTATGCCAGTGACACAGGCAAACCTGGACAGATTATTCCTAAAATCGAACCGAAAAAGAGCCTAAACCGCCAGAATGAAACCCATGGACACTCCAGTCTGCCATACTGTATAAGCAGTAAACAACCGAGTTCTTAAACAATAAAGTAGACGTATGTCCCAGTATCCTTTCACTTGTGATGTGGTACTTGCTCTGAAGGATTTATTCTTTTTTACATGCTTCCATATTGCTTCAAAAACATTTGCTTAAAAAATAAATTGCAAATACTTTATTTTGCTCATTTTTAAGAAACCAATAGATGTACAGTAACTAATGCCTAATAAATGATTGTGTCACTTCATGCCAGCATGGCTTGGACTGGCTTGCAGCAACAGTCCAGCTTAAATGTACGGACACCTAACATTCAGCTGCGCTCCGTGACGGAGGCGATCACTTTATTAAAATCTCCTTGTGTGTGTACAGTCTTCCCCGCGGTTTTGCAACTATAGCAACCCAGCTAAGGTCTCAGTGGGGGGGGGGGTCTGCTACTGAGGGATCACACACACAGGCAGCTTGTGGACCGCGGTCTGGTCACCACGCTCAGGCTTCCCTCCCAGGTGAGGATGGACAGATGGGCCACGTTTCGTCATTTTCTGACCGGCTGCAGGGGGCCAACAGAAACAGAGTCCCTCTGACCTTTACTTTGCGTGCTGATCCTCTTTTCCTCAAACTGAGGCTTCCCCTTCCCAAAATTTAAGCACAGGGGTCCCGGCTGGGGGCAACTTGAGATATTGTTTCCTGGAACCAGACATGACAAACGGCTGCTGCCAAAAGGGCCTACAAAACACACACAGGCACATGCGCACGCACGCACACACACACACATACACACACCAGTTGTTTCTAAGAGGAAACACAACAGGGAATTAGAGCGGACGCTTCCCCCTCTGCACCAGTAAATCCACCCTGGCCCAGGCTGAAAGGATTTTGCTCAGCTGGCTTATGATTTCGGGCACCATCTCCATGCACTTGAGATTTATATTGATTTTGCTTCTGGTACAGTTCAGAAAAGTATTACACTAGACTGTGGAGTCAAATCATATTTTTTTTAAGTATGACACCAATATTGTAGGAAGGTTAATGCTCGCTCGCAAATGCAATTATTCGCTCTATTGCAGTACACAGCACAGCTGACGTATGATCACCTCTTTGGCCAGCGGTGGGATTGTCTCCATGACTCTGGCGGCACACCGGGGCTTTGGAATCGCATGCGGACCAGCGGTTGTGACTCATGGCCTCCCTGGCAGGACTCTTAGTGATGGAGGGAGATGCTTGCGGGCAGGGAAACAAAGCAGCAGTCAGATGCGGGAGTGCGTGATCGTATGTCGCTCTTATCGCTGCTAAGCAACGCTAACATTGATCTCCCAGTGATTCCGTGTCTATCACCGCCCCCCAAAGTACACCAGATGTACCGCCACCGCCTTAGACTATCTCCAGCCTTGCACCCATGGGCCTATTGATCCAGATCATACAGCCTTGAGGTCTTCAATAAGTCAACTTGATGCCTTTTGTGCTCCCAAATTAATTAAACAATTCAGCCCAAGGTGGAGGGGGCTGAACAGGTGCATCGCCAAATGGCGTCACGTGAGGTGCCTGTGCTGACAGGGGTGTTAATCTCCATAAACCAGATGTAAGTATACGAGCAAACACCGCCTCATGCCTGATCCGCGTCGAGACGGCTTCTGATGCAGCCCGGAACGGCCGTGGCCATGCAGGCGCATGATTTCTCAGTCATTATGAGAAATCCACAGAGGGACGGCGGGGCTTTAGCGGGATCCAGCTGCTCTGCAGTTCAGACTTCTGCCCGGGGAGCACAAGATGGATGAACAACACAGGGATAAACTGCATGTTGCATTCAAAACCGTTTGAACGGAGGCGACAAAGAGACAGTTGTTAAAGTGCTTGGGCGTTTTAAAAACGGTATCAAACACTGTGGTGTGGTCAGTATACATCTGGTGATGTTTGTGTCATTTGAGGCCAGAACGTCGGTAACTTCCAGCAGTCGTCTGGAAGCTTTTATGCTAAATGTCCCTAACAAGTTGACCAGGTGATCCCCTTCGGATGGACAGGCCAGGAGATGTGCTGTGACCTCCACCTGCTGGGAGCTGCGCCATTCAACCACATTTTGCTCTTCACCGAGAGCATCATGGAAAACCAGGTATGCCGGTAGCTTCCTAGAAATGACTTGGTCCTCCTCCAAGAGCAAAGAAACAAATCTCAGTTCAAGGAGCTCGCATTTTGGCCAAAAATGCATCCTACTCTGCTACAATTTCAGCGATAAGCGATAAGTCGATAAATAATTTTTCCTTCGCTTTATCCTTCATTGTTGCATATCGACAGTGTCGCTTTACTTTTTTAAAACCAGGTTTTTTTTTCTTGCTCTAGGATTGTGTTTTTGTCTTCTTTTTTAAGTCAATTGTTCTCAAGATAAAAGAGCTTTAAAAGCTCACCTTCCTGGCTTGCATGCCATTATCATTAATCGGTGCATATCGACTGCTTTGTCCTTCAGCGTTTGAAGTTCGCCGAAGGACTTTGTTAATCCACCGATTCCGTGGGGCAAATTCGCAGCGCTAAGCACTAATCTGTGCTGCCCAAGACCGTGGCGGAGATCACACAACGCACACTTCTACAACGCTAAATGTCCTCAAATCTCAGAAAAAGGTCACGATCCCAATATTTCACATTTATGCGATGAGTGAATTGAAATGTGAAGAAAGTTAGTTATTGTGCAGTTATTGTGCCGATCCACTGCATACAGGTCTTCCTCTTCTGCGGTGACTTCTAGCCTTGCCAAGCATAATGTTCTTCTCCGGTGACCGTTGTGTCCAAAGTGATGTCCTTGTCATTTTGAACCTCCACAGAGAGTTTATGTTTAATCTCCTCCATTACCAATGTGTTTCTTTTGCAGGTGGTCCATGGTATCTGCCGGATTCTCCACCAACACTATCGATTTTCCTCCTGCCCGGTTTCTTCACAGTCCCATGTGGAAGAATTTGGTGAAACAAGCAACAAAGAAGTCAAACTTTTACGATTTCTGCTTGAGTTATTCAGTTCCACCAGGGGGTTAACACTGGTTACAAGCTTTCAGTGGAGATCTCCTGGTCCCTTTGTCCCAGACACCCTTTTAACAGTAATAAAGCCTTGCAGGTTAGGTTCAAAATACTGCAGTAAGAAAGAAGGAACTGTAAACTGACCAACCAGGTTAGCACACGCAAAGCCAACATTTACTCACATCCCTCAAACTCTCTAGCAGGAACCCTCACACAAAGTCAGGTTCACGACACAGAAGAGCATGAACGGACGTTACGTTTTAGGGAACCAAATAAACCACAGAACTGCATGAAACCAAACAGTCATCAACAGTCAACTTAGGAGAGTAAAAAAGATTTCTGCATTGAAACAGAAACAAAACAGCTCCCTTATTAAAAATAACCAAGCAACTTCCACATCCGGCAATGTTATTGAGGATATCGAGACTAAGACAAATCGAATTTTTGTATGCAGTTACATCTCTGTACTTGAGTTCAGGTTCTTCACAGCCACTCTTCTAAGTGCAGCTCACCAGCAGATTTTGTAGCTGCTTGTCTTCGCAAACTACAGCACTAAACGTCCTCAAATCTGCAAAAGGTCACGGTCCCGTATTTCACATTTACGCTGCGCACACTGAGCCCTGAAACATGGTCGAGTGATGAAGGATCGAAGGGAATTCACTGACTTATGCACAAAGTATGCAGGTACTGCTATGAACAGTCAGGTATGGTTGGCTGTTTGTAGCGTGGCCTTTAGAGGTGCCACCTTCCATCCAGGTTTGAGGTCGGCCTCCAACTGTTGTTGCTTTGAACAAGGGCTGTTCCCTTAGGGCTGAGCCAAAATGACCAGGCAGCACCACAATATAATAATAATAATAATAATAATAATAATAATAATAATAATAATAATAATAATAATAATAAATGGCTTTCGGGCTATTTTGCATAAAAATGTCAAACAGCTGAGTGAAGGAACCAATTGTAAACAGCAAGGACATTAAAAATAATTAATAAAAGGATGCTGGTTGTCCATATTGCTTTATTTCGACAAGTTACTGTGTGGACAGTAAAGTTGGTGCACAGCTCACAGGTAGCTGGTGGAAAGAAGTAAAAACAAAGGTGAAACTTTTAAACGTGCAGTTTTTAAAAACAGGTAAAGGGCTTTCAGTGCTTTTATGCGTTTCTTCTCATGAGTGCATTTGCAGTGCTGATGTTTCATTCACAAACACCACACTGACCCCACATGGCTGCTGTGATACTGCCCCCAAAAACTAAAGGATGGTGTTTATACCCTGGGTAAAACACACACACACACACACACACACACACACAAAAACCACATCTGCAGCAAAGCGTTTTTACTTCAAAAAGGATAAAGCAAAAGACTTTAAAAGCACAGTAATGTATAAATAAGATAAATAATAAAGAGACTTTAGAAGTCACCACTATCCTCTGTTGTTAAAACAAAGAAAAGCTCCACTGCTGTTTCATCAGCAAGTGTTCAAAGAATAAATAAAATATAAACATTTGGACTGTCTCAGTGAAAAGAAGTTATTGATTGCTGATGAAAATATGTTTAAAAAAAGGAAATATTTGGATATTTTTATTATAACAAAGCATAAAAAGTGCATGTGTATTATTTTATGCATGAAAAATACTGCTTGCTTTTATATTTTAATATGTTTTATGCGACATTTCCACTCAGGACCCAATTTTTTTTTTCTGTAGTGAATAAATTTAACCCAACTTTCTCATAACAGGAATGTGGCTAACATTGATTTCACAGAACAGTTTTTTGAGGGATTGGTGTATGATTTTATAGAAATATTCAAAGTTTTACAAAACCAGAGAACTACTGTATAATACTTGTATCAGCAGGCTTTTATTGACTGGCTTGGTGATAACTGGATTTATGGACAAAAGGTGTTGTGAACGGTTATGGTCCTAACAGTGCTGGCAACTTGAAGATCTGCCGGACATGTAGGGAAGCTTGGTAAACACGGTAAATTTTGCAGGCCCTGTTTACTCTATGAAAAGAAATGCAAGAAATTCATTTCAAGGCAGAGGGGTGCGGAGTCCTGTGAGGTGTGGCCTCCGTTTTCCACGACACAAATGAATCGGCTTCACGGCTCTGTGACCAATGCGTTATGGAAAAGTAAAGGGCACAGCAGGCAAAGGAGCGACTGGCGCCAAAACAATATGTTGAGTTGCAGGCGAGAGCACAGGAAGCTGCATGTGTTCATCACATTGTCATTCAGAAAGGCACCTGGGGGGGACATGTGATGGGCAATGAACAGGAAGCAACTGCTAAAATTTTCAGCCCCCACTCCCAGTTTCTGATAAGATGCTGCACCACTAATAAAAGGTAATGTTCCAAAAATGTGCTTTAAAGTCAGCCAGCTGTCTTAAAAAGACTACAGGAGCTGAAAGTACTGAAGTTGGGTTTGGCTGGAACGGGGGTCAGGGTGAAACCCCCACAGTCGCAGATGCACAAGCATCTGTGCATTTATGTTTACTGTGCAGGTTTGTTTCAACTACAAAGCCACCGTGGCATCTTCTAACGTGTGTTTGCAGCACTTGGAAGGAGCTCCAAGGGTCTACTGACCTTTGGAGAGTTTCCAAGCGGTGATTCTTCAGCCCAGCAGCCGCATGTGAGACAAAGTCAGGCCTTCTGCTCCAGAAGGACCTACATCCTAAAGAACAGGTGAGAAGAAGCTGAAAGAAGAAAAAGCTCACTCTTAGTAAGACGCTACACTAACTATGCATAGGTGATCAGAAGCAGGAGCAGATCTTCTGAGAAGAAAGTGGCCAGCTTTTGAGTGATACTAACAATTTAATTCATTGGGGGGAAAAAATTGGGGAAAAGAAATGCTGATACAAACTAAAAGATGGTTTTGTCTGTCTTGTGTTGGGTTTTATTCAATCCATAGCATATTGATCTGCTGGTGCTGCTCTGTACTTCCTGCTTTTTCGTGGTTGCTTTAATAGTTCATGTTTTGGACAGAACTCGGATGTGATCTGCAGTCTGTGACACATGTACACATATAATAAGTACAATTTCTATTTCATTTTAATGTTTTCAGGATGCTGCAGCAAACAATGATATCACTTCATCCTACCTGGGCTGTTTGGGTGTGGGTTTGGATCCAACTCTGTCCCTGTGGAGTTTATACATACATCCTGCTAATGTCTGCGTAGACTTCCACTGTTTTCCTTCCACAGTCCAAAGATACAGGTTTCAGGTAAATTGCTCACTCTAAATTGCCCATAGTATGTGCATGTGTATGTGAGACTCTGTCTGGCCTAACTGCGCTGCACTGGTGGCCCCCATCCAGGGTGTATTTTCGAGCCCGGCAATTCCAGAATAGTCTCTGGACCACCATGACCCCAACCACGACAAAGCGGTTCAGGATAATGCATGGATGGATGGATCTTAATGACCTGAAAGCCTTTCCTCGGCCAGGGTCATTCCTGAAAATTTCCACCCCTCCGCAGCAGGAACGTTCTCACCAGAGATCCTGCAGCCGTGCGGATTTGTTCTCATCACCTCAGTCCTGCATCGTGTCAGATGTTCATTACAGCACACACCCAAAAGTCCATTCTCATCAACGGCGAGACAACAAACTCCTAATTTACATCAGTTTAATCGAAGCGGACAGGTACGGCTAACTATGCAGAAATAATCTCCTTCATCTGAATTATATTTCCCATTAGCTCACGATAATGCTCATTAAATTAACTGTCTCTGAGAGAAATCGTAAATAATTTGACTGAGAGTCTCATAAAACTGGCCACTGTACATTTGGATGCGGACAGCTGTGGTCGCCATAGAAATGCAGCACCTGCACTGGTTCTCACCAGTGGGTTCCAAAAAAAAGTCTGAAGAATATTGATGCAAAAATTTGCGCCATAAGAACTTTGAGATGCCTTACTGGCAAAGTGCAACGTTCATAAGGGGAAGCCAGTCATTTACATTATGCACTTTGTTAATTTTGGCAGTTCTTTGCAGCACAAGAATAGTTTCCTCTAACACATACACATTACATAGCAGCATAACATACACATTACAGAACAACAATTTTTATTGCATTATTTTTATTATGAGTAGCGGAGAGATGTACAGTTCCCAAGTTTGTCTTTAATTCCAATTTGTAGGTAAGTTGGAACAGGTTCGTGCGGTTCTTATTTTGCGTCAATTAGTCAATGTATATAATATATAATGTACATATATACATAGAAAGGTATATATACAGTATTTACCTTTCTATGCATATGAAACGGTCAGGATCTCCAGGAAACGGGGAGGGGAGCCAAGTTGATACAAGACTAGGAGCAAGGCTCGGTAAGACAACCAAGTTTATTTGTAGTACGCAGGATCGTGGGGATCATAACACATGAGCGAATCATAGTGTTTCGATTTTAAGATCCCGTGCTGGTGCCATTTGACCCTGTGTCTTTTATCACTGTACTGATGACTTGACTCGGTGCATCTGTGACGGGTAGGCGGGCTCTGTCTGGCCGGTTCCTGACAAAAACACTTAAGAAACACTTCCAAATACACTAAAACATCTTAGACATAATAATGCAGTACAAATTATTATTATTATTATTATTATTATTATTATTATTATTATTATTGTAGTTTTCCTTTTCTTTGATGCTTGGAGGAATGGTTACAAGAGTAAATAACGGAAAATTTAAGCGAAATGCAAAGTTACACACTCAACACAGTGCTAATGGCAACGTGATCTGACTTAAAATAGTGGATGGCATTCTCCTTTCTCGAGCTGACGAACCATTGAAGTCGCGCTATGTTTTCATGAGTGCCACGAAGTAGTGCATGCGTTTGTTATTACAAACCATCATATTTAGCTCAAATTTTTTAACATAATAGGCATTATGGCACTCCGTTCTTAAGTACGAGTTGTCCGTGAGTTGGACGTTCGTAACCTGGGGACTGCCTGTAAACATTTGAATTGTTCACCCCGAGGCAGTGGTAAATAATTGTCAGATTGGGAGATTTAAAAGATTGTATATGCATCCATGTGTGTTTTGGACAGCAGCCCTCTGCCTTCGGACAGGGTCATCACCAAAGGGTTTTGTGAGTGAAAGATGGCTGCAGGGTGTCTGGAGCAGAAACACACAATGCCTTGGTTACTCTGCAACTATGACCCATGTGCTGAGTTAAAAAAAAAAAAAAAAATTGATGGAACAAAAAGGGAAGCAGACTATGATGTGGTTTGAGAAGATAAGGCCAGTGCTGTGGAGGACAAGTTGTGGACTGAGGTTGAATCCCATCCTCTTTACGGTGCAGTTCCCAAACACACCTCTTTCTTCCTTTAATTCCTTTCTGTAGAAGGAATTAAATGTCTTTTGGGCTCTTGCCCCCACAGCAGAGGAGGACAGCAACTGAATAGTTTAGAATTTAACCTGAAATTGTTCTGTTGGTCAACATGACCCTCTTGCTGCTGCTTCCTTTTTTCCTGTTAGATTCACCACAAACATTAATGTATCTCATTCTCGCATGAGATGAACAAATAAAGATTTGAGCTTTAAAATTATTTTCCTCAATCTGATCATTTAAATTTAAAAAAAAAAAAAAAATTAAAAACTAAAATACCGAACTGCTATGTTCCGCATTGGCCCAAATATAAGACAGTATTTTTTCTGGGACTTGCTTCTAAAAAAAATGTCTTATATTCAAGGACTCACCGCAACACATCCTCAGTAGCTGCACAAGAGCCCTCAGTGAGGGCTGCTACTGCTGGCAGCATGACCAGGTGGTCAAGTCAATGGCAGAGGCCATCTCTAAAGCCATGGCTAACAACAGGATCATCCGCAGTCAGAAGGACATCACCTTTGTCAGGGCGAGACAGCAGCCTCAGCCACAGCCTACAGTAGCAGCCAGGCTGCTCACCTCAGCGTTGGACTGGGAGCTACGGGTAGACTTGGGCAAACAGCTCAAGTTTCTGGACCACGTGACATCAACTTCTTTGAGGCCAGACGTGGTAGTTACATCTGCCTCTGCAAGGCAGGTGCTCATAGTAGAGCTGAGAGTCCCTTTGGAGGACCGAATGGAACAGGCGAATGAGTGTAAGCAGTCCAAGTACCAGGAGCTGGTGGAGCAGTGCTGGAGGAGCGGCTGGAATGCTCGTTGTGAGCCCATTGAGGTGGGGTGTAGAGGCTTTGCTGGCCGCTCAGGTCTACACCCTGCTTGGCGTCACAGGAGCTACTAAAAGGAGAGCCACAAAGTCCTCCGTAGAGGCTGCAGAGAGGGCGTCTAGGTGGCTTTGGATCAATAGGTCCGAACCGTGGTTTAGTGCTGCTGGGATCAGCATCTGATCATCCCTGGCTGGATCACCTGAGCGAGGGTGTCTGATGTTGTGAGACTCAAAACACCCAATGACCTCAGGAAATATCACTAATAATGTGTCCCAGCGCATCCTTGGATGTATCTTTAAACTATAGAGCTCATATATTGTATAACACCAGTAGGTGGTGTCATTTATCCCCTGGCGTCAATTATCCTCAGAAATGATCAGTTGGAGGTAGCGAGTGTGAAAGATGGCAAAACCTCAAAGGTCTGAAAGAAAATAGCTCACAGGAAGGCCAAATTAACCAAAGACTGAGGCCAACTTTAAGATAATGGAGATCAATGAAGCAGAGGTGTCAAACAACTCTTAAGCAGCCAAGAAATGGAGAGTTGCAAAATGTCATGTTCAAAGATGGAGAGGTTCTAAAAAGAACGTCTTAACAATGCAAATATGGTACAAATAAATAAATATGATTTTTCTTTCTAAAGATAAGATATCATGTTCCAAAAACCTTTTTCTCTTGAAAAAGAGGGGGTTGTCTTATAATCAGGATTGTCTTATGTTAGGGCCAGTACGGTATTTGCCTCCGAACCCTCCACGAACGCATGCACTGATACTTTGAAGAAGTTAAAAGCAATAAAGCAGCACATTATTTCACCAACACCACAGTTCTTTGTGGTGGCTGCTGCTGTCCTCTGCCTTTGTCACCTAATGATCAGCATTTTACCATAGTAATGGCACAAAAGTGAAACAGCATTGGTTATTAGGCAGCAGTTAACAAGGTCCTTAGCCCAAGTTTTTTATTGCATTACAACAAAGCGCCATTACTCATCGGTGGCAGAAGCATGAATAAAAATGTGCCGTGTTTTAATCTGAGGCTGATTGTTTCTGCCCAATGCCCTACAACCCAGTTTTATGTACAGGCAGGAGAAACAGATGACCACGGTCCCACCAGGCCCAGGTGTGCACCTGGGCTGCGACCCTGAAACCGGAGCTGAACCCACAACTAATGCTTGCAGGGGACACCCCAGCGGCTGACCTCATGCATCCCACAGGTGTGCCCACTTGCCAAAAGGCTCAGGTAACAGCACTTTAGCACATGGAGGTTAGAGGTTAATAACTTGCAGGGGTTGTTGTGACAGAGATGTACAGAAGAGTACAGAAAAGCGCTGAAGCCCCATTTGCAGCATCGGGTGACGAAGGCACTAAAGTGACATTAGGCCTGTAATGTAACAGTGACAACACACCTCAGTTCCACAGCACCTTCGGCCTATCATGTGCACACTGTCTGTGTGTGTGTGTGTGTGTGTGTGTGTGTGTGTGTGTGTGTGTGTGTGTGTGCGCCTCACAGCTCAATCTTATCCTCATCATACAGACATGTGTTGTCAAAGTTCTCTGCACAATTTCATGTTTGCACATCGGAAACTTGACCTGATGCTGTAACTGGGGTGATTTCCCGAGCAGTAAATGTTCGGTTTGGAACCCGCACCTCCTCCGCCTCCTCTGTCTTTTCCCATCCCGTCCGCAAACAACACCACGCAGCAGGTTGTCTCTTCAAATCCTCTCTGAGGAGCTACAGTACCGCTGCAATTCCAGGCAGGAGTGCACCGGACCAGTTGAAGGGGTAAAAATGCAATATATTTGGCGGTGTTTATCTCACTTACGTACCATCACAATGTGAGTACAGCATTACTGTTGGCAGCCTTTCATAAATATCCCAAAATCGTAATTTTAACATAATAGAACACACTGGCAGCTCAAAATACACATACTAAGGCACATATCTGGACATGTCTTGTGTCTGATAAGAAAACAGATAATCAGGTTCGGGGTCCATCCGACCGGTTCACCCAGCCAGAAAAAAGCGAGTGGCTGAAAATTGGTTTAATTTGATGCCGAGTGCAGACTGCAGACACCAAAGGGAGTTGCAGTGTTAACAGGGGCCTGGGATTCTTCCGAATGCGGTGCATAATGAAGCAGGTTATTTTAGGAATATCAGATGCCTTCTTGTGCTTGTGGCGAGATGATGCTGTTCGGAGACTTTTCTGATCAGGTGAACCTCGAATTGAGTTCATTTGGCATACAGACTTAATGCAGATATTTTTACTTTATTTGCAGGGATGCTGTGCCAACTGCAGCGGGATTTTAGGATTTTGACACCATTAATGCAAGGTGTATACACAGCTAAACAATATTAATGCGGTTATCAGTTATGGTACATTCCTTTTGTCGTGAAAATGGGCAATTCAAATCCATTGTGTGTAAGATACGATAATAAAGGGACAGTGAAGACAAATGGATTGTGCTGTAAGCAGCTGGGAAGCATGAACAAAAAAGAAAAACGGATAGGACATAAATGTGGGCGTAAATAAACAAATCGCCATAAATGTGTCTGTAGTTTACCTTTATGCACCTCTGACTTGTTCAGTTAATTCTTGAATGTGCGAAAAGCTCCTATTTTGGACTGTGTTTGCAGCTGAGCAGCGCATCTGGCTGCAAATAATGTGAAGGACCTTGGTGCCTGAGGGAAGTAAACAGCCAGAGGAACCCCTGAAAGCGGGCATCGTGTGCATCCCTGGAGCCCTGAAACACTGTGGGCGTAGGACACGGTGGAGCTATGCCAGTCCCCCAAAGGAAAACGGGGCAAAGAGCATGACCCCTTGCCAGTAAAGGCCAGAGTTTCTCTCTGAAACAATTGTTAGACTTGTAAAAGACAGTTCTTGAGGTGGGATCATGCTCTTTGGAAAATCAGGACTTTTTCCCATAATTCACTAGTGCTGCTTTCTGCCCCCCTGTTGAGCAGATTTTCTGGCTCCCAGCAAAACACTGCTGTACTTCATGGCCATTATTAGGCAACCCCACGCCTACATTTTAATCCCCAGGGTGCACCGAGTGACGCCGCAAGTGGGCTCACGCTCTGCTTTCCTGCCGTTGCATTTGCGGCGACTTTATTAAAGGAATCAAGAAACATTTTTAGTTTTTTTCTTTATAATTTTGCTGTTAAAAGCCCAACGTTAAACTGTGAACGTCAGCAATATCTCCGAGTGTCCCTTTTCACTGCAGAAATTCACAATTGAATGCTAAACAGTTTGCTGATACCAACCGATTCATATACTAGCCAGGCTTGTAAGTGGAGAAGCGCCATGTCAAACGATGGTTGAAGGTATCTTCAAAAGGCAGCATCCATGATGATGTCAGCCGCTTGCGGGCATCCTGCAGTGCAGCGACTGCTTACATCGGCATTGCCATTAGTCTCATCCTTCCAAAACTCTCGGCTGCTGCCCCACCGCCACATGATATTAAAAAACCATTCACGCCCTTAAAATGATTTATGCACGCAGTACAATTGATTCAACCTTTCCCCTTTATATTAGATTATTCGGCAATTATCGGGCTTTATATACATTCACATTGACATCCATCAGTTAGAAGAGCCGGGTGGTTAATCGGCATTTTCCCCTGTGGACCATTTTCCCCTGTCGCTCACGAGAGATGGACCACAGCTGAACTTCCCCTGGAATCCCCTTCCATTTACTGTTGACCCCCCCACCCCACGCTTAGTTTGTTAAACGCCTATGGCACAGCCGGGATGGATGGCCTAGCAACACCGGTGGCAGCAGACGCCTGCCATGTGCGCTCCATCACCGCTTACTGGTGGGCGTAGCTTCCAATTAAAGTGCAGCTAAAAAAATAAATACGGCTCCTTCTGATGCCTTGGATCTCACAGAAAGAAGAGGTTAGAACCGCAGTTTGAGTTCCTTCTTTTTTGAGTAGCATTTACAACTACAAAGCAGCGACCAACCTGGTACTCCAAATGAAAAGGATGCTATTAAAAAAATGATATTACAACAATTTATGAAGCTGCCTTGTCTTGAGTTTCTCAGGAATGGTCCTGGTCAGCAGCTTGCTAATGAGGACGGACATAGCTCCGTGGAACCATGCACTCTTTTGCTGTTTCTTACCCCCTGCTTGTCTCTCTCCATCTCTCACTCTTTTTTCAACTGGTCACCTGTCAGGTCTTGCGCCGTCGCTGGGGAGTTGGAGCAAACCACCAGTTCCCGTGGGGGACTGACCAGCAGTGATTTACAGGCCGGTCACCCACCCTTCCCCTGGACTCCATTAGAGACCCAGCTGCTGCGGATCTTCACCCAAGGCCACCTGCACTCACGAGTCCAGCTGAGATGTGCTGGAGACCTTGCGGAAGCGGCGACCGGAATCCACCTGCGTGGTCATGAAACCTCATATGAGGACCTCACAAAAGAGAGGCTTGTAAGTGAGGCTCTGAATCAGAGAGCAGAGCTTGAAGGCAAACTGTGACACTGACTTGTTTGTGTTGTTGCAGCAATATTTCACTAAAGGAAAACAAACAAGAGTGCTGCCAGATTTCTCTGTTTCTTTCTGACAGCTGTGACAAAAAAATAAATACATGGAAAAAAAAATTTAAGGAAAAAACCTTTGGAGAAGAGCCGATGAGGCAGAATTTGTTCCCCAAAGCAGACAGTAATGCGCCTGCCGCAGCTCTTGAAATAAGCACAGGATACAAGGATGTTTTTTAGCAAACTCTGCTAAAGAAATTTGCAAAAATAACATGAAACTTTACTTGATTTCAAGGAACATTTGTCACCTTTGGAAGGGTGGGACGTTTTCCCACAGAGCCAAGACGCCACGTTCTCTCCCCTCCTTGTCATTCCCACAGCACGCTGCACCTTTCTGTCCATCTTCACAACAATAATTCACAATTTTTCAGTTAAAAGTTTACCTCTTCATTTATTTACAGCACCAGTACAGAAACCAGCGTCAGTAATATGTTTAATTATTTTCATATTGTATTATTATGAACATTATTTTATCTATCATCACTCCTTTTTTTTACATTTTGTGATAATGTTCCTCAGTCCTCTGATATTTTAAGCAGGTTGGTCAGCAGTCATACCAGGGGATGCTGTGGAGAAGAAGGGATTTGTGTGTGAAAGGGATGACCACAGATGACTACCAACTCGCCCGCCCAAGTGTATGAAGAACAAGCTTCAGTGCTCGGTCTTCCAAAACCATGGGAAGATGTTCCTGTCTTCCGGCCGCCAGAAAGAGTTCCCCAAATGAGGCTTCCTGCTATTACTGACTCCCGAGAAACACCTGCCCACACACCTACCCAGTGGAACAGCCTCGAGGCCCCGGCTAGCGTCCAGATGAGGACGAGCAGCCATGTAAAACATTTCATAGGATTCTGTGAGAATGGTAGATACTCAAAAATGACCATTTTGTTTTCCATTTCCATTAATACATTTCCCCAGAATAGAAACCGGCTAGAAACCATGATGAAATTCGGTTTAGTATGCGTGCAAGGAGCTATTAATAATATTTCAGAATTTTGCTGAAAGAAATTGGTTCTGTGCTATTGTGAGAAGTGCCGCAGTAAATAAAACAGAAGCACTCTCCACCTGATGCCAAGCCAAATAGCGTTTCTTTCCGAGCCATAACTTTTCAGTTCACCTCTGGCTTCACTCCTCGCGCAGCCGAGAGCTTCAGGGAAAAGAGAAAGCATTACAGAGCTTCAGTCAGACCTGCCATGGAGAGGAGCTGTCATTATCCTCCTTTTGAAATGGCTGTAGTCATATCTGCAACCACGGCCCTTGGTGATCCTCTGTACAACAGTGCCGAATACGCAGCCAGTGTCTGCTCCTCATGCATGTTAACACTGCGCTTCCGTCAGGCCCACCCATCCATCCATCTGCTCCTCATTGTCTGTCAAACTCATTCATTATCTCCTAATGAAAAGCAGGTGTTGCCTCCCTGTGAGGTTCACGTTGACAGGGAACAGAGTTCCTGTTATAGGGCCAGGTCCAAAATTCGCTGTCTCCTTGCAGCCCGGAAGCGAGACTGCACGACAGACGGCAGTGAGCATTCAGCTGATCTGACAGATAAAGATGCAGATCTGAAGCCTACAACTTGTTGTTCCGAGCGCAAAAATATGGGAATGGAACTCGGCCCTATTCAGTAAATCTCAGTAAATCTGTTCAGCTGTAAAGACGAGCAATGCGTAGGTCACTGTCTCACACATTGAGATCGCTCTCTTTGTTCTGGACCGTTGAATGTACTCCAAAATGTGGATTCCTTACCCAAGGCATTCGGCATAGGCAATGTATTTATTTACCAGTAATCGGTCCATCTGCACCGATTTCAGGTTGACCCCAAGACATCTTAGGACACTTTGCGCTGTTATGACCTCATCTAACCCTGACCATAAGCTGCTGTCTGCTACCGAGTTCTCCAACTAACATCACTTTGTAATTCAGCTTCAGCCATCTGCAGCCTCCGGTTCTTCAACAGTGCCAACTTCCAAAGGCTCTCGCCTCTTCGGCGCACCGTTCACTTGGTGACCCGGGCTCAATACGGCTAATCGTTCCAGAAAAGCGATTAAGAGTTTGGCCGGAAGAGAAACCGAGACGCATCAGCCGGGCGGTTGAGTCCTCAGCCACGGAGGCGCCACGGGCTTCCAAACGCTCCAGCGGTGCACAGGTCCCAGCTCCACTCCCACGGTGGTGGGGACACGTTCCCAGCTTCAGACACCGACATTTCTTTTCGTTTCATCATTCCTTTGAAGCGAGGAACATTACTAGTGTAGCAGATTTATTCTGCGAGATGCTCAGAAATCTCACCAAAAAAGCAGGGTTTTAACGCTCCTCCGCTACCCGCTTCATCCGGCACACAAACACGCACGGGAAAAAACACCCGAATCCCCTCTGCCTCAGACCTTTGCGCATCCATCTGGAGCACAGGCGCATCCCACATGGAGGCACGCGCGCGATCCCACGATGCAGCGGGCGACACGGCTCCCGGAGAAGCACCTCTGTTTGTTAGGGAAGGAACGTGTAAATCTAACACGTCTGATAGAAGGACAGCCCCCCCACCGGCACTGGTACCACCACCAGCAGCACCTCTTGGCAGAACCCTGAGGATCAAATCCAATTCCAGAATAACACACAATAAGCCCTGTCACTCACAGCGGTGCCCTTGAAAAGAAGAATGTTGATGAGACCAGGGGTCCCGCAGGGCCCCCAGTCAGGCACTGTCTTCCTAGGGCCCTGGGCCAGGCCTTGTCCCATGGCTAATTACCAGAGACCGGGGGGGCGAGACAACACACACACACACACACACACACACACACACACACTCACACACACACCCTTCAAACACACAGGCAGGGTTCATAATTGTGGCTTTTACAGGCCACTCATCTGCTGCAGAAAAGCACAAAATGATGTGCGAAAGGAAAATCTGGGTATGAATGAACTGGACATTACCAATAACCTCAACTGTAGAGCCTTTTCCTGCTTGAACTCAAAGGCCGAGCCAGAGATGAGCTTTCATACCTTTCCCAGGTAAACTAAGGGGCGACTGTATTCATAGAAAATTGTTATAATTCAAGCTTTTTTTTTCATGCAGCGGTCACACCTGTATGTTTAAATGTATTCCCTCTCCAGGACAAACGTTTCTCTTTCGAACATGCGTGCTGATTCTGCCGTTCTTCCCCAAGATGGAGGGCCTGCCCGTTGTGGGTGAGACCATCCGCCATGCGTCAACGTTTGCTTTTTCGAGTCCTCAGGTGCGCAGGTACAGATTGAGGTTTTTTTAATCTGTTATTTGTGCCTTTAAAATTGTGTCTCGGTGTGCTGGCAGAGAAGCTGACTGTCAGGATGTGGCCAGCAGGGATTTGGTATTGTGATAATAAAACAATTTTTGCTGTTTTACGGCATTATTATCAGGATGGAATAACTGGGCTGATCACAAATAAAATGTTTAAAATGTGTATTTAAAATAGTGTTCAAATTGTTTGCTTTATTTTGGATACCTGCAGAGGAAGAACACAACTTTAATGCTTCTTTGCCTACCGAGCGAGGCACCTTCTGAGGAGAAACTACCTACTGGGGGTCCAAAAAAAGCCTTGGCCGTTTCTCCTGTTGCTTGAGCAATTATTTTGGGTACTTTTGGACGCTTTTTAGACGCAAAGGCCTACACCTCGTAACCGAGGGCTCGCCCACGCTTGCCAACCTCCGGCCTCGCAGAGTCTACAGCTTCCGCAGCTGAATTTGAGCTATGCTCCGCAACTTTTCACAGCATCAGAAGGTCATTCTGTGCGACACCATGTGTACAGTCTACCCCCATTTTTACAGACCTCGATTTTTCATATTTTGGATTGTACAGTTGACAAAATATTCCAGAAAAAATAGAAAAATAATACTTAAAAATCTTACTTTACACATTATATAAGGGAAGTATATATGTTTAACTCATTTGCAATGTTTTTAGCAAAAATAAATTAATATGTAAAATAATGAAGGCAGCACAGCGCCCCTTAGTCCCCCTGTAGTGGAGTTCTGATTCATTTGGACTGGCACTGTGTTCAATGCTGTCTGCATGAAATTCACAGTACTGAATAATTCACTAATTCACATAATTCACTCTACTGCATGTATGTATGTTTCAGTTACAGCACTTTATTTCATTCTGATAGCCACATTATATCTTCCTTATGTATTACATTAGGTTATACTGTAAAAGTGTTACTGTAGCACATAGCGCAGTACTATTCAGCATTGCAGTAAAGAATATTACCTTTAAATTAAGCTTTTGATTTTCCAGACTTTAACCACATCTAAACACCCTCCTTCATATAATCCAGAAAGTTGATGGACTGCATTTGAGTTTTCAACAAGTACTGTCCCGTGAAAAAAGTATTTATCCACTTTCCAGTTAGCTCAATTTTTATAGCGTTTGACATGAACTTTGTCAGATATTTTTGGCTGAACCAGCAGCACACGAATGGAGACTAAGAGAGAAATAAGTGACATTAGTATTGCGTTTGCTTTTTTTTTTTGGTGTGGAAAAAAATGTACTGTGCACTTGTAGGTGTGAAAAGGTAGCTGTGTCTGCAGGTAATAACTGGCTGCGACACCTTTTGCTGCAACGACTGCAACTAAACGCTTCCTGTAGCTGACCAGGGTCTTGCATAGCTGTGCAGGAATTTTGGCTCACTCCACCACAAAACTGCAATCTCTCTTCTCTGCACGCTGCATTTCATAACCTCTCAACCAGATTCAGACCAGGACTTTCCATAACTTTATTATTTTTTTTTTTACTTTCTTGAGCATGATTATCTTGTAATGCTTGCAAAGACTCATAGCATGAATTTACACTGTTGCACCAGAATATCGATCATATAAATCACATTTACTCAGAAGACCACTTCTTCACACTACACAGAGGATCTCCATTTATTAGCTCATCTGATGCTTTTCTGCAAAATGACGTACAATGTGTATTCGCTAGCATTTAGCAAGCATTTGTGCCAAGGTGATGCACAATGCAAAACACAGATCTTCCTGGAATCGCTCAGTTTAGAGAGGGAAGCAATTTAATGCAGTCTTTACAGAGAATTTCATCAGCAAGCCACCTGAAACACACATCTTTATACTTTCAGGGGAAACCTATAATGAATGGAGCAACGCCAAAAAGACCGCGCCTCCTTCGAACCCTCACTCCAATTCACAGTGCAGGTGCAAGTTGGGCCCTTTACACAACTTCATGCGATAAAAGGCAGGCAACAGGAAGACAAGCACAGCAAATGCAGTGATGGATTAATACTGCAATGATCTTGTTGCTGCCAAAGTTGGGTAGAACAGTCAAAACCAGTTATGATGCACAAGTAGTCAAGTAAAATTACTCCTGTAAAAATATACTTGAGGAAAAGTAAAGAAGTACCAGGTCAAAAAACACTCACATTACTCTGTTACTCAAGTATAAAACATAAAATGAAGGTTCTTAGTGTTACAAATGTTTAGCGATGTCAGGAGCTTAAATAAAAAATGTAACTTTTAAGCATATCATATGCATCCTTCTCAATAAATTAAATCTGCACCACCACCTCCCTCCCCATTGATGGATTGCCTGCCAGCCCGGTTTACTGTAATACAGAGGAACTTTTTTCCTGCTGTCAAAATTTTCCTGCTGCGTTGCAGGTACTGGTTAACAATGGCAGAATTGACCAAAATGTCAGGAATATACAATATGACAGCTGAGGCACCATCTAATTCTCACTGCAGGAACCTGCTGTTCTGGTTAGAGAAAGCAGCTCTCTGAGTGAACTGCTAACAGGGTGAAACGGTCTGGTTTAAATGAGCTACAAGTACAGTGCACTGTACCCAGTTATTTCCACCTGAAAAGATGATGTACAGTACCATTATTTTGGTGAAGGTACAGGTGTGAGCACCCAGTCAGAGCTACTTCAGTCACCAAGGTGACCCAGAGGCACCAGAACTTGCTGGGACTTTTAACCTTCAACACACTTTTACATTCACAACTACACCTTTCTGAGAAGAGAGATTTTTTTATATATGAGGACTGTAACTGAAGGCAAAGTTTTGAAAGAACTTGATTTTAGATGTCTTTACTTGTAGATCACAGAGCTTTTCTACATGGGACACAGTATGGCTGTCATATATGGTAACATCCTGCAATAAAGCACCCTGTGATAAGATTAATTCATATAAAAGGTGACTGGCTTCTGTTCCCCAGTTTCTTTTCAATCACCACCAGCATCTTCTGATGAAGATAAATGTACAGGATTTGCAAATGGTACATTAGGGCAGCAGTTTTGAGGGGAGCTGTGCCTCTCCCATAATGCACTGCAGCCACCCAATAGATGCATTTAACCACTGTGGGGAATTGTAAGGTATTACTGATCCTCTCCGTGTCCACTGTACTTGAACACTTTGGGGCGGGCATGTTGTTGTACTCTTCAATGCCAATGATTAAATAACAAAGGTTGTGCTCCCACAGTTCAGTCTCCCAAGTTCCTTTGTGTAACTGCCAACAGGACAGCTGATGCAAGTTTTTATTTTATGTATTATTATATTAATATACATTTTTCACGAGTAAATAACTTATTTTCTGCATGTCTAATAAAACAAATTAAGTCTTATTTTCATAAGAGTAAAATAAGATGGAAGAGCAACTGAAAAATAATAGTTTTCATTAACCTCACAGTAAGGGGACACCGCATTTTACACAATTTAATTTTTTGGATCCCCACTTACCACAATAAGACTGCTTTTTACTGTGTCCACAACTCTTAAGCATGATCAAAGCCGAGATGCGGTCGAGCTGTTCTACAGGCCGAGCGTTTGCGCGTGACAGATGTTAAAGATTAATTCCCTTTCAAATTTTAGATGTAAACCCCACCCCCCCAGGCTTTCCTTCACTTAGGACTGTGTTGCAATACAAGGACACTTGCAGGGTGCTGCTGTGGGCCACGGTTCCCATCATACTAGGCCACAAATGTGAATTTATGAAACCTGTATTGCACATGGGAACGTGTCGGAATCACCACGCATTTTACCACTCTGAATTCTTCTCACGTGCTTTAGAAAGTCATCAAGCACGAACCCAACCCGTCACCAAAATCCCTTTCGGCAGGGTCCGTCCTCACCACACTCAGGTGACATATTGCTTCAGTGTGGAAAATAATGCGTCCGCAGCCTCCCGTTGCCACCAAGACCCACCTGCTGGCTTCTGACGGACTATTTCACACACCCTGCCAAGTGATGAAGGCCAAAAGCCAACGAGGACACCTCGATCCAGGCAGACTCATTTCATCAAGCCCAGGTATGAGATTGTTCTTCACGCTTGATGTTCTTCATGTCATCGTGTGATATTTAGCTCACCCCCAAAAATTAGCGTATTATTGTATCGAATTGACAAGGGAGACACCTAGTTTAGCAAGTGAACCACCACTGCAAAGCTTCTACACATTTTATGCCAATAAATCTAATGCGAGGTATTTGTGAATCACTCCATCACAAGTACAAGAACATAATTTATTAAACTACTGTATTTACAATGCAAATATGCAAATGTTTAAAGCTGCACATATCTCTGTCCAGGGGTGCTGAGCCAAGCCTTTGTTAGGCGCCAATTTCACTACAAAATTAAGATTCTGAGATGGCAGGAGGAAAACAGTGGTTCTGAATTATATGCAAGTCCCTCTCTGAACTAACAGGTCTGTCAGATTGGAAGATGAGCCCGACATCAGGAATGGAACTACAGCGTAAACACAAAGATCAAAACGCAGTGCTGACCTATGCAAAAAAACAGGAGTAGTTACACTTGTTTACAAAACAGACAAAGGTTTATCAGAGGCATAAGCTTTGCTGTATTTTGCAAAGAACTTCAGCACTCATCCACCTTCCATGTTGTGTGGCTTCTTTAAATATCCACGCAGTGCAACAGCGCCACCTACAGAATAAGCGGGCAGAAGTTAACTACAATTTGAGAGGCACATACAAACCTGGGCTTAGATTCCCTATTTGACAAATCACACACCACCAATTAGATGTCTACAGATGGTAAATTACCCAAAATAAATAACTTATTACGCAGATGCATTTGTCAAAATGTTTCACATTTTTATAAGCAAGAAAGAGCTGATCAGCCAGAACTGAGTTAGACAAATGGCTCTAAGACAAAGGCCTACTGCACAGCAACCTACTGTAAGTGACTTAAATTTACCTTGTTTTATTAAAAAAAAATAAAATAAAAATAAACCCATGCACGCGCACACAAACATGCACGCACGCGCACACACACACAGCCATATGAGGCCCATTAACTACTGTGGGATTCGGAAAAGAAAACCAGCAGTACACCGTATACCATTTAAAATAAAAGGCTCAAAAAAAATCTACCCAGTGCTACCCAACCCAACTAAATCCAACAAGTTCCAAAGCTCAACCGTCAAAAATGGTCATGACTTACACACTGTTAATTATAATTTAAAAAAGAAAAATATCACAAAAAAATAGGCTCTTAGTGTACCACTATTACAATTTCTCTGGATATAAAGTAATGCATATACATGTTTTCTTCCTTTTCCCCACCACACCCCCTGCCGCTGACAAAGAGGCACACCACAAATACAGCGTTAATACAGGTCCCAGTAACCCAGTTAAACATAAGCAGTAAAAAAGTAAGGAGATGCCCAACTGTTAATGCAACACCTTTCGTTTCACACAAAAGTAGAAAAAATAAGGATGTGGGGGAAATTTAATAAAAAAAAAAAAAAAAAAAATCTGGGCAGCAGGTATTTTTGGTATTCATGAGAATGACGCACTTTCGGTATTAAAATCTCCTAAATGGTTCCCCTGTGAAGTATACAGATAGATATATATTTATATAAATATGTACAAACAAAAACATACTAAAATTCATATAAAAAACGTTTTGTATAAAAAACAACACACAAACACACATTAATGCCAAGTGAGAAGCTTATGGAGTTTAAACGTCAATAACTTAAGAAATGGAAAACTGATATCCTCGAAATACTTTCAGTACAGAATTAGCCCTATTGGAGTCATTCCACAACTACAACTGTACAACTTCCGCAGCACCAATGACATATAAATATTAAGAAAAGTAATGTACAATGTGTGTGTAAAAAAAAATAAAATAAAATAAAATAAAAAAAAAAAATCTACAGAATAAGTTAGTGTGAGGCAATGTACAGGTATTTACAGTTTGTTAAATAAGCGCCTGAAAGAGATGTGAGTGGAGTGGGAGTGACGGCTGCAGTGTGGAGGAGAGCAGACAAACTCCTGCACTTTCATCAGATAACAGTCTTGAGACGGGCGGCAAACGGGAACAAGCAGCAAGCCGCCGGAGGCCACGCCCAAAGTCCTAGTCTACGTCACTCAGGTCGCTGACAGACTCATCCTTGACACGGCGCAGGTGGTTCATGGCGCGGCTGAACGCCGTCTGCACAGCCTTCCGGATGCTTGACGTGCGGCCCTCCATCATTTTGAGCTTGTCGATGGTTTTGTCAACTCCCAGAGGAACCATCTTAGATTTAGGAAGCCATTGCCTGGTGAGACCGAATTGCACAGGTAAGATGCAGAAAGAGCACACCAGCAGGCTCTTGTAATAAACCCAAACTCAATTCTTTGTTCATACATTTCAATATGTTTGTGTGTTTTTATATTAAAAAACCTAACTAAAAGCTCCTGGTTCATTACAGGTCACAGGAACTCCTTCCCTGTCTGACTGCAGCAGAGGTGATGTGTATCACAGCTGAACCCAAAAGGGAAGCTCACCAGCTGCGCTTGTTGTCGAAGAAGAGCACGAGGAAGAGCTTCTCTCCGGACCTGTACTGCATCTGCTCGCCGATCCGCAGCACGTCCATGGGGGGCGTTGGGATGGAAACCCCATTGTGATGGCAGCCCCCCCGGGGCACCTTGGGGTCCATTATCTGCAAGGGGACACAGATGCCAGTTTTGGTGGCCAAATTCACATTTCAGCTAAGGGAAGGACACATGAAGACATGCTGATAAAGCAAAAATGGAGGTAGAGCTCATCTACAAGACACAAACAAACACAGAAACAAAACACAACAAAGGCCAGCCAGGCTTCAGGCTTCGGGCACAAGATCCCCACGGAGTCGCTACACCTAAACAGATCTCCACGTACATCCTGCTTGACATGTGAGATGATCTGCTTATCAATGTTTTTGCACATCGTAGCAAATGTATAACTTAAGATAATCATACAAAAGTACTGCAGTGCTTAATTAAAACCACAAAATATCAAAAATAAATCTGAAATATCATGCCACTCTTCAACGCATCTCCCCCCCAAATGACATCTGGTGAGGAGAGAAAAGAAAAAAAAAATTGAAATCTGACCCATGGACAAGTAGGAAATGCCATGTGTGTAGGGGACTGCCACGGTCATGTGACGGGTCCCGCTGAACTGGAAGGAGCGAGGTGTCCGGGTGCCACGCTAAGCAGCAGCACTGTGCCCCCCCCCACCCCCTGCATGGACACACATCTCACAACAGCTGCAGGCATAGCAGGCACAGATGGACGAGCGGCTGGGGCAAGGGGCAACTTGAGTCTCATACACACATGCACACACTCACCAAGGCAGGGTAGGAGGGATATCCACTACATTTTGCCCAAACTAGTTTTAGAGGTTCCAGTACAACTGTTGCAGCACTAGCGGGCATCCAAATATTGCTGTTGCCAACTTCTACGGAAGCAGGAATAATGACAATCAAGTTATGAGGGGGTTCACTGCAAATACAGAGGAAAACACTCCCAAAGCCATGCTTATAGTGACAGAGCAACACAACACATCAGACATGGTCAGTCAACAGTTAACTACTTCAGATCAACACATCAAGCGATTGACATTGCCACTAGAGACTGCTGCGCCTCAGGATTGCAGTAGGGGTCAAAGGTCAACAAACCTTTCCTAACTGTGTTTGATCAGTACAAGCTTTTCACATTTCCCATTCAGTCAAAATGAGTCAGTCATCCCACTTCCCATTTACAGCAAACAAGAAGTCAAGAGCAACATGTTTTGAGTCAAGGTCATTGACATTATGTGACATACAAGACAACTCGGTACCTTCAACTTGTCCCGATACTGCCTCCTGTTCCTTTCCCCCCCCCCCTTCTTTTTCTTGCAAGTAACTGTTGTGCTTGTGTGTGTTGCTGTCCTTTCAGCACCATTTTAATTTTTGGAAAAAAGTTACGGTGGATTCATCGGGTAACAACCAGCAGAAGTTGACTGACCTTCCACTCCTACCACAATCCCACGGCACAGCACCATCTAGTGGCAATGTTATCTTTCCAGATTATTTATTTATTGTTAAACAGAGCTCATATACATATGACAACCCACCCAAACATGGAATATGAACAATTTCAGCTTTATTGCCATTTATTTAAAGATAAAAAAAAAAATAAGGAGAAAGTAAAACTGAATGGCTACATAATGGGCTTCCGGCAAGAGACGCAGTTATAGTCGCCTATGAATTATTTATAGAGAACTAAAATTGTGAGCCCCTAGAGGCAAATGGGGAAACAAGTGCTGCCTTCAGCCATGTTGTCTCAGGCCACCACAACAAACGGGCCATGCAGTGAGGACAACAGCTGACTTCGGCCCCTTCTTGCAGGGGTGCCACACGCTACACTGCACCTGTCTTGTGTCAGCCAGCCACAGGAAACCACCTGCTACACACTTTTCAAAAATATATACTCAAATAAATAAGAGATCACAAAGAAATGCAAGCATTGATACATCATTTCCACAAACTCCTCCCCTACTGGAAACATATGGGGAGAGGGAGGGGACTGGAAACAAGAAACTCACCAGCTGCAATCCTGGCAGCTTTGGCGTAGTTCCCAGTTTCAATGCAGGCTATCAGCTGGCTCTTGTCATCCACGGTGCTTCTGCGCACTAGCGCTGGTTTGCCCTTCCCGCATTTTGGAATACTTGTGCTGCTGTCAGGGATCCAAAACTGAAGTGAGTCCTGAGGCAGCAATGTGGTCAATTCTTATAATGTGAAAAGTTTAGCTACAATTAGCTTAGCTCTTTAATCCACAGAATTTACCAGTTTACCCATGCATACAGTTGGATCTCACACGTACGCAAGCACGCATGTACCGCTTGGAACGTGAAGAGGCAACATTCACACAAATGCATCTGCGTTGTATGTTGTACCTGGTGCTGCATAGCAGGCTACCACTGGAGGAGATGCTCGACTCTGAGGCACACCTACGCCGGGGCTCCATCTGCCTGCTGGGACTGAGCTCTTTCTGCTGACCAACCACAAAGCCATTAGACAGTCCTGGGGGGTAAAAGAGAAGAGTGTCTGATCAGCTCATGCCACACAGGTGTTACTGTTATCTACCAAAACAGTGCAATTCACTTTATACCCTCTGATCATACACTTCCAGGCTTTGATCACTAGGCCCCTCCCACAGAAAGTAGAACTAGACCCTTGAGAACACATCTGAAATTCTGTACCATAACTCAGGGTTGAGCGTAACTGTCACTGTGAGCCATGGCTCACCTGTATCTAAGCGTTTCATGGGAGATGGCTCCTCGTCTTCCGTGTCTCCGCTTGCGCTGCGGGACCTCTTACGGGGCTGAAGGAGAGTCTCCAGCCTGGGAAGAACCACTGACAGAATAGTCTTGGTCCCCAGCTGAGGGCAGCTGCCTTCACTCTCCCCCCCTTTGAGTGGTTTCTGGGGGCTAACGCTTTTGGATTTCCTAAAGAGCACCGAGGTCCGACGATTGACATTGCCCTGAGGTTTAGACAGCGTGGGCATGGTCACTATGCCAGAATCACCGTTGGAAAGAACAAGCTCTGGGGAATGTCCATTTAGCATGTCGCCGGACACTGCAGCGCACTTCTCGCTGTCTATCTTCGCCCGCTTCTGACATTTACTGTCAGGGCCCGGCTCGATGGGTTTGAGTGTGGGTGGCTCAGAGTTTCCGTCCGAATTCACTGCTGGGGGTACTGAGTCTGAAGGCTCCAGCTTTGGTGGCAACGACTTGTCTGCTGTAAAACATGAAGACACAAGAGAAGCAACTCAAAGCATCAAAACAAACTTCCGTTTTACAGGAAAATACTCATCTTTGCTTCCTTGGGGAAGGAAGACAATCACATCCCATCATAACTCAAAGAAGTGTTTTCATTAAAGTGGAACAATGACAAAAAGAGAAAAAAAAAATGTTCACTGTAAGGTCTTGTACAACATTTCCAGCACAATGAGCCCATTGCAATTGGGGGCATGGCAGGTCACGCTCAGGTGACTTCTGGACAACTTAACCAGAAAGCAGAATCATGAGGCACAAAATCAGCCCCTCTAGCTGAAATAAAAGGAGTTGACACTACGTGATATGAAACTGGGTCACTAGCAGTGCAGGTGTCCTGTGTAAACCCGTACCGTCTTCCTCTGGGATTTGGTCTGCAGGTCCCGCCTCCTCCTCCTCCTCCTCCTTCTGCTGCTCATCCTCCTCATCCTCCTTGTCCACTGCCATGGTGGAACAGTTCGACTCTGAGCGTGTTGCAGGCACCTGCCTCAGGCTCATCTCATTCCGCACATCCCCAATGGCTTTCTTGAGCAGCTTCAGCCGCTTGCTGCGTGACGGGCTTGACTTCATTGCGCTCGTCTGGTCCAGCTTCTCCAGCAGCTGCTTCAGCTGCTCGTCCAGTGACATGTGCTCCCGGTTGACCGGGTTCAGCAGCCAGTCCACTGCAAGAGAGCCAGGAATCTTCTCAGAAAGGCCAGATGGGGGATGGGGGGGCCCTGGCATTGTATACATCAAACACAAAGCAACTGCCTCATACACCCCGCCTTTTCTGAATGTCACTAAGTCCTTGTAAGCCACACTGAATGAAATGTATTTGCCAGTTACCACAAAGATTTAAACAGCAGCTCCACATCAATGATACACACAAGACTGCAGAGAATGTATGAGACCCCCTTCTACTTCACTTCATTTAACATTTCTACTCATATCACTTATTTTGGACACTTATTTTTGTACTTTATTGGCCGACACTTCTCTAAAGCAACTCTCAGTGTTAAGCTACTTAGAGCAACATTCACATTTAGGCAGCAGGATCATTTTATTTAATGTATAAAAACAAAGCAAGTATTTTGTTAAATGGAATTAATTACAGAGGATATGGGATCTAAAAACATGCCCTTTAACTGGAGGCCAGCAGCTCCAACCAACATGTTGCTACATATCAAAGACTGATTTACAGAACTATCAGGCCAAATACAAAGAAATGCCACAGATATAACTGTATTTGTTAAAAATAACAGAAAAATAATTTTCAAAGTATAAAGCACTGATACTCAGAACATCTTCCAACTGACCATCATCCCAGGAAAAGGGGGGAGGAGGCTCCAGCTTTGGTGCTTCTGGCAACAGCATACCACTGGCATACTCGAAGCCGATGCGTTCTGCATGCCGGCGCGCTTTCCTGAGCACAACTCCACCCTGGTCCCGCAGGCGTACTGCTGCCCGGTAGAAGATGGTGTCCTTGGCATTGTACTTCATGCAGTTAGCCACGATGAGGTCAAAGTCGGCCTCAAATTGATCCAGATCACTGTAGCCCTGAGTATTGATGCGCTTGCGCATGGTGGAGAAGTCCATTGGCTGTTGGATGTGATCCAGGTAGTCGGGGACCTGGGAAGTGGCGATACCATACGAAGCAAACGACCTGTCACTACAATGCTCAAAGAGGATCCCACAAAGCCATATGAGGGTCAGACTAACATTTTTAACTGACCATTAAAATAAAAAGTTAAAAAAAAAAAAAAAAAAAAAACTAAATATAAAAGGATAAAAATAAAAGGATGTATGTGACTCACCTCCTTGAGGCTGACAGGCTGAGCAAAAATCCTGGCCTGGTCCTTCTCCTGCAGCTGGTCCAAGACAGAGCGTAGTAGGATGGTGAGTGGGGTAAGCTGCACCTCCATGGCTGTCTGCTGGAGTTTCACCTGTGCCACAGTAGAGAACAGCTGTTTGGCTAAGAGGATCACACCTCAGGGATTCAGCCAGGCCAGTATATTTAAAAATTTTAAATAGCTAATCATGAATATTTTTGTGACAAATGATATTGTTTATGTGACAAGTATACATAATGTATATGTAGTTCCTAACATGTGTTTCAACACTAATCAGATGGACAGTAAATTTGTTATTGTGCTTGTGGGGAAACACCTGTTGGCTGAGACATAATAAATGATATTGTTCTTAATAGCATAATTACACGGGTAAACAGCATTTTTAAAGAAAAGTAAAGATGCTCACAGCTGCAAAAAAAATAAAATGTGAATAAACCGCAGCATTACGGTTTAACTGCAGGAAACAAGCTGCTTTTCATTCCCCCTTTGGCAAACACGGTTTCTGGGAAACTCCTGTGTGAGGGTGGTACAGGCGTGACGTTACCGCTTCTCTCTTGAGCTTCTCCCGCTTGCGGATGAGCTCCAGCAGGAGCCGTGCCCGCTCCAGGTCGTGCCGCAGACGGTGCCACTCCTTCAGCTGTTCCTTCAGTGCCTGGTTCTCCTTCTCTTTCTCATTCTGGAGGTACAGTAATGCCATAAATGTGTTCAGACACAACACAGGAAATACAGTTAGCCGCAGAAATGCAGCAAAGCCTCCGGTTCTTAATGACACCTCTTATTATCCCACAACTCTTGACAAAATCATCACCTCTTAATTGAGTCTTTGTCTTTAATGCTGACAACACTGGTTAACATAGTAAATCAGTAACTGATGAAGGTCCTTATAAATAATAAATGCAACAACAAGCACAAATACTAAATGTGCAAAGTGCTTTAAGCAGATGCAATACACACCCCACAGAGAAAAGACACACAAACACAATGGAAAAGCAGGAACTTACCGGCTGTGTGGCCCGAATCTGCGGATTGGACTGCAGCCTGCGCAGAAGTGGCACCCCGTTCCTCGACTGCCTCTTCAGGGTCCAGTAGCTCACTACCCGTTCAACAAACACCTTCTTCTTCTGGATAGACACTTGGTTCATGATTGTGTTCAATCTGAGCACAACAAGCACATAATGCCAGATTTAAAGATGGCAAAATGAGAAAGATAAAATCCTCAACCCATTGTGACTTTAATGTCGATCTTAGAATACTACAAATAGTGTAGCTTTAAACCTTTGCAAACTTCTATAAATATCAGGTGACACATTAAAACTTAAAAAAGTAGGGAAAAAAGTTTTTACAGGTCCATGAATTTTAATTTGAGCAGAATGAATGCAGAAAAAACATAACAGAAAACATAAAACAGAACATCAATAATATGAGCCATTTGCAAATAACGCCAAAACTAAGACGAAAGCCATACTGCATCTTGCACGTGACAACATGGGGCAGGCAACCAACCTTTGGGGTGAAATAGCAGGTACAGAAGCCGCCGGAACAGCTGCTAACGTCTCACATGCTGCTTTCTTTTTCTTCTTATTTTTCTTTTGATTTCTCTTTGCCTTTCCATTGATCTTGGCCCCTTTCTGACAGTGGGCGAGTTTCGGCTTGGCTTCATCGTAGATGGCAAGAGGCCTCCTGACACAGCCCTGAGGTGTGTGCGTATCACAGTAGGCTGTCTTTTTTACTGAGAAGGTGGGGCTGCCCGAGTCTGTGACCTCCTTCACGGGCTCCATTTTCATGTAGAGGCCCGCCTTCTGGGCACAGGTCACATGGAAGGCCGTGTAACAGTTGGCACGATGACACTGAATGCAGGCCCCCACACCCTTCTCCTTGCAGAGGTAGCAAGTAAGCTTCCAGCGGGCTGCCGGAATGTTCTTCACACCGTCTATCGGCTCAATGAAAACCGTATTGGCAAAACCCACCTCAGGCACCCACAGGGCGCAGACCACATGTCCCCAGCGGTCATCCTCTGTCTTCTTGAGGGCTCCTCCTTTGTTGGGGCAGAAGATGCAATCGACAGGTTGCCCAGATGCCTGTAGGCAATGGCGGCAAAGCCACTGACCCTCAGGGACATAAGGTACACCATAGCACTCTTGGTGGACGGCCAAGTTGCACATGTCACAGAAGAGGATGACATTGCTGTTCTGAGACTCTCCATCCATACAGATGCAGCAGACGGCATCCTCATCTATGAGCGACTGTGGGTCCGTCAGGCCCTGGCTCTCAAGAAAGGACTCCTTCTCCAACCGGTCAACAAGAAACTCAAATACATTCTGTGACACGGGGCTGAAACCCTCGCTCCTCCTTTTCTCATTGACCAAGTCCAACCAAGCATAGTCCTCCTCATCCATGTCATACTCAACCTCCTCATCCAACTCCTCCGGCGTCTTCTCCACATAGGTGTAGTAGCTAGCTGGCCTACGGGGAACCACAGGAAGGTTGTACTCGACAGTGCGTATCTTGGGCTCCTTCAGCGTGCTCGCTGGTGCTTGTGCAGCCTGCGTGGCAGTGAGTGCTGCATTCTTCTTCTGCTGGTTGTTCTTCAGCCGCACGGAGCGCACAAGGACCTGCTGTGGCTTCTCATTGTTCTCCTTGTTGCTGTTGCACTCAACGATCTCCTGGGCAATGGCATCATCATCACAGATTATCTCGAGCTTGTCGAAGATGCTGATCCTGTCCACACGACCATCAATCTCCAGCTCGACCATGCGCTGTGCCTGGGCATATGTGAGGGTCTCCCGATTTGGTGAAGGCTTTATAGGTGAAGCCGGGCGCTGCGTCGTTGATGGCCGAGAATGTTTTGCTTTCCTCTTCATTCTGAATACCTATAAAATCTACTGGACACAAATTTATTGTGTTAAGTGTATTCTCTTACGATTATAAAAAAAAAAAAAAAAAAAAAAAAAAAAAAAAAAAAAAAAACAACAGAAAACAAAAGAATCAACGCATAGCAAAAAAGGACTAAAACTCTTTAAACATACTGAGATGACCAACATTTACTTATCATCAGCCTTAAGCATTAAGGCAACTAAAAAAGTAATCTAATGGAAAAAGACACCAGTACTGAGAATTTTGCTGCTATTTATTCAAAGTATCATACTAGTTATAACAGGAAAGCAACATAAAAAAATAAATCCAACAGTAAAAGTCCATACTGCTGAAAGATACTATTTAACATCATGTTGAACAGTTATTTTCTCTCTGGCTACACCTGAACATCAAAGCAACCCAATATTTTTACTTGATTTTCATTACAAGTCACACTCCCTACAACTGCCATGTGTCCACGATAACAGAGAACGGCAGGTGCATTTAAAGGAACAGCATGTGGCATCAATTTAAAACATCTGTGTGACACCAAGGGCAAGCGGGGAGCCCAGTGTTTAAAGCTGCTGTTCAAGTCTGAAGGTTGTTGTTTTGACTCTCATTCCTGCCCTTGACCAAGGCACTTACCCTGAATTGATACAGTAAACATTGCATAGCTGTATCAATAGTAAATCGTTCTCACTTATCATACACGTACAAAAATACACTTGTTATACAAATCCTAGCTTCGTATGTCGCCACATGAAGAAAAAACAACTATTATTGCTGTATTTGTTTCCGGTCAACTGCTGCGCTGTCTTACATCCGGGTTTCCCCTGGCAACGGCTGTGCGCAGCGACGCAGGACAAACGGTCAGGACGTCGTACGTCAACGACGCAGGGAAAAACAGACGGGAGGCGACGCGCGAGGAACGAGGCCGCTCCGTCCTGTCAAATGCAACGCTGTGGTCCAGTCCGGGTCCCAAGGAAGATGGCCAGTTGCTGTCTCCGCTTCCCCCAGTTAAAACGCTTTACTCGCATTATAAGTTGACAGGGAGAAACCAAATACATTTTCCGCTTATGAGAAATCAACTGCGGCACACTTGCAGGAACGCTGACTAAGTCGACTGCTTCGCTTACTTGTATTTCCCTAAGCGGTTCCCTAAGCGCCTGGCGGTCCTTGCACCTCTATCCCCGGGCTGACCTCATTCAATGGTGCGCATTAACACAGCTGGACACCGCGTGTCCCACTCGTTGACAGATGGCTGCTGTTGACAGGCCTGCAGTCCTAAACCGGACAGGCTATTGTGTTGCTACGGAGAGCACAGCAAGCGGCCCGAGCGACAGGACACTCACTCCGCGATAATAAAACAAGGAAAGGCAAACATGGCGCCCAACACTGAACAAGAAACCTAGTCGACACAAAAAGGACGGCTGTGCTTTTGTCCTCCCCCCGCACCCCATCTGCCCGTATTCATACACGTCCGGCTGTCACCTCTACCAGTCTCAGCTCTCGGGCGCGCAGGTAATACGATGGAGGACGTACCCCGCACTTTGCAGGCTTCGCTGCAGCCCCCACAGCGCTCAAGAAAGCAATGGCGACGAGGCCTGGAACTCCGCACGGTCTTCTCATCCAATGGGCGCCGCTCGAGCGTTCAGCCCTACAGCAGGGAGCTGTTCACGACGAGCAGCCGGGTTCGGAGTGTGTGTTTATCCTCGTCATAAACCTGTTTTTAGATAAAAAGCTCTCGGTGGATAGAAGTGTCCCCACTTTCATAACGACCAGCGGCTACCTCGAGCTTTTCTCCCTCCCCCCCCCCAAAACCCCAGCAACAATGCGGATGCGCCGGAGCAAGAGTCCCGCCCTCCACGCACGACGTCGTGACGTCACGCCGACCACGAAGCGGCTTTAAAGCTAGCCCCAACGCGGCAACTCGAGGCTCCGTTTCGCTGCGTCTGAAGTCTGTGTTTACTGTTGAGGGCACAAAACAGAGAGAAAAGAATTGTTGCGTTTCGACGATTTCGCTCCAACTACAAGTATCATACAATAGTCGTCTTTAGCTGAGATAAAAGGTATACAGACTTGAATCATTCGTTTATTAAGTTTGATTACATAGTCACATGGCTAGTCAATACTGATTATTGATTTTGCAGGGACAAATACATGCACTTGTATGCAGTGTGTATAACAATATTGCCCAAGTATATTTGCAGTGCGAAGGCCTGCGAAAGTATGTAACAGTGCCGCGTGTTAGCGAACCTGTATAATGTTACTGCTTTATTATAATAGTTTATTACTGTTGTGTGGCGCTGACCGGTGAGTGCCAAGGTCCCTGAAATGCCCCACCCGTAATGGCGTTTGCCGCCCCTGAGAAAGACCCTCCAGGTCAAGAAACCCCGTTTGTGAAGGTGTATTTTGAAGCGCACGCAAGGTAAAGCACAACACGTGCATCCCTTTATCTAGGCCGTCGCAACTGTAAGCAATGGATTATAATAACAAGATGGACTAGAGCTACCTTGTTCAACCACTGCTTCTGCTGAGCGCGCTCAGGAGACTGTTATTGTTCCCCTTGCGCCGCGACGTCGCCATTTTGGCAGCGGTTGAGCCCTGTGACGTCACGCCAGAGCGCTCCTTCCGCCCCGAGGCGCGCGCCGCTCCGACACCGAAGTGTGATGGACGAGCAGAACAAAAGCATTGACCCCCCTCGTCGCGCTCATACATCCCCATTTAACCGTTTCCTCGCCTCTCGGCTCCCAGGTACGTGTACTGCCATGTCTGTCAAACCGAGCAGGAAGGGTTAGACGTTTTGTAGGCACCGGTGGGGTTCAGTCGATCCGGTTCTTCCGCTGTGGCTTCCCGGCCAGGATGTGGTTCTGCTCACCAGCTGCGCTCGTCGTGCGGCCTACCTGCCCTGGCACCGAGCACACAGGTACAGCGATCCCTTTACTTGGTTCTGGACACCTGAGCATGCACTGGGTGCCCTGACACCGAGGTACTTGGTGGGGGGGAGTAGTCGGTCTCTGCTTTTGTTTGTACTGCAACGTAACTGATACACCTCGCCTAATCCCGCCTTTGTTGTCAGGGGTTGTAGCTTCACCAGAAAACAGTGACAACCGGACTTGAGCATGCAAGTGCAAAGGGTGTTGGATAAAAATGTGTGCTGCTTTAATGTTATTTTAGAACCAATAATGACTTCCACAAATGTGTTGGGCAAACATCTGAGGGGGTCACGGGCATTGAAGGTGGCAGCTTCTTGACCTGACAGCACCGAACTGTTGTGATGTTACTCGTGAATCATCAAACATTAAAACTAAGGACAACAGTATTAATATCAGAATGTCATTTGTGTAAATTGTTGTTTTTAGTCATCTAATACAGAGTAGCGGGGGACACGGCTTTGTCTTTGCATACAAAGTTGCATGATTACAATAAACATGACTAACTGATAGTTTTATGTTGGGTAGTCTTCTCATTGTATTGTCTCTGGATTCTGTATTGCAATATCTTATTTGCTATTTAAACTGAGGGGCATAGATTGCATGTCAACATATTTTTCTCCATGTCTGGACCAGCAGTTTACCGGAAAACACGTCTAATAGGGAGTTTTATAGTTCTTTGAAACCTATTAAAATGTCAAATGTTGTAGAACTGCCAATTCTAATAATAGTTTTGATAATGCTTTATATGCAATACTTAGCAACATTTTCAGATGCTGCTGCACTTATTGTATTCATAAATGTTTAAAGTATTTTTCTGGTACATTCTTAAGTAATGTGTTACTTTTTTTCCACTAACCTGACAGATTTACAACAACCAGCAAACCCAGAAATTGGTACATGGATGAGCAAAATCCAGACTTCGGACATCTTTGCTAGAACACTGAAACAAAACTAGAAATGGAGATTAAACAAAAAGCAAATAATTCATCCATGAACCTGCATTACTTGTCTGGCTGATCTTGGAGACAAAAAAAGCCTGTTCTTCCAGGTCCACTAACATGGACGGTGCAGAAGGCCTCACTCAGGGGAATGAAGGAGGCTCCGAAAAAAGCTCTTGCACAGAAGATGAGAAGGAGCAAGAAAAAACAGGGATCTGTCTGAAAATTGAGGGTCAGGATGATTTTGTGTTTAAATCATACAGCATTTCTTCTGAGATTGTGCCTGAAAAATGTAGGCCCAGATGTTCAAAAACACATCTGAAGGAACTACTGTCTTTGGCCTCCTCGTTCAAGAGGAAATCAAATGGCCAGACTTCTCAGGGTAATGAGCTAGGGCCAGAGCATTCAACAGAAACCAAACTGTTAAGTGACCGAGATGATTCTGCAGCTTCTGTGGCCACTGTAGACCAGACCTTAAATATTGCACCTCTTTCACAAGATTCGGAAGACCATCCCCAAGAAGAGGAAAATAATGTACATATCAAACATGTGAGCCCAGTCCCAGAGTGTTTCCGAGATGATGAAACTCCAGCCTGTGACACCTCATCGAGCAATTTTTTGACCACAGGAAATGAGAATTATGGGCTATCTGGTACTCTTTATGATGTTGCAATGGATGCTGTAACACAAAGTCTGCTGTCTTCAATAAGAAATGCTGCAAACTCTCGAAAGAAGTCTCCTGCTTGGAATCATTTTTTCATATCGCCTCGAGATGGTACCAAAGCAGTATGTATGTACTGCATGAAAGAGTTCAGTCGGGGCAAAAATGAAAAAGACCTTAGCACCAGTTGCCTGATGCGGCACATAAGAAGGGCTCACCCCACTGTCCTCGTGCAGGACAGCAAGTTCCCTTCTAGTAGTTTGACTGACTCTGATTGCCTGTCCTTTATCCCTCCCATGAAATTGCCAAAAAGCAGGGCATTGGCAGCTAAAGCAGGTCCTGCTGCTCAGAAAAGCACTTTGACCCCTGGCTTCTCCACTGAGAGCCCTGATGTTGTAGTCAAAGAAGTTTCCCCAGTTTCTCCAAAATTAGAAAAGTGTGCTGAAAATGACTGCATGGTTTCCTCCGCACATTCCAACCATGATCATAAAGAAAATTCCACAGAAGGGCTTTCAGAGCGTATTATGGCCATGCTTAAAAGTTCAAACTCTCGAAGAAGGTCAGCTGTATGGAAACACTTCTACTTGTCTCCAGCAGACAGTTCCAAAGCAGTGTGTGTACACTGCATGAACGAATTTAGTCGGGGGAAAAACGGAAAAGACCTTGGAACTAGCTGTCTGATTCGGCACATGTGGCGGGCCCACAGAGACATCGTCATAGAAGAAAATAGTCAGGGTTGTAGCATTCCACCCCCATACACTAGCCCACACACTCTGTCACGTCATTCGCTGCAGGATGTAGGAGAGAAGAAAGAGCCTCCTAAAATGTCTTCCTCTCCTGATGCACTGTCGAATGAGGATTCCTTAAATTTCAGGGAAAACATGGATGCAAAAAAGGACTCAAGTGAGATGTCCTATCAATCAGGGCAAGATTCTTCAGTGGACATGTCATTTAGACCAAAAGTGGACAAAGATTTGCCCCAAAGTTCATCACCTGATGAGCTTTCTGAGGGGCTGAGCCTAATCAAAGACCTCACCCCTGTCTTCCATGAGAACAAAAAGACTACGAAAATGTTGAAGCCAGACATCTGGTGCCATTTTATGGTCTCCCCAGCTGACCAGCTGAAAGCATTATGCCGATACTGCTCGTGTGTAATCAGTAGAGGGAAACGTGGGGAATTTGGAACGAGTTGCCTGATGAGACACCTCGTGCGACAGCATCCAGATATCCTCAGGGATCAAAACGGAAAGCTTGATAATATGCCGCTGCCTCGTTCACCGTATGCTACTCTCGCTGCCGCAGAAGCTCAGCCACCAAAAGCGAGCATGAAATCAGCTGATGGAATTAAGCGGAAGTTGCCTGTGACTAGCAAAAAGACTTCAAAGTTGTGGAATCATTTTTCCATTTCTGCCTCAGATCCTACAAAGGTCTCTTGTTTGCACTGTAACCGCACAATAAGCAGGGGTAAAAAGGCGACAAATCTTGGCACCAGTTGCTTGTTAAGGCACATTCAGAGGTTTCATGGACATGTTCTTGAAAATAATGAAAGCATCTCAGGTGTTGTGTCTTCCAGTGAAAGGAAAGAAAAACAAGAACTCATGGACACCTCTCCAACTAAAGAAACTAAGCAAATGTTTGATGAGTTCCACCCAGTTGCTAAGAAAATCACCAAACTTGTTGCAGAAATGCTGGCACTAGATCTTCAGCCCTTTGCGCTGGTGGAGAATGTCGGCCTGAACCGCCTATTAAAGTACTTCCAACCACAATATTCGTTGCCTTCTTCTTCATACTTTAGGAACACTGCCATGCCAGAAATGTATGAAAGAGTGAAGGAGGTTGTGATCATGCACATGAAGGAGGCTGAAAGCACAATCGTCCATTTTACCACAAGCATCTGGATCAGCAGCCAGACCCGTGAATACCTTAGTTTGACAGCACATTGGGTGACTTACAACTCATGTGTGCGACCTCAGGGCCAGGACTTCCACTGCTCTGCCCTTCTTGGCATTTCTCAGATTGACACTGATGATAACATGGTAAATATTCAGAAGCAGCTTGAGTACCTCTGGGACACATGGGTCATTTCCTCAGGTCTAAAAATTGGATTTATTGTAACGGACAATGAAAGCCTTTGGAATGCACTGGAGAACAAGGATCACACAGCTGTGCACTGTTTTGAACATGCGATTGACCTAATTGTAGCCGAAGCCCTAAAGACTCAAAGGATGGTTCAGAACCTGTTAAGCATTGCCAGAAAGATCTGTGAGCGCATTTATCGCTCAACGAGGGCAAAGCAGAAACTGGTGGAACTGCAGAAAGTGTATGGCTTACCTGAGAACCCACTGCTCCAGGATATTCCTTCTAAGTGGAAAACATCTCTGCAGATGCTTGAACGTTTGGTAGAACAAAAGAAAGCAATCGACGACATGTCTGTGGAGTGCAATTTCAGGGAACTGATCAGCTGTGACCAGTGGGAAGTGTTGCAGTCTGTGTGCAGCGCTTTGAAACCATTTGAGGTGGCCTGCAGGGAAATGAGTAATCGTACAGCCACCCTGGGACAAGTGATACCCCTCATTCATATCCTTAACCGAAAGATAGATATGCTTTATGACGAGACAGTAGGCATCGACAACATGGTGAAATCCCTGAAGGAATCCATGGTAAGCCGGATGTCCGCCATACTGCATGACCCTAGATACATGTGGGCCACGATGCTGGATCCTCGGTATAAGACCTCCCTGTTCACAGAGGAGGAGGCCGAGCAATGCAAGCAGGACCTCATCCAGGAACTCGAGGCATCATTACCTACCTCAGCTGAGACCAAGGGTTTGCTTTCCAATGGATGCAGCAAAGTTCCTGATTCTGCCTCTGGCAGTAACCTCAGTAACAGTGACAACATTTGGGCACTCATGGATGTAATCAGGAACAAGATCAAGAAAGAGGACCAACTGAAGTCTTCTGAGTTGACTGTACTGGAGTACCTAGAGGAAGAGATACTTGATCAAAGCTGTGATCCCCTGGAATATTGGAACCTCAAGAAGTTTCTATGGCCAGTCCTTGCCAAAGTTGCCATCCGCTATGTGGGCTGTCCTCCTTGCGTTGTCCCGGAGGAGATGCTGTTCAGCACAGCCAGTATGAAATGTTCCCTGAATCAACCAAGGCCACGAATGGAAAACCTGGAGGAGCTCATTTTCTTAAAGTTCAACCTCCCCTTAATATGCTATCAATACTGAGAACTGCAGATAAATTGAATGTTCTAGTGCTATGCCACTAACCTTTATCTGCCATTTCGGAACAGAATTGGGATGTCAGCGACCTGCCCCCAACCGTATCTTAACCTGCATCTTAACTTCAACCCAATCACTTTGCCTGCTGTTTTAATGAAACAGATTTTAATGAGCAATGTTGTTCTTTGTGTACTACTGTAAAGGAATATAACCTAGTAAAGACATAGTTAATGGGTAATTGTAGGCAGGGTTAACATGTTGCTATTTTTAACATTTAATATGTTCTTTGTGCCTTATAAAATTTTCAGGTGAAAATGCTGTAAATACAGGGAAAAAAGTTCAGCTAAGTCAGTCTTTAATTTTAAGTAGTTTGTTATAGAGATTAGTCTCATTTTTATACGCAAAATGCTGTGAATGCAAAGATATTTATAAAAGTTATTTATTTCGTTGTGAAATTGTTCCGTGGTACAGTCAGTCGAAAGCAGTTTCTTAAACCTACTGAAAATGTTTATAAAAAGACAATGCTGTATTTCTTACATAGGCAAAGTTTTGGAATATAATTTTCTCTTAAGCACAATTAAAATGTATTGATGAGGGTTGGGATTCTGGATCATTGTTTTACTTGACAGTTTAGATGATAAATGAATTTCCATATACATATTTTGTAATTGTGTAAGCATCGAGGCTGGAGCCATGCTCATTTTGTGATAAATTAATAATAAAATGCCTTTCTTGTAAATATTTTCATAGAATGGTTTTTCTTTTGGCATTTTCCTGTATAAATATGAGATGACATGCTGGAAATTTAAAGGAATGTTTAGCATGATTTATACAGCTGATGTCTTCGTCCAGGCTCAATGAGATTTTGAGCAAACAGCTCATGCATACAGCATATCTTATCCAGGGTAAATTACCATGGTCAGTGGTATGCATGAATGGAGCCAGTCATCACGCTGCTGTTTACAGCCAGACTACAGAGCATTGTGTCAGTTTACAGGTAAAACCTGTACTTTCTTGTCTTCACCATATTCATATGGTTATTTTGGGTTAAACCCAAATATTTGTGTGCAACACTTGTATTTTTCATGAGGCAGAATAACTTTTAATGTCTTATTTTTGGTAATGATGGGTCTTCACAAACATTTACACAAATATACATTACACACAATATTACACTTAGAAGGAAAAGCTTTTAATTTTAAGTTTCTAGGTCAAGCTATCAGGAAGCTAACGTGAAGGTTGTCTTAGATCAAGTGGGTGTGTCATACAACATTTGAATACAGCAACATTTAAATCATAGTTACTATGTTTTCTGAATTATTTTAGTGGTAGAAAAACGGGTTGAGATGGTATGACACTGTTGTCGGTACTACCTACCCTGTACGGACATTTTGTTCACAGGGCTGCAAGCAATAGTTGTAGGGGTTTGTTAAATTTTACCATCTGAACATAACTTTTTGATATTGATTCTTACTTAAAAAGTCATGCTTAAAAAATTGAAATATGACCAAAACATGTTCATGCATCACCCTGCGATGGACTGGGACCAAATCTTGGGGCTGTTTTATGACCAAGTGTTCTATGTTTCCGGGATAGGACCGCCGCAACCCTGGTCAGGATCAGTAGTTTCTGAAAATGGACTTTAATCCTTATGGGAGACATGGTCATTCTTCCCATTTAAAACTTTTTGTTGTTTATAGTTTATGAAGCAAAAAGGTATTTTAAAAAGTCCACATTTTACTGAAAATATTCAAATATACAGGGACAGTCAAACCTGCGATGGGGTTAGTGTCAGACCGTCTTTCACAGCAAGTAACATTTCAGTTATGAGGATAAATGGTAGCCAGTTTTTACCTTATTTTACCCCTTTGCTTTGCTCTGATGTTGGACAGAGTGTGTATGATGAAGTGAAGCTGAGAAATCCAGTCATGGTCGCCCCTACAAAAGCGGGCCTCAAGCTCAACCACCCCATTCACAAGCTGAGAACCGTAACCACTACGCCACCTACTTCCGGCCGAGTCGTTCATCCGTTTCCGTTGTGCTGTACGAAATCAAAGGCTGTTACGTCATTGTGCGCGCGGCGACACCCCATTGGCTACTAGCATGAGTGCGAGTTCTACCCACCAATTAAATGGAGCCACAACAGGAACCCGGAGACCAACACGGAAATCTGAGCGCGAAGCCGAACCGCTGCCGTTGGCGTGAAACCTAGAACGCCGGCGGCATGAAACTAAACTCGAGGTTTATTCATGAAAACGCATAAACATACTGTCAGATTGCCAGTTAGAAATAAATCAGCTTTTGCTCTGTATGATGCGATGACACTTTGAATGAGACCTGCTGCTGCGGACACGCCGAGCTCCTAAACAATGCGTTGCGGGGCATCAGCGCTCTCGCTCGTCTCCGTAATCGCCATTCTCACTATTAAGGCTCCCAGCTCTCACGCAAATGATGTGAAAGACTCGTGTTCGACGTGCAAGCAAATCACGAATAACTTCGCAAAGGTAAGGCGGCAGGGTGAGTTCTGATCCAACCTCAGATCGATGTCTGCAGGATTATGGACGCATCATATGTGTAACATGACAGTAGCAGGTAAATGCGGTGTCTGCCTGCCCCCTTCTAGGAAACCGCAACATTGCTCTAATTTTTGAATGACTGGCACCAAAATAATAATAATAATAATAATTATTATTTTATTATTATTGTTATTGTCCTTTTGTGTCAATAGGGGTTTGAGAGAACAGCAAAGAAAAATTTTGGAGGAGGGAACACTGCATGGGAAGAGAGGAAATTGTCTAAATATGAGACAAGGTGAGATGTCTTATGTAATGCTGACTGATTCTGTATATTTTTAAACACCTGCAAGCGTGCATGTTTTAAAATGTTTATGCTTGCCATGATCATATTTGTGCGTGTATTTACCCAAGAACATAAATGTTGAGGTCATCGTAAAAGGGCTGCGTCAGTTTTAATGGTAATAAGGAAAACGGGTGGTGGAGCAGAAGATGGTTCAAGTCCAAAGAGCAGCATTTGTTTGTGCCTTAAGAAAATTTAGTAAATTTCCAGCAGTAGAAATAATGATGAAGTTAATGCAGCAAATTGTCCAACGTGAAGATTAGTTTATAAGACTTTCTCACCTTCTGGTTGGAAGGTCGACAGTTCCCAATTCTGCTTCTATTTGGTGTTCTTACTCTCAGTTAATATAGTAAAATTATCCCACTATATAGATGGATAAGTTATTATAAGCTGCCTAGCATTCACACCTAACATTACAAGTCATTTAGACACCAGCTTTGTAGAAAATGAATAATTAAAATGGCATCACAGGGGACACGGAGTAGATAAATAATGATAGTTGTCTGATTCACCATGTCTGTCCAGTGAGATTCGGCTGGTGGAGATTCTCGAGGGCTTGTGTGATACCAGCTTTGACTGTAATCATATGGTAGAGGAGCATGAGGACCTCCTGGAGACTTGGTGGTTCAAGAGGTGAGACCAAGCACGTGAAGCAATACCGGTCAAACAGTCCATGACATCTGGTATTACCCGCCCTTCACTGTGAAACTCTGTTTCTTTTCATTAAGCTTTTACCAACTTTAATGTCCTATTTTACTGCATGTTGAGAAAAGCTTTGAACAAGTAGGAAGGTGGCAACCAATAAATGCCTTAGATTGATATATTAGACTG